>JAKSZT010054524.1:22583545-22871803 GCA_026826555.1 Tolypeutes matacus
AGGATAATAGAAATATTGATAAAAGTTAGAAGAGGGGCAAAATGAGACTTAATGAGATGAATATTTAACTTGTGTAGGCAGTGTAGAGTACTAGGAAAAAATATGGAGTTCCTACAATGGACTGGGAAAACAAATGGAGGAATATATATATATATATAGTGATTTAGAAGGCTAGAATTATGAGGAGGGAGAGAAATAGTAGAGAAAGGTCTGAAAGGAAAAAGTTAATACTAATTTAAAAAAAAGAAAAAAGAAGAAGAAGAAAACAAAATAGATGGAATAGAAATTGACACCCTTAAGTTTTGGGCCTATGAAAAAATGTTGTCTCTAAGAGCCACAACAGAAAACAGAAGGCAGAAAGATGCAGGAAGGATAAGCGATAGTTTGTAATACAGAATCAATATATACAGCGAGTGGGAAATTACTGAATAAGAAGCCCAGCAAATAAGCGACCAGCTGGCAGCACCTATTAAAAAAAAAAAAAAATAGAAGGAAAAAGGAAGGGGGGAGGAAAACGGGAATAATAGCAATAAACCAGAAAGTAACAGAGAGAAACCAAAGATCCACACAGGCAAGCAGTCAAACAGCGCTAAGAGGGGTCAGTGATTCCCCTAGGGTCCACGTGGATCCTTCCTGCCTACTTGTGTTTACCAATGAATTTCCCCACAGGGTTCTATATGTAGGTCCTGAAGCAGCTTTTAGCTATTAAACTAAATTAAAAAGAATTTATTTTTCATTTGTTGAGGTGACCTCACTTTTTTTTTTTTTTTTTTTTTTAGCCAAATGCAGGACCCAAAATAATTCCTCCTCTAGACCAACCCCCTTACGGAAGTGACCCTAGCTGGGCCCGTGGAAATTAATCAAGCACGTCCCACTTTCCGGACTCCCCAGGTTAGCTGAAGCTCTGATGTTAGTCACTGAGGAGTGCTAAAGACAGCGGATTCCGCCCCTTCTGGCGCCGAGCTCCAGCGTCACCGGGCTGCTCAGTAAATCAGTTTGAGTGCAGATTCGCGTCTGCTCTCAGCCTGATGCTGCTTCAGGTCGGCTTATCTGCTCCCCAAAGCTATGGGGCAGTGCAGGCAGCCAGATCAATGTCTAAAAATATAAAATACCCTTCCCTGTCTTCCAACCGAACCCTCCCTTTTTTGGGAAGTGTCCCTTCCTCCTGGCTCCGCAGCGGCCCGGGTCTTATCCCTGGGTGGCTAGGGAAATCAGCTGCGTTTCCCGACCAAAATCCCCCCTCCGTTTCACTGGCTGCTGATTAGCTCGTTTGCTCTGTTCACACAAGGTCCAAGGGGCGCCAGGCTAAGCCAGCTCCCCAGAAAATAAAACTTTTTCGCCCCGCCCGCGGCTCCAAATGGCCGTTTTATTTTTTTTTCCCTAACCACGGGGCTCAGCCGCCTGTGCCAACCTCCACCGGCAGCCTCAAAACTCACGAATCTCCACCGTTCGGTCCACGCCGCCGATCCGCGCAGATAGATGTCCCAAGCCTCTCACTCCACACGTGCACAGCACAGACCCCCGGGCAGGACCCCGTCCCCAATCCGCCTTGCTCTGGGAGCTTGCAGTTTGCGCCCTCCTACACTAACGCCATCTTGGCCCTCTCCAGGACGGGTAATTTTAAGTGTAATGAAAACATACTAGATGACATATAAAGAAGGGTAAAATTGGATGAAGGGTAAAAGATCCCCATCATCCAATTAACACATATACAATTAATACTGACTTCCGCCATAAAATTCATAAGATGAATGAACCTTTTTCTCTTTGTAAGGCAGAGTAGCATTCAAAATATACAGAGGAATTGTGCTAACACATCCAAAATATGTATGAAATAACTTTACATTGGCTGAGAGGTTAGATCATTCTGGAAAGTAGTCACAGGTTTGCAAATCCAGAACACAACACAAGAGAAATTTAACACTAACAGAAAAGAAAGTTGATATTACATAGGCAGGAAGTCTTAGGAAAAAAAATGTAAAATACAGCTATGACTCTTTATGAGGAAGTTCAAGCCCATTTGCATTAAAACTCTGATCAGTGGAATCCCATGCCACAGAATAGAAAGAACTAGAGAAAACCATGCAAGATGACAAGTAATTTGGGTTAGATTTTCTTTTAAGCCACTTACATCATTGTCTATCTTATAGAAAGGCACAAAACAAGAAATTGTAAAATAAAGACATACATAATATTTTAATTTTGATGGCACTGTGACCATAAAAGTTGCTGTTTCCTAAAATTAATTGCTTCTCAAATCTGAACCTTACAATTTAAGTGCCAAATTTTTATTATTTTTTAGCCATTCTGATGGAAAATTTTCACAAATGAATTCAACACTTCTATAGGCAGTGTGTACTGAACAGAAATTATGTCTTTACTGATGACTCTACAATGTCATTAGTTGCATCAACTTTCAATATGTCTTCATTTTAAAGACTCCTCTTCCTCTTTGGAATTCAGATCTTTCTGATTCGTCTTTACGGGCCTTCCCTGAAAACCATTTTCTATTTTTACTTTCATGTTTCTTATCTGCTATTGACTGAAAAAAAATATGACTAAGATTTATATAATAGTGAGTTACGTAAAAGTAGATAGTCACTGAATGAAAGCTTCAATGGATCTTCTGTGGAATAAAATAAATGGTTTAATCCTATGACAATCTGTGGGTTTTATTGAGATGAAGAAGGCCGAGGAAGGGCAAATTTAGAGAGGGGAGCAATTTATGATTTGTTTTTGGACACTTTTGTCCATTCAATATCCAAGTGAAGAGACTGACTAGCAGTTGAATAAATCAATCTTGGATTTCAGGGATGAGATTTGAGCCAGAGATACTAGTATGGGAATCACCAGAGGATTGATGGTCTATAAAGCTATGGGGCTATGTGAGATCATCAGGAAGAGATGGTGAAGATAGGAAAAAACAGAGCCCTGGGTCTTAGGATGCTCTTACATCGAGCAGGCAGAAAGAGGAAGGGGATCAACAAATAAAACTATAAGGATAAGCAGTGAGGTAGGAGAACAATCAAGAGAAAGGGGCTCAGGAAGCTAAGTGAAGGACATGCTTCAAAAGGAAGGAGTGAATGAATGATCCACTGTGGGATAATATGAAAATGGAGAATTGGCTATTGGATTTGACTACATGGAGGTAACTAGGACCTTATCAGGGCACTACCTGTAGAGGTTTAGGGAGAAAAACCTGGCTAGAGTAGATTCAAGGGAAAGAGAGACAAAGACATAGAGTTGGTGAATACATATAACACTTGTGAGGAGTTTTGCCATTAAAAAAATAAAAAGACTGAGAAATGGCTCAGTAACTGAACAGAAAAGTAGAACCAAGGGGAGATCTTTTTTAAGATGGGAAAAATTCTAGGATGTTTGTCTATTGATGGGAATGTCCTAGTAGAAAGGGAATATTGATGCTACAGGAAACATAGAAGATTATTTCACATAGGGAGGGGGCAAGGAGGAACAGTGAAGAAATGAAGATGTTCGGGATAACTTCTAAGTTTCTTACGTGGGTGTCTGAATGGACAGTGGAGACCTTTAACAAAGCAGGAAACACTGAAGACAACAGGCTGGTAAGAAAAATCATAAGTTCATTTTGGTATATGTTAAATAGGAGGAGCTTTGGAATCATCCTTGACCTGTCAAATAGGCAGTATGAATCTCAGAAGAGAGATCAGACCCTAGGAGACAAATTTTAAGTCAAGGGCACATGATGATAATTTAAGCTAAGGGTGTAGGCGAGATCTCCCAGGTCTTCCTAATTATGAGAGATTAGAGAGTTTCGTACATTCATGCATTTATCACCCTAATTTGGTTAACAAGGAACGATATTTTTACACACTGTCCAAGGTATTCTTGGGTGTTATAACTTTTTAAATTCTATAAATTGGATATAATAACTTTATTTATACATGAGGAAATTGAAGCTTGTAGAAAATTGTCTAGGACTATACAAAGTCCAACATGATAGAGATGGAGTTAAACTGAGATCTATTTGTACCAACACCTGTTTTCCTCTGTGATTTTTATTATCTCTCCTGAGTACTATAGATACTTTTGAACTGGTCTTCTCATCTCCCAACTTGTTCTCCTCTATTCCTATAGACAGCAAGCTTTCTTATAGAAAACAAACACTTCAAAGCATTGCATGCCCAGATAAGTCAATATAGTACATAATATGCATATTTAATAAGTATCCCCATGTGATTCTGATGCAGATAGTCTGTGGATCACAATGTGAAAGACTAGCTCTACTCCAGTCTTAGCATGGTGGCCACATTAATCTTCCAAAAGGAAAAGAAAATCAAGTCATTTGCTTTACTAATAAATGGTAAGGACCCGGGACCCTTTACAGCATGGCCTGGACCTACTTTTCAAGACAAACTCTCTAATCCAGCCATACTCTATTTGTCCCTCTTCCTGAGTAACAGTTTTCCTACCTCCATATATTTGCAGCTGCCCTTCTCCACTCTTGGGCATTCTCCTCCAGCTCCCTTGCCTTTATATTTTCGGAATGAAAACCCTACCTATTCTTAAATGCACAGTCTAATCCATGTTGACTCTCATTAGAAATAGAACTTTTTCCTCATTTCTCTAGTTGTACCTACTCTCCATCTGATTTATCAAATCTTGAGTTACAATTTATGTAAGTATATATTTCTTATTACTCAACAGGTTTCCTTGCTTTCATTTTTCTTTGAATTTCCCACAGCAGTTTCCTTAACACATGTATTCATTAGGGAAGTGCAATAAATGTTTACTAAATTAACAAATAAGGTGGAGAGTAAGTCATATGAAGACTACTTCCTCTAGGAATTGAAGAGGTAGGTTGAAAATTGAAAGAGACCTAAAGAAAAATTTATCTACTTCAAAAATAAGGTTTTACAAAGCATTCAACTAGATAGATAAATATATATATTTGGAAAAATATCTAGCTGCTGTAAATTAAAACCTAAGTCAAAGCAAACTTTTCCTAAGCATTGTCTCCCAAACTTTATTATTGCAAGTAAGCAATTAAGTCTGGTACCTGCCAGATCTCTCATATTACAATTCAACTGATGACCAACACATTGAAACAGTATAAAAAAGAGATGTAGGGATAATGAAGACAAAACCGATAACTGAAAGCAAAGTGCAAACACACAGCTTAACAAAGTAGTTTTGCAGAAAAGAGCTCAAGTTTTCCTATTTCCTTGCTAACTGACGGAAGTTATAATGTTAACTGCTTAGACATCTGCATCCTCAGAACAATCTCTTCCTTTAGAAACTAGAATAAACACTGCTCTAATACTATGGGCCAGAATCCACTACTCCTTAAGAAAACCATGTGAAAGTAATGAAAGATAGGCTTTAATTAATACATGAATTATCTTGAGTTTACTGCCTGGGAGGAATTAATTATTTTTATTTTCCTTTTTTTTCTTTAGACGAAAGTAAAAATTCACATCAATGGTGGGAATTTCCTGAGGTTTGCACAATTTGGATGTTTTGGGCCCTAGAAATAATCATCACAAACTATCCTTATACTCCTAGCATATTTTTATTATTGTTTTTTTTTTTTTCATGTTGAACTTGGCACTTCATTAAGGACACATTTTGCTCATAGCCTGTAGAACATTGACATGAATATCACAAAGCTGCTAAAAGCAGCCCATATTTCAAATGAGAGAGCATTACAATTTCCTCCACTAGGATGGTTTTAAAGTGAGAAAGAACAAAAGTTAACTATGAAAGGTCAAAATCAAAAATCCAAAGGATTTGATATAGTCCAAATTTCAGCAATTCTATACACTTCAATATTATTTTTTTTTTTTGCGAGTATCCAAATGGAGGTGTCTTTTGTTTCTTAGATGTCACAACACCCTGTGTTTCTTCTTGCCAGTATGTGCCTGATCTGATCAAAAGTCTAGTTGTATTGTCAGAATTATTCATAGCTTGTTAGACACATAGGTCTAGTAAGCCAAGAATAAGAATTGTCCAATGATTTAATAAATTTCCTTTTTGGTTGTTTTATGTTCTGTGATGGCTTGAAGCTATGTACCCCAGGAAAAGTATGTTCTTAAAATAAACCTATTCTTTGATCATTATTAGAAAAACAGAAAGCAAGTGCTGGAGAGGATGTGGAGAAATAGGAACACTCTTTCACTGTTGGTGGGTATATTAGTCAGCCAAAGGGGTGTTAATGCAAAATACCAGAAATTGGTTGGTCTTTATAAAGGGTATTTATTTAGGGTAGAATTCCACAGTTACCAGGCCATAAAGCGTAAGTTTCTTCCCTCACCAAAGTCCATTGCCACGCGTTGGAGCAAGACAGCTGCCGACGTTTGCCAAGGTTCAGGCTTCTTGGGTTCCTCTCTGGGCCTAGCTCCTCTGTTTCCTCCACAAGGTCAGCTGTAGACTATGAGGCTCTCTAGGCGTTGCTTCTCTCCACAAGGCCAGCTGTGAACTCTCAGGCGAATGGCTCATCTCTATCCCGGGGCCTTCTCTCCTTCCTCACCACCAAGCTCCTCCGTCTACTCGCCTCCCCGGGCTCCAGCATCAAAACTCCAACATCAGAACTGCTTCCTCTGTCCTTTGCCTTGCATTTTATATTTGATTCTTGCCCCACCAAGGGGTGGGGCTCAATGCCTACTATGTGGCCCAGTTAATGCCCTAATCATAACTTAATCATGCCCAGATTAGCAGACCAGTTTACAAGCATAATCCAATATCTATTTTTGGAATTCATAATTACATCAAACTCCCCAACTACTACAGTGGGAATGTAGAATTGTGCAGCCTCTGTGGAAGACAGTTTTGTGGTTCCTCAGGAAGCTAAATACAGAACTGCCTTATGACCTAGCAATCACTCTACTAAGAATATATCCAGAAGAACTGAAAACTCTGACACAGACAGACACTTGCACACCAATGTTCATAGCAGCATTATTCACAATTGCCAAATGATGGAAACAACTCAAGAATCCATCAACCAATGAATGGATAAGCAAAATGTGGTATATACATATGATGGAATACTGTGCTTCTGTAAGAAGAGAAATTGGGACACATATGACAACATGGAAGAATCTTGAAGACATTATGCTGAGTGAAATAAGCCAGATGCAAAAGAACAAATATTGTATGGTCTCACTAATATGAAATAAATACAATGAGTAAACTCATGGAGTTAAAACCTAGAGTATACACTACTAGGAGATAAGATAAGTGGTGGGAAATGATACTGATGCCTAATGTATATAGAAGTTTTAGTTAGCTTGGCTGTAAAAATGTGGAAATGGATAGAGTTGATGGTAACACATTATACTGAGTATAACTAACATAGCTGATTTATAAATGGAATTGTGACTGAAAGGGGTCATGTGGGGATGTAAATGTTAATTGAAAGAAAGCTAGAGAATAATGTAGGGACTGAATAACATAGTGAATCTGGAAGTGGATGAGAATTGTAGAAAATAGTACAAATACAAGAATGTTTTTCTGAGAACTAGAACAAATATGTATTACTATTATAAGGTAGTAAAAATGTGGAGATACAAGGGGAAAATACAATTAATGTAACCTGTAGACTATAGTTAACAGCAATATTGTAATATTCTTGCATCAATGTCAAGTATTACTGTGTTAATAATAGGGGAATATGCAAAAAATATACCAAATGTATGCTATAGACCATATTTAGTGGTAATAGTCTGATGATATTATCTTGGAATCTTTAACAAATGTTCCACAACAATGTAATGTGTTGCTGGAGGAGTGTTGTACGAGAATACTGCACATTTACATGATTGTTTTGTAAGTTCACAACTTCTCTAATAAAAATAATTTTAAAAGTTCATCCATTCCTGTGGTTGTGGACCCATTGTAAGTAAGATCTTTTGTTTTGGTGAGCAGGAACTTAAGTTAAGATGTGACCCACCTCATTCAGGGTGGTATTAGTCTTCTTATTGGAGTCCTTTATAAAAGAATGAAATTCAGACAAAGAGGGAGAAAGCCATGGAAGGAAGAACTTGAAAGCAAGGAAACTCAGAAGAGAAGGGAGAAACCAGCAAATGCTGCCATGTGACAAAGAAGTCCAGGGTCGCAGGCAGCCAGTCTTCGGGGAGAAGGCGTCTCCTGATGATGCCTTGATTTGGACATTTTTCTCAGCCTCAACACTGTAAGCTTTTAACTTAATAAATCCTCATTGGTAAAAGCTGAACCATTTCACAGTATCTGCATTTCAGCACATAGAACATGTGCTAAAGGAGAAAATTTATCCAAAAATAATGGAAAATTCTCCTCTTTAAGGGTATAATGTTATTAAAAGAGCAGTCCAGTATTCTTTCTCTCCCTCCCTCCATCTCTCTCTCTTTCTCTTCCTCCCTCTCTTTCCCCTGCACCCCTACTTTTTCTTTTTCTCTATAAGAAATGGGGGTAATTACATGTGGTTTAATGGGCTATGGACCCTTGGGGAGACTCAAAGTTAGCAAAAGGATTTTATTATTACTTTTTACAAAGTACAGTGATATGGACATGTATTTCCCCACTCGCAGATACTAAAAGTATTTAATATATTTTTAAAAAGCCTCATTCTCAAGTGGGCCAGCTTTGGATGCGAAGATAAATTGTGGCTAATTACACACAGATTCATATTCATATAGAATCTCAACTTGACTTCATCTTTTGTTTTCTCCTAGATATAAATTCCACATAGCAAATTATTAGAAAAAATAATCATAATAATTCAGGAATTACATTTGTCAAATGATATATCAAATAATTGAAGTCAGCAGGCACGGGATTTGCATTAGTTTTCTTAGACTTCTGTAACAAACACCATACACTTAGTGGCTTAAAACAAGTGAAATTTATTTTCTTACAGTTCTGGAGGTCAGAAGTCTGAAACCAAGGTGTCAGCCGGGATATACTCTCTCTGGAGGCTCTGAGGGAGAAGCCGCTCCTTGCTTGTCTGTTCCAGCTTCTGACGGCTGTAGGAATTTCTTGGCTTATTGCTGCATCTCTCCCTGCTCCATTGTCACTTGGCCTTCTCTGCATGTTTGTCTTCTGTCTTTTCCTCCAGGTGTCTCTTATAAGGACATTTGTCATTGGATTTAGGGTCCACACAGATAATCCAGGATGATCTCTTCATGTCAATATTCTTAACATAATTACATCTACAAAAACCCTTTTCCCAAATAAGGTAAGTCATGAGTCCAAATATTAGGATGTGGATGTAGCTTAAGGGACTACCACTCAAACTTGTATAGGATTTGTGTTTCAATTTAAAAACTCATTTCTTTATAAAGGGTAGGGGCTTGGATATACATAAATTGACAGTTGTTATGTAATTCTTATTTCATATGTGGGAATAGGATTACAGATACAACCATTTCTTATTAGAATTATACTGGAATCTTCCTATAACACTGCTTGCAGTACAAAAAAAAAATGTGTATGCTATATGTTACTACTAAAAAAGATGAGTTGCTGAAATAACAAGACATTGCCCTTAAAAGAATTGTTGGGCATGGACCCTGTGCACTTCAGCAAAAGGAGGTTTAAAATAATAACAATAATAATCATAAGATTTTTATGTGCCAGGCACCATGGTAAGTGTCCCATACATATTTTCTGGCGTAATCCTTACAACAATCCCATGAAATCCTACAACACACATTGCTACTTGCCAATTCTTCCTTGCCATCACTTCTCTTTACTCCTTTCTTAAAACCCACTTCTGTCCTGTCCCACCCCCACCCCCATTTTTTTCTGGTGTCTGCTATCTTCCAAAGAGCTGGTACTTCAATAAGTCAGTTATCATAATCCCATCCCTCTTGTTATTGAGGATATTATCAGGCACATACATGTAACATAATCGTGGCCAGTGATTTATCACGGGGAGTCTGATGAAGGGCTTTCTGGAATAAGGCTTTCTTGCACATAGAAAGAAACCCAGAAAAAATATCTTCTCTACTTTACAGTCTGAACATTGTCATTTCTGGGTGCGATGTCTAAGTAGAGCTCACTCAATAGGTGGCAGAGCAATGGAGAGAACTTGGAACCCTTCTGATATCATTAAACCAAACAGCTCTGATTTAAGACTTCTTGCTATAAGCCATAATTACCGTTCTTATTTTTATATAGTTGTGGTCTTTGGGTTTGTTTGTTTTCTCTGCTACAGAATCTGATTGACATAACTAAGTACTGCTATTTTCATTGCCATTTAACAAATGGAGACATCCAGTCTTAAAATAACTTGCCCTTAGTTGTGCAAATTAGTAAGATGGAATGATAGAATTCCAATCCAGGTATCTAACTCTTGTATGATTAACCATAAATGTTATGTCTCTGGTATGGTATTATTCTTTCTGATACTTACTCTCTAGTTTCAGTTTTATAAAAGCCTTATTTAGAAAATCTAAAGAAGCAAGCCTTAGAGAAAATGTTACTGGCTGGATATTCTAAAGAACTGGAAGCAAAGCACTATATAATTTGTCCTTGAGGATATATCAGGGAAAGAGAAACTCTCTCTACTAAGATAAGGTTAAACAGTTAAGAAAGGAGCCCACTATATAAATACAAAATATCATTAAACCCATTAAGATGAGGCTATCTGGCTAACTGCCTGACACACCAATTGCACTCTCTCTAAACAATCTAGGTAGATACTTTGAATTCAGTCTTTAATTCTCTAGTGTTAGGGACTGTAAATTTACCATTTGTTCACTTGGTTTTATTTATATGATTTCCATTACTCTACATATTCCTTATTACATGTTTCTTTCATTTCTTACTAATGAGGAAATGAGTACTTGCCCTTTTTCAAAACTCCCTTTCCATGTTTGTGTGTATTGCACCTCTTTTTTTCATCTTTCTGGAATAAACCCATTGACTCTTCATGACCATAGATACCTCGTTATCCTATTATCATCTAATTCTTCCTAATGAGGCATTTTTCCCTTTTTAAAAAATATCTCCTGCCTGTGTTTCTTCTTCTGAGATGAAATAATAGAAAGAAACATGGAAAGCTTACTTCTTGTGCTTCAAATGACATATTCCTAATAATTTGTATCATTGTTTACTTCCTTTCTATTTTTTTAAAATCCAAACCCTTCAGGTTAATAACTTAGTTTGACTCAGATCTGGAATGCTTGGCAGTGTGAGGTCAGCGTTAGCTACAATTTCCAACCAACATCAGGAAGGAGAATAACTAACTTAGCTGTGACTGATGAATAATGTCTGACTGAGCAGAAATCACTTGATTATACAGCACAGTTAAGCATTGTGTTTAGGGACCCTGCTCTAGCAGAGGGAGTGTGAGCTCTAAATAACACATTCAGCTCAAGCTCAAAGTCTAGCTGCCTTGCTATTTGGGGATGTGTACCTTGTTCCATTTCTTAATTTACTTCAAGCCTACTTGGGCGGAGACCTTTTTGCTCCAGGGACCTTTTACTTTGCCACTGATTATGGCATGTGCACTGTGGTGGATTCTCTTATTGGCCCCAATTAACGGCCTCCCTGCAACCATGCCCTTTGCAATGTGTCTTTGCAGCTCCTCCCACCAAGACATGGAGCCTATTCTCCTAGTCCTTGAAACAGAGCTGGCCTTGTAATTTTCTTTGGCCAATAGCATGTGACAATGGCGTGCCAGTTCTAAGCCTAGACCTCAAGAGGCCCTGAGCACTTTCACTTTCTCTTGGAACCTACCTTTGCCATGAGATCAAGCACAGACTAGCCTGCTGGAGGATGACACAGAGCAGAGATGAATCATCTCCATTGACGATCTCAACCAGCCCACCAGCTAATGCACAGGCATGAGCAAACCCAGCAAAGGTCAGCTGAGCTTGGCCCAGATCAGCAGAACCCAACCAAACCTAGATTCATGGACAAAAATAAATGTTCATTGTCATACACCATTGTGGTCTTCTGGTTGTTTAATAGGCAACATTATTTTAGCATAAATAACTGACACAAGCCCATTTCTAACTACTAATTATTAAATTATCCATTAAGTTCTACAGAAAGTTTCTTAAATAACCTCTCTCATTTTCCGATCATGACTGCTTGATAGTCTATCTTCCATTTTATTAAAAGCTGTGACACTCCTTACCTATCACAGAGAGGTCAAGGTCTGGTGTTTTACCTGTGAAGGAATCTGCCCAGGAGCCAGCCAGGCTGAAGTAAGTATCTAAAGTAAATACTATCTAATGGATAATTGCCAGGTTTCACAAATTTACCTCACTTAGTATATCCATTCCACTTTCCCAGTCTGCAAAGTTTGTAGGGCTCCGTTTCATCACCGACCTGATCCATGAAACCACTGCAAGCACTGTAAGACTTTTGACCTCACTTGATTAGTGGAAACATATGCTGTCTCCCAGCCAAGCTTTGATCTAGAGGGATGTTTCTTAGCTCGAGTAATGAGAATAATCGCTATTCCAGTAAGAGCAACAACTTGTTGATAAGAAAGCCTTGTCTGCTGATTTGAAGTGAGAGCAGATCTTTTTTCCCAACTTTGTATTTTAAATACACACACACACAGACACATAGAGGGGTGAAAGCAATATGAAACTAGAAGTATCAACCTCCCATAACACCTAGTTTTCACTAAATATGAAATTCATATTCACAAGTTAAAAGAAGCTGTACCCCCTACATTTGAAATTTTCTAAGGAAGCCAAAAATCTAAGGTACTGGTTTGTTCTGCCTTAATACCTGTTCATTAAAAATATAGGCTGCAGAGAAGGTAGCTAAAAAGAAAAAAACAATCCTGGCATTTTACATTGATGCAAATGTATTATCCCTGAGATACTTGCAAACACTAAGTTAGTTAATTTAGCTGAGATAGACAGGCTATTTGGATAAAGGGCAAACTGGGAGGGTGACTAGAGAGTGAACTTGCGGGGGCAGTGGGAATATGGTAGAAATTCAGGGCATCTTCATTTCTGGAAACATGGTAAGGATATCTGACAGCATGTTGGTAACAGATTCTGGGACATTATAGTGGGGAAAAGGACAAAAAATGTATAGCCAGTGGGCAGGATCCAAAAAGAAACAACCAGGTGCAAGGTGGAGGTTGGGCTAAAGGGGAAAACAAGAATAAAAACAAAGAGAGAGGGATGGCAAGAGTTTTAGGAATGCAAGGACCTGATGGGGGTAAGGAAAGGAAAGGGATGAGCTTGTAGTTCATGCACCACAAACAAGTGAGAATGCCCAAAGCCATGTGACATGGTCACAGGTGCATGACTGCATCTATGAGTTTATGGGACACCTGTAAGTGACTTCATTGAATTCATCCTATTGTCTGAAAGTGAGAAACCAAAATGAATCAAACACCTAAAAATTAGATTTTCTTAAGAAACAGTTGAGGATGAAAGCTGCATAGAACTAATAACAGTATATAAACAAAATGTTTAGCCATCTAGGGAAGAATCCACCATCTTTGAGGAGTAGATCAGTGTCTTAGTTTTCCAGGCTGCTATGACAAATACCACACAAGGGGTTGGCTTAAACAACAAGCATTTATTATCTCACTGCTTCTGAGGTGAGAAGTCCAAAATCAAAGCACCTTCATGGCTGTATTTTTTCCTGGGAACCTGTGGCATTCTGGTGCTGGCTTGCTGGCTGCAATCCTTTGGGCTCCTGGGCTGGTTGCATCTCTGCCTCCCATCACATGGTAATTTCTCTCTCCTTGTGTCTGCTCTCCACTGACTTCTTGTGACTTCCCTTGTGGCGTTGTCTGACTGACTAGATCCAAATTTCTTCAGTGTATAAAGGATTTGAGTAATATGGATCAAGGCCCACCTGATTCATGTGGGTCACACTGTATCTAAAAATAACATTGTCAAAAGGTCTTATTTACAAATGTTTCACATCCACAGGAATATGGATTAAGATTGAGACTATGTCTTTTGTTGGATACATAATTCAATCTACCACCAACATCTTAGTAAACTTCTTACTCCTACTCCAGCTATGATGTTATTGCAGAATAAGACTTCCCGTTACCAGGTTCCCAGGTAACCTGCATCCTTCTCTGACATCCCAGACTTGTGCTTATTACACAAAATGCAGGCAAGCAGGACTGAGTCGATTCTCACAGGGCATAGCGTTTGTGATTGCGGAGCCTCCTTTGCCATGTGCTGAAGATGGAACACGATCCACCCAGCTCACACTCTAGTTCTTTACCTTATAATAATGATGATTAGAGTATAAATAGAAACCATTTCCCAAATCTAATGGGCTTTATGCATCACAGATAGTGAAGTACTTGACATGTTATCTCTAAATACATTTCATCATAGTTATAAAATCTACAGTATAAACTCAAGATTTAATATTTTATTTGAAAAGTATATGGCAATTTTAAGCTCTATGCCATGACAGATTTCATTTACTTCATCTCCTTTCCAGTAAAAATAACATTTTAAATATTAAATATGGAGGTTTTAAAACTATTCTCAAACTGTCAAAAAAGGACATTATATTTCATGCATGTAGCAGCATGCAGAGACCCATCATAAACTAAAACCATGATTTCTTGAGAAAATTTATAATTGGATTTTTTTTTTTTTTTTTTTTTTTCTGGGATCAGGGGACTCTCCGTCAGATATGCAGAGAAGAGCCCTGCCACCTCATAAGGTGTGGCTTTTATTTTAGCTTTAGAACAAAGAAAATATGTATATACATATACAAAGTCAATAGATACTTGACAGTTTACATTTTACTAGAATGAGCAAGTCTTAAAAGTTAAAGGCTCAGTTCCTCTTTTTCTTCCTGTAAATGAAATCCCTTGTCATTAACAGTGTGCATAACCGACTTGGGACCAGAATTTGTATTATTATAGATTTAGTGAATATCATCTGCCTAAATTTAGTAATCTCATCATATTCCAAATATTTCTCTATCTTTTTAAAAAAATTATTATTGTTTCTTTTAATAAGAAATTATTAGTGGCAATAGTATTTAAAATAAAAACTTTAGCATTTCAAATATCATCCTTCTGTTTCTTACTCCACAAGAGAATTCAGCTGCTAGACACTAAAGAGAAAATTTAATTTTTCTCTGATTTTTTGCTCCTGACTTGGTCCCTGGACAGATGCACATATTTTCCCAAGCAGGCACTAAATTATCTCATACACAAGAATGAGATATTGTCTTAGAATCCTATTAAATCTTTAAAATTTTTAAAGAATATATGAAACAATACATATAAGACAGGCTACAAAATGTTATCCCTAAAATGATTTCTCTCTTTGAAGCAAAAGTTTAAACACTCTGAATATTTTTTTTAAAAACTGAGTCTCAGCAGTCAAAGAAAGCAATCCCAGGAAATTCAGGTTTCTGTGGGGTCCTCTGCAAAGCCAAAAAACTGTCATCAATGCAGTGGTCTGAGAAGGGACATGTTTCACATAATATTTTTGTGACTAATACTATTCCTTAATAAAATTCTCTAAAATTATTTCTCCAGAATTAAGTAATCTAAATAAGAGACAAAAACTGGGTTGCAAGTTAACCATTATTACAACATTCATTTCTCTATTGTTACACAAATATTTCTTGACAACATTTATTTGAAAAAATGCACAAATGAATATTTAGAACATATAGATTGAATTTAATTCATGTACTTTAATACAGTAAATGTTCATATCTGAACATATGATTGTACTCAGAATGACAGACCACTGAATAATTTTGCAAGTTCAGGAAAAATAAAGAGAAGCTAATATTCAAAAAAAACATTTTATCTGAATTGTTTAAAATGCATTAACATTACATTATAGATGTCAAATATTCTATTTCAGTTTGCTGGTTTTAAAAAAAAAGAAAAAGAAAAATTGAAGAGGGAAAGAAGGGAGGGAGGGAGAGAGAGAGAAAGACTAAAGTGATTTTCAAATTGGGAAACTAATATTTTGGAGTGGTATATTTTTCCAAATGCCTTAAAAGTTCTTTTTTGTGTAACCAGAAGGTAAGTGAAAATCTAAACCATCTCCAATCAGATTTAAGATTAAATGTATGATTGAAGTGTCTCCTTGGTCTGTGAGAGAAGTGGGCATGGATGATAGCCTGTGTTAAAGTAAAACTTGGTAAATATGACAAACTCAGTATCTGCAAACCAGTAAATTGTATATGTCTTCAAAACAGGTATTTGGGTTGATTTGACCTACTTATGAGCATATTTTCTCCAGAGTTCTCAATCTCAATACTTCCAGTCTTCTTATAGATGCTAAACTGAAGTGTGAGTTTACTTCTACAGTTTAAGTGGGAATAATTCAACTAAGACACTTTAGGGCTTCCCTCTCAGCCCTCTAAACACCCATGTGGGACATAAAATGGTACTGATTGAAGGGAAAACCATAGACCTGTCCATTTTCTACAGGGTTGCTGATGCATAGTACCAGAAATGGGTTGGTTTTATAATGGGCAATTTATTAGGGTAAAATCTTACAGTTCCGAGACCATGAAATGTTGGCTAGGCAGAACAATAGGGAGATATCAGCAGAGATACTTTCTCACGAAAGTCAGCTATTGGTGATCCTGACATTCTGCCATATGGCGATCCAAGATGGCAGCCAATCTCTGCTGAGGTCCCTGCCTTCCCCTCCGGGCTCTCCATCCCCCGGAGCCAGCTGTAGGTGATCAGACATAGGGCTTGTCTCTCTCCAGGCCTCCTCTCTCAGTCTTGGCTGCTCCACTTTCTTCCTGAGTTCAGCTGTGAACTATAAGGCATATGGTTCAACCTTGAGCTGTTTTGTGAGCCCAGCCTCTTGGGGGCCTTGCGCTTAAGCTTTGGTTTCTAGTGATCCTCAACTCTTCTCTCACATGGCAAGTCCAAAAATGGCAGCTTCCTTTCTCTCACATGGCAGAATTAAAATGTCAGCTTCATTTTTCTCTGTCTCTCTCTCTCTCTTTGTGTCTCTGTTTATATAAAGCTCCAGTAAGAGGGTGGAGAGACAATCTGTCACTTCATGGATGCAATTCAATCAAAAGGGCCCCACACCCACAGGAATGGATTAGTTCTAGAGCATAATCTTTTTCTTTTGGGGATTCACCAAATTCAAACTGTCACAATACCCTTCCTCTTGTTTTTCTCTTAGCCTAAAGGGGTGGGGAAAGGCTCATTCCCTCAACTTTCCAAGCATTTACCAGCTCATTCCTAGGGGCAGAACAGTGCTAGTGGGATTGGTAGAGTCAGATATTCAGTGGGTCCTATTTAAATGGGCTTGGAGGGGGCGTCTTAAAGGCAGGATCCCTCAGGCTTCACATTCTGCCTCATGACTGGGTCAGAGGGCCAGAGACTTTTTCCACAACCCCAGTGGGTTTAGGCACAGCCCTCCTCTCCCACTTTCTTATATTCTCTCTTTCTATTCCATATGGTTTACAAAACATCCCTTACTTTCCTGGGCAGTCTGGGACAGACATTTCTCCTGTGCTTCCAGCTTTCCAGGCAGTAGTACACACTGGTAATATGCAGCTCACAGTTTATAATGTCATCCACAAAATGTCACCATATCATCCACAAAAGGCCACCATATTACTTAGGCACATGTTCTCCACAGATATTAAGCAACTTTGTTACTTGGTTAAACTGCTTCACATGCATGGGCCTTGTAACATTTCAGATCTCTCTCAGTGCTTACTTTCCATCAGAGCATCTTTATATCTTGGGATAGATATTGAGGTAATGAGGTGGGACTTAGTGCTCAATTCCCTGCAATGTCTCAAGCACAGATTGCAATTTGGACCAGAAGACCTGAACTAGCTTCCTACCCACCTGCTTCTTCATTTAAAATAGCCCTGCTGCAAAGCAGATGGAGCCTGAAATACAGCCTTCAAGAAAGAGGACAGTACAGAGAGGCAAGCAAGGTAGCCAGCTCTGCCCAAAAGTGCTTTTACTTGGCCTGTCTTTTTTTCCGGATGAAGATCGCCATTATGGTTTTCCAAATTAATATTCAAAAAAATCTGACTCTAAGCATGTAAATTGCTTATCAAAACAGGTAATGTTACTGGAATTATTTTTTCAAGCACAGCTGGTTAATGATAAAAAGGGAGGTCCCATTTTTAGAGAAGTCAGCCTTAGAGTGCAAAAAGTTTATATACACGTATGATTTGCCTCATATAAAGAATGCCATGAGTAATTCTACTTTTGTGAAGGAAAATGTCAACTCATTATCAATATCAGCAACTTTTTGAATGGGTTAGAATTGACTCTGAACAAATTATAAAAATGAAATTAATTTTTAGAGACAAACACTTTATTTGGAATATCTATGTTGGAAGTTCAGAAAGCCAAGCCTTAGAAACAATTAAATCTTGGTGGGAAATTTAAGTTCTTATTTAAGACACCATGCAGACACCATGTTTGTATATAACTTAGATGACATCATCCTTCAAGGTTTCTAAATAAACAGCCCATGGTAAAAGGATGAAGTTGAGGTACAGAAATATGCAGAAAAGCACAGGCCTATTGCAAGGCAGAGCCAGCATTGAGGACCTTGAGAATTTTATATATGAACACAAAAATTTGGGACAGAAACAAAATCAATTTTATTTTTTAAATATCAGGAGAAAAGGATTATCTGTTTTATGTTATTCTACAATAACTTTGGCATAGACTTATCTTACATAAATTAAAATAAATTTCAATGAAAAGAAAGAAAAGTGCTCATTTCTTGAGCTGTATCCTGGCTCATTTTGCAGGTATTATATATCTCAGGAAAATTACTAATAAACTGCCCAATTTATAAAATAGTAATAAGCAAATGAGATCAATAAATCATGTATGTATCAATATTCTACTGTGTATTAGACTCAATGTGTATGTGGTACACTGGAGAAGTAGAATTACAGAATATTAAAAAAATATTAACTGCCCATGAGTGATTATAACAGTTTAATTCAGGAGAAAAGAAATAAGTATGGGAAAAGTGATGCAGAGTCCAAGATAAAGGTGGTAAGGAATCCCAAGAATGTTACTAAAGACTGATTTGGGTTGTTAAATTTTTCAACCTGAGAAAATTCACCCCTTGGTTGTTCTTTTGAGATTGTTGTATTAGTTTCCTATTGCTGTTGTAACCAATTATCACTATTCAGTACTTAAAACAACACCATATTATCATCTTGCAGTTCTGGAGGTCAGAGGTCCAAAATGAGGTTTTCTAGGCTAAAATCAAGGCTTCAGCCGGCCTGTATCCCTTCTGAGCTCTCTAGGGCAGTATCCTTTCCTAGGTTCTGGAAAGGCGCCCGCATTCCTTGCCTTATAGACCCCTTCTTCCATCTGCAAAGCTGCAGCGTAGCCACTTCCAGGCTCTCTGACTCTGTTCCCCCTGCCTTTCTCCTATAAGAGCTTTTGTGATTACATCAAACCTACCTGGGATAACCCAGGATAATCTTCCCATCTCAGGGTCCCTAACCTAACCACATCCATAAAGTCCCTTTTGCCTTGTAAAATAATGTATTCACAAATGCCGAGGACTAGGACGTTGGGGGCATCTTTCTACCAACACAAAACTGTGGCCTGGCTGCTTGCTTTGGTTAAAGAAATTGAGACCGTCATTCTGTACCATGCACGTGTGTATACATGTGTGCACACACCTCCTCCCACAGAAATATACCTACTCATCTGTCAAGGGCCAATCGAGGATTTGACTTGGGGAAGAACAAACTAGGGCAGCGATTCTAAAAACATGGCCAAAGACATCAGGTTGTTTCTGAGGATCTTCTTTTGCTAAGAAAATCCAAAAGAAGTATTTAATGCTGTTAGCTTATAATCAACATGCAGATTAAAAAAGAAGAAGAAAATAAGTGTTATTTACTCTAAACAACTATTTATGGTTCCATCTGCTTTTGTCGAGCATAAACAGAGTCATAACTTCTCTGGAGAGGCAATGTCATGTAGGGGTTGAAAATAGCTCTCTGGAGCTGACCTGCCTAAATGTATACTTTAGTTCTACCACTTTCTAGTTGTATGACCTTGGGAGAGTTATTTAATATCCCTGTACCTCCATTTTCTCAACTATGAAGTGCTTATAATAATAGTACTTATTTCAAAAAGTTATTGTGAGATTAGATGTGTTATTCCAGGCAAAATAGTTCAGTGTAAGAATTTCTTACTGCCTGTTAGTCTTCTTTTTTTCTAATATTAAATGAGTGATGGAATTTTTTAACATTCTCTTGACTTTAAGACCACGGAATTTAATAGGGGTGCGATCACTATTTAATGGCATTTTCCCATGGGATGGGAGATGAGGGGAACCTTAGTTTTAAAATACTCTCCCACTTAAGGAACTTTTGTGCATATTGCTGCTAAATTTAATATTGCAACCTCTAAGAAAGGGCTCTGCAGATACTGTATTTTGTTTTAGAAATTTTGCTGCAGGCTGAATGAAATCAAATTGATGTTGGTAACTACCCTGTGTGGATGAGGGGTGATCAAATGGGTGAGGTAAGACAAATACAGGAGAATCCTGTTCATAGAAAACTAGACTAAGCTGCAGCAAGCCCAGCTGGTGTGGAGATAGAGCAATCTATAACTAAGTTAAATATGGTATGAAAATTCCCGTAGAAGTAGTAGCTTCCATCTGTATATAACTTCTCAGTTGAAACAGAATTAATATAAATCGCTCAAGTCATGTAAGTGGATTTAGTCAAAAATTACATGGTTTCAGGAATTTTGTACTATGAATGGAAGGAATCCCAATGTATTTTCTGACTTCAATGTCTGTGAAATTTAAATTTTACTTTAAGGTGGATATCCACAGTACACACCAAAGAGATGAACGCTTTCCTGAAGAAATAAAACTAGAAATAACAATTTCCTCAATTCCTACAGCAGCCACTTAAGGAACTTCTGCTCTAAACAAAAGCCTGATAATTCCTTCCAAGCATCTTGTTTAGATATGATAATAGTCTATAGAAACAATGCATCCATATAAAATCTAAATGCAGAAGTAGGTATATTTTATTCTCTAGGGCAAATCACTCAGAAGAGATGGGTCCTTGTATTAGTTACTTAAGCTGCATTAAAAAAAAAAAATTTACTCCAAAACTTAGTGGCTTAAATCAACAAACCCTTATTATCTCAGTGTCTGTAGGCCAAGAATTTGGAAGCAACTTACCCAGGTGATCTCTCACAGGTCTGCAGTCAAAGTGCTGGCTTGAGCTGCAGTCATTTCAAGGCTTACCTGAAGAAGGATCCACTTCGGGGTTCACTCGCTTGGTTATTGGAAGGACTCAGAAGATGTTTCAAGCTCTTTCACATGAGCCTCTCAACAGAGGTGCCTCGTGATATGACAGCTGGCTTCCCCAGGGTGAGTGACTCAGCTAGGAGGGAACACCCAAGATGGAAGCTACAGGTTTTTTCATAAGCTAATCTCAGAAGTGACACCCCCACTTCTACCATATTCTATTCATCAGCAGCGAGGCTTACCAAGAGGTGCAGAATATTGAGAACTATCTTAGAGGCTGCCTATTACCATCATCCTGAAAACTTCTGTTCTGAAATTTACCTTCCTAAGGAAGTGACAGTGTTTTTAATTTAGTATTTGAACATGTTGAAGCTAATTACTTTAAATATTAATATTTGTGTCCAAATTATGACACTTTAAACCCATTCATGTTTTACAGGCTCTCCAGGTACCAAGCTCATTAACATAAAAGTTCAATGGTGCCTGAGTCAGCCTTGGTGAAGATAGAACATCCTTTTGTGCTATTCAGTTCTCCCCTGGTGACTGGAATCCATCAGTTGATTAATCAGCTTCTTCCTTGCTCCTGGGTTTTCTGATCATGGGCCTCTCAGACTTTTGGTCCCTCAGTTGTAGAATCGCTTCATCTGCCAATTTGGCCAAACGTAGGAGCCAGCTGGCTATTCTCTCCCTTCTCTGGACCAAGGAGAACCCAGAGCACAACCTCACCAAGGCCAGCCAGCCAGGCCCCAGCAAACCAGCCAGAACTCTGAAAATTTCCAGACCTGGCCAGCTAGCTCGACATCTGCATTCCAGAGCCAGGGACCCTCAAGCCTCATTTCAAATCTGCAGGGCCAACTCTTTCTATAATATGTAGCTTTTATTTTCCATTTTCAGTCTTCTTCCAATATCTTTGTAGGTTCCGGGATGGCCAATTGTAATAGAAAGAAACAAACTTTGTTATGTCCAACCTTTTGTAGCATATATAGTTCAGTGCATTTTTCCAAACCAGAAGATCCTTATTAAAAAAAAAAAAAAACCAGCACTCAGTTCCACAAAACTGAATGAGAACACATGGGAAAGCATCAATTTATAAACTATAAATATATAAATTTATAAAATGGTCATGATAGAATGAAATGTAGCAGCAGCATCATTTCTATTATTTTTATACAAATATTTCAAATATTTTCCCATGATATGTCTCAGAAATAGTTGTTATTTTTCTTTTTTTTTTTTTAAGCTCTTTAACTCACTATCCTGATTTTGTGACAATCAGGGTAGGCTAAACATTCGCTATATTAGAAACCATGCATGTGTCCCCAGACCTAGTTTTTCTTCCTAGGTCTGGTTTTTAGAATGCTGGTGATAAACTAAGCCTGATTTATTATATGACCATCCTGTATGGGAAAAGACTGTCACTTTGGGTATCTTTGGTCAACCTTAAGAGGTATAGCAGGGGGACGGATGTGGCTCAAATGGTTGGATGTCCGTCTCCCATATGGAGGGACCTGGGTTTGACCCCCGGGACCGACCAGTAAAAAGAAAAATATAGAAGGCGCATGGGCTACCAGACCCCGTGCACGGGTGAGCCATCAGGCCCCGTCCGCAGGTGAGCTGCCAAGCCCTGAGAGCAGGTGAGCCTCCAGGCCCCATGAGTGGGTGAGTCATCAGTCCCTGTCCGTGGGTGTGCCACCAGGCCCCACAAGCCACGCAGCAAGATGAGTGACACAAGGGAGCGCCAAGACAGGATGCACCAAAAACCCAGGAACTAAGATGGTGCAGGAGGTAGTAGGACACCTCTCTCCCACATCGGAGGTTTCAAGAATCGAATCCCAGTGAAGACAGGAGGAGAAGGATGAAAAGAGAGGGCAGGAAACAGACACAGAGCATTGCCCAGCAAATGGACACAGAAACAGCAAAAACCAGAGGGGAGGGTCATAAAAATGGATAAAAGTAAATAAATAATAAATACATTCTTAAAAAAAATGTATATGTGAGGAAGATTCAGACTATAAATAGTAGTAATACTTTGGCGATGCTCTTTCATGATTTGTTAACAAATGTTTCACAAAAATGCAGGGTGTTTGTGGGGGGTGATGTGTGGGAGCCCTGTATGATGCTATACATGTTTGTTTTGTAAGATCACGATGTTTACTGAACACTTATAGTTTATGTATGTTCATGTATGAATGATATACTTCAATAAATTGTTAAATAAATAAAGCTCTTCAAGTTCTTAAATTAGACATTTTGGAGAAAGCAAGTTTTTAATGACTTCTATAAAGTTTGGGACAAAATAACTATGCAATATAATGAGGATATCCATGTTGAGGCTGTATGCCTTAGAGATAATTTGAGACCTGTTTACTCACCTCTCTGAGCTTCAATTTGCACATCTTTGAATTCATGCTAACATCACCCCTCTTTCATGGCTGTTGTGATAAGGAAATGAAATAAACAAGAAAACCCCTAGCACAATGTTTGTTACCTAACAAATACAAAATTAATATTTGTTTCACTTGTTGGAATTGTTATTCATTTTTTAGTTTTAGATGTTTCCTTAGAAGGCAGAAAAGGGAAAATTTCAGGTCTTTGCATATGTCCTAATCTTCAAACTGTCATCCAAAGATAACTTTGTAACTCAGAATGTGAATATAGCTCCTTTGTAAGGAAAGTTGTTTCTCTTCTACCCCTTTGTTTATTGGGTGATTTGGCTTAAAATTAAAGTTGTTACATGAGTGCCACCCATTCAAACCATTAGGACATTTTTTTTATGCTTCAATATGAAAAGATTCAATGTCTCCTTTGTGAGAAATCTTAAATGCTTATTCTTTCTGATGCTATGAATCCTTTTTACTCTTCCTTCTCTTAGAACTTGCTTATTTAGCAGTATCTTCAAACACATTGAAGCGGAGAGGAAACGTTTCAATTAATTATTTTGGACACTTACTATTCACAACACTGTCCCAAATTTAGCAAGTGATTCATTTTGGATAAAAAGAGAAGAGGACCAAAGATATTTTAGGAAAGGGACCCAGCATTGAGGAGAAGTGTGAAAGTAGAAATGCAGAATCACATTCAGAGGCTAAGATTAGGTGACCTGAGCTGGAAGATGTGATGTGTTTGCCAAGGGAATGGCAACATGTTTCCTCATATAGATATCTACTTTGCTCTTTCTCAGATCACTCACTGCAAAAGATCTCTGCCAGATTTCTCGAATGAATTTTCTACGCCCATTACATCCATTTCCTCTCCACCTACTTCCCCCTTCATCCACCGCAATCTGCTTTCCATTTCCAACAATGTGCCAAGTTCATACTCATAAAGGTCACCAATGACTTTATAATTGCTGTGTTAGGTGAACTTCTCTCTGTTTTTATCCTATGGGACTTTTTCAGCGTATTTGAAACATTCTCTTAGCAATCTCTTTTCTTGGCTTCTATGACATAAATTCTCTCTTTCTCTCTCTCTCTCTCTCTCTCTCTCTCTCTCTCTCTCTCTCTCTCTTTCTCTCTCTCTCCCCCCCCCTTCCTTTCTCTCTCTTCCATCCCCAGTTATTTTTCCTGGTTTTCTCCTAGAAAAATAACTTACTGTATTACTCAGCCCAAAAGGCCTGTCTCTCAAGGCCTTTTCTCTCTAGAGTTTCTGCCTTGGAATGTATCCACTCACTTAGCCTTAACTATACCTTATCAACTACTACTTCTAGGTTCCTTCTTCTGAAAGCCCTTCCGTGGCTCATTGCTAGTCTGAAACACTGCCTCCTCACTTCAGTCCTTCATGCCCCAACCAGCAGAGCCTCTGACCCACCATATACAATCAAAACCTCTTTGCTGAATGAAAGAGTGAATAAAGCAAGGAAGCAGCAACCCAGCCCACCTCTCTCATCAGTTTTCTAGTCTTGGGTGTATACCTATTTCTTTGACATGGCCATTTCTACTGATCTCAAATTCAATGTTTTCAAAACTTGAAACAGTACCTCTCCTTGCAGTAGAAACTTTCCAACGTAGTTTATTCTCTTAGTTTCCCACTAAGACAAGGATTTTCTCCCATGATAGACTGTGAGCTTCTTTAAGTCAGGATGCATTTCCCCCTGCTCTCAATGATAGTGAAGCCCCCCATGCACACACATTTTGACTAATTATCTAATTAAATGACTAGTTAAATAGTAAACACTAAATTGGTAGTGTAACTTGGGCCAAATGCTGGGGAACCAGAGATCAAACGTTTGCTCTGCCAGAATGAAATCCTCCTCCTTGGTTTTTACCAAAATCCTTCTCATAGTATATACATACAATGAATATTATTGAGCTGAAAAAAGGTTGAATACAGGCTACAACATGGATGAAACTTGAAAACCTTATGCTAAGTTAAATAAGCCAGAAGCAAAAGAACAAGTAGTTTATAATTTTTACCAACATGAAATATCTAGAATAAGCAGATTCATAGACACAGAAAGTAGAAGGGGCAAGGGATGGGCAGGGAAGATTGGGGAGTTATTTCTTAATAGGTAAAGGGTTTCTGTTTAGGGTATTGAGAAAGTTTGGTAATGAATGGTGGTGATAGCATGATATTATAAACGTTAATGCGACTTAATTGTAAACTTAAATATGTTTAAAATAGCAAATTTTATGTGTTATATATGTAAGCACAATTTTTTTAAAAAATCATTCTAAAAGTGCCAATTTCCCCATTAAACTTCTTCCAAGGTTCCATCGAGCAGATGACAGCACATTAGGATCTATTATTATAGTTGGTTGAATACGCTTTTGTCCATCACATAATCCCTCAAAAGTAAGATTGCTGAGGTCATAGTCACATATTTCTATTCCTTTTAGAAGAATACCTTGCCCCAGAGTAGGCATTTATGGCTATTTGGGTGAACTGACGTACTAGGGGCTGGAGCCCACAGATATTATCAAAGATGTTATAAGTTCAAGAGGACTGATTGGACACACCGAGAGCTACATAGCCACTGAGAAGCCTAAACCACTGACAGCTTATCTCATAATGCCTTCCTTTGCTCAGGAAAGGAAGATATGGATTTTGGGATGTCCTAATGTTGTCTTCACAGAGCCCTGTTCCATCTGCACCCAAAGGGAAGAAGCAAATGAAAAGCTGCCCTCTGCCAAGCAACCCCAAATCCAGATCCATGACTAAACTATTGAACAGACATCCAAATTCAAAGACCCAGGGTAACTTGCTCTATGAGTATTTCCTATGAGAACATGTCTGTTTAATAACAGTGTAACAGATGATAAGGCACCAATCACAGAGAGTTGGTCCAGCCTGTGTTAAAAGTTGATGATAATTACCAGACTAAACAAATCATTAGAAATATGTCCGTATCTCCAATCTGGATTTTAAAATACATAAGTGTAATTTGGGAACTGAACTTCCTTCTAATATGCATCAGAATAACTAGTACCAAATGGCTTAGCTGTAATTGTCTTTTGCAAAAGTTTTCATATATTTTTTTGCATGTCAGGGCAGATAAAATTTGAGAATAACATATATTTGATGTCTTCTGGAGATTCTTATAACTGTCCCTTAATTATTTGGAGAGGAAAATGAGATGAAAACTACATACCAACATATTTATACACTCTTGACCTGCACATACGTGGACACTTTTCTGACATTAAAGGTGAGAAACGATTGTGAATGCTTAAAACAGATTTTTTTTTTCATTTGAGAAGCAAAGTAAAGCATTTTTTTTTTTTTGGCAAAGGAAAAAAAAAATAGTTGACCTATTCTTCTTTTGCTTTTTCCATATCTAAAATAGCATTCATTTGGAAAAAAAAAAAATAGCCATTATAAGATAGACATCAAATTTCCCAGGACTGGGTAACAGTAACTTAAATTAATTAAGTCTACCCATTAAGGAAACCTATAATTCTAACTCCCCTCAAAGGTAGTACAGGAATAAATTAAATATAAAAGCCTTTAAAACCCAGGCAGTATTTTTATTATCCAAGAGATATGCAGTAACTATTTTTTTCCTAAAGACTATTTCACTTTGAGACTTTCATTTTTGCCCTTTCCATAACCTGTACTATGTGTTTTTTCCTAATGTCATTTTTCCTGGCTTAGAAGCAGATTAACAAGAATAGAGTTTTTTTTTGTTTTGTTTTGTTTTTTAAGTGCAGGTGGGGAAAGCAGGTCTGTTATGTCACAAGTGACTTCAAATGGAAGAAAAATACCAATTCCACATTTCATCCTGAAGAGAGAATGGAAATTTAAAGATTATGTTCACTAAATTTCCCTTCATGCCCACAGTTAACCAAGGATTTCTGTGTTTGATTAACCTAGCATCCATCCAACTAAGAAATTGTTCCTTCATAGAAAATAAATGGCTGTTCAAACACAAGCAGCGTGAATCCTTTCTCTTCTGTCATGCTGAATCTCATAAATCCTTGCAATGTTGAGGAATGGTCCTGCTGATTCTTTCACCTGAGGATCATCAGGGTAGTGAATAAAGAAACCCTCTTTCCTGCTGATTATTATTCATAGATTAGTCTTATTTTTCAGCCTTACATTGAAATATTTCCATCTCTAATCCAAAAGGCCATCATTTCTGGATGCTTTTCACATATTTCAAGAGGTATTATGTCTGTCTTCTCTACTTTAACTTTCACTTTAATAATTTTCACCTAAAATAGTCTTCTTTTACTCTAAATTTAGAGTGGTGTGGATTCTCAAAACCCAAGTTTCAAAACCAGCTGAAATTGTCCCACTTTGTGCCCTTTGCAGTTACCAAATATCAGCTGAAATATGCAAGGATAGCCTTTGAGGAATTTTTTAGATGTTTCTATTGGGAGTGGGTAGTAGATACAAGAGAAATGAAAATAAAGTATGCATTTGATAAGTAAAGAAATTTTCAAACTGCTCTACAACTGTTTAATTAATATTAGGTATTACTAATAATATCTCACTGTGCCCACTTTCAACTCCTCTGACGCTCAGTACATGTCTCTACAATTTGGTTCTATCTACATAATCATTTCTAGTTACCAAATAAAATTTCAAAAGTCAGATCTACAAATGTTAATCTCACAATGCCATAATATGCCACCCATCTTTGGTTGGGTACTCTCAATAAAATTTTTTAAAATTATGCACTGCCAGTAAATATCAATATATTATTAGTATTAGAATTACTAAAGTGTGAAATACCGTGATCAGCTGAGAGAATGAGTTAACCAAAATTTAACTAGTTTCAGAGGCCTCATGCACTTGTTGAAGCACTAGATTTTAATTTAAGTAGCTCTCCCTTCACTGGCTCCATTACTTTTTTTTCTGATGATATGTCTTTCCAGGGCTAGTGTTACATCAGCACCCATTGTTGCAGATTCACAATAAATGATCCAGAAAATATTTTCTCCCATTAACAATCACTTGGCAACATCAGCCATAAAACAAACTCCCATCCCACATTCCCAGGGGGTGAAAGAATTCAGGGTGAGCCTGATGGAAATTACATCCTGAACCCACAAGAAACTTAATATGTTCAGCCTCTTCTGTTTCCTTTTGCTTTGGTTTACATGGGAACCTGTGTTTGTAATGGAGTTTTGGGTTAATCATCTGTAGATGGAGTCCTCATTGCCTGTGTTTTCACATAACTCCTTTTCATAATATTTATCCAAGTAGTGTTTTATGCTTTTATATGAATTTTAATTGATTTCAGTCTTACCAACTAGATTTCAAATACCATGAAGCTAAAGACAATTTTTTTTTTAATTTGTTTGGTTTTGATTTTGGTTTTCATTTGTTTGTTAGTTTTGCTCACAATGTATCTGCACTGTATCTAAAAATGCCTGAATATAAGTGTTTCAAAATGTCCATTTAATTAATTAATTAGGTTTTCATGTTCCCTTAGGATTCCTGAGATGATGTTCTATCACTGTATTCATTTAAACTCCCCCCATTCCTTTCTCTGATCTCTATGCCTTACCAACAAATGGAGGTCACATATTTCTACAAACTGGGTCTCTCAGTCGACCTTCACCCAAAACAATCACCTCCAGCATTATGTCCACTACAATCCTTGTCTTTTTTGTTCAAGAAACATTGTTTCTTTTACCTTTTCTTCTGCAACATGATTTTTTTTTTTTTTTTTTTACCGGGAGGTCCCGGGGATCGAACCCAGGTCCCTCCATATGGCAGACGGACGCCCAACCATTGGAGCCACATCTGCCCCCTGCAACATGATTTTAATTCTTCTTAAATGATAGGCTTCCTTCCCTGAACTTAACTTGCCCTGGGGAAGAAACCATGTGGGAGAAATTTCTCTTTGATCTATGTTACAAAATTTTCAGAGTTGTTTCCTCTTGCACAAAAGGGAAAGTTTTACCATCTCTAAAATATGGCAAATGACCTTGCCAGTCTTTCTTTTACCTGCCTGTATTTCTGGCTGAGTGTCTTAGTTTGCCAGACTTGCTATAACAAATACCATACAATGGGTTGGCTTAAACACAGGAATTTATTGTCTCGTGGTTTTGAAGGCTAGAAGTCCAATGTCAGGGTATTTGGCAGGGCTTGCTTTCTCCCAGAGTTTGTAGAATTCTGGTGCTAGCTTGCCACAATCTTTGGGGTTTCTTGGCTTGCATCTGTGCCTCAGTCACACAATGATCTGCCTCATTCTCTAGTGTCTTATGGTTTCCTTTGGCTTCTGGCTTCTACTTCTGTGTCCAGTTTCTTTTGCTTATAATGACTCCAGTATTATGTATTAAGGCCCATCATAATTCAATTTGGCCTCATCTAAAGAGATCTTTGAAGATCCTGCTCACAAATGAACCCATACCTTAACTAATAATATCTTCAAAGGTCCTGTTTACAAATGGGTCCACACCTTCAGAACATGGATTAAGACTTGAACATGTCTTTTGTTGGGTACAATTTTCAATCCCCAACATTCTGCCCTCTGGGCCCCCCAGAAAGCATGTTCTTCCCACATGCAAAATGCATTCATCCCAATTCAATATCCTAAAAGCTTAAAGCCATTTCAATCATGACTCTAAGTCCAAAATTCCATGGAAATATGCTATGGATGGGGTCCATCCTGGGACAAAAGTCTATCAATAGACTTGTGAAGTCTAGAAAATAATTTATCTGCTTCCAAAATACAATAGTGGGATAGGCATCGAATAGATATTCACATTCTAGAAGGGAGAGATTAGAAGGAAAAAAATGGGCCACAGGTCCCAAGCAGATCCAAAACCTAACAGGACAAATTCCATTAAGTTCCAAGATCTGAGAGTCATCTAGTCATCTGTGGATCACTGATTTGTCCTCTGGGCATGCTGGGGTGGCTCCTCCACCCTTTTCAAGCACTGGGAAAGTGACCATGCTCTCTCTCTCTCTCTTTTTTTTTTTTTTTTTTTTTTTTTTGCTTTTATCTTAATTTATTAAACACAAACTTACAACTTACATCATCAAAGATTTGATACATATAATGTTAAATTATTTAATTGGCATTCAATAAACCTAGGGAGATAACAACCAAACTAAATAAAATTGAAATCATTATAGTTTATGTAAGGAATGTTCTTTTTCCTTCCTTTATAGGAAGCTAAAATATTTTTTCTTTAATAAAGTTCTAAAGCTGTGAATAATCTTAAAAAGCATACTGGCCACTAGGTTCTGGAATATATTAAAATTGTTTAATTTGTTTTAATTATTATTTAGAAAAGATCTTTCCATAGCTTTCAAAAACCTTTACTGACTGAAATTTGGTAATAGGATTATTAACCAGCCTTAAACTAAGGGTTTAGTTTAGGTAAAATGTTTAAATTGGGGAATTACAGGGCAAACTGATTCTTTTTTCAAAAATATTTTTTTTTATTTATTTTTAAAAGATACTTAGAGCCATGCTGTCTTGAAATGCCAGGGCAAAAGCCCCTCCCTATCTAAAAGCCAAAGCAAAAGTCCCTCTCTCTTAGCTTGAGGAAATCTCTTTTGCCTAGACCTCTGATTCCATGGTTCTGTCCTTGAAGTCATTTTTCCTTCATTTCATTCAACCTTTGTCCCTTTTACTCCAGGCTAGCTGTACTTCTGTTCATAGAAAATTCTCAAAAATTTGTTGGCTTTCTATGCAATTGAAGGGGATCAAAGTTATCAGATGAAAGTGTCTTCCACAGATTCTTTCTGGATAACTGCATCTCCAATTCTGACTTCCTCTGAGATGGTTGACTGGACCAATGGGTCATCCACCTAATCTCCTTAACAAATAGCTGTTAAGCTACATCCTTTATAGAAAAGGCTTATTCAGACACACCTTCTTTAACAAAGGGTCATTCAGTTCTGCCCTTTCACAAAGTCTTGTTTTCTGGAGATTGTCCTCTTGAAAGTTCAGGGAGGACCCTGATAGAGTTGCTTTATGCCCAAGTCTCAGAGTACCCTCTGATTAGACCTAGAATTTTCTGAATCATTAATTACAGATTCCTTTGTGTTTAATAGTTCATTCCTCAATTTATCTCTTATCTCAAGGACAAACCAGGTTGAGCCTTCCACATTTTGCTTGGAAATCTCTCAGCTAGATATCTAAGTTAATACCTTACAAGTGCTGTCTTCCATCCAATATCAAGACACAATTTGGCTACATGCTCTGTCACTTTATAATAAGGATAACCTTTCCTCCAGTTTCCACCAACATTTTCATTATTTTCTTTTAAGGCCTCACCAGAAGCACCTTTTATGTCCATATTTCTACCTGCATTCTGTTAATGTGATATATATTTTTTCTAATATGTATAAGACTTCTTGTATAACTCTTTTCAAGCTGCATGTGCTTTTTGTTGTTATTGTTGTTGCTTTTTTTGTGTGCTTTTTTTCATGTGCTTTTTTTGTCAAGCACCTCAAATTCTTCCTACCCATTATCCAATAATTTCTACCCATTATCCAATTCCAAAGCAACTCCCACATTTTTAAGTATTTATAATAGCAGCACCCTACTTTCTAGTACCAAAAACTGTCTTAGTTTGCCAGGTCTACTATGAGAAATTCTACACAATGGATTGACTTAAACAATAGGAATTAATGGCTCACAGTTTGGGAAGCTCGAAGTCCAATATCAAGGTATTGGCAAGTCTTACTTTCTCCCAGAATCTATGCCATTCTGGCAGTCCTCCATCACATGGAAACCTTTCTCCTTGTGTCTGCTTCTCTGGTTTCCACTGACTTCTGTCTTCTTCTGGTCTCTGGCTTCTACATCCTTACCCAATTTCTTTTGTTCATAAGGACTCCAGTCACGTGGATTAGGGCCTTCCTGATTCAATTCAGCTTATTCTAAATAGGATCTTCAAAGAGCCTATTTACAAATGAGTCCACACCTTAATTAATAATAAAATCTTCAAAGGTTCACACCCATAAAAACGGGGGTAAGGACTTGAACACGTCTTTATGAGGGACGTGATTCAATCCCCAACACTGAGGAAGCATGGTCCTTCAAGTCACTTATGTAGAATGGACAGCAGACATGCAAACAAAGAATCACAAAGTGATGAAATAATTATTATTTCAGAGTTAAACATGGAGATCTGTGAGACCCTAGAAGGATATGCTCCCACATCTGCCAAAGGAATTCAGAGAAGCCACTGAAAAAAAGAACAGCTTTTAAACACAGATATTTGAGTCATAAGTATGCTTTTACTGGGCAGGGGTAAAGGAAGCTCTAGGTAGAGAAAGCAGCATATGAACAATAGAAAGTATGGCCTGATCAGTTAATGTGAGTAATTCAATAATGTGTGAGTGTGAAGGAGTTTAATGGAGGTGTCAGGAGATTAAATACTGAAAGATGAGTATACACAGGATAATAGGGCTCAGCTAAATAAGCACCTGTGGGTGCTCGGGGGCCATTTTATGTTAAGTTTTCAGAAATATTTCTAAGTGGAAGATTGACCAGCAAAGAATGAGACTAAAAACAGATACCACAGTTGAAGCAAAACATTATATGAGCTAATGCTATAGTAGGCAGAAAAGAAGATATTTAAGAGGTCTGCTAATAGGACTTAATAATGAATTGAACGGATGTTGGGTATAAATTAGAGGAGACAATTAGGATACTGCCCAGGACCACAGAGAAGATTGTAGAAGAATAGGTTTGAGATAAGAAGATGAGTTTATTTTGGGGACACTGGTAGAAATGCCCAAGTGGAAATAGAATGTTTTTATTTGGATACCAACAGAGGAATCTGGCTAGAGAAACACATTTAAGACTTATCAGCAACTGAACACAAATGACGTGAAAGAGGATGAAATCACCCTTAGAAAGTGACAAGAAAAGAAGACAAAGACTGAAATTCTGGTAAATCCCAACATTTAAGGCATATATAGAGAAAGAAGAGCTGCCAATAATCCAGAGGAGTAGTCAGAAATATAGAAAAGAATACTGTAAAAATGAAAGTTGGAGGAGGAAGTGGTAAACAATATTAAATGTCACAAAGATGTCAGACAAGAAGTGGAACAAAAATTTCCTATTGTCTATAACAGGTAAGAAGGTATCAGTGATGGTTGCTAGAAAATGTCAAGAGTGGTAGGGCTTGAGGTCAAAGTGTAATGCTTAGTGATGTCATTTGAAAAGGAAGAATAGAGACAATTAGACATTAGCTAAGTGGGGAAACTGAGGCTAGGGAGTTGTTTCATAGGTTAAAAAAAAATCATGATTAAAGTAACATTAATGGGGACAAAGACATGGAAGTATAGAAAATAAGGAGATAATTTTTGGTACTAGTTCTCCAAGGAGGTGCAGAGAAATATGAGGTAGTGCACAGAAGTATGAACCTAGATAGTGCTGAGTGCATCTTTGCTAAGACCAAGTTATAAAAGGGCAAGTGCAGTTGAGTCTGGAGAAAAGGAGCCAGAAAGGTAAAAACATTCACTTCCAAGGGCCTTTATTTTCTGGCAAAAGCAGAAACAAAGATAATGGGGGAGCAGGAGTGGGCAAGGCTTGGAATAAATGCTTGGGGAGTCGGGGAAGGAAACCACCAGTTGTTAAAGGAATCCACATGTCAAGGGACCAGATGAGCCTGAAGCAGTGGATGCATTTCCACCTCAAGAAACATATAAGTGAGGCAGGCCAGTGGGACCAGAGAAGAAGAAGGCCTGCTGGCTGGCTGTGAGAGAGCCTCGGGCAGGAAAGTTTTCACGGAGGAGGCACCTGGGAAGCACTATGGGCCAAAAGAATAGCCCAGGGATAGGAGCTTCCAAGGCATTTCTGGAAGTGACTGATTTCTTAAGCCTTTGCTATTGCCACAGTTCCTTATCAAGGCCCACTTTTTTATTGATGTCACAGTAGAGAGCAAGCCATTACATTCTTGCTCCTGGGAAATATTTCTTTTGCAAAAGTATGGAAGGCATCCCTCTGTTCTCAGAGTTTCCCTAGCTGGCCAACTGGCTCAGTCCAAAGTCAAGAGGGTTTTCAGATGTTTCTCTAAGGCAGAGAGATACATAGTGTGTATACCCAATGGTTTATTTATCTAATAAATGTCTACACGTAGAGCTCCTATTATGTGCCATGAGCCTTCTGAGCACTTTGTAAATATTAACTCGTTTAACGCTGAGAACAAACCCTTGTGGTAAGTACTGTAATTACTCCCATTTTACAGATGGAGAAGCTGAAGTCTTAAGAAATTAGGGTTGTGTCTATTGTCTCAGAGCTGGTAAGAGGGATAGGAGGGCTTTGAACCCTGGCAGTCCACAACTTCAGAGTCTGGATTCTTAACCATTATGCCAAACTGTCTCATTATTAAAAAATAAATGAGAAGTCATAGAATTCTCTGGGGAAATTTTACAAGAAATTCAATTTCTTCCTATTCTATCAAAAACATTTATGTAGGATTGGCCCCTAACAATTTTAATTTTGTTGTCTTCATTTAGAGACTATATCCTGGGGAGCTGGGCAGCATAAAAGTGGTCATTTTCCTTATGTCAATGAATATTTTCTCCCTGAAATATCATCTGTCTATTCTTTCACAGTGAGTCATAGGACACTACAGCTATCACCCCCATTTCAACCCCCTTTGTTTCTAGAGTAGGTGTATACAGTCTGTCATGGTGACACCTGTTTGTCCTGATGCATTTTGAATTAATAGAAGATAGTCCACTCTTAGCCAGTATTACACTTGGCAAAGTCACACACATTTCAAGTAAACTTGATTTTCCTTATTCATAGCCAGTTATAAATTTGTGTATGCTTATTAGTTGGTATGGATCTTATTTTCCATTGTTATGTGTATATAAATTATCATCCTCTTTTAAAAACTCAAGCATATTGTTTCTTTAGTTAATAGTCTACCCTGGGGAAGCGGATGTGGCTCAAGTGGTTGGGCTCCCGTTTACCATATGGGAGGCCCCGAGTTCGATTCCCGGGGCCTCCTGGTGAAGGCAAGCTGACCCCAGCCCACGCGGCACGGTGAGCTGACTGGGGTGAGCTGGTGCAGCAAGATGACGCAACAAAGGGAGACAAGCAGACACAGAAAAATGCACAGCAAATGGACACAGTGAACACAAGCAGTAATGGGGGGATAAATAAATTAAAAAAAAAAAATCTTAAAAATAAAAATAGTCTACCCTATCTTCACGAGAGACAATTGTTTTGGTTTTTAAAGAAAAGTTTCTGGAATTTGGAGCATTTTATATTTTTTATCACTTAACTAAACTCTGACCATATTTTTCTGTTTTAATGGAAAACCCTTTATGTTTCCAGTATGTTAACCTGTATCCTTGAAGTGTAAACAGAAGAATAATGTGTGACTTTGCTAATTATTTCCTGCTTCTATCCATAGCTAGCTTTTGGACTGGTAGCTGTAAAAAGGCACACAGCTTACAAAATCCTGTTTCTTAGTAACCAATGAGTAATAAACGATGAGTTTTTAAATACAAATCAAGTTTTAAAATGGTGCCAAAAGGAGAATGAAGACCACAGTTTGATAATGAGGCAGTTAAAGTTTAATTAAGAAGTAGACATTTTGACTTAGCATGTACTTGAGATAATATCTCTTGCAATAATATGGAAAAAATATAAAGAAGTAATTAAATTTTTTGAGCGAATACCTAAATATCAAAAATTAAACACAAAATGTTTCTTAAAGTCTGCTCATTTGAGGAGAGAGGCCAGTTTGCCTGAAGCATAACATACAAAAATAATTCTAACCCATGAATATGGTGGGTGGGATTATCCTGCCTGCAACTGCAAGCCATCTCCATTCCCTGAGATGGCCGTTACCCATCGTTGTCTTCTCGCCAGGTGACTTGGATGAGTCCATTGAGCTGTAGAGTAGGAGTTGCAGCTCTACTGAGATTCCACGCACACCTGGCACATAGGTAGGCCAGAGGCTCCAGTCTCTGGAAGTATACCTAAAAACTCCAGCATAACATATAGGTTTGAATAGAAGGAACTGATGAACCATGTGCAGGGAGGACTTATTTGAGTCCAATTCTGTCACTCTCAGGAGCACAGATTCCAAAATAGAGCCCACTGATAAGGCATCAGTCTCTGGGTCTATCCCCACTTATATAGGACCTGGGTGTCTCCAGAGCCCTCAGGAGCCCCTCTGTGTGGAGTGATATGCACTTTGGTGTTCTTTGAGATCCTACTGAGGTGTGCGTAAGCATTACCTCTGGGATGACCTCCAGACTCTTTGAAGTCTCTTAGCCACTTGAACTCATTTGTCTTTACCTTTCCCCCTTTTATTCAAAGTCTTTTTCCAGTCGTGTTGCCAGTTGGCACTTGGTATTAATCCCTCATTGCCAGGGAGTCATCTTCGGGAGTCACCTCTCTCACTTAGAGGTGGAGTGGACATCACCATCCCAGTCCCCTCAGGATTGAGGGAAGAACTATGGACTAGAGTGGACTTGATGATATTCTGTTGTACACATATGGTGATTCTAGCAATGGAAGAAATTATAACAGTGAAGTGGAGCCGGTGGCCACTGGATACTTTTGGGGCAGGGAGGGGAAGTCCAGTTGAAATATAGGGGATTTTTCAGGACTTGGGGGTTGTCCTGAGTGCCGTTGTGGCGACGGATGTAGGCCGTTTTAAATCAGCACACACCACTCAGAACTGTGTGGGAGAGAGTGTGGTCTACAGTGTGAACTGTGGTCTATGGTTGATGGCAAGACCCCAGGATGTGTAAGTCCATTGAGGGTGATGGGCCACACTTGTGGGAGATGTTTGTGTGGGATGTGGTGGGAGGTGTGGGAGGTGGAGAACATGGGAATCCCTGTAGTTTCCATATAATATTTAGGTAATCTAAGCACCTTTTAATATATATATATATATATATAACATTTTTGTAAGCAAATGCACATATATGCATATATATTTATATAGCATTTTATAAATATTGGTATGTATTGTGAAAAATTTGATTTTTACCCACAATAAAAAAAAAAAAAAAAAAAAAAAGGAATTCTAAATAGTCCTAGCTACTCTAGGTCTGTTATTTATGCTTTTGATGATATTATTCAAGAATGATCCATGGCCCCAGATTATAGTGGGTCACTAATAAGCATCAATGACTTACTGTAAGTATAGCAATTTACTTTTTGCAATGTCATTCATTCATTCACTTAATGAAAATTATTTATTGTGCTTGGCACTGTGCTAGAAAATAGAGTGGCATGATCTTTACCCCCTCAAGTTTCCATTCTGCCAAAGAAGACAAAGCATGACATGCAATTTCAAGTGCGACGTGTATTATGAAGGCTAATTATGAACTGCTACAGTAGCAAATACTAAGAGGACTTAGTCTTAGGGCACATAGACCCTGTGTGCTTTTAAAAGATGATTTCAAAACAAAATCAGGATGCTAAAACACGCCATATCAGTCGAATTTTTGCATAAATTTCAGCATTCATCCCATACCGTGTGTGTGTGTGTGTGTGTGTACGCCACTAAATATAGTTCTTACCTCTAATTGCCTATTAGAAACACAGGGGGAACTTTAAAAACATTCCAATGCCACAGTTCAACCCCACAGATATTCTAAATCAGGAGTTCTTAACAAGGGGTTCGTGAGCTTGAATTTAAATTCAAAAAACATTATTCTTGTGGGAATGTGTTGGTCCGTGGTTTTCACCTGACTGGCAGAGGGGTCCGTGGAACAAATAAGGTTAAGAACCCCTGTAATCTAAGTGGTCTGCAGGGGCGCTCAGGCAGGGATATTTTCAAGCCATCCCAGGTGATTTTATTACACAGCCATGATAGAGAACCACCTTTCTAGACCACAAACTCCTTGAGGACAGAGAAGGCTTTTGTCGCTCAGATTATGCCCAGTATCTGACACTGTGATCTGCACAGTTTTGGGGTACAATGAATATCTGCAAATTGGAACAAATTGATTTGAAATGCCTGGGAATGCATTGCAAATCACTCCCTGGAGAAAGTAAGTCTAACCACATGTCCTTCCTTCCCTTCGACTTTTGCAACATAAACAGTAAAGACAGCCATCCCAATCTGGTGAATCACCCACCTGCTTTCTCAGGGAGCAATGAAGATTACAAGGAGTCTGGGTTAAGAAATATTCAGATTCACCAACAGGCTATCTATTTCACTAAATTGTCATTGGCTTATGACAACTGTTGCTAAAACCAGCTCTTCCCCTTCCAGACATGGACAATCCCAGCCACCAAACCAAGAGCCAAATTTGTCAAACATCAGCCAGTAGAAAATACGAGTCTGAGACTTGACAATGCTTTTCATTTGACCAGCGTAATTGGCACTCCATGTCAGCCACAGAGGAAAAACCTCCAGTCAGCTGAACAATGTGAATGGCTAAACTGAACTGCCCAGATATTTTGGCCTGGAACACACAATCCCAGGCTTCCCCCACAAACACAAATTCCCATGGAAACCAAACCAGGGGACAAAGTATATTCACTTTATTTTAGGTTCTGTGATCCTCAGGAGACCTTCCCTAATTTCTTCTGGGTTCTTGATGCCCAAGCCATGGCTTTTTCCATGGTTGGCTATCACTTTGAGCTCAGACAGAACTTGCCTTGAACAGGTTCCGAGGAGTTTTCCATGGAGCTTACGTCTGTAGAACAGTCTGCTCACCCAGATTTAATAAAACTTTTGTCTATCCAGACAGGGGAAAAAAAAAACTGCACTTTTTAAATTTTTAAATTCATTTAGTATTATTCTATTCTTTATTTTAATCCAACTACAGTTTTCTCCCATCACAACATATCTGGAACTTGAAAGTTTGTATCTGCTTTTTCAGACTATTTTCAAGATTATTTCAATGATTTATATTCTAAATATGCAAATTAACCTTTTTTTTTTTTTTTTTTTTTTTTTTTACCAGTTCAGAGTGTTATAAGGTGAAAAAATCCATTTTACTGTGAAAAATTACTCTCTAACCTGATTTATAAGTTGGAATTTGGGTACACCAGGTCTCCCATTTTTTAATGGAGGTGGAAGTGGAGGTACAACTTCAAAATGATAATAGTGACCTCTATTAAGACTGAACCAGAACCCTTGGCTCTAAACATTCACATCTTTATATGCTCGCCTACGCTATTAGTAGGGAATGCAGTGCAAGACCCAGAAACCACTCTAAGTGTTTTAAGCAGGAACAGATTTAAAATAGGGAATTTGGTGCTTACAAAATCATTGGAAAGACTCAAGGAACAGCTTCCTGGCTGTGCCTCCTGGCATGACTTCAAGAGCAATCAATACTGACCCACTAAGGTTGCCACTGGAGTTGTATGGGAAGGAAGAAGACCCACTGACGCTGCTCCGGTGCCTCTCCACTCCCAGGAAGTTGGAGAATGGATATCTGGAGCCGTGCTCCTGAGACTGCAAGGACAGATTAAGAAGCCAGAACCTCTGTCCCTGCTTCTTGATACCCTGGAAGCTGGAGAATGGACAGTGGAACACTGACACAAGAAAACTTCCAATTTCTGTGACCATCCTGACCAGCAGAGATAGCTAAAAGCTCCAAGAAGATGGCCTCATTCTCACAACCATCTTCCAAATCTCATGGGAAAGAGTCAAATTGCTGGATCCTCACTGCATCTAAACCCCAGCTGCGAGGCGGTCTGATAAAGGTAGTTAATAGCTTTCCAACTCCTTCAACCAGAGGAAAGGTAGAAGTTGAAGTTGCATTTAAGACCTATAAAAGCAACATAGAATAGGCACCATCCATTACATTTCTGACGCATTAAAATATGATGTAGATAGATTACACATTCTGTTGAACCAGAGCTCTCTAGTCAATCACATCTAGAGGCAGAACAAGGATACTTCTTGCACTGCCTCAATCCTAGATACCATGCATTCAGACTATTGTTTCAAGTTCAAATATTAACTAAAGTTCCAACTCACATATCTTCAAGAAGACAGCCCAAGAGCACTCCATAATAGTACTTCTGGGTCTCCAATTACTTGAATTTTCTATTATTCAGCTTGACTTAGAGGTCTAATTTTAGTCTTTAAACTGTATAAACTCAGTCTCTAGAAGTTTATTCTTCTGTGGGACAACCAGAAATTCACATTCAGTCAAGGAACACAAGATGAAGTTGCCTTTAACATGTCAATTCTTTTGAATATATTTCACTCATATTAATACTAATAATAACTGATACTTAAAGCAAAAAATTATTTTGTGATGTGGCTTAGTGGTTTTGTTTATGCCTTTCAGGAAGTCAGGAGACCACAACACAAGTCTGAATAAGAAGTAGTCTCTGTTTCTGATTAAACATGTCTTGCTTAAAGCTATGGCAAGAGAAAGAGAAAAGCAAGTTTACGGCTAATTCTTATAAGCAGTAATTTTTTCTGGGCTCTCTAAGTAATGTAAGCTATTACTTAAATAAAGGGTAGTGGCAAAGGATAAAAGAAATTAAACACAGTGCTTTATTTTGAAATACAATCTGCAACTGTTTTTATTCAGATTTCTTTGGTTTTTCTTATGTACCCTGTGCATCTAAGAAATAAAATGTATATCGTAAGATCAATTCATAAAACTTTATTAGAAAGGTGGATAAAATATGTTTAAGCTAAAACATTGATCCCAGAATTGTTTATTTAGTAGAAATTTAATAGGGTAAATATTATTAACAAAATCATTTGCCTACATGTTAGTCTTTCATCTTTAAAATTGTTTTTTAAACTAACAAAAGTGTTTCTTAAATGTTGCAAATTAATTGAATGATGAACTTTTGTTCCTTACCAGCCACGCATTTCTAACCTTCCTTCTTCAAATGTCCTAGCTTCAAAATCTACAAAGGATATGTAGATGGAAGGAACTGTAACTGTGATGCACTTAGTGCAATCTTTCTATATTTATTTAAAAATATCTAAAAGTGCTCTTTAGGCAAAACTGTTCAATCTATTAAATCTTGATAAAACGATGTTGAGGATGAAAATCTCAGCTATCAAAATTACTATTCTTGTCAAGAATAGGTTGCCAATATTCACATTTTCATTACATGCACACAGACAAAAACTGGTAAACATTGACAAATACTTGAGCATTTAGTTCATACAATAATGAGTACCTGTATTTATAAATAAATCTGTATATTTGTATTTTTAGTTCCCTACTGGAAAATTTCTGTAAAGACACAATCTTTAATATTGTTAAATATGTGCTTACAGTTATGGGTGATCGTTTTGATAGTGATGCTACCCCCTTTGGGCACAACGTTTAAGGTAGAGACTCAAGATCTGTGTTTAGTCTATTGAAGTTGAGTATGTTTGCAAGGAAAGAGAATTCAGGAAATATATATCAGAATTTATCAGTTCTTCATTGCAATGAGAACAGAAAAACTGAACATGGCCAAAAGCCTGTCATTTGAAACAAACTATTAAGGCAATGGTCTTAGTTTGCTAGGCTGCTATCACAAATACCACCTAATGGGTTGGCTCACACAACAATTCATTGGCTCATGGTTTTTGAAGCTAGATGGCCAAAATCAAGGTATTGGCAAGGTCTTGCTTTTTCCCCATAGTCTATAGCATCCTGGTACAGGTTTGCCAAAATTCTTGTATTTCCTTGGCTTGTATCTCTGCTTCCAGTCACATGGCAATCTCTCTCCATGTGTTGGCTCTTCCAATTTCCACTGACTTCTGTTGTTTGTTTGTTTGTTTGTTTTTTACCTGTATGGTCTTCTCTGACTTCTGGCTTTCAGGTTTTTTCTCTTTATGAGGCTTCCAGTAATATGGATTAAGACCCACCCTGATTCAGCTGGCCACACCTTAACTAAAACTAACATCTTCATAAAGTCCTTTTTATAATTGGTTTCACACCCATACAAATGTGGTTTAAGATTATGTTCTTGGGGTACATAATTCAATCTATCACAACATATAAACCAAAGGGTGGATGACTGCTTCTTCTCTCCTTCTACCCGGTGGAGCTCCACTGATGATCACTTCACCGAGTTGTCTCTCCAGCCCTTCACTCACTTCTCAAGGAATAGCAGGGCAGGGAAGGAGAAACTGGAGATGCCTTTCCCAGTCTCTTCCTGGTCCCCAACATCTTGGGAGTACATTGCCTACAAGAAGCATGCATTCTGGTCTATACCATTTTGCTCTATGAAGAAACTTGGCATTTTCCAGAAGTGCTGTGATTGTCAGGTACATTCTCCAAAACTAGACTTAGAAGTTTCAAAAAAGAGTAGTAATTTGATCCATATCTCTTCTATCATTTGTCTTCTCAATTGATTCAGTACATAGGCACGTGAAATGGGTCCTATTTAATAGAACCTTTTGAGCCCAAACTAAGTCTAAAAGTCGTCTGAGGTTCCCAACAATCTTCAAGTTCATTGAAATATTTATCACTTTCCAAATCTGGGTTTATTAGCTAAGGGATAAGTATCCTACCTACATAAATGGCCCCTTATGACTACAGTGTCTACACAGTCTTCTTTTTTTTTTTTTAATTAAGAAACAGAAATGGGAAATAAGCCATCTTTTTTCTTTATATGACTCATCATGGAAATATGTATATTTTCATTTTCAGAACATATTGAAATCACATACAGTTAATCCTGATTCTTTGCTGATTCTGTATTTGCAAATTTACCTACTTACTAAACTTTATTTGTAACTCAAAAATCAATATTCATGGTGCTTTCATTGTCATTCATGGACAAGTGCAGTACAGAAAAAACAAAATTGAGTTGTCTGACATACACATCCCCATCCAAGACCAAAAAAAGTAACATTCTGCCTTCTTGTTTCAGCTCTCATACTGTAAGCAACTGCCCTTTCCATGATCTATTGAATGCCACATTTTTTGCTTTTTTGTGCTTTTTATGGTGACTTCGTTGTCTTAAATAGCCCTCAAGAATAATGCTGAGGGAGCGAAGTGGTTCAAGCGATTAGGTGCCTCCCTCCCACATGGGAGGCCCCAGGTTCAGTTCCCAGTGCCTCCAAAAAAAAAGAAAAAGATGAGCAGACAGTGAGCCCAAACAATGGGGGGGGGCAGAAATAAGTAAATAAAAATAAATAAATATTTAAAAAAAAAAGAAGAAGAAGAATGCTGAGGTGCTGTCTGATGTTCCTAAGTACAAGTCTGCGATGTGCCTTGGAGAGAAAATACATATGCTAACTAAGCTTCATTCAGCATGACTTATAGAGCTATTGGCCATGAGGTCAACATTAACGAAGCAACAATTTATATTAAATAAGGTGTCTTTAAACAGAATCACTCCTCAAACAAGGTTATGTCTTGATCGATTTATGAAAATATTGTTAGCAGATGCTCACAGAAACCTATTTCATTATTTCACCTAGGAAAAATGGTTCAGAATTCCTAATTCAGTCTTCTCATCAACTTTATAGATTATAAACACCATGAATAAAGAGAATCAACTGGAGAGGGGGAAAGAGAGAGGAAGAAAGAGAGAAGGAGAAGAAGAGAAAGTGAGAACAATGAGGGAAGGAGAAGGAGAGAAAATATTTAATATACTCCCGTATTGTCTAATAAAAGATGGATGGGGCTTGAGAAATAAAATGTCTTAATTTCAGAATCAGCTGCTTACTTTGCCCCCAAATTTATAGGTAATTGATGAATGACTATTTTTGCTTTGTGAAAACATTTTAACTGTGATTTCTACTGCCATTCTCCCCCAAAACAAATTGAAATAGGGATTTAGTAATTTTCCAAATAATAAAACAAAAACTTGATAATTCAGATGAAAAATAGATGTTAGTTGTCTGAATTGATCAAATTAGTAAATAGTCAACAAATTCCCACTCTCTTTCGTACTGTGGAGACACAATGTGGAGACACATTAAACTTAACTTTTTCCTCCTCTTCCTGTCCATGAAATATACAGGGATAATTGTCTAACTACCACCAAAGCAAAACCTAGAAGTTACCTAAATTGAAAACAGATGTTTATACAGCTCAAGATTAATGTACCATGGATGCAAAACTGTCAGCTCACACTTCACAATGGCATCAGTCGAGGCTCGTGTGGCACCCACCTGTGGAATGATGACAATCTACGTGCTTTCCATTCCATATCATCTTCAAGGTCAAAAGGACTTTCCATGTAAATAGATTATATGCTTTGCAAATTAAAAAAATAATAGCGCATGCTGCTGCTGCTGTTCACAATTGGAGAAAAGAAATATGCGTGTGGATAAATGAGTAGGAATCCAAGAAATGTGAGAGGTGAAATGATTATTTGTCCTCGGGAATGTGGTCCTGTCTCTCTGGGTTTTCTATGAATGCCTGAACTACAGGTTCATTTTTTAACCTGGGTAATATTATATTTCCCAACATCTTGCCACCAGTGGATTGCAATTTCAACAGTGGCACTCTATTCGTGTTTTCTCAACATTCATCTATTCATTCACTCACATATTAATTAGCACAATGTGTTTTGAGTATAACCGGGAGTCGTGTAAAATGACAGTTTCCCACTGAACTGTGAGGGATATGTTAGACCAAAGAAACACACGGACAAGTACAGCTTGGTGAACAAAAAGCGCTTAATGGAGGCCTTACTGGGGCCTCACCCTTGATGGTCGGAGGGGTGTCCTCTGTCTCTTAGAAAGTCCGAGTCTGGTCATGGCCTAAATCCTCATCCGTGGTGGTGGCTGCAGATCGTGGTGCTTCTGAGGTTGGAGTCTGCACTTGCCACAAAGCAAGAGGGGCATTTTATACCACACGTCTACATGCAGGTGAGCATGGGACGGGGAGCAAGATCAAAACGTGCAGTGCTCAGGACATATAATCAAGGAACAGACATTCACAGTGTTTCCCAGTAGGACAGAAGTTACACTTTGACAGTGACTACATAAAATGAGCATTTATAATGTTTGTCAGTAAGGCGGAAGTTACATCTTTCTATTGATATGAAGGTGGTCAAAGAGCTCACAGAAGAGAATATTCTTGGAGTTTCCTGGGAGGGGAGTCTAAGCATATTTTATCAGTCATGAGTTCAGAAACAGTTATTTCACAAGGCTTGACGTGTTACTATTAAGAAGTGAAATGCTGACTAAAAGGGGAAAGAACTGGAAGGGCTGTGGGAAAAAATACAAGGCCACACAATGGTACTCTTCTTTTATTTTTTTTTATTAACAAGTTTATCTGAAAATCACAAAAATAAAAATAACAGAAGAGGCAGTTCAACAAGTTATAGAAAAGTTACTCCTAAAAAGTTCTTTTTCAGGCACTTTTATCCCATCTAATTCTAACTGCTAACTCAGTTGTTCCTCTAGTGTTCAGCAAGATACACAGATGAACACAGATCAGTTAAATGGCATAGCCAAGTTCTCCTTATTAATGAAAAAAAATGAAGAGAAAAAATGCTTAATTATGTGTATCTCACAAAACCAAACCCCATATTCTTTTCTTTTTTTTACCTTTAGAATTAACATAGTACCAACTTTGCTTTTGCTACAAAAACATTACAATGAATTTTAAGTTTTTTTTTTTTAAGATTTATTTATTTATTTCCCCCCTCCCCTCTCTGTCTGCTCTCTGTGTCCTTTTGTTGTGCCCTCTCTGTGTCTGCTTGTCTTTTTTTCTTTAGGAAGCACCAGGAACCAAACCCGGCACCTGCCATGTGGTAGACGGATGCCCAAATGCTTGAGCCACACCTGCTACCCTACAATGATTTTTGTTAACTATAGTCCATAAATTACATTAGTTATATTTTCCCATGTATCACCACATTCTCAACACCCTTTAGGAGAACATTCCTATATTTATATTATTAACAATCCTCATCTACTTCTAAAATTGTAATACATTCCCAATATTATCCTCCAGCTGTCCTCCAATTATCATTAATCTTCCTAGACAATTCATTTCAGCCACAATCCCATCCATAAATCAACAGTGTTTGTTGCATTCATTATAATGTGTAACCATCAAGTCCAACCATGACCACTATTTTCATTTGACCTTATTTAACATTCTACAAACATCCAGCATCTTCTATCCCTTCTCATCCCACGTTCCATTTCCCACCGACCTACACTTCATAGTCCAACTCCGTAAGTATACTCGTCATATTTCATTCATATCAGTGAGACTGTACAATACTCTCATCCTTTTGTGTCTGGCTTATTTCACTCAGCATAATATCCTCAAGCTTCGTTCATGTTGTCATGTGCTTCCCCAACTGATTTCTTCTTACAGCTGAATAATATTCCATCATTCATCAGTTAGACATTTAGGTTGTTTCCATCATTTAGCAATTGTGAATAATGCCACTATTAACATTGGTGTGAAAATATCTGTTTGCATCCTTGCTTTCAAGTTCTTCTGAAGTGAATATATTCCTAGTAGTGGAATTGCCAGATCGTATGATGTTCTATATTTAGTTTCCTGAGGAACCGCCAGATCATCCTTCACAGAGGTTGCACCATTTTACACACCCACCAACAGTGAAGGAGTGTGCCTATTTCTCCACATCCTTTTCAGCACTTGAAGTTTTCTTTTCTTTTAATAATGGCCATTCTGTATGGTGTAAAATGATATCTCATTGTAATTTTGAACTACATTTCCCTAATAGCTAACGATGTTGAATATCTTCTCACGTGTCTTTTGGCCATTGTATTTCCACTTCAGAAAAATAGCTCTTCAATTCTTTTGCTCATTTCTAATGGGGTTGCTTGTCATTTTGTCATCAAGTTGTATGATCTCTTTATTTAGATGGAGATCAATCTTATCAGATATATGGTTTCTGAAGAATTTTTCCAATTGAATAGGCTGCTTTTTTACTTTCTTGACAAAGTCTTTTGAAGAACAAAAGTATTTAATTTTGAGGCAGTCCCATTTATCTATTTTTTCTTTTGTTGCTTGTGCTTTGGGTATAAGGTCCAAGAAACCATCACCAACCACAAGATTTTGAAGATTTTTCCCTACATTTTCTTTTTTTTCAACCTTTAAAATTAATATAGTACCAACTTTGCTTTTGCTACAAAACCATTACAATGTTGTTCACTATAATCAATAAATTACATTATATTTTCCCATATAATACACACCACATTCTTAACACCCTATAGTAGAACATTCCTGTATTTATATTTATACTTTATGGTTTTCGTTTTTATATTTAAATCCTTGATACATTTTGAATTAATTTTTGTATAAGGTGTGAGATAAGGGTCCTCTTTCTTTCTTTTAGAATTGGTTAGCCAGTTTTCTGAGTACCATTTGTTGAATAAGCTATTCTGACCCAGCCAAGTGGGTTTGACAGCATTGTCAAAAATCACTTGACCATATGTGTTAGAGTCTATTTCCCAACTCTTGTTTCAATTCCATTGATTGATTTATCTTTATGCCAGTACCATGCTGTTTGTTTGTTTGTTGTTTGTTTTACCACTGCAGCTAGATAATATGTTTTAAAGTCTGGAAGTGAGAGACCTCCAACTTTGTTCTTTTTAAAGATATTTTTGGCTATTCAGGCACCCTTACCTTTCCAGATAAATTTGATATTTGGCTTTTCCAATTCTAAAAAGAAGGATATTGGAATTTTTATTAGAATTGCACTAAATCTGTAGATCAGTTTGGATAAAATTGACATCTTAATGATATTTAATCTTCCAACCCATTTACACGGAATATCCTTCCATTTATTTAGATCACCGCTGATTTCTTTTAGCAATATTTTAGTTTTCTGAATACAGGTCCTTTATGTCCTTGATTAAATTTATTCCTAAATATTAGATTATTTTAGTCACTAATGTAAATGGAATTTTTTTCTTACTCCTCAGATTGCATATTAGTAGTGTTTAGAAATGATATGGATTTTTTGCATATTAAGCTTGTATCCCACCACATTGCTTAAATTGTCTATACATTCTAATAGTTTCGCTGTGGATTTTTCAGGATTTTCTAAGTATAAGATCATTTCATCAGCAAATAATGAAAGTTTTACTTATTCTTTCTTATTTGTTTGCCTTTTATTTCTTTTTCTTGCCTAATTGTCTAGCTAACACTCCTAGCACAATATTGAATAACAGTAGGGAGAGTGGCCATCCTTATGTTCCCATCTCAGCAGGAAAGAGTTCAGTCTTTCACCATTAAGTGTAATGTGAGCTGTGGGTTTTTCATATATGCACTTTATCATATTGAGAAGATTTCCTTCTATTCCTATTGTTTAGAGTGTTTTTTATCAAGAAAGGATATTGTATCTTGTCAAATGCCTTTTCTGCATCAATTGAAATGATCATGTGATTTTTCTTCTTTGATTTATTAATGTGGCATATTATGCTGATTGATTTTCTTATGTTGAACCACCCTTGCATGCCTGGAATAAAGCTCACTTGATTGTGATGTATAATTTTTAAAAAACATTTGATTTTGGTTTTGAAGGATAAGTAGATGGGAAATTGGGGATTGGCTAAGTGTATGGGAGAGGGCGTAGGCAGTGATAGCAGCATGAACAAAAGCACAGAGGAGTAAGAGCAAAGCATATTTGAAGTATTGCAAATTGCTCAATATGGTTGGAGACAGAGTGGCATGAATTACTGACACTGGAAAGATAGGCAGGGAACGAGCATTTATATGTGATGCCAGAAGCTTGGGCATTATTCTAATGACTGGAGCCAGGAAGAACTGGAAGAATTGACAAGTTCTGACAATGGACTGGAAGTGTAAGTTGAAGTAGGGCATGGGCTCTAAGATTATTGTCAAGTTCTTTGATGGCAAACAGAGCAGGTGGTGGTTCCTTCAACTAAGATGGGATATTGGGGGAGAAACAGGCTTTGTAGAGAGATGATGAGTTCAATTTGTGATGTGCTGCTATCCATGTGGTGATATTCTCCAAGAATGTGTTTCTAGAAATGTGGAACTAAAGATTGAGGTTAAGGCAGGAAATCAGCCTCCTTCATAGAACCCCCCCCCCAAAAAAAAGAGCAACTTTCAGAAAGTTAATATAAGGGTGCCATAAAACCACACCTGAAGCAAAATATTTCTCCCCCTGGCTAATATTTTATTTTATTGAAAGCCACTGCTTCAAAGTTTTCAGAAATGTGGTAGATTTGTATGAGACTATTAGGACATTAATATTTCTAGGTAGGCAACATATTAGCTAGCCCAATTAATATATAATTTTTCACTGTTTTTTAAGAGCTCAATTCTCAAGAAATTGTACATGGATAGTTACATTTTTATTACATGGAAAGGAAAGGTGAAAACAGGACCCTTTTGAACATAGATGATGATTAAAGTGTTCATGGTCATGGGGATTCTGAGCAAACAAGGGAAGAGCTGGATATAGAGAAACAAGAGCGGGGTGGCAATACCAAGGAATGATATCCTTAATTTTTGAAATTGGAGATTATTATTAGTGACTGTACAAGTCCGTGTACAGAGGATTTTTTGTTTTGTTTTGTTTTTCCCAGTGATTACCATGGGCAACTGCAGCTTCCATCACCGTTTTCCAAATCAACTACTTCTTCAATTCATATTTTGCCAAAAGCTGTGGCTCCAATAAAAAGCATTTACTCCCTCTTCTAGCTAACAAACAGCTCTTCCTTAAAGTATATTTTTCTTCCTATACTCCATGCTTGAAACTTATAAAGAGATAAAACCTAAATATTAACATCCACAATTCTTAAAAGAGGTAAGAGAGATATTAAAGCACTAAATACTGAGGGGAAAAAAAAAAAAAAAAAACCTGCATTGTCCCTGGCAATAATTTGCCAAAAATTTGACCCCAGAATCCCAAAGGAATTTGTAAAACACAAAATGTTCATCCCAAAGACACTTACTTCTTTCTTTCCCTCTCAGGTATGCCCTCTTCCCTTTTAGTCCAGGAAGTCTGGGATCATTTTGGAATTTCCAACTTCTTACTTAGGTTGATTCTCAGAAGAAAACACAATAAACTTATTCATGCTAGGTAATAAATTGTCCATGTGGTTAATAATTACCCTTTTCCTGACATTTGCATTGGATCAGAGAAAAATCATAGAAAAAAAGGAAACCATAGTTATTTTAGTAACAGAGGAGGAGCAGGTAGTGGTCCCTTTAAATCATGCCTCTGCCTGCCTGCACAAGCTGGCTCCTTTTGGTGTACTTATCTTTGGGCTTGGAAAGCAAGAGCATCACAACATCATCTGGGTAGAGTGCAGGTGTGGGTGCAAGAAGAGTTGATTATGAACAGGAAGTTAGAAAGATACAGTTGCAAGAAGTCATCAGGGAGAGTTTGAAGAGGGGCGGATCTTTTGTTGTACTTGTGCTGCAGGGGATAAGTAGAGAGTTAGAAAGAGTGGGACTGACCACCTGCTGGGGGAAAATAACTACTTTCTGAGAAAGGCTTCTTTCCAGAGTCTATAATGGTGCTACATCATAATAGTACCTCATGGTGCCAAGTGCGGAGTGGGATTAAATGAACTGGGATACAACAGAAAATGAAAGAGACAAAGCTCTGCTTTCAGGAAGCTTACACTCTAAAGGGGGGAAAGATGATAAGCAAGTAAACAAAAATAGCAAGACAATTAAACATTATGCAATAGAGGAAGGCCTCCCTGGTAGATGACGTTTAAGGAGAGACCTAAGGTCTAAGAATGGGGTAAAGATTCCAAACGAGGTGAAAAAAGAGCTAGGGCATATAAATAATAGGACATGCAAGCTCCCTTAGGCTGGTCCCTAGACCTTCCCCACTGAGACCGAAAACCTGCAATCTTCATTCTCTGAAATAATGCTGTGTTGGGACAGAAATACATGTCATCGGAGAAATCATTAATGACAACCACACTGTTAGGGACTGTAATGGTTAAGTTAATATGTCAACTCGACCAGGTAATTGTGCCCAGTTGTTTGGTTAAGCAAGCACTGGGCTAATTGTAATACAAGGACATTTATGGACTTTAGTCATCAGTGAGTTTATTACGTGGATGGCTGATCACATCTACGATCAACCAGGGAGATTGCTGTCAGCAATCCTTAAAAGGGATTGCCTTAAAAGGGAAAGTGATTTCAGGATTCAGAGAGAATTTCCTAGCTTGTATTTGGACAACCAACGTCTCCTGGAAACTCATCAAGGACCTTCTTGGCCTTTCATCAGAGCGCCTGGTAGGCAGCCTGCCTGTGGAATCTGGATTTGTGTATCCCCATGGTCACATGAAATAATTTTATAAAATCTCATACTATTTACAGATATCTCCTCTTGATTCTGTTTCCCTAGAAAACCCTGACTAATACAGGGACAGAGAATCACTCTCTGCTCCAACAGGTGCCTGTAGTGATTCAAGCATTGAAAAGAAACATCAAAATTGGAAAAATGGTTTGGAGCCTCAATGGCATTGAACCACAAAAGGACTATAATCAGAATTACACAAGTACTCTCCACCTAGAGGGAAGATTCTTAAAGGGAAACATTCTCCTCCAAGTGAGGAGAATTATCAGATAATTACCAGATAATTTATCACTGAATGTTTCACCACATATACCAAACTATGGGCTAGACAAGAAAACATTCTTTTAAATGTAACTCTATAACATTCTTCAGAGTCTATAAATTTCTTTACCTTCTCTAAATATCACTTATGATATAACCATACATATGTGTTCGTATGTATGCTACATATAGTAGACAGAATCTTCAGATGGTGCCCCAAATTCTCAGCTCCTGTGTACACCCATCTTCTCCCAGTTATTCTGTCAAACTCTAATCTAATGCAGCTATGAAGGGAATTTGCAGAGGCAATTAAGGTCACAAATCAGTTGACCATAAGAAAGAATTACCCAGGTGGGCCTGACTAGTTGAAAGAGCCCTAAAGCAGAGTTTTCTCTGCTGGTTGCAGAAAGGAATCAAAGAGCATGAGAAGGATTGGATGCACCACTGTTGGCTTGAAATGGAGGGCACCATGTGTCAAGGAACTATAGGTGATTTGTGGGTAGTTAAAGTGGTCCCTGACCAAGAATTAGAAGGAAATCAGGAACCTCAGTCCTACATCTGCAAGGTACTGAATTCTGCCAAAAACCAGTGAGTTGGAATTAGACCCTGAGCCCCAGATGACAACTTCAGACCCTATCAACACATTGATTTCAGCCTGGTGAGACCCTGAACAGAGAATTCATTCATGCCATGCCTGGATTTGACCTACAGAAACAATGAGATAAATTTGTGTTGTTGTAATTCACTAAATTTGTGATAATTTGTTATACAGGCATGGAAAACAAATACCATACAGCAATAAAAGCAGGGAAAATTTCCAAGTTTCTCTTTTTACTAAAAGGCTTTGCCCACATTTAATTTGTGGATCACTTTATGCTTAACACAATTTAGATAATTTATAGGTAACACTTTCTCTAGATGAATCAATTTGGTCTTGGGGGTGGAGAGGGAAAGACAATGCATTATTCTCTTTAGGATTAAGTTACTTCACCATATGGTGAAAGTAATTTGCCAAGGGAAAACACAGGTTTCGCAAGAATATTCCAGTTCTAGTACTGCCAAATGTAAGGGAAAGTAAAGAGAGACTAATTTGAATTCATGAAATCAAGAAGGTTACCAGCTTGGGGATGAGTGTTTTCCTATTCCCAGTAAAAGACCTATTGGTGGGAAATGATGACATTCAACAGAGAAGCAGGCTAATCTAATCAAGAGTCTTTGTTGCCCTCAATAATCCTCCCCTTGACATAAATTGAGTTTCTTTTTTCCTCTCAATGATATCACAGCAGGATGAAGCCATATCATAATTTTTAATGCCAGGAAATTTAGGACAAACCATTAGCAAGTTATTCTTTTAAAACAGCTGCTATTTTTAGAGTGAATTTCTTTAGCATTCTGGAAAGAATAACATATATAAATCTGTATCTTACAAACTTCAATGTTTGCACTTTTTGAATGGGAGAAAAAAATTTATAAAAACATGCCAAACAACATCTACTCACACAGTTTATGGGCTCTGCTACATCATATCACCTAAAGAATTGCCCTGAAAAAATATCTTCAAAAATCATATATTGCAATATCTGCATGTTTCAAATTATAACATAACTGAATATTTTTAAATACTATATCATAGTTTATATTTCCATTATTAAATCATTAAATATTTTCAAAATATTGGTTTCTTAGTTCAGCATGTGGGATGATATTATTTCAACTCTATCCTTTCTTAGCACACTAGATTAGTTAATTCATATATTGTGGACTCTCAAAAGATAAGTATCACCCAGTCTAGTAATCACCAGGGACATCTTCCAGGTGAGAGAACCAAAGCCAAGACCCTCAAAAACTTACCTACAGTAGACAAGGGGATAGTGACAGTGACTGATGAGGCAAATATTTTAGGTGAATATTTTTGTTTTGTAGACCAAGGTTTACACCTTGAAGCACAACAGGACTGTTAACTGTTCCTACTCTCCCAGTTTAGAGCAGGAATGTGTGAGAGACAGTGAGGTCAGTTCCAACTAGAAGAGAACCAAAGAGAAGAGATTCCACTTCCACCCAGGACAGAGAGGGGGACGTCTCTGTACAGGATCGGCAAACATTTTCTGTAAAGGCCAGATGGCAAACATTTTAGGCTTTGTGGACTAAGAGACAAAATTGAGACCATAATGTAGAAACCGTTAAGTAGAAGCCATTTGTATTCCACGGGCCCTACAAAAGCAGGCAGCAAATTGGATTTGGCCCATGGGCTGTAGTTTGCTGACCCATAATCTTTTTTTCTTTTTTTTTTCTTTCTACTTTTTAACCGGGGGAAAGCGCGGACGCAGTCCCTCCCAACACAAATTACGCAGTCGAGTTTCCTGCATTTGGGGAAGTCGCAGGGGTCAGCAGATCCCCAGTGCAATGGATCAGCCTCACCCTGGGAAAACCACCTTCGTGATCATGGTGTCTCCCCTGCCAGGTAAGTATGACCCATGCTCTTGAGCATGACACTGTGTAGTATTACCCAAATGTCTTCCTACCCAGGAACACCTGTGCCCAGTTTCTTAAGAGAGAAGGTGTAAGATGTAATGTTCTTGAAGGGGGAGACCCTCATTAATTTAAGACTTGTAGCAAAAACAGTAGTTGCAGTACCACTGAAAAAAGAGGTCACGGTGCAGCAAACTGAAATGGTACTGGTGGGAACAACAGGAAGACTGAGAATCCAGACAAGAATGTGCATGACCAAGGGGCCCAGGGGAAATGACGCCTTTTTCCAGTCTTCCTCCCTGTACATCTTCAGAAGGCACAGACCTCTAAAATTGTTCTCAGAATATATAATTGTATCCTTTGATTGCCTTTTCTCAAGGCGGTGTGCTCTGGAGGGGGAAGGTCATATTTTTACATTTTCACAACCATTGTGTGAGTTCTCAATCTTTAAGTCTTTAATGCTGAGATTCTCCTGCCCATCCCAAGGCTTGGACATTCTGCTCTAATTCTTTAGAGGTGGTCAGGTTTCTGATAAAGAAAGAATGAGAACAAAGCCAGGAAATTTTTAAGAGATTTTTTTGTTTTGGGAGTGGAGGATGGGAGGATAATGTGGTGCTATGGGGGAGGGAATGTTCACTTACCAGACACACATTTGCTAAATAGATAATCTAGAACTCATGGGTGGGTCCATTAGTAGACCTGGTTCTGAGAGAGTGCAAGAAGTCTCAAAACCCAGTAGAGAGCTAAGTTTGTGGGCTCTAGCAAAGTTACTAAATAAAATGTGGAAGGAGTTAGGGATAAATTTTGCTTCCAGCAGTAACTGCTTCCATGGCTGGAGCTGGTCAACGGGCTGGCCCTGCCACCATCTTCACAGGCTTGGAGGATGCTGTTGTGGTCCCTGAGTAAAACAGAATCTTGTGTTCACTCAGGACATGGGTCGCTGGACATGGAATGTGTACAACTCCCAGTAACTGACTCTGTGCATTACTTTCTCATGCCCAAAAATTATAGCCCAACAGGCCCTTCTAACATGTGAGTCTGGAAAGTCATTTCAAGAATGAGGGTATAAGACTTTTACCCAACTTGCATGGTAACAGATTAACCGGCCACACTTTCTGGGGATGAGCAGAGGACACCAGACTCCTGGGTCATAGAAAAAAATGCTGTTACTCAAGGCAAAAAGGTATCATAACTTCATGTTTGCATAGGTGGATGCCGTACACATAAAGGGTTTGCATCTTAGATGTGCTTATGAAATCCCTTTTTTTTTTTTTTTATATTGAGCTGCAGGTAAACTGCCCAGTTTTTGCCCTGGAGGTAGACATTGTCTTTACTACCTGTCTTCTGTTCAGAGAGAGATACTATCTCTGTCTTCCAAGACTGATCTGCAAACATCCTTGAAAGGATAGTCTGAAACAATAGCTGTTAGTGCCTCTGCTTATGAGACATGCAACAATGGAGACCCATGGAGAACTGTCTCCTAAGAGGTCCAGACTTGCTTAAATTCAACACCATTCCATCCCCTGCTAAGCTAGACTGTTGTATTTGTACCCATTTCCCATCAGAGCAACACTTACTAGTCAGCCAGACAATGAGCAATCATTTATTGGGCACCCATTAGAACGTAACTTTAGTCCTATGCAGCTCAAGATCTTTAGGAGAAATGCCGAGTGAGTCCTGATTTCTTGCCACTCCTGTTAGGGCTGCCTGAGCCAAGCCACGTTTTTCTCCGACTCAATTCCTACTAACATTTCATAAACAGAACTTTAGAGATAGTATCACATAGCAGAGGAAGCTGAGAGATGAATACATTGCTATCTGGAATAAAATCAAGTTTCTGTTGCTAAGGAAATCTGGGAATATGGATGTTGGGTGAAAGTAACAGCCTCTGATGCAAGAAGGAAAGCTGTTAAAGCTACCAGGGATGATACATCTTTAGAGAAATTATTAGGCTAATACAAATTTAATTTCCCCCAGATATCAAATAGCTGAAAAAGAAAAGTTCTAGATAATAGCAGCACTAATAGAACCGGTATTAGAAATCTCAGTAGGAGATATATTGGACAAAGGAGAAGCAATAATGAAAGGAATAATAAATGAGAATTTAACTGAAGAAAGATTAAATGTTAAAGACATTCAGTGAAATGATTAATGAAAAGTTCCAGCATAACTATGATGGAAAATATTTGAAGTCTCTCCAAGTGTAAGCAGGAAAAGACAGACAGAAAAAATAGATTAAGATTTCATTTCTTTTCTGCAAATAACAAATTTTAGAAGACAGTGGAGTAAAACATCTACAGTTTGGAAGGAAAATTTTATTATCCAATAATTCTATACCCAGCCAAATTAAGATTTAACATCAAAGGCAATGAACAATAGTTTCATGCATGTAAGGATAAACCTACCCATGTATCTTTCCAGAAAAAAAAAAAAACTTAAAAACATACTTCACTGGCTTAGAGATGGAACAAAAATAAAGAGGTCCAGGATATACCATTGGGAGGAAATCTTAAAAGCAAGATCAAACCCTATGTTTAAATATAAACCTCTTTTCATTTAAACATCAATCTATAAATCTTCACAGAAAAAAATGTAAAGATGTAACCAACATGTAAACAATGCACTGTCCAATATAGTAGCAACATACAACTAGTAAGCACTTGAAATGTGACTGATCCAAATGAGCCCAAAGATGTGCTATGTGTGTAAAATACACAATGATTTTGAACACGTAATTGGAATAAAAAATGAAAATATTTCATTAATAATTTGTATGTTGATCACATGTTGAAATGATAATATTTGGAGATATTGGGTTTAAAAGATATTATAAAATTAACTTCACCTGTTTCTTTGTACTTTTTTCAATGTGACTATTAGAAATTTTTAAATTTTTAAATTATATATGTGGTTCACATTTTTAGTTCACATTTTTTATTTTTGGATAACACTGCTCTATGTTGTTTTGTATTTTCTGAACTTTTATGGCCCATGCCCAATAAGTTAAAAATAAAAAATATATAAAGCTCTTTATAAGACTTTTAGTTAAAAGCTAAAGAAAAGCAATAGAGATAAATGAAAATGTATGTGAACAGGCAGGTATCTGCATGGCAATTCTCCAGTAATACAAGCGGAAAAGCATGCAATATTGGGCAGATAGATTGGTAAAGTATAGCTCATCTTATCATAATAGAAATAAATGTGGTTGGTCAGATAGCTACAAGAGATTGGTCTATAAGGCTAGTTGCCAAGGTCTAAGGAATTTGCAAAGAATTGACATGCCTAAGAAATATTTTTGCACACCTATCCTCCTCTATCTTTTCAACAATAAAATTAAGAAGGTAAAACACCTTCCCCCTTTCATTATTATCTGCATGATTCAGATAACGAACAAGAAGAACAGAGACTTACAGAAAAGAGTTGACTTCACAAGTTAGAAATGGCTCCAGGACCCAAGCTGGACCTTTGGCACCATACCTGATGTACTATAAGAAAATTATTAAGAATTGTGAATTCATAAGCTTTCTAATCAATAGTGCCTGTTGTTTTAGCCTAGAATTATGAATGATTAACTTGTCCTTTGTCCTTTGCAATGTTATAACCACTGCTATGCAGACAACCCCATCATCTATTCCCCAAAAGCAAATGTTTAGAAGGAACAAGTCACCAGACATGCTATTTACACAGCCTGCTTGTATCCCCTGTAAAACTAAAAGCTGAAAACCTTTAAAGTCCTGTTCAGTGTGCCATACATAGAAGAGAACCAAGACCCCTGGAGACACCATGGATCTCCTGTGAAGGTCTGGCCACCTCCCGCTGGATAGATTTAGTTACTGTGGATGAGGTCATTCCTCACAAGTTGCAAGACTCATTGGAGTTCTGAGGTTCAGAACCCCTTAAAAGGGATGGTCCCCAAGTTGCCAGTCTAAGCCTCACCCAGGAGGGGACAATCTGCCTGGGACCGTTTTTCCAGTCAGGACTCTGATCAGTTGCTGGAAAAGGGGCTCCCCAGCCACGTGATAGTTCAGATATTGTGTTTTCCCCCAATTTGGTGAGTAGCTGTATATCCTTTCATTCTTTCCTATGTCTTTAATTAATTACTCTTCTTTTCTGTGATTGATCAATTGTTGTAATCATTTAATACAACCTGAAACTCATTTGATTGAGTAAATCTGCCTTTGCATAGCATTTAGAGTTCTTGCTTCTTCCTTAGCAAAACAGTTAATAAAACTGCCTTTGCATAACGTTTAGAGTTTCTGCCTCTTCCTTAGCAGAGTAATACCCAATATTGTTTCCTTTCCATCACTCTGGCCCTCAGTGATACTGCATGCCGTCCTTCAGCCGCTAGACAGAAACCTGAAATTGTTTTCCCTCTCTGTTGAAGAGGAGACTTTCCTCAAGAAACTTTTACATGGTTGATTTGGAAATGGTACATTGCTTTGTTAATGATCTGAGAATAGAAATTAACTTTGCCTGAGCTTTCAAAGACTGGGGGTGTCATTGGAATCGGAAATCTGTGGAGAAGGTCCTGTGGACCTTCTTGGAATGACCACAGTTAGAACAACCTGCTGGTCAATTTAAATAATTACTAATTATAATAATCTAATAAAATATTTAATTTTCTCTTTCAGGAATTTGGCATGTTGTAGCTCCGGGCACAGAGAATTATTGTTGTCAGAGACTCCAACAAAGGCAGCACTGATTGATGACAATGATATAGCAGCAGAAGGCTGGACAGTTCAAGACCATAAAGCAATGAGAGAAATAAATGCTTATTTAACCTGACAAAATTTCAGAGATAAACTTAAGAAAAGTATGGAGGACAAATTCAAGTATCTGTTATGTAGAATAAAATGACAGCGTATGAGGGAAAGGCATAAAGGTTATATATTTGGCTTTATCAGACAAAATCCAAAAGGACTAACTATGTAAATCTGATTTTTGGCCATTGCCATTTTGGAGATTTGGAGAAATTGGAACAAAGTCTTTTGAGAAAACAGAAAAATGGAAAAATAATACATTTTTATTAAATTTAGAATTGAGACTGACAAATGTGATTGAAAATGTGGACATTTAGATATTCAGATATGCAAGTAAAATAATAATTTTGGATCAAGGCTGATTCAAATTTTTAGGAGTAAAGAAAATAAGTAATTATAATTACAGAGAAAAGGCTCTAAGAATGTATTCTGCATATAAAGATGTGTGGACAAATATATTTCAATGTGGACCAATTAAATTTCTTATAATAATTATCCCAGAATAGAGAGAAAAATAGGTTTAAGACTCAATATCAGGTATAAGACTGAACTCATATCACATGTAAAGAGAACACTTAGATCCTAATGGGACTGGGTATAGGGAAACTTGAACTACATATACTTCTTAGGAAGTTTATAAATAGGCATAGTTGTTGGACTGAATTAGATCTCTAAGCCCATTTGGACAGAAACACAAACCCTTCCCCTGAATTTTCATGAACTAGTAGAAGCAATTTTAACTGCTGTAGAGAAGACAGCATGGGATAGTAGATACATCTCTGGGCTTGTATCCAGAAGACTTGTCTTTGACACTTTGATAAAACATTCTGAGTTCAAGTTCTTTTATCTTAAAGGGGAAGTTGTAGCACCTACCTCTAAAGGATATTGATATGAAGATTAAATGAGGTCATTTACTTAAGAGGTATTTGTTAGCAGTTAAGTCCTACAGGAGTCAGAGTGCCAGCAGGAAATAGATGGTACACGCAAACAAGATAATTGAGAATAGTTAAATGAAGACCCTATTCAAAAAACTGTGGGCAGTGTTAAGAGAAATCAAAAAGGAATGCTGAAGCACCCCCAATCAAGAAATATGAAGATCTAGACCTGAAGTGGGAGATGAGGGGGCAGTTTCCAGAACCCAGCAAGCTGTAACTTTAGTTGTAAGTATGGGAGAGATTGCCTATCTATAGCCTGGTAGTCTACAGTAAAAGTGAAAAACTTTTATCTGGCAAAGACTCAGCAGAATTTAGGGTTTCAATGTCCTCACTGCCATCATTACCAACCTATATGCCCCATTCCAATTTTCAGAATCCCTTTCATTTCCAATCAGGGTCCTCACTTTAATAGTAGACACCCTGCAACTTTGAGAATTTAGTTTTTGTTGTAACTCTACTACTCACACAATGAGACTCTGGGTCTGGTTTTCAAGATCTCAAGTATGTGGCTACATGAAACAAGATTTTTGTTTCAGGTAACGCATAGAAACTTTTACATCCTGCGTGCAGCTACTTAAGTTGTAAATTTGAAGTCTTCAGCTCATCTTTTTCCTTTAAAACTGTATCCAGTGTGTGTATGAGCAGCCAGCCAACATCATTATATCTTTTAACTCTATAAAACTCTGTTAAGGTGTCAAAAACACTCTCTCCCAGAGCCTTGCTTCTTATAAGCATGGGAGTAGCTGTATCCTTTGATGATATTTTGCTTATCTCTATTGCCAACTCATGCCATGGACTATTAGTGGTATCTTGATTATTGGAAATAGAGTCAATAGTGCCTTTGGATCTAATCAGAGTAGAGAGCCAATTGCAAAAACCCCAGAACCAATTCAGAAATCTCATTTCTAATCATTCCCGATACCAAGTTGTTATAGTCAGGGTTTCCTAGGGAAACAGAACCAATAAGAGATATCTGTAAGTATTATGAGATTTTATAAAATGGTCTCATGCAACTATGGGAATGCACAAGTCCAAATTCTTTAGGGTAGGCCACAAGCTGGGAAAGGAGATTGGATAAGACATCTCTCATTGCTGAAGTCAATCTCCTTAGTTGATTGTAGATATAATCAGCCATAGATGCAATTAACTTAATTAATGCTCTAAGTCCAGGAAATGTCCTTAAATTGCTACAGTAACAATTAGGCCAGTGTTTGCTTGACCAAACAAATGGGCACCATTACCTGGCCAAGCTGACACATGAGCCTAACCATCACAATCTTTTTTACAAATAAGTTTACATTCTCAGGACCAGGGGTTAGGAGTTGAACAGGTCATTTTGGAGAACACAATTCCATCCATAACTACTAGCAATTTGTCAAAGGAGCAGAGTCTATTATTTTTGTGTGTGTAGTTGTCATTGTAGTTTTTATTGTAGGTTGTTTTTTCAATTATAGCTTACTTTTATTGAGGACTTAGTACGTGCCAGGCAATGAGTAACCTGTGTGTTTTTTCCCTTGATCCTCATAAAAGCCAGATTAGGTGAAATTCAGACACAGTTTCACAATAAGAATCACTTGACTGCCACTGAAACTATATCTTTCATTTTGAGGTTGTTGGATTGAATAAAGTCATAAGTAAATTGTTAGTCTTCCCATCCAACCCCGTGAAAGACTGACTTCTGGATTTTAACAGAAGAAGGAATAAACTTCATTGCAAAATATATCTCTTATCTACTCTTTCCAAATAATGGGTGTCATCAAACCAGATGTAGTTGCAGAAATATCTCATTTTTCATTCCTTCATTTACTCATTGAGTGTGAACTGTGACAGTTGTGCTGGCTCTGGGGCATCTAGATGAACATGTACCAAGTCCTGTTTAGAGAGGTACTCAAACATGGATGAATCCAAAGGCCCAAACATATGCCATTTAAGTCAAGGTAGGGACAGTATCTGAGGTTTTTTATCCCCTACATTGCCTCTCCCCATCCCACACACACAACCTTGGTGAGGTGGATTTTTCTTAAACTTATCATCACACACTCTCTGGGACTCTTTTTGTTTTGAATGATAAAGCCCAATCCAAACCACCAAAAGTTTAAAAAAGGAATTCATAGGTGGAAGGAAAAACTATAAGAACCAAGATCCCTTTCACCATCCATTCCCCAGCTCTGTCCTTGATTGGCTTCCTTCTCCCCATCTAGCAGGAAGCCTATTTGCCAGCAACCCAGTTTCACACCCTCCCAAATGAAAGACACATTTCTATTCACACATTAGTTTGTTAACTGAAAAAAAAAATACTCTGGCTGGCCTAACTTGGGTCACATGGTGACCTCTGAATTGGTTATTATTTCTTCTAGCAAGGTCTGGGTGCCATGTAGATATGGGACATACTAGAGAATGAGGGAGAGGGTGGGGTAAGATTTTCAGGGTAAATGACCAGAAGGAAAAAGGAGGTATTCTAAGAACACAGTCCACTAGAATCACTAAAAGCCTAAAAGCCAGTATGCTATATAAATATTTTGTAGAAAGAAACATTATACATTTGTCCATTATGACTCATATATACCCATTCTACAAAAGTCTGGAAAGTGGTAGAAAATAGATTGAAAACTTATTTCAGGGATAAAATGTACTAACTATGTTTGCATGTTCTGTTTCCATTCCTGTTAAAATCACTTCTATAAGGGGGATTATATGTTTTGCTCTTGTCTCTTTCCACTAGAGTCTGGCATGTAAACTATGCCTAATATATTTTGTGAAAGAGAGGTACCGCTCTGTTTTTATTGCTTTAAACTTTCAGAGTTCAGCAATTACAAATGTTTGTAAGATTTTTCCCTTTTATAAAAGCTCTGCATTCTATGCCAAAGGAACCCAGTTTGGGATATATCCCTGTAGACCACAATCACAGCTCTTCTGTTCACCATTTACATCTCTGTTGTCTTCTCTGATGTAGCTTTATCTCCACTACTACTTACTCTAGAGAAACAAAGATGTGCTCATGATTTCCTTGGACAATGTTTAATTTGAATTATCTCATTAATAAATAATGTAAATTGCCTTTCTCTTTCCATCATTATATAACATATGTAGCATACGAAGCAAAATAGAAACATTCCTGAAGACTTTACTTGATCATTTCTACTTTCTCACTTAATGTATGTACTCCATTTTTGTTCATTAATAATGTACAATATTTAAAGGAAGTAGTAAGGGGCCAAGAGCAAATGGAAGGGAGGGGAGGCATGTCCTGTCTTATCTGCATTACTGAATTTCTTGTCTTCCTCTTTCTCTTACCAAGCTCTGGTCTACATAACAATTTCCTATTCCTAATTGTAAGCATTCATCTCATATTTGTAGATTTCTTATAATTTGCCCACTCAGGACCAGGAAGACTTAGACCAGAGATTACTTGTGATGTCATTCATAACAAAGGGCCCAAGACCACTTAGATAATTTCTGGGAGAAGGCCTAGTATTTACTGAAACTGACAGAGTCTGTGTAGATATAATACGGGTTCTATTTCAGCATAATCTTTGGAATCCCCTTAAACTTAGTCTAATGTTTTGCACCATAAAGGCCTTGTGCCTCATAGAAAGCACTCTATGATGATTACTAGATGAATAGCCTAAGGCATAAATGAAGCGCTAATTCAGAAGAGGGAAACGTCACCATTGTGGCAGCCCAAATGAGGTCATTGTGGTACTGGGGCTGTGAGAGTCAGAGAGCTCAAGGTGGCAGCCATGCACTCTTGATCAGCAATTTCCAGTTAGTCAGTCATGACCAAGGGCAGAGGGCAAAGCATGAAAAGACATATCAGCAAGATGTCAGAAGCAGGAAAATGGAAAAAAGTTTTAAAAACATAATAACTGGACTTGGAAGCCAAGGATGAAACCAGGAACACAGGTCACAGCTGGGAGAAATGAAGTTGAAGGTGGAGAATGCATGGAAAAGCTGAGTCACCAAGTACAAATTGATGAACACCATGAGTCAGCCATCCTTAGGATAACATGCAAGAACAGCTCTTCCATGAAAGTGCTGTCCTTTTGAGGTTCTCGAAGGCTGTACCTTTGTGTCTTAAGTTAGCAGTGACTTAGGGCTGCTTTGGGGTGTGGTACCTGACACTTGAGGGTCTGGTGGCCACAGTATCCCACTGGCGTAGCTTTAAAGGAATTCAGAGCCCATAGAATAGGAAAGAGGGAGTTTATTCCAAAATGTAATCACATAATAAGAAACAAGTGAGAAGGCCGATAGGTCCAGATAGCAAAGGATTAGGCTTCCAGGTTGAGGAGTTTTAGTCAGTGAGTTCTTTAGAGGAATGGAATAACGTAATATAATGTGCATAAAAGAAGGATGTCCTTTTGTACTTTGAACCTATTTCATTTATATTTTAAAATCGTATAATCTAGTAGAATTCATAAAACCTTATAAAATGCTATGATAATACAAAGTTAAAATAACCAGTAAAGAAATAAATTCTTTTTCCAACATTTCTCAAACCCTATTCCTTAATTTATATATTTTTATATATTATTTAATTTATATATGATTAATTTATATATAATTAGAATATGTTTGAGAAACATTAGGTGAAAAAACATTTAAAAGGTTACTTTACTTTAGCACTAATGTAATTTTTTTTTTCTTTGAGGTATCAGGGATTGAACCCAGGACCTTGTATGTGGGAAGCCAGCACTAAACCACTGAGCCACATTAGCTTCCCTGAGTTGACTTTTTCATTTGTTTTACTTGTTTTTTGCTGTTTTTTTTTTTTTTCAGGAGGCACCAGGAACCCAACCCCAGAACTCCCATGTGGGAGGCAGGAGTTCAACTGCTTGAGACACATCTGCTCCCCTAATGTTATTTTAATTTCCAAGAAAGGAATCTATTTGTATCCTTCTGAATGATTTGACCTTATACAATTTGTTCTTGAAGCACCTACTGACATCTCTTCTAGATCTAGGGTTCATTAGAACCTCAGTTCGGGACTGTTTTAGTTTATTGGTTTGTTTCTAAGAAACTAAGCAGTCAGTTTGACTATTCTGTTCATTGAGTAGAATGTTTTGTAAAAAAGTAGCTATTGAGGGGCAGAATCCAGCGTCTCCCAAATTGTCAAATTCTTGGTATTTTTCTTAAGAAAATGTTTCATGCATAGTACACTAATGTCCTCTGGAGAGAACAATGCCCATCTTTCAGGATTCTGAAGTCATGTCAGGAGCTTTTAGTGCCTTATGATAATTATTTTCAAATTCCATTTTGCTGGTAAGACTCAGAAGCCCACATTCTAAAAATTGCTGCTTGAGCAGTGGCTGTATAACTTAAGTTTATGTAATCATGCAGTTAAGTATATCTTCATACACTGGGAAAAAAAGGAATGGTGATAGAAGCCTTGAAATGAACGTTAGTTTCCTTACACCTTGTTTACAAATCAATAGATTGTAATGTCCTAATCTACAAAATGGATCTAATAAAACCTACTCTTTATCTGAAGACAATCAAGGAGGTAAAGGCACCTTGTAAACTGTTACGGTCTTGTAAACTATTAGATCTAATAAATGGATATTAACCAATATATTTTGGTATAAATAATATTTTAAGTAGCCTTGTTCAATTGAGAAGCTTAATCATCCAAACAGTTTATTCACCTAAAAAGTATACTCTTTGGATATGTATCTACATTAAAGCCAATGTCACATGAATAAGAAAATATAAATCAAAATCACCATAGATTATCACTAAACTTGCAGTCGCATTATGAAGACCTTGCCTAGGCATTAGGTTGGGACAACTAGTCCATCTACCTCTAATACCAGAATAGGTACAGAGATTTTTCAAACTTAAAATTTTGTACTCACTGCTTCTCATAAACATCTTATGTAACTGATGCAGTCCTTCTGTTAGTTTTAATTTCCTTTCTACCACATCTCTCTCTAAATCCATGCCTGTGAAATAAAAGGAAAGTACTGGCTACAATGTTTGTGACATAAAATATAGACTCATCCTCGACCTAAGCACAAATCCTGAGTATTTTTTATGTTACTCTGCAAATTAAAAGCATGCTGTTGACGCACACAGTCAATAAATCAAGTACATGAAATCTTAGAATCCTTCCCTGGTTGTCCACTTTACTAGGGTTTCTAAGAGAAATCCCCATATTCTGAATTCAGAAGGCTCATTAAGACTTTAAATCGTAATCATTAAACTATGTGCTGTTGTTAAAATATCACACCATTAAAAACAGGTGCTAGAAGGTGGAACTGTTCACTAAACACTTCTCTAAGAATATGGGATAGGGTTTGTTTTGTTGTTTGTTTTTTGCCTATTCATACGATTTGAAGAAAGAAAAACTGTCAACATTTACAGCAGAAACTTAAACTGAGTAATAACATCAAAATATGGTTTGAACTTACTAACTGGCTACAAGAATAACCAATTTTAAAAAATGAGTAACTAGAAAACAGGCTTGAATCAGAGTATAATCTATATATTTTCTAAAACTTGGAGAATAAAACAAAACCAGAATACCCAAATATTTTGCAAACACAACCTAGACATTTCATTTGGTTCAAGTCCCTGATTTATAAACCATTATAAACAATTAGGCAAAGGAATAGACGGCTGGAGCTTCTTCAAAAGAATGATGTAAATAACAGGAAGAATATTAATAAACAACAGATGCACACACGAGCATACTGTGTAGCTGGCTGTAAGTACAGCGTGTGCTGTTTTCTTTGTGCATGTGTTCCCTTAACACATGAAGTATTTGTATCTGTAGATACCAGACGGAAAAAAAATCACCACTACAAATGAGGCTTGCATTTTATTAATAACTATATAATTGTAAAAGAAATAAGAAAGACAAGTACCCATGGGGAGAAAAAGTAGATATTTTTCCCATCAGCAGAATATTCCCCTTTTCCTTCAAAAAACAAACATGTTATGGCTAAGAAAAAACAAAGCAGTGATTTGAAGGAGAATCAACTGATGCATGCCCTCCTAAGGCAGTTTTTTAATGTGCAAATCAGTTCCATCCACAGGTCTACCTTTGTTTCAAACCATTTGTTTCTGATGTATTGATGGGAATTTTCAAGACAAAAGTCTCCTGATTGACTCTGAATAGGATATACCCCCAAGGTCTCTATGTACTTACACTTTTTCTGTGTCTAGTCACTTATAAAAAAACAAATAAAAACTAATAGAGATGCAGTGTGGGCCAAAAAAACTAATAAAATTGAATGTGTTTTTCTCTATTAGAATAAAAGGGAGAAAAACAAAAATACTCAAGATCGAAGATTGAATTATTTCCATCCAACATTGTCTTTTTACATTTTTTTTCAAAAATTGTACAAATACGCACTAGGTACCATACCCTGACCTGGGAGGATAAGTATGAAAGACACAGTTTCTGTTTTCACAGAATTTGCAGTCCAGCCAATAAAAAGCCAAAGATAAAATATATATTCAGTAAATTAGCTTTGACATCGATCTACTGATTAGTCTTACTAATTTATTTAATGTATTCATTCAAATATTCATTCAACAAGCATTTATTCCTATTATATGCCTATACCACCATGTTACTCTTTGATGTAGACATAAAGAAGAAAAAGATCATTGCTCTGGAAAAGTCAATCGGTAAGTTAGACATGCAACACTACTAATACAATATGGTAAGTGCCGAGCATGTCATAATTAGTGTTGAAAACAAAATGTTTGTTCTTGTTGCAACAAAAGTAAGGCCAAAGGGCTATAGAACCATAGAGGATTTGACTAATTTTCCCAGTGGAGCTGGGAAAGTTTCCACAGAGGAAGTGGCATTTGATTTGGGTTTTAAGGGATGAATACGCATTTCCCAGATGTCAAAGAATAGAAAGGCTATTCTGGAAAGAGGCAGTATCCCATGCAAATGCACAGTATCCCATGCAAATGTACTCTGAGAATGTGTACAATAATCACTCATGCCAAATCTCAAGCAATCCTTATGTGAAATTCTAGTACAAATGGATTTACTCTGTACGTGATATCCTTTGGAGAATTTTGGTTTCTGTAAACATGAATTTTATGTTCTTCCTACTGCACATAATTAGAGAAATGGGAAACTAGAAGTTGAGAATAGGAAGCAACAATAAATCATAAGGTAGAGGGAAAAGAGGGGCGTTTTTTAAAAAAAAAAGGCATCTGTAGGACACAGAAAAAGATCTTTGGAAAGATAATCCTAAACCTTACAGCTGAGCTTTTTGATTTATGACTGGAAATATCCCTGAGGTTATGGGTGGAGAGGATCTTTGTTATGCAGTTTTCTTGTTCAGAATTAGCCCCACATAGCAATGCATTTGCTGGTGGCGGTTGAGAAATAAAGACTCCCTCAAGGTTGCTTTCCAACTCAAGAATCCATGTGAATGTTTGCAGAAATAAAGTGAAACCAAAGTGAAGCAGAGCAATCTCAAGTCATAAAATCAGAAAGACCTTGAAAATCTAGATGATGGATGGAAACAGGAAAACTTCTACACCGTATATTATCAGGATCAAATGAAAAAAAATTTAGAAGAATTATATTAAATATGGGGAAAAGTGCTATTGAGAAATTCCCAGAGGTCAAATAATAATATATATATATCCATTCTAGGATAGTATTACCAAAAGAAATATTGACATTCTCATTATTTGGTGGACTGTTTTTATGGTTCTACTTGAATAAAAATAAATGATACTCATCAGAGTTTTGAAAGATTCACTCATGATCTCATTTCCCCAATCTTATTTTTCCCGTTGGGTTGTACATTTCTCACATAAGGGTTTCAGAGATCTAGGTATTGAAAAGGGACTAATATATTGTATTCAGCCAAATTTACCAAACCCCATTTGGCTGACATACAGACTACCTTAGGGGAAATCCAACAGACAAGTTTGGTTAGACCAAGGAGTTTGAAACTTATCCTGTTGCCAGTAAGAAACAAAAGGGAATTTTTAGGTATTTCTGTCTTGAAAATAATTAATTTTTAAATTTCCCACTCTTCTTGACTATTAAGGATGTTTTTAATACCATCTTTAAAATATGTTGAGTCTTCATAGAAATGCAATAGAAATATTATATCTAGAACATAAATGTGTTAAGGAAACATGATTTTACATGCAAAAGAATACAAAATAATGTTCTAAGTACAAGAGTGTGATTTCTTCAATCTGGAATATAATCCAATTTTGTGGTTCCTTCATTGTAAAAGAAGGAGCCTTTTTAAACTACATGGTTTGCCTCTTGGACAAATAGATATTTGGCAATCCTGTTAGACAGAGATTTAAGTCCTCATTCCTGGATCACAATGCCAAGTATACTCAAGAGATAGAAAGAAAGAAGCTGAAAGCTGGCATTACACACCAATCAAATGTAAACTATATACAGTAGTAATCTTCCCAGTGCCAGAAAAGTTCAAAGCCTCATGAAAGCAATCAACACCATGATGACATAGTCTTCCCCAAACGTCCCATTTGTTCCATAGCCATAGGACACTGTGTTCTTTAACACAGTTTTCCCTTTTGTGTGTTTCTAACTGAACCATATTCTGTTCTACAGTCATTTGTTTCTTTTAATTCTCCTTCAGATTGTTAAAAGAAAATAAAAGGTAGTGGTTTATCCATTTAGTAGAAATATTACTATCTAATTTATAAACTATCCATTTAAAAACATGCTTACATGTTTATTGTGTATCTTCTTAACTAACTAGATCAACTAGATTCCTAAGGCTGGATAATTTCAGGAGAGATTAATTTAAAAAAAAAAAAAAAAACAAAAAACAAAAAAAAACACTATTTGTGAAGTTGTGGGCAAAATCAAAAAAGGATAATGTAGTACCCCCAACATAACAGAGTACCACCCCTAGATCAAAATGGTAAAGGGTAGAGTTTCCCAGAGCTCAGAAGGCCACATAACAAGAGCTGAGGTCTTCAGTAATGGGAGGCAACCAACCCAGGATGAGCTGGCAAGTTGTGAGCCAGGAAAATAAGTACCCCAACCTCACTTTTCTCCCCCTCATCTTTTACCAGTGTTCCCCATTGACCAAATACAATTGCAAGGAGGAGGATAAGAAAATTTTTCAATGCAATCCACACTGGTCAGCCTCAGGGGTAACGCTGGAAGAGAAAGGGTAAAAGTGGAACTGGAGGCATAAACAGAATGAGAGTGGAGTTTGTGTGTGTCTTGTTGGCTAGGTGGTTAGTGATCCCTGGAGTCTCATCAATACCCAGTAGATAGCAAAAATTTATTGAATAAAGGAATAAATTATGGAAGATTATACTATAATGTTCTGACAATAAGTGATTCATTTAACAAATATTTATTGAACATCTGCTAGGCAGGAAGTATTGTGCTAAAACTCCCAAAGGTTGAGATGTCTACATATTGCATTCCCTTGTGGAGGAAATTGTTACATTAAAAAAAAAAATTTAGACAGAACACCACGTGAGCCTGATGCAGAAAGAGGTCCAGAAAGGCAAATTATCAGTATTAGGCAAGTCTTGCATCAGAATCAAATCCTAGTCATAGGAAACAGGGTGCAGAGTTGGAATTTGACTGGTCTCAGACAAACTCCTGGAAAGTAATTCAATCATATGGAACAGGAAAATGAGAACAACTCTATTACTAGAACTAGAATAATAATAATAACTTTATTACTTCTGCTGAGTTTGAAGAACATCTTATTATGCTGGTTCAACAGCATTGGGAAGAAGGAAGAATAGATATTACTCCCATTTTACAAATTAGGAAATTTAGACAAGAAATGCTGTGACTTGCTCCCTATCATACAACCAAGTAAACATACTCAGGACTCAAAACCAGGTTTTCTGAATCAAATCCAAGATTTTCTTTCCATACATCATATTGCCTCTCCAAGTATAAGAAGGAAGCTTGGTCAAAAGACCAAGCAAAAAGGGTTTAATTTAGGAACAGAGAAAACAAAATCAAAGTGGGTTCAGCTGTAAAGCAAGACCAGGTAGGTAGACTATGATGTAGAGAGGTTAAAATCCTAGAAAAAGATTTTGTCTCTGAAGTTTAGGATTTATCAGTCTACCGTCAGAGATATGTGGCACTAGTAATAGCAAAAAATAAGGAAAGTCGTTACAAACAAATAAAATTCAAGAGGGCAAACATAGTCTGAATATTGTATAAAGGTAGATTTTCTACAAATAAGGGCAAAGCTCTCTTTTCTTGCAAACCACAATAGACAGTTGCAAGTTCTCCATTAGCCACCCGGGAAGAGATTCCAATGGCATGGTCTCTCTGAGAAGACTTTTATACACTTATACTGGGCGAGTGGGTTTGGTTTTAATCATCAAAATCCACTGTAGTTTCCTCCTAGACAAAGTTATGGAGGATACACTGTCACACTCTCAAGGCTGGAATAGAAAAGCTGCACTAAATTCTCTTCGAGGAAAACTGTGAATGAGCAGTTTTACAATAAGGTCATCCCCAGTATGCATCAGCTACCCGACACAAGACATTGAATTCCATGACTCTCTAGCACACGAATTGCTTCCTGTTTCCTCTATTTTCTTTCCATGACACCCACAAACACCCCTGCTAATAACTGTAACTATGTACCAAGACTAGAAAGGAAATCTTCTTCTTACCTTCACATATAGGTATGTAAGCATCTCTGAGCATAAGTCTTCGTTTGCATGATTTCCTAGATAATTTCCTAGATAATTCCTAGGGTATTCTAGATGGTTGAATGATCCCCAATATAATGGCAGAGGGAAAGGAGTCACAAGTTTAAGACTTGGACTTATGACTTGGAAAAGCCAAGTAAGAAGAACAAATGATGAAATAGAGTAATAGGCAACCTGCCTCAGAAACATGTCATTAAAATTGAAGAGCTACCAAGGGAAGCAGATCTTATAAAAGGATGCACATATCTGTCAAAACTTTTACCTTTTTGCTATATATATATACACACATACATATATATATACTGCTTCAAGACAATAAAACAAAATAACTAAATAAATTTATTTACTTTTTTCCTTCTCTTCATTTCCTTTTGCTTAGGTACTTCTAAATTGTCATAGAAGACATAGAGTCGAAGGATGTTAATGCTGTAAAGGCCCTAGGCATCATCAGGCAGTCCATTGGTTTAAAAATATTTTTTCTGCAGAATTCTTTGTTCAAAATCAACTGAACTCCCACATATAACATGACTCTGTCCTGGTTAAAGTCTTGGAAGTTTCAGAATCAACCTACTTGGGCTCCTTTCCCCTCACTCCCATTTGCAGTGGCTCATAAAAGGATTCTGAATAATTTTTCAGGGAGCTCTGATCTACAACAGTCCCTCCCATGTTAGAAATTGGAAAAACAAGGCACAGAGGATGAAATGACATGAGAACACAAAGGTGGTACATCGGCAGATAAACATTCCATCCTTGTTTTCTTATCTCCTAAATATATAAATTATATTTTAGTTCTACATAATGACTTCCCAAGAGAGGAAAAAAAACTGCACCAAAAGCTGAAAGTTGATTTACTTTCCTTTTCTTTCATTTCAAAAAATCAAAACACCTGGTTGTAAAATGCAATCCTTTTGAAACTGTCATATAATCTCAGAATACTTAATTATGGCCCACTTACTGATAGTATCAGTTTTAATGAACTGTTACACGGCAATTAAATTTCTTGGATTACCATTTTTTAAAGAGTTCTCCCTTGTGCGTCAATGGCAAGGGATTATTTTCAACCTGCCTTGTTTTTTTAGTGACTCAGTCTCTCAAAACTTATACTGCAGTCATTGTTTGTATTATAAAAGTAATTAATCCCAAAAGTAAGAAGAACAACTACATATAGTCTCTATGAAATTCCTAGCCTAAAAAGTCATTTTAAATGGCTTGCTTTCCTAAGCATTGCTTAATGTTACCTAACTATGACTAGCACTGTACAAAAATATAGAACACATGAGAGAAGACTATAGCAACAGTGGAACTTGGAAAAATGAGTATTGGAAGGAAAAAATATGATGCTGGTGGCCAATAAGAGATCAATCTTGCAAAAAAATTAAAGGGGACCATATAAGAGTTTAACATATTGTGCTTTTTCAACCGTATGGCTTCATTTAGCAAACTTGGGACTGTCTTTTTATTTTCCATTATTATTATTTTTGTGTCAGCAAGCATAGCATGGCTTTCTCCTTCACAGGCCTGACGCTGAGACAATGCTTAGCATCCCAACCACACAAAAACTATTTTCCCTTAGAAAGTGCTCATCCAATGACTTAATAAAAGTACTGTAATGGTTAGAAAGAAAAAAAAAGTTTGCCTTATTCTTTTAGATTTAAAGCTGCATAAGATTTATAGAAAATACTGATGTCAGCAACATTCACAATGGGGAATAAGGAACTGGAAGAATGTGGGAATGAAATCTACCTGCCTCTATGCTATTGCGATTATTCTCATACCTGAAAGTCAGAGTGACATAGACAGGTGCAGAATAGAAATGCCTATAAAAAAGAGGGGCACAGGAGGCTAATTCTAAGAGAACACTGATTTATTTCTAGGTAAATTTCCAAGAATTGGACTTTGCATTCAACAAATTGTCCTGACATCAAATTGCTGACTCTAGTTAAGTTCTGCAATTCCAGTAAGGGCATATCTGGGAAATGTGAGACTGTAGCATCAAAGTAATAAGTAATAGTAATGACAGTAATAATAATAGTAATAGCAAATGTTTATTGAGCACTTCAAGCTATGCCCTACAAGCATTGCTTTTCTTATTCTCACAACAACCCTATCATTTCTGTTTTGAGGATGTGGACAATGAAGCTTAAGATGGTTAGGTAATTAACTCAAGTTCATAGACCTAGTAAATGATGGAGTCAATAAAAGTAGGCAAGTTTTCTGCATACTGCACCCCATCACCACCACCACCCACCACCCACCAAATTCCATTACCTTGTTCTTAGCACAAAAAGCCACTCCCATCAATTGAAGTTGAACCAGATCGTCTGTAAATTCCAGGTGAACTCTTTTGGGCTTTAGAAATAGCACATCATCTCCAGTGACACATGGGAACATGGTAATCAACAGCTACTCTTTCAACCTTATGTCTCAGAGCAACATGTTCATAACCCATGCTCCAAGTAAACTGGGACTCATGTACCAAGGGAACAATTTCCAAGGCCTTTTCCATCTATCTGACTTTGCACTCACAGCCCTGTCACTTTCACTACTCTCACTATTCTCTCCCTTCTTCCATTTCTAATCTATCAAAATCTAAGTCAACGATCATTTCCAGAGTAAGTGTCCTGCTCCCACTAGGGAAGTGGCTGATTCTTCCCTCACCCCTTACCCTTTCCTCCGCATTAACTTAAGTCAGGCATAGCTAATGAGGACATACTGATCTGTTCATTTATCATAGTTTCCAAAGGATAAAAAATAAAGAATAAAGCCTCATTAATGGATGTGATAGGTGGGTTGTAAGAAATAATAACAATAACAGTGAAGAATAGATCTCTTGTATCAAATAAACTTGAATCACATAATACATAATCTGTACTATTCCGTAAAATATAAAAATGTATCTAGAAGCTTCAAGATGGAGATACAGGAATTAAATGAAAATTAAGGAAGTAAGAGGAGACAATGACAGATGTTCAATCAGAGAAGGAAGGAAATCGGTGAGAAAGAATCAACTAGTACATGTACAATGGCAAGAAAGCAGATTTTACATCTTGGACACAGGTTCTTGTATACTCACATGCTGCATTATCAGTAGTTACTTTAAATGCAAATGGATTAAATAATCCAGTCAAAAAGCAGAGAGTGGAAGAATGGATAAAAAAGCATGCCCTAATTATATGCTGTTAACAAGGGACTCATTTTAAATTCAAAGACCCAACAAGGTTAAAAATGAAAGGTTGGAAAAAATATATACCATGCAAATATCAACCAAAAAAGAGTGATAGCTATACTAACATCAGTTAAAATAGATTTTAAGACAAAAACTGTTATGAGGGACAAAGAAAGTCACTGTATACTGCTAAAGGGATCAATTCAACAAGAAGACATAACAATTATAAATATATATGCACCTAGTGGCAGAGACAAAAATATAAGAAGCAAATATTGACAGATTTGAAGGGATAGATGGTCTTATATTAATATTAGGAGATTTCCAAACACCACTTTCAATAATGGGTTGAACATCTGGACAGAAGATCAATAAGGAAATAGAAGATTTGAATAATACTATAAACCAACTAGACCTAACAAACATATAGAACTCTTCATCCAACAACAGCAGAATACACATTCTACTCTACCACACATGTTTCTTTCTTCAGGATAAACTAAATGTTAGGTCACAAAATAAGCCCCACTAAATTTTAAAAAAATATTGAAATCAAACAATATATCTTCTCTGACCACAATGGAATGAAGGTAGAAATCAATAACAAAGGAAGAACTAGAAAATTCACAAATATGTACAAATTAAACAATATACTCTTTTTTTTTTTTTTTTTAAGATTTTATTTATTTATTCATTTATCCCCGCCCCGCTGCCCGTGCTCGCCGGGTCAGCCAACCACGCCATGCGGGCAGGCCTAGCCCTCACCAGGAGGCCCCGGGAACCGAACCCAAGGCCTCCCACATGGTAAATGGGAGCCCCACTGATTGAGCCACAGCCGCTTCCCAACAATATACTCTTAACCAATGGGTCAAAGAAGAAATCACACGGGAAATTAGGAAATTTCTTGAAGTGAGTTAAAAAAAAAAAAAAAAACATAAAATACCAAAACTTATAGGATTCAGCAAAGGCAGTGCTGAGAGAGAAATTTATAGCTCTGCGTATTTATATTAAAATAGAAGAAAGTTCTCAAATCAGAGACCTAACCTCACAATTGGAGGATCTAGTAAAAGAAGAATAAACTAAAAGCAAAATGAGCCCTAGGAAAGAAATAAAGATTAGAGTAGAGATAAATGAAATAGAGAACACATAACCAATATACTTAATTAATGAAACTAAAATTAGTTCTTTGAACAGATTGATAAAATCAACAAACTTTTAGCTAGAGTGACAAAGAAAAAGAGAGAGAGGACACAAATAACTGAAATCAGAAATGAAAAGAGGTAGCTTACTAGTAACTCAACAGAAAAGAAAAAGATTATAAGGGGACACTATGAACAAATGCCAACAATTAGATAAACTAGATGAGACAGACAAATTCTTAGAAACACACAAACTACCTACACTGACTCAAGAAGAAATAGGAGAATTCAATAGAAGAGTAACCAATAATGAGAGTGAGTCAGTGTGGAAGTTTGATGTAATTATGAATTCCAAAAATATAATTGAATCATACTTGTAAACTGATCTGTTAATCTGGGCATGATTAGGTTAGGATTAGGGCATTGAGCCCCACCCCTTGGTGGGTGGGGAATTGAATATAAAAGGCAAGGCAAAGGAAAGTTGAAGCAGTTTTTTTGAGAAGCAGTTTTTATGTTGGAAAGAAGACCCCAGGAGAAGAGAAGCAAGCCGTTCACCTGATCGTCTACAGCTGACCTTGTGGAGGAAACAGGAGCTAAGCCCGCAGAGAAACGCAGCCCCAGGAAGAGAGGAACCCCAGAAGCCTGAACCCTGGCAAACGCCGGCAGCTGTCTTGCTCTAACACGTGGCAATGGACTGTGGTGAGAGAAGAAACTTATGCTTTATGGCCTGGTATCTGTGGACTTCTACCCCAAATAAATACCCTTTATAAAGACCAACCCATTTTTGGTATTTCACATTAGCACCCCTTTGGCTATCTAAAACAGAATTTGGTACCCAGGAGTCGGGAAGTGCTTTTGCATATACCAAAATGTTGGAACGGTTTTATAAATGGGTAAGGGGTATTTTTTGGAGGAATTGTGAAATGCTTGATGAAAAAGGCCTAAACCGCTTTGAAGAAATTGTTGATAGTAATATGGACGCTAAAGAGACTTTCTATGATGCCTTAGAAGTAAATGATGAAACTATTATTGGAAACTGGAGGAAAGGCGATCCATGTTTTAAAGTTGCAGAGAACTTAACAAGATTAACTCCTGTTGTTATATGGAAGACAGAATTTAAAAATGGCGAACCAGAGCATTTAGCTAAAGAACTTTCCAAGGTAAACTCGCAGAATGTGGCTTGGCTTTTCCTTGCAGCTTATAGCAAAATACTAGATGAGAGAAATACACTAAGGACTGAACTTTTCGGCAAAAAGAAAACAGAAACTGATTCTGGAACTTCCAAGTTTGTGGAAATCAAATTCCCAGATGAAAATGACCTATTTAAAGACTTTACTAAACTTGGAACTCGTAACTCAGAATTGAAGATGCAGTTATCTAGGAAAGACTTGTGGAAAGTCTAACTGTGTGATAGCTTGGACCCCTGCTTCCTGCATGCTAAACCAACAAAGTTTTTGAGAGAGCTGTATGAACAAAACCACTGTCAGCTTGGACAAAAGAGGACATGGAAAGGAGAGATTGAAGGAGAATCAGCTTTAAGAAGAAAACCGTGGAAGCAGAGATCTGGACTTAAGACATCTCCTTGGGCCAAGACAGGAGCCCCACCCATGTGTACAGAGAGGGTGAGTTTGCCCCTGCAGTTGAAGAGGGTGGATTTTCCTACCCGATGTTCTGAGAAAGTTTTGATGCCGCATGGTGGAGAGAGGGTGAGTTTTCCCCAGCAGTTAAAGAAGGTGGATGTCCCCACCCGATGTTCAGGAAGAATTTTGCCACCCCAAGGTGCAGAAAGGTTGGAGCACATTCCTCAAAGATTAGGGCGGTTAAGGTCAACACCCCATTGGTCTGAGAGGGGTGTACCTGTCCCCCATAGATTAAAGAAAGCCAGGTGGTCAACCCATTGCTCTGAGAGGGTTGAGCCTGTATGCCAAAGGTTAGGGGGAATGTTGTCTTCACCTCACTGTGCTAGGGGGGCTAAGACTCTAACCCAAAGATTGGGTAAGATGTGGCAATCACCCCAACACTCTTGGAGGGTGAGGTCTGAAGCTTGGTCGACACCCAGATGCTTGATGAGGATGGAACCAAGAAAATGGCCGTTGAACAAGCCTGTGGAAAGGGTGGGTTCCCATGTGGCCCCAAGAAAAAGAAAACATCTTCTTAAAAATGACTCTCAGACTTTGAAATCGAATGGAGGATACCCTGCAAGTTTACTGAACTGTAGAGGATCCATGACTCATGGTTAACATCCCAATTTCTCCTTATAATATTGAAAACATTTATCTTTTGTCTTTCCATTTGTGTATTGGAAGCAGTTAAATGGTTTTGTAAGATTCAGAGGTCTATAGCAGATGGGAATTTGCCTGAAGACAAACTGTATTTCTTTAAAATGATTTTGATATGATTTTGTACTTGGATTGTTACTGATTTAAGTTTTTTTAAATATTGTAATGTATTTTTGGAATTCAGAGGGTGGAATGTGGAAGTTTGATGTAATTATGAATTCCAAAAATATTATTGAATCATGCTTGTAAACTGATCTGTTAATCTGGGCATGATTAGATTAGGATTAGGGCATTGAGCCCCATCCCTTGGTGGGTGGGGAATTGAATATAAAAGGCAAGGCAAAGGAAAGTTGAAGCAGTTTTTTCGAGAAGCAGTTTTGATGTTGGAAAGAAGACCCCAGGAGAAGAGAAGCTGACCTTGTGGAGGAACCAGGAGCTAAGCCCGCAGAGAAACGCAGCCCCAGGAAGAGAGGAACCCCAGAAGCCTGAACCCTGACAAACACCGGCAGCTGTCTTGCTCTAACACGTGGCAATGGACTGTGGTGAGAGAAGAAACTTAATGCTTTATGGCCTGGTATCTGTGGACTTCTACCCCAAATAAATACCCTTTATAAAGACCAACCCAGGGAAGCGGCTGTGGCTCAATCAGTAGGGCTCCCGTTTACCATATGGGAGGCCCCGGGTTCGGTTCCCGGGGCCTCCTGGTGAAGGCAAGCCCACCCGCATGGCATGGTTAGCTGACCCAGCGAGCACAAGCAGCAAGGGGGGATAAATGAATAAATAAATAAAATCTTTAAAAAAAAAAAGACCAACCCATTTTTGGTATTTCACATTAGCACCCCTTTGGCTAACTAAAACAGTCAGTAATAAAAAATATCCCAACAAAGAAAATCCCAGGACTGGATGGATTCACAGGTTAATTTTACCAAACATTCCAAGAAGAATTAAAACCAATCCTGCTCAAACTCTTTCAAAATTTTGAAGAGAAGGGAACACTTCCAAACTCATTCTATGAAGCTAACATCATACTAATACCAAAGCCAAATAAAGATACCACAGCAAAGAAAAGTACAGACCAATATCCCTTATGAATATAAAAGCATAAATCCTCAACAAACTATTACCAAACCAAATCCAGCAGTACACTGAAAGACATATACACCATGATCAAGTGGTATTTACCCCAGGTATGAAAAGGTGGTTCTGCATAAGAAAATCAATTAATTTAATACATCGCTTTAACAGAACAAAGGGAAAAAAATATGATCATCCGAATTGATGCAGAAAAGACATTTGACAAAATCCAACACACTTCTTGATAAAATACACTTAGAAAACTAAGAATAGAAGGAAACTTCCTAAGTATGATGGATCATATGTGAAAAACACACTGCCAATATCATGCTCAATGGTGAAAGACTGAAAGCTTCCCCACTAAGATCTGGAACAAGAAAAAGATGCCGACTCTCGGCAATATTATTCAACATTGTACTGAAAATTCTAGCCAGAACAGTTAGGCAAGAAAAAGAAATAAAGTCGTCCAAATTGGAAAGGAAGTAAAACTTTCACTATTTGCAGATGACATGATCCTATATACAGAAAATCCTAAAAAATCTACAACAAAGCTAAAAGAACTAATTAACAAGTTCAGCAAAGTGGAAGAGTACAAGATCAATATGGGAATATCAGTAGCGTTTCCATACACTAGTAGTGAACAATCTGAAGAGTAAATCAAGAAAAAATTCCATTTAAAATAACAACTAAAAGAATCTAATATCTAGGAATAAATCTAATGATATATTTGTATTCAGAAAGTGAAAAAAACATTACTAAAAATCAAAGAAGACCTAAATAAATGGAAAGATAGCCTCTCTTCATAGATTGGAAGATTATATGTTGTGAAGATGTCAGTTCTCAAAGCGATTTACAGAATCAATGCAATCCCAATCCAAATTCGAACAGTCATCTTTGTAGAAATGGAAAAGCCAATCATCAAAACTATATGGAGGTGGAAGGGGCCTCAAATAACCAAAACCATCTTGAAAAAGAAGAACAAAGCTGGAGGAGTCACACTTCCTGGTTTTGAAGCTTATGACAAAATCACAATAATCAAAATAGCATGGTACTAGCACAACAACAAACATATAGAACAATGAAATCAAACTGAGAGCTCAGAAATCAACCCTTTCATCTATGGCCACTGATTTTTGACAGAGTTGCCAAGTCCCCTCAACTGGGAAAGAATAGTCTTTTCAACAAATGATGCTGGGAAAACAAGACTTCATTTGCAAAAGAATGACAAAGGACCCCTACCACACACTATATACAAAAATTAACTCAGAATGATCAAAGACCTAAGTATAAGAACCAGAACTATAAAACTCCTAGAAGAAAACTTAGGGAAGTATCTTCAGGAGCTTTTGTTAGGCAATGCTTTCTTAGACTTTATGCCCAAACCCAAAAGCAGCAAAAGAAAAAGTAGGTAAATGGGACCTCATCAAAATTTTAAAACCTTTTGTACATCAAAGGACTTTATTATGAAATTAAAAAGACAATCTATGCAATAGGAGAAAATATTTGGAGACCACATATCTGATAATGGTTTAAAATCTAGAATATATAAAGAAATCCTACAACTCAACAACAAAAAGACAAACAATCCAAATTAAAATATGGGCAAAAATGCAGAGCCGGATGTAGCTTAGTAGTTGAGTGCCTGTTTTGCATGTATGAGGTACCAGGTTCAATCCCTGGTACCTCCTAAAAAATATATATATGGGCAAAAGACTTGAATAGACATCTTTCCAGAGAAGATATTCAAATGACCAGAAAGCATGTAAAAAGATGTGCAATATCATTAGCCATTAAATAAATGTAAATCCAAACCACAATGAGATACCATTTCACACCCATTAGAATGGCTACTTTTAAAAAACTGAAAATAGCAAGTGTTGGATAGGATGTAGAGAACTAGGAAATCATTCATTGTTGTGGGAAAGTAAATGGTACAGCCACTGTGGAAGACAATGTTGTGGTGGTAAATGTAGAATTACCATATGACCCAGGAATCTCATTTCTAGGAACATATCCTAAAGGATTGAAAGCAGGAAGTCAATCAGATATTTGCACACCAATGTTCATAGCAGCATTATTCAAAGTGCCAAAAGACAGAAAGCAGTTCAATAGTCCATCAACAGATGAATGGCTAAGCAAAATGTGGTATATATATATGCAATGGAATATTATTTGGCTATGCAAAGACATGAAATACTGATAACCAAGGACACCTTGAGGTGAAAGTAGAATTCCTAAGAGTGAATCAGATGTAAATACAGAAAGAGGGAGCAAATTAAAACAAGAACTGACAGTTGTGACTAAGAAAAACCCACAGCATACATCCATAAACCCAAGCTATCTTGTGTTCTGTTCACACATGACAATTCCAAGAGCAAAACTCATACAGCTTTTGGTGATTTTGTTCCAAAGGGACCAGAAGAATGACCCAGTCCTTTTCCATGGTCTTCTTTGACACTTATACATTTCTAAGCTTTATTCTCACCCTTTATTCCTCAGTGATGCATATGTAGATTTTATCCTTACAATTTTGCTGGTGGACCTGACTTTCTCACTTATTTCTCAGATTACATATTAAAACAGGTGGGGGACTTATGGGTGTGGGGTGAGGGGTGGGATCTGTGTTTTAGTATTGTTGGGGTAGATAAAACAGTGGCCTCCCACTGAAGGACACTTGGCCTTACAACTTGGTCTCATTAAACGAGTTCAATATGATTTGTAGAAATGCCACCATTTCTACATGGTGAGAAGACTACAGCAATTGTTTCAAATACGTTGCCTTTCCCTCACCATATTTCTTTGGGTCATTAAAGTTTCTGTCCACTTATAAGTCCCTTCTCCTCAATCTGCCACTGTTAAAAAAACAAAAAACAACAACAAAAAAACATCTTTCAAATTCTAGTCCCAGCAACCTCTTTAGGAAGCCATCCCTCTTCTCCTTGAATGGAATGAATTGCCAACCACTCTGAGACCCTAGTACATTATATATGTTAAAGTATTCATTGTGTTCCTCCATGTTTTAGTGATGTGTGTGTGTAGGTGTGTATGAGTGTGACTGTGATTGGTGTCACTGAAACAGATACATGGTCATGTAAGTAATAACAATCAGGGACATTCCATGAAAACACAAAGCATGAACCTTCCCTAAACCCCACCATATTAAAAATAACATTTTCAATACAAAAATCCACATTTGCAAAAGGCAACAATGTAATTAGCCTTCAACTTTCTTTCCATATTGGTGATAAAGCTCCTTTCCTTTCCACACAATGGAAGACACTGTCATAAATGACATTAGTATAATGGATTGGAAGAGCATATAATGTAAACATCTGGATTCTTCCACATATGGCTCATTAGCTGTTGCTGCAAAAGTCAACATGAACTTAATGTTGATACAATTAAATGTGACTGGAAAAACACATGCTTCTCACATTTTAGTTATATATATAATATATATATATGCATGTGTACATTTGGCATACAATTCAATATCGTCACAGGAATTTAAAAAAGAAAAGCTTACTACAGCCATGTCTGTTAACCATCATTGTGCTACTTCCTGGAAGCAAGGGAAAAATGAGTAGTACTGGGCTGCAGGCCACTTCACCACATTGCCAAAGTGAAAGAATATCTAATACATAAATAAATTCAGTCAAGTGTCATGATTTCTAGCCTGCTCTTCATAATGCCAAAAATATATCTCAATTTGAAATTGTCCAGAATTGAGTAAAAGTGGGTTTTTATCCAACTTTTCTTAATTCTCAGGAACACAAAACAGGTGATTATTTGTAACAATCTTTCTCTCATCACCCTCATACTAAACTGGCCTGAAAAGCATGTGGCCTACATTGAGTCAGAATGAGAACACAGCTCATTAACTTCACAGTACTGAACGAATCAGCCTGGAATGAAATGCAATAGTAGGGGATCTGAGAGAATTTCATTCTTTCACTTTCACTCTTGTGGTTTCAATCTTGCCCTTTACATACTGAAGACAAAGTAGTCCATGTCCATGTTGGACTGACCTTTCCCTTTTAAGTTTCTGTGAGTATCAGAGCTTCAGAAAAGAGATTGACTCCATATAACTTCACCCCAAGGCACCTCCCCATAATTCTTTCTTTTATAATCATTATGAAGGGAGAAGATGCACTTTCTTTCCCTTAATTTGGTTATCTTCCAAGGGAAGATATTGGGATACGTGATATCAGACTTCTTCCTTATCTTACATCTCTCACCCTTGTTCTAAACTAAGTCAATGTTAAATCAAAAATGGTATGCTGCTATTAATTTGGGTTGTCCAAACTGTCAAAATAGATAGGCATGTTGTCCTCAGTCAGTTTTCCTGAAAAAAAAACACTTGTGTACAGGAGGTATACAGGCATGTCATCTTGAGAATACATGGTGCAAGGGAGTGAAGAAAGCAGGATTAGGGAGTTACACCCAAGGCTTCAGCACATTCCATGGAGAGCTCTGGATCTGGGATGTCCTTCAGAGATGACCAAAGCTGAAGTAACGGGTCCAGACCTTTGAATCCCCAAACAACCAGTCATTGGTTTCTGCCTGCTCCAGCAAGGAGACATAATCTTGGGATAGGAAGATTTCTTTCACTATGGGAAATTTTTCAGAGAGGGACACAGCTGTCAGCCATCTGTAGCAAATATCTTCAGGAAGAACAGGTGCTTAGTTCTGAAGGGGAACTGGATAGCACACTATAGCATCCACTACAGTCCATTCTATAAGTTGTTTTCTCCATCTTATTCAGGATTCCTCTTGGTCTCATTTCCTAATAAAACTTATAAGAGGAAGGTTAGTGGCTGAATTACAGCCCTCTCCACTGCAGCTAAGCTCAAGGATGCAAGTGATATTCACTATGGACCTCCCTTACTACCCATTCTATATTCCTCACCTTCAGCTTGCCCCTCTGTTGGTCTAAGTCATTTAACCTGTTGTGATGACCCAAACTCTCATCTTGTACTAGTCTGAGTCCCTGGTTTCTATACCATTCTTGGGAAATGACTGCTGCACTTTTCCATTACCATCCCATCACAATTGGGCAGGTAAAATTTGTGGGCACACAAAGCAATAAGTGGGAATTTTTACCTGGGAGATTTATAAAGACTCCAAAGAGAGGTGATGCTCCCTTTGTTCTTTCCTGCCCCTCTCCCATACTAACAGATATTTTCTTATGTGAGAAAGAAGTAAAGAAAACAGTTGATATATTAACAGTTTTTTTTTTGCCTTTTGGGCCATGTGCAGATAATGGCTTTTAAAATAGATTAATAAACCAAAGTCCACCAAAAAAAAAAAAAAAAAAAAAAAAGGCCATCCCATCACTCTTTTAGCTAGCTTCTGGCTAGTAAGTATGTGGTAGGACCAATGAATCCCATGGTCATTTACCCACTACCCTACTTCAGTGTTGTAAATTGTGGATAATATACAGGATGTTTTGTTAGTGAAGCCAACACTGTGTGAGTGCTCAGTGAGTGGTGCTCATGGAAGCTTCAGGAAATCCCCATACTAATCATATGTGTAAATTCCAATCAAGAATTGCTGTCATTTCCATGGTGGTAGGTGTCCAGTGTAATCAGCTTGCCACCAAGTGCTTGGTTGGTTTCCTTGAGGAATGGTATCCTATGAAAGGCATAGCTTTGACCTCTATTTCTGGCAGGTTGGATATTCAACAGAATACCAACAGAAGCTAGATCATCATTGATGAGTGGAAGCCCATGTGTTGGGATGATGAATCACCCCACTCACTGTCACATGGCCACTCCATTTATGAGGCTAGTGGGCCAGCAGTGGAATAGCTGATGACAGACTGACACCAATTGCCCATGTCATTTTTTCCACTGAATTATTTAGTGCTTCTCTCATGGCAGATGCGCTCTGGTGAATAAAGATTCAAGGATCTTTATGCTTGGCACCCACTCCCATATATTTATTCACATACCCACATGCCTCTTCCCAGACCTCCTTGTCCCAATATTCCAATCATTCTCCTGTCAATCCCTAAACAAATGACCAAGCCACTCACCTCAGCCTGTGAGGCCACTTATATTCTGAAATTGGATCACTTCCTTTTCCACACAAAGTGGATATAAAGGCATTGTGTTTAAAGCTCCAACCACTAGGAGGATTTCTCTTCACCACTCTCTCTCATTACCACCTTTGGCTGTACCTATAGTGCAGCAACCGTCTATTTTCATTTTACATCCACATAGCAAAGTAGACTGAACCCTGAACCAGTCTCAGCCCTTCTCCTCTTCTATTATTATAGCCCCCAAGCAGCTATACCTCTGACCTGAAGGAGTGACACTGAAACAGTGGTGGAAGACATGGGGAACTCAGCCACCAGCTCATGCGGCTCACTTGTGCTGTTTGGCTCTGTTTATGCCTAATACTGGATGTGCTAAGGGACTCTAACAAAGTCCAGTTCATGAAGGACAGCTCTGCATGCATGACCATTGGATGTTTTATTGTCAGATGCTCCACTTCTACCAGATCCCTGTAGCATTGTGAATGCTATTATCTGGTGTATAGTTTCCTCTGCATATGGGATGGCCTTGCTGCAGAATCCAGGGGTCTACATCTATCCTATTGCAGTTTGTCACAAACTTTATACAGCAGCATTTCTCACCACCAGCACTCATAGTCTATTATTAAAGGATCAGACAGGTTTATGCCCAAGTGGATAGGCTGCTTGCGCCACAGCCTGAACCAACCATTCTCCCTGAGATGCAATATTGTTTTATATTTTCTGTCTTCCCTGGGAAACGGGAGATTAAGGGCAGAGGTGACTTTGAGAAGATTCCATTTGGTCTTCTCTATTGTGATAGCCCTTACTCCACAAGCCAAGAATCCAAAAATAAGTGTTCTGGCAAAGACCCAATAGGTTCATTGCAATTATACATTTGAGGACCGTGGAAATGATCTCTGTGTGAGTCTGAGGAACTAGTGAATCCCCTGTGTGCCAGCACTCCATATACAACTATTCTAACAATGAGACATGATTGTGTTTCTGTTCTTGGGTATCAATGTCAACTTTGATCCAATTTTCCTTGAAAGTTCTGCTTACTCCTCTTTCCTCAGCGTATATTACTTAAATAATACTCTATATTCCTTTGGTGAAGAACTTGGGAAAATATTAGCATATATACTTGTCATGATGATGTGTCCTTCTTCCAGAGGATCTGCCCTCTCCTTCAGTCAGAGGAAACCCTAAATGCATAGTGACAGGTATCTACCTTTTGTTTGACTCTTGTCTGCTAAAGGAAGTGTTGCTATAAAGGACAAAGATCATCTCACTATGTTCTCTAATTTTAATGTAAAACAATTCTCCTGACTACCACAAATAAAATGCAGTTCAGGGAACTACTACTTAAAGCACAAGTATGACAATTTCCATTTTGTAGTACACAGACTTCTCCTCTCCCAGGCAACAGTCATGTATCTCAATGGCAAATGCCATGCTTCACAAACTCTTCAAACAAATTTTATGAAAAGCCACATTTTGGGAAACAATTCTCCATGGGTCTCTCAAATTTCTATATGTCTTTCCCTTTATTCCAGATTATCCTTTCAAGGACGTGTGTATAGTGAACAGCCTTGGAAAATAAAGCTCATGTTTCCCTGTAAAGAAAAGGTCATGTTTGCTTACTATCCAGATTAGTAAAAATAATGTCTCTCTCCAGGGCAAAGGCAGGCATGCTTACTGTCTAATATAAAAGATCTGGGTTCCTAAACTCAGAGTTCCTTTCTCAGGGGCAACCCACTACATGAGCACGTATCACCTGGCCCTATTTGCATCACCCTGTGGGGACTAGACTTGAGGAACCATACAAAAGTGCTGATACTGTGACTACTATTATTGCTGTGAATAATAAATTGTCTTTTGTTTATGTCCCAGCGTTCTTGTGTCTTCTACAAGTATCCATGGATCTGTGGCAAGTTTATTAGTTAGTTGAAGTAGTGTTAAATTTCACATCCATCTCAGTTCTAAACTACATCTTTTGTGGTTATACAAGGAATTTATTTTAAAAATTAGCAATGGTGTTATAAACACCATTCTAGGAAACATTGTACAGATCAGTAGTAACAATTATCCACACCCTTGTGTTCCAGCCAAAAGAAAGAGCTACTAAGCCATGGAGGTATTATCTGCTCCCAATCTCCAAACTATTCTGTGATGGAGCCAGGAGTTAAATATTGTTGTCCTGGCTTCCGTATAATGGATCATATCTGTTCACTGCTTCCTGTCTTGTATGTCAGGGAAAAATCTTAGAATTTTGCATCAGGAGCTCAGAGTGGTAGTTCTTATACATCTCTCATATTCCAGGTTTTAAAGAGAATGCAGTATTTTAAGATTCCTTTTAGGAATAACAATAGCATTGCCTACCATTTACACTTCAATTAATTACCAAACCATTGTGACATTTCAACAAACATCTTAATGCATTGTCTTAGCTTGTGTTCCTCCAAAGCAGAATCTGAGACATAGCTTTACATGCTAAGAGTTTATATACAAATGTAATCCCACAGAGAAGGAGTGAAGTTCAGGAGGAGTGAAACAGGGATAGAGAGAAAGCCAACAGAAGGCTGTATTACCAAGATGGGCACTGCTACAACTGACTATGCTCAAACCAATGAGACTGCCTGATGGGCCTTATGGAATGCATTTTAGAACTAGGGGAAAGCATTGATTTATTGGCTCACACATCCCATTGGTTAAAGGGTAGTGCCATTGACATTAATTTTCCTGAATTTGCAGGTTGGCCATGTGTGAGGGCCAAATAGGTTACCACTGTAACATCTGAGAAATCCAGTGGTAGGAAGCAAGAAGAGTCAGTGAAGACCCAATGCAACAGGCTGCTTGTTCACATCTACATGACATTGGTAGTACCTGGTGAAAGCCCAGTTCTCTGAATTGTACCTGGAATAGTAGATTGGATCATGAAGATTTAGAGTGGTGTTATCCAAAACAAACATCTTCTACACACATTTTCTGTGGATAAACATGGTAGCTTCTCTATTTCTGATCAGAAACCAGCCATCTTTAAGTCCTAAGCCATAGTTCTCATGCACTAGAGACAAACTTCTTTTTCACCCTGGCCATTTTTTTTTTTAATCAAAAATGCTGCATAACATAAAAGTAGGGAGGACAGATACTGGAGGCAGACTTCTTTCACAATGAGTAGTTCTGATGTGACTTCAGCAAGTCACTTTACCTCTCCGTTTTCTCATTTGTGATATGAAAATAATAATCGTATCTACCACAAATTCTTTACAAGGATTAAATATGTTAATATTTGTTTTTATAAAACAAGTATTAGTCAGAGTCCATGAATGTTATTTATTGGCTTATTAAAATTATCATTATTGGATAATTTCCAAGCCTAAGGTTAATTATACAGTGACACTTTTAATAAAATATATAAGGTGTGCTTTGTTTTTATTGAGATCTAAAATGATGGAGGAATCTATTGAGTTTGGACAATATGTGTTCCCAGGTCATTCCAAAAAATTGTAGATAAGTCACAGTAAGCCACTGAATATTAATTTCCTGAAAGCAAAAGTCTGCCTTATATATCTCTAAATTTCTATAAACCAACAATTCTCCAGCCATGTTTTTATAGCCTCATCCTTTGTTACACATACTCCCCTGTGTTCCATGTGCATGTCTGCATTCTGGTTCTTTGGCTGCACCATGCTTTCTCTTCTCTCATGACTCTCACAAGTTATTCCCTTTTTCTGCAACACTGTTACTTCAATGCTTTGCCCAATATAACCAATCTTATGTTCATTGTTCCTTTTCCTGGGTAGACTTCCCAGATCCCCAAGTCTAAGTGAGATTTTATTCCTCTGTGCTCCCACAGCACCTCATATTCCCCTGTCCCCCCATCCTTCCTGTAATTACCTGTCTTATCTGTTTCCCTCACTATACTAAGTTCCACAAGGAATGTTTATTCCCATCATTAAGCACAGTGCCTAGCACAAAGTGAACCCTCAATAAATGTTAGTAGAATTAGCAAATAGAATGAATGAACATATAAATAAATATGTGAATAAACAACGGTATAGAAGGCAATAGCTAAGTTACACACAAAAACAGCAGCTCTGGGCATTCACTCATTCTTTTCTACTCCTCAGTCCCAAGGTGAGTTAAGTTTACACATGGCTGAAGCCCTCTTCCTAGAATTTAATAGCAATGTATTTATTTTGGCCACTCATCTGGACGGAAGCCTGAGTATTCAAGGTTTCCAATGGGTTTCTAGTTAGGGCTGAGGTTGAATAGCAGTGACCAACCCAATCTTTTTCCTATGCTGGATTGTACTGCTTCCTGTGGTCGAACCTAAGATTGCCCTTTATACTTAAGTTCTACACCCCTGTGAAATACATAGCAGAGAGAATATTAAAAAAAAAAAAAAAAGTTCCTGGAACAGACACTTGGTTGGTGCACATGAGTGGAGCCTGGCTTCTGCATCACCAAAGGGAAGAATCACCACTCCTGATTGACACAGTCAATTCCCTTAACTATTTCAGCAGCCAATGTTCATTAGAAAGTGGTTATAATGTCAGGAAATTCCTTATTATGAATTATGCTGAACACAGACAACAAATGCTAATATTTTAAAGTAAACAAAGGTCTTTAAATAAAGGCCTCCGTATTCTTTCGCAGTGCCCTGTTCCTCAATTTTCATAACTTTCCCCTGAAAGTCATAACCCCACGAATCTCTTCACCAGCCCCTGTGGCTCCCCTGCTGCCCCCCAATGCTGCCAAGATGAAGGATAATAAGGCTTAAAGTGGTATTTCAAAAAGCACAATCTTTGGATACTAGATCAAAATCACTGAGATCTATGTCCATAAAACAACTCAGTGAATTAGATTACCTTGGGGTGAAGCCCTGAAATGTCATTTTTTAATCCCCCAGATGATTATTATGCACTCTCAATATTGAAATATGCAGGCTTGGGAAGTGGCTGTGGCTCAATCAGTAGGGCTCCCGTTTACCATATGGGAGGCCCCGGGTTTGGTTCCCAGGGCCTCCTGGTGAAGGCAAGCCCACCCGGACGGCATGGTTAGCTGACCCAGCAAGCACAAGCAGCAAGGGGGGGATAAATGAATAAATAAATAAAATCTTTAAAAAAAAAAAAAAAAGAAATATGCAGGCTTGACTCCTTCCACACAATTCCAAGTATTCTAAAGAGAATAAATTGCAAACTTGCACATTTCAAAGTTGTGAAATGAAGACCCCATCATTCCCCATAAAAATGGGCCTGGCTTGGGTAATCATCTATACAGCAGGCTTTCACTTTAAGATCTAGTGGGTTAATGGGGCCATATGGTATTGAGATCACACCAACTTAGGGGGTTGTTGACTCTGGCATCTGACAGTTTAAACCTGAGGCCAAAATTTATGAGCTGCTTAAAGATATGTTTTTAACTTCTAGGAACTGAATGTTCTCATGGTAGCTAACACAGTTGGAAGCCTGTAGGGTCTTAATAGATTTACTGATATGAGCATTGGATAGATATGCATTATTACCTGAAATACTGGATAATATGGGAGAAATATTAGTGATTCTGAAAAATTCAGTCAAAATTGAAGAATCTGGATATAGTTTCCAATTGAGTAGAACCCATAATTAATAAATTAGTGGCAATGTCTTATGCACAGTGGTACTAAATAACTAGTACACAAACCTATTTATTCAATGAGTAAAAAAATTCTAAGTAACTTCACAAAGCTTCACTTATCTGATATTTTTTGTTGTTACCATAGAGCTTGAATATAACCTCCTAAACACATAACAATCTTGTGGAATGAAAGCAACTGAAAATCAATAGTATACACAAACTATGTTCCTATACGCTTCCATCCCTCCACAATTACAAAGTTCTAGTAGACAAATTTCATACTTATATATTATGAATCCAAAACAATTGATTTATTATAACTTTTTATGCATTTGCATTTTAGATCCTGTAGGAAGTAAAAAGTGGAGTTACAAACCAAAAATTCAATAGTACAGGCACTTTTTATTTACCCATGTCATCACTTTCACTGGAGAGCTTTATTTCTTCCTTCAGCCTCTCTCTATTGTCTAATGTCCCTTCTTGTCAACCTGAAGAACTCCCTTTAGCATTTCTTGTAGGACCAGTCCAGTAGTTACAAACTCCCTCAGCTTTTCTTTATCTGGAAATGTCTTAATCTCTTCCTCATTTTTGAAAGACAGTTTTTCTGGATATAGGATTCTTGATTGCATTTTTTTTTTTTTTTTTTTTTTTGCTTTCAGAACTTAAAATATATCATTCCACTGCTATCTTGTATCCATGGTGTCTGATGATAAATCAGCATCTAGTCTTACTATGTTGTAACTGATGTGTTGCTTCTCTCTTCCAGCTTTCAGGATTCGTGCTTTGTTTTTAGCATTGGACAATTTGATTATAATGTGTCTTGGTGTGGATCTCTTTAAATTTATTCTGTTAAGAGTTCATTGAGCTTCTTGGATATGTATATTCATATCTTTCATTAAATTTGGAAGTTCTCAGCCATTATTTCTTCAAATATTCTTTCTTCCCCTTTCTCTCTTTCTTCTTCTTTTAGAACTCTAACAATGTATACATTGATATTCTTTATGGTGTCCCACAGATCTCTTGGGCTCTGGTCATTCTTTTTTCTTTCTGCTCTTAACACTGGATAATTTCAATTGCCCTGTCTTCAAGTTCACTGATTATTTCTTCAGACAACTCCAATCTGCTGTTGAATCTCTCTAGAAAAATTTTAATTTCAATTATTCTGATCTTCAGCACCAATATTTCTCTTTGATTCTTTTTTATGTTTTTTAAATCTCTTTGTTGAAATTATCATTTTGTTCTTATATCATTTTTCTGATTTATTTTTGTTCTTTGTCCATGTTTTCCTTTAGCTCTTTGAGCCTATTTAAGACATATTTTTAAAGTCTTTGTTTGCTCTGTCCAAAGTCTGGGCTTCCTCATTGAATGTTTTTGATGCATTACTTTGTTTCTTTGAATGGGGCATCATTTCTTTCTTTTTTTTTTTTTTTTTTTTTTTTTTATGCCTTGCAATTTTTGGCTGCACACTAGACATTTTAATATTTTAATGTGTTAACTCTGAATTTAGTCTGAGTTGTCTTACCTTAAGCTTTTCTCCAGTTGGTAATGACAGAGATTTCCTTGACCCTTGACACCCAGGAGCTAACAAAGAAGAGAAGGAAGAAAAATAAAGGGGAAAAGGAGGAGGAGGAGGAGGAGGAGGAGGAGGAGGAGAAAGGAGAGGGGAGAGAGAGAGGGCCTTTTCCAGTCTTCAATGATTGGTTCTATGTAAGTGGTCTCCTTCAGAGCCTAGTTAAAATCATAGGGTCCTCTAGAGTGTGTCCTGAACATGCACCATGTCCTGTGCATATGTGTGTGGCCTTATGAATTCCTCCACTCACACAGAAATTTCAAATGTTCCTCTTTCCCCAGGAAATTTTCAGTCTTTCTTCCTAGTTCTGTGCACTCTATTGTATGTCTTAAAGTGGTAATCCTTTGCCCCAAGAAGCTACCTTTTGATTGTTATCTTACAGAATTTTAGCTGCTCTGTAAGCTGCTTCCACAACCTGAGCAAGTTCTAGGATAGGCCAGACAGAGATGAGTGTCCTGATTCAGTCCTTCGGGCTGCCACCAGACATATTGGCATAGACATGCATTCACCCAATATGTACATAAGGGTTACTATGCTCCCTACAGACTGGAACCAGGGTATTGCACTAGGATAACAGTCTGTGGAGGGACTGGGGGAAAGGTCAGCAAAGACACCACAAGGCTTCCTACCATTTTCAAGTTGCCATTTTTTTAGTTGATGCTTGCCTAGTTATTACAACAATTTAACTGTTTTTCAGAGGTCTGAGAAGGATGGTTTTGCCAGTTTTTGCTCATTGTTCAAAATTTCTGTGGAGAGATGGAACCTGGAATGTCTTATTCAGTCCTCTTTGTCCACATTTATATCTTGATCTAGATAATTGTCATAGTATGGAAAAATTCCTCTGAGTAAACACTTTAGATCATAACTGAGAATACAACTTCTTTCTGAATAGCATGTTAATTTCTATTGCAACCAAACAAGGTAGTAATAATCTTTAACTGCTAGCCTTTAATTAGAAATTGGCTCTTACTTTGTTACAAATATTGTACATTCTTGCTTCATGCTGACAAAAGGAAGCCTTTTTTTCCTTCTATATGTTTAGGCACTGGCTCTCTAGAGTAAATATATCTCCTGTCAAAAGGGTACATGTTGTCCACCTATCTCCTGATGATCTGAAGAGCTCTACTACAAGTGAACTGCTGTGGAGGTCTGTTAAGACATGAATCAGTAAAAGCATTGCTGCCATAACTCATTTCAGATATGCCAAAAAGTTCTAAAGGGATGATATATTAAATCAGTTTTTCCAGGAAAACCCACATGGACATTCTATCCAAAGCATATGTTCTTGTAGTTAATTAAAATCTGTATAGCTTTAGAAATGATAAAACAGCAAGTTTCAGATATTTCAGAGATCTGCACATTGATATAAATACAGCTTTCCTCTTCTCAGAGGATGTTTAATTAAACAGCAATAAAAGCATAGGACACCTAAATGTAAGAAACTCTGCATTGAAAGAAATGCTGGTCCTTGAGATTTTAATTTAGATTTATTCCTTTTTTATTCAACAACATCATATTAAATATACTTAATATTGCCAATCCAAAGAATAATAATAGAAATCTTTCTTTGTCCCACATAAATTCACATTGGATAGGGAGAGGCAAACACATTAACAAGCAATTATAACACAGTGTGTGTTACTTATTGCAATATTGCCATGAGAATTTTGCATAAAGATTTAGAGTTAATATACAGAAAACATTTGAGCTTGGTCTTAAAGACTGAAGGAAAATTTGGGATGGGGCATGAGAATCCACACCATGGAAATGGCATGTGAAAAGTCAGAGTTGTTTCAAAGAAGGGAGTGTATTTAGGAACTGGATGGAAGATCCATGGTTGTAGCATAGAATTGATGAAGAAGAATGTCAGGAAACAAGCTTGGAAAGGTATTGTGTAGTCATCTTGTGAAAGATTGAGGGACCATGAAAAAGTCATCCTTGATGGTTCACAAGATAAAATCATTTTTCAACAGACTATTTTCTAAACCAATCACTTAAAATTTCTCAAGAAAGTGGGCAACATGAAACTTTCCACAAAAAATAGGAAATATTTGTTGAAACATAGCACAAACTTATGACCACATACCCACATGAATCTTAAAATTCCATTTTACATAATCATAAATACTGCTTTTTGAAGTTACAGACAGACCTAATAGTTCATAATTATAAGGAAACTAAACAGAAAGAAGACAAACTAGGTCAGCAATGTAGGGCACTAATCATTTGATCCTATTCAGTCTATTTTACAATTCTGAAGCCTAATTCTTACAATATGTGGAATTAGAAGATTGGCTTCTTTCTAATCTTAGTGCAAAGGCAAAATAAAGTAAATTCAATCTTTCAAACTCAAAATGTTAAGTATTGGGCCCTTTTTCCAGGCATGGCCAGGACTCCGTGCTCTCTTCTTAGTGTCCTAGAACACTTCAGTCCCAGTATTCATAGAGTTCCTGGAAAAATATTTTTATGATAATGCAGATAGACAGAATATACTTCTCTCCCTCCTCTGCCTGTCTTCCTCTTGCCCATCCAAATTTAACGCTCTATATTACTGCAAAAGATTTTATAAAAGCATTCTACCAGTTACTGATGAGCAAAATGTGTATTTTAGGAAAGGAACATTTATGGAAGTAAAGAAGAAGAAATGTAATTCAAGGAAAGAGAGATTTTTGAAACTTCATATTCCAAAATATGTTCTCATTTTGACCTTTTGTTTTCATGACTATGTGTTCCCAAAATGCCTACCATTTTTAATGAACTTCATTACCACTACCATATGTTGTGCTAGTCCTATCCAATATGATGTTTGAACTTTGAGAACATTGTGTTCAAATATGAAAAATATTAACTGCAATATAACACAAAAAATGAAATGTAACTATATGTTCTTGCATAATTTTTATAGAATTCCAGTCATCTTTGTATGTTTGTCCCCCCACCTAAATGGACAGTTAGGATCTTTAAGCTTTTGAATTAAAGCTGAATGATAAAAAAATACATCATCTTGACAAGGAAATAAATTATTGAGACTTCCTAAATGTTTTGCTCTAAATCTCCTAAGTAATTGTTTATCCCTCTGCTTTGTTCTGGTACTGGATTACCTAAGGCACTCATGAAATCTGCATAAACATCCATCTGTTGCCTAAATCATCAAAGACATTGATATATTTCTAGGCTCATTTTAAGACTCTATCATTGAACTACACAGCCAAAGCACGAGCAGCAAGAGAAAAAATAGATAAATGGGATCTCATCAAAATTAAAAATTTCTGCACCTCAAAGGATGTTATTAAGAAAATAAAAAGGCAGCCTACCCAATGGGAAAAAATATTCGGCAACCATATATCTGATAGAAGCCAAATATCCTGCATATATAAAGAAATCCTACACCTTGAAAATAAAAGGACAAACAACCCATTTAAAAAATGGGCAAATGACCTGAAAAGACACTTCTCCAAGGAAAGAAATACAAATGGCTAAAAAGCACATGAAAAAATGCTCAACATCGCTTGCTATCAGGGAAATGCAAATCAAAACTACAATGAGATACCATCTTACACCCATCAGAATGGCAGCTATTAAAAAAACAGGAGACACTAAATGTTGGAGAGGATGTGGAGGAATAGGAACCCTCATCCACTGCTGGTGGGACTGTGGTATGGTCCAGCCACGTGGAGGACAGTTTGGCGGTTCCTCAGAAAACTAACAATAGATCTTCCGTATGATCCAGCAATTCCACTGCTGGGTATATACCCAGAAGAACTGAAAGCAAAGACACAAACAGATATATGCACACCAATGTTCATAGCGGCATTGTTCACCATTGCTAAAAGTTGGAATCATCCCCGGTGCCCTTCAACAGACGAATGGATAAGCAAAATGTGGTACATACATATATGGAATATTACTCAGCTGTAAGAAGGAACAAAGTGCTAACACATGGAATAACATGGATGAATCTTGAAGACCTTATGTTGAGTGAAGCAAGCCAGGCACTGAAGGATGAACAGTATATGACCTCACTGATCTGAACTGAGGAAAGTGAGCAGTCTCTGAGAACCATTGTCTGAAAGATAGGTTAACAAAGGAGAATAAGAGAAGAGCAGGCTTTGAGCCATCACTCATATGGAAATAATCTATGGTAAAGGGATAAAGTGTGGTTGCATGTTGGGGGATGGGGCAGATGAGTGGTGGTGTTCCTGGATTTGGTGGTGCAGCACTGGCGGGTGGGTGGATTAGGAAGGGCAGGTTCAAATCCCCAGGGCATGTAACTGTGAATCTTGACATTCCATGGGTAGGGAGAGGGTGGTATCATGGGCCCTGGGGGGCTGGGGGGAAGGGAACAGTCAAGATCTAATGGGGTGTTTGGTGGTCATGGGGAAAGTTTTTCATTACCTTACAGTAATGGACACAGGACATGGTAAATATCATCAAAATTATTAAACTGTATCATCTAAATTGTAAACTATACTGTAAATCATTGACAATGTTTAGTTGCTATAGTTTGCTATCTGTGTAACAGTTATAACAATGCTAACATTCAAAAAAAGGGGGAGGGTTAATATGGGGTGGGGAAGGGGGGTGGTTTGGTATCTGGGAGTCTCCGGCACTCCTTATGTGACTTTGCTGTGACCTAAAACTTCTTTGAAAATCAAATGAAAAATTGGGAGACAATGGGGATTGAGAGGGGGAAGGTGTCACGGCACACCAGACATCTGATAACACAGTGATAAAAGGAAGGAAAGAAAAAAAAAGAGAAAGGAAAAAAAAAATGAATATATATATATATATATCTTTTTAAAGGCATTTCCTTTACCTTTTTGTCCATTTTTTGAATGTCCCAATCCACTAACTATATTTTATATTGTTTTGTTTTTTGTTTAATTATTTGTTTTTTTTTCCTTCTCTTTTCTTTTTTTTTTTCCCCTGAGTTTCCTTATGTTTGTCTCTTGCATGTAAGCTTATCATACTTGTTTCTTTTTCCTAGTAAGTGTATTTGATTATTTTATGGACTACATGTTCATGGAGGATTTGGATCACAGAAGGGTTACAATGGGTACTGCAGGGGAGTATTGGTGGGGGGTGTCTGGGAGGGGGGTTTCACGGGAATTAGTTCATCCGAATATACATGAAAGATATACAAAATCGTTCAAAAGATCAAAAGATGGGGCATGGTCATGATGGGTGGACAATCACACAATAAATGAGGGAATCTGAATTCCTAGCCTGGAGAGCTCTGCCACAGTCTCCAAGGGAGCAGCAATAGTCCTCTGAGTGCAGGGACAGTGTCTGTCAAAAGAGGATGACCCACTGATGTGTTCTTTTTATTGATGACTACCCTAGTGAGTCTTTGCTCTTGTAACTGAGACTTAGCCTGCAGTTGTGGGGTGCCTAAGGGTTGCCACCTGAGAGCCTCCTTGTTGCTCAAATGTGGCCTCTCTCTAAGCCAAACTCAGCATATGATTGCATTACCTTCCCCCCAACGTGTGACATGACTCCCGGGGATGAGCCTCCCTGGCAACGAGGGATTAATACCAAGTGCCAACTGGCAACACAACTGGAAAAAGACCTTGAATAAAAGGGAGAAAAGGTAAAGACAAATGAGTTCAAGTGGCTAAGAGACTTCAAAGAGAGTCGGGAGGTCATCCCAGAGGTAACTCTTACGCACACCTCAGTAGGAGCTCATAGAACACCTAAGTGCCTATCACCCCACACAGAGGGGCTCCTGAGAGCTCTGGAGACACCCAGGTCCTATATAAGTGGGGATAGACCCAGAGACTGATGCCTTATCAGTGGGTTCTATTTTGGAATCTGTGCTCCTGAGAGTGACAGAATTGGACTCAAATAAGTCCTCCCTGCACATGGTTCATCAGTCCCTTCTATTCAAACCTATATGTGATGCTGAAGTTTTTAGGTATACTTCCAGAGACTTGAGCCTCTGGCTTACCTATGTGCCAGGTGTGCATGGAATCTCGGTGGAGCTGCAACTCCTACCCTACAGCTCAATGGACTCATCCAAGTCACCTGGCGAGGAGACAACGATGGGCAATGGCCATCCCAGGGATTGGAGAGGGCCTGCATCTGCAGGCAGGATCATCCCACCCACCATATCCATGGGATATAAGCCCTCTCTCACTTGGAGGTGGAGAGGACATCACCATCCCAGTCTCCACAGGATTGGGGGAAGAACTATGGACTAGAGTGGATTTGATGGTATTTTGTTGTTCACATATGGTGATTCTAGCAATGGAAGAAATTATAACAATGAGGTGAAGCCAGTGGCCACTAGACACTTTTGGGGCAGGGAGGGGACGAGCAGTTGAAATACAGGGGTTTCTTTGGGATTTGGAGGTTGTCCTGAGTACCTTTTGTGGCAACAGATGTAGGCCATTTTAAATCAACACACACCACTCAGAACTGTGTGGGAGAGAGTGTGGTCTATGGTGTGAACTATGGTCTATGGTTGGTGGCAAGGCCCCAGGATGTATAAGTCCATTGAGGGTGGTGGGCCACACTTGTGGGAGATGTTTGTGTGGGATGTGGTGGGAGGTGTGGGAGGTGGGCAACATGGGAATCCCAGTGGGTTCCGTGTAATATTTTGGGTATCTAAGCACCTCTTAAAATATATTTATATATATATATAAATAACATTTTTGTAAGCAAATGCACATATATGCATATATATTTATATATCATTTTGCAAATGTTGGTATGTATTGTGAAAATTTTGATTTTTACCCACAATAAAAAAATATAAATTAAAAAAAATGGAAAGGGAAATGTTCCTGTTTTGTCCTCATTATGTGCATATGTGAGATTTTTAAAGCCTGATCTATTCTCCTGCTAAACAACTATTTTCACCCCACAGGGAACACTCACTCCCAATCCAGAGCTCAACCAGAACAAGGTGAAACAAGATCTCTATCATGAATTGTTTATTTTGTTATAGGAATACCAGTATAGGAATACCAGCAATCAAAGGCTGGCTAGTGTATTTGTCATAATTCTTTAAGGCACTGGGTAGGTAACCCTGGGTACTAGGAAAAAATTTTTGCTTCCCGTGGGGCAGTATCTCACCTTGGAGAGTGTCCTTCCAATTCACACTGGCTATATTCCAACCAGATGACTCATTTATTTATCAATGCAGTAAATATTTACTGTCTCAGACACTGTTCTAAACACTGAGAATTAAACAGTGATAAAAAAAATTCTATATCTTCAAGAAGTTTACATGCTAGTGAAGCAGACAGACTATGAGACTAATGATGTATATTGCGTGTTAAATAGATGTATTAGTCAGGGTTCTCCAGAGAAACAGGTTGCTAATGAAGGTTTCAATGAAGTCCCCAGGAGAACCTGGCTGCCTAAGGTAGAGATAGAAATTCTCCATTGTGACTGATGAAATCATCAGTTCTCCCATTAAGGCCTCCAACTGATTGGATGAGACTTCTTTTATTGCTGAAGGCAATCACCTTTGTTGATTATACATATAATCAGCCATTGTTGCAACCAACTAACTAATGATTAAAATCCATGAAATACCCTCACAGTAATAATCAGGCTAGTGCTTGCATGACCAAATAATTAGACACCATAACTACCCATGTCTCCACATGGACTTAATCGTCACAATAGAGCTAAGCACTAAGGAAATCGGAGCTTGAACTGTAAACTGGGTAGGAATGGGGAATGAAAGAGAGTGATGGTGAAATTTTAGACTTAGTGGCAAGAAAAGATCTCATCCTTAGGTAAATTTTCTCTGGATCCCATATATATCTTTGATAGTTTTATGTAATTGCATAAAGTAGAGGGTGGGAGGTGGAGGGTGAGGGTGAACATCTCTTTAGGGCTTATAAATAACCAGGGATTGAGCCATCTCTAACAGGTGGTGAGCTGGTCCCTACCTGACTCCATTTCCAGTCTTAACTCTTCACCAAGATTCTCCCTGAAATCTCTTGTACCCAAAGATTGGAAAGCCATGCCCTGCTCACTAGAGAACAAGTAAGAGGAGTTGGCTTGGCATGGTGAACCCATACCTGCAACAGTTGTTGGTTACCAGGTTGGGAATCCAGCCTCTAACTCTACCCATCTTCTTTCTTGGCTCTCTGAAGCAAGCAGAGGACAAGGTGCCAAGTAAGCAGAAACTCCTACATGGTGATTCTATTCTCCAGTCCCTTTCTGATCTCCTGATACACTGTACCAAAATTTTACTTCACATTACTTTATCTGATTTACCTTCATAGGTGCCATCTTACAGCCAACTCCTAACTCTTATTATTCTCCTTCTGAAAATAGATAGGTCTCACTTTAGCCACACTATGGGGTCTGGTCTTTGGTAAAACCACATATTTCCACATGCATACCAGATCATCAATGGCAGGTAATGTCCATTTGGAGGTAACTAATTCAGGTAGCTTTTGTAATTGTCTATGGAAGAATTCTCCCCAAAACTTGCCAAGTAGCAATCTAGACTTTTCACAGCTGTGAGAATCCCATTTGTCCCAATGGGGAAGATCCAGGAGAGACCACTGAAAAGAACCATCTCTTTCAGCCCTCTGGCTTAAGGAGCTGAACAACAAATTCTACTCTCTTCCACTCTTGTATCAGTTTCAGTAGTATTTAATAAATTATTCTACAACGTAAAAACGTGTGATTTTTCTTTACCACTAGAGTTTAAACTCCTCAAGAGCAGGAACCTACAGATATAGCATCTTTGTAACATTAATAGCACCTACAGTGGTACTTCAACCCTTGTAGTTCAACAAACAGTTGTATGACAAGGGAAAGCCGAGCCAATTGTGTGCTGAAACACAGGATGAGAAAGGCTGACCTAATTTAACCCCAAGAACTAACTCCAGTGCACAGGTGTATCTGGTTTAATTTTGCATACCTTCCCTGAAAAAAATGACTTACCAAGCAGAACTCTGCATATTGTGGTTATAGGAATGCATTTTTCACTGGTTCCAGTTCCATTCGTTTAAATAGCATTTCGTTTTGCTATGAACTTTATTTTCATTTGAAACTCCATGAATGTGAAGCCAGTTGAATCAAACCAGATGCAAGCATTCAGAATGTCTTGCTAGCTCCTTTTGTCCTGTTTCACTTGTGTAACAACTAAATTTTGCCTGACTTCAAATAAACCTTCCTCTAATGTATATAAAATAGGATGTATTGCAAATAAGCTATAAAAGATATATTATATAAATTGATAATATGTGCACTATATGTATGCATATCATTTGCATACTCAATTCACACATATACACACCATATCCTTTAAAGGTAGTTCATATGGACCTATAATAATAGGCCAGCTTGGGAATTATGTCTGCCTTAACATTAGAAGAAACCTAAGGATAATATTTTCCACTATCACGTACACTACTGTTTGGGTTTGTAAATTTCCAACGTGCTTAGCATATGAGAGGCAAGTAATACCTGTTCGATATTCCAACTTGGAACCCCAAACTAGCCTAAGCATTGTGTCTTTTAATTGTTGCTGTATAAAATTCACATTGATCTAGAAAAAAAGTGGATTTGCAACTATCACCTATCCTCTCTCACCATTCCTACTTTTCATTAAAACTCTGTATCAGAAAATCCATCTCAAACATAAATGACCAACCATGAATAATATTCAGATGCTGGACTAGTAATGCACAATGTCATTTTTTACCCCAACACCAAGATTAATGCTCCCCATTATGGTGAGGCATACACTTTTCAGACATACCTCTGCACATACAAACAACTAAAAGACAGAAATACTGCTGTATGGCATTCATTTCAGTGACATTTTATGAGCAATGTGAATGCAACAAGGAAGATGACAATATATATTAAATTATAGACCCATACAAGAAAACAATATTTTTTTCTTTTAGATACAGAGTGGAAAATCACACAGAAAAAAATGAAATGCACACCCTGTGTCCTTCTGTATCATTTCCATGGCCTAGAGAGGAGAGAGAAGCAGAAGCTCATTGCATGCAGATTGATTTGGCAGCTCCTGGAGGACCACTGAGTGACCTTGCTAGGTACCACTGATGGCTTTGCTTGGCTATTCAGGATGCAGATTTACCCTTCCAAGATAACTATCACTTCTACTGAATGTCCACCACATGCCAGGTGCTTTGCAAGCCTCTCAAATATCCTTCATTTACCAGGTATTACCATCCTCATTTTTCTTATGAGGCAACAGAGTTTGAGCAGATGCGAGTAACTAGGACACCAAAATCACAGAACTAATAACTGATAGGTTCAGATTCAGGTTCTAAATTTGACCTACTCCAAAGACCTGCTTATTTTTACTGCTATACCCTGGAAGAACAAAGCACAATTTCTTTCTTCCTCTCTCTCTCTCTCTCTCTCTCTCTCTCTCTCTCTCTCTCTTTTCTCACACACACACAATATTCCTACTTTACTGCCTCTTTAGTCATCCCAGATGCATGCAAACTCCTGGCCTATTGTAAATTGAATATCGTTAGTTTCTCATTTTCAATTGTTGATCAAAATAGTGAAATAAGTTTAAGGAAAAAATATCCAGACAGGAAAAAATAGACTTACACTTTCTATATATTAAAGAGAATCAGAATTCCAAGGAATAAAAATAAAAACTGTAAAGCCTTGCTGCTCATAGTGTGCTCCAGGGACCTGTATCACCTGTAAGCATCCAGGACCCCACCCCCAACCTACTGACTCAGAACCTGCTTTTTATCCACATCATCAGGTGATTCCCATGCACATTCTACTTTGAGAGGCACAACTAAAGAGAAGAGGGGTTTCAAATGGGATGGACAATTCACCTTGGTTTGTACCATAGAAGAAAGAAGAGGAAAAAATCCTGTTAGAAGGTGCTGTTGAAATGCTATTTCAGGAGGGTTGGAGGCTACAGGTGGTGCATAGAAGAGGGAAACTTGCTATGCTGGGCAGAAAATGAATGCCTTCCCAGCAAAGACTTAGACATGGGCAGGTAACTGGAATAGCCAAGAAAGAGACATCAGGAGGACACCAAGGATCATCTTGAGAAGGAAGAGCTAATACTGGGTTCAAAACCACAGGAAGGCTAAGAGTTGAGTAATAGGCTGCAGAGCCACAAGTTTTGTAGGTAGGCCCAGGGGAAGGGAGGTGCCTCCCCTTTGGTGACCGAACTCCCAGAAGAGGCAGGGAAGGGATGAGGATAGAGCTTACCCTTGATCAGCACATACCTGCAGCAGTCTACTTGTTAATTCCTATTAAGTAAAATTTTTTCCTATTAATGATTTTTTTCCAAAAGTATTGAGAGTGCTTGCATAGGTACTTCGTAGTCCCTCCCACCTCTGCCCCCTGAATGGTCTAGGTCAGGGCTCAAGTTGGATTATCTCCCTCCAAAAAAGCACTGGCCTGGTTCAAGTTGGACCCAGACATTTGCGGAGTCACGGACCTTTGTTCAACAAGCACAGGAAGATGAGTGACATAAAATAAGGAGAGATGATTTGTCGCAGCTGAGATTTGGAACCAGAGGTGAAAACGCAAATAGCCTGTTCCAGATGGCAAAAGTTGCAGAGAAGAAACTTCTCAATCTGGAAAAGGGAAAACTGGAATTAAATGCTCAGAGACTGGAAACAAGTTGATGAAGATCTGAAATCATTAAACCTTAACAAATGATTTCTTCTAAGCAAGTCTACGTCTTGTCCTTGTGACAGAATTCAGTATGGTAAATTTCTAATCAGCATAGTAAATGGTCCATACAGATTGAAATTGAGGGCTATAGATTACTTATCCATTCCTTTTCCCATTTATGGATACCACATGGCAAAGCCAATATAATATGGCCACTAAAGAAAATTGGAATCTTTGGAAATAATCCAAATCCCCAGTTTTTCCCCAACTTCTAAATTTTAAAACTTACAAACAATAAACAAACCAATGTGACCTATACTAGCCTTTATTATTTTTTTTAAACAAATCTATTTTATTGGTACATATTAACAAAGCATACAATTCATTCAATGTGTACAATAATAGTATTTGGTATAATCTCATAGCTGTGCATTCATCATTTCAATCATTATCAGAGTATTTTCATTATTTCAACAATAATAGTAAACAAAAAATGACAAACAATAAACAAGAAATTTCCTCACCTCTCCATCTCTCTGTTTCCACTTCTTTTATATATATATATTTTAAGAGGTGCTTAGATTACCGAAAATACTACACAGAACCCCCTGGGATTCCCATGTTGCCCACCTCCCACACCTCCTGCCACATCCCACACAAACATCTCCCACAAGTGTGGCCCACCACCCTCAATGGACTTACACATCCTGAGGCCTTTATTAAACTCCAACAAAATCAAATCATCGATGCATTTTTAATTCTTCACTATTCAACTCTGTAGCAATTAAAATATCCATTTGAGATGAAAAATTTTAAAAATATACTCTGATAGAATATTTGTTTCAGAAAATAATATCTGTTTCACAGTTTGGAGTGTTTTCTAAAAGAACAGTTATCTACAATGATTTCAACTTAGTTTATTTGAGATTCTTATAGAATAACTAGGGGGAGTGGCAAAAAAATGTTTAACTGTTAATATGAGCGTTCTAAATAGTACCACTTTGAAAGTAAATGAGATTGGCATATCAACCCTTAATAACAATAACACAGACTGCAAAAAAAAAACTGTGAAAGTCAGAAGAGAAAAACCGTCTGAAAATGCTATCTTCCACCCACCCTCCCCCACACATATATTGCCAAGATGCCTCTTGTTTTTTAAATACAGGAAACATTTGTGGGACACATGTAGAATAGGAAGAATCAGATAATGCTCCCAAGTCAGCTAAGTTTGAAATGCATCAGAAGTTAAAGTCACAGATACTGTTGTCCTATTTCTACCTCTCTGCTTGTCATTTTTCATGCCCCAATTAAAAAACTGCAGCCTTTCATGGCCTCTCCCCCTCCCTGCCCACTGAATTTCTATTTTGTTTATTGTGTGAGCGAATAACATGTTTCCTTCTTGTAATATACATTTATTGCAGACGTATATATGTTTTGGGGGAAAAGAAAATAAATGTCTTCAGGCATTGGACTTGAAATCTTAACATTAAATTTAGACTATTAATAGCACACTTAGGTTATTATTTGAAACAGTCTGACTGAAATACTAAGAGAGGTTTGGAGATCAAATGATGCATTCTAAATAGACTGACAACAGCTGAAATGGTCTATGAACACTAGTCATATCTCATACTCATGCAGCCAGCTTCATAACTATCTGCTTATACATGGCAGAATTCCATCCCTAACAACTACTGGGACATTTAATCACCAAGAGCTGCTGGATCTTTTCAGAGATTTTATTTTCAAGAGTTTCACCATTGCTCATATGCATACTCCACTGCTGAGCTCTCTTCTCTCAGGGAAAGCCAGAATCATTTACAGTGTTGAAGACATTATTCTCAGAAAGGCATAGATGAACCCAGTATATGTCATCAAACATGACATTGTCTTGGCTGCATGTTTCTACATGACTCAACTCCATCTCATTCCATGCCTTCCAGACAATTGGAATGAAGCAGGGGGAAACTATGTTGAGCAAAATCATACATTATCCTTGCTTCATATGGGAGCAGTCCTAGCATTGTAAGTAGAGCTCTCACTCTAATGGACTCTTCAGAACAGCCTGGAGCATCACCTTCTGCTTCATTATAATATGCAGTACACCATTATTGTAAAGCCAGTGCCATGTCACACTTCCACAAATGTTAAAAACAAATCTATTTGTTTTGTAATCTTTCGGGCATTGCTACATACCATTAGTCAGTCATTCCCTCTCTTCAAATTGATTGAAATCATAATGTTTCATAAGCTTTGCTTAGAATAGTTGTGGGACATACTCTTATCAAGGCAATATACCTATTCTATTACCCAAATAAAGGGGTTTAACCAAACAGTGAAATAGCTGCACCCTTAACTAAGTCTAATGTACCTGAGACTCATGCAAGATTTTAGCCATTTTTGACACAATTAAAATAAAGTGCAATCAATACATTGAGCTTTGGAAGTAACAGGCCCTCTGTCCCTGGAGGTGAACAAGAAGAATCTAGATGACAATCAGGGTGAGATGCATCTTCAAGTTTTATGAAGCCAAGATTCTAACACAGAGGGAAAAATCACTGAAAAGAATAATTTCTTTTCAGAAATTATTCTGAAGCAAAATAATTTAATTTTAAAGGTCAGGTCAAGAGAAAACGGCATTTTAGAAGATCAGAAGGGAAGGAGAGGAATGTTGACCAGAGTCCATGGTCAAATTGAAGCAGATAATTACATGATACGAGATAAAAGGAAACTTAGAGGTTGTTGAATTCAATTCCTTCATTGTGCGGATAAGAAAATTGAGGCAGAAAAGTGCGATGAACTACGGGAAACCATGCGGTTTTGAGTAAGAACAGAGAATGGAATCCAGTGCACACCACTCCCGGTTCAGTTCTTTTTACCTCATGAAGGAGACTGACCCATTAAAGTTCTCCAAGGGAGAAAAAAAGCAGGGCCAGATGGCACCCTTATAGAAATCTAATGGTTATTGCATTTCATTTATGATAACTGCGTCTTTCCTTATTTATATTTAATTAGAAAAGTCGTGAATTAGATAAATTAACCTTTTCACCAAGATAATTCCATGTTTTGGGGTATGTATATCAACTCCGTTATTTACAGAAATCTCTTACATAAAATGAATATTTCCATATCACATTGGCCATATCTGAACTGACTACCCTTTTCTGTCATCCGCGCAAAAGTGAGACAGAGAAACACATTGTTTCCACCTTGTTAAGATGGTGCCACCAACAAAGGGATCTCAAATCTGGTTTCTTTCTAGTAACATTCAAATCCAAAACTGATTTTCTTCCCAGTTTCCCCCCTCGATTATTCATTATTTGGCACAAAAGAAATATGCAAAAACAGAAATATGAGCAGAGTACACAGTGTATCATACAAAATATCACCCTGATTATATTCTAACTGGAAGCCATATGGTGCTGATATCTGCTGCTGTCCCTGCTTCTCTTTGCTAGTGCCATGTCCAAAATTTACAGTCTGCAGGAGAATATTTAGAGTCGACAGATTTGCTCCAGTGACACTCTAATCGTGAAAAATCTCCATGGGGATATAATACAAGAGTTCTCACAAAACCAAATTTCTCATCGTTAGGACACTTGTCAGCAGCACCCAGGCTGCAAGTAGTAGCCAGGCGACTGTGAAATGAAATGCAATATTCGTCATAGAGCAGCAGAAAAAGGCATGTAGGAATCACTAAAATAAATCAGATCTATGATCCATTTGCCTAAGTGCCGTCTCTCACTATTGCACTGATTAGAGCAAGAATTGTGAATAAAGAGAAGCGTGAACATGGTACCTTCCGTATACTTGACTTTTTCAAAATTTCCATTGACTGCAAGCTGCACCCTCCCTGATCTGTCCCCTTTGTGTCACTAACCAACTCGGAAGTGTTGCCCGCTGCACCCACCCCCTTGCTTCCCAACCACCCTCCCACAGGATAGATCTTCTTGTTAGAAGAAAGGTCTTAGCTAAGAGACTTCATTCGAGAATGAGAGTGACATAACCAGACTTTACATGCTCACCTTCCCAGGGGCATTTTACATCCTAAAAGAAAAACTTGTTGATCATGGGAATAAATTTCTAATGCTGAATTTCTTCACCTGGGATATCTGGGCTCAAAGGCTTTCTCAGCATTTAGGAAATTATACTAGAAGAGCTTGCTGGGTTAGCAGATAAACTCAGCTCTAAGGTGGAGTAATGGAAATTAGAATAATGGAAATCATTGACTTTAGACTCAGGCTACTTGGGTTCATTTTCCATTTCTCCAAACCAAAATCCAAGCAAAGCATTTCACCTACATTTCCTGTCTGCAAAAAAGATTTCAGAACATCTTCAATGTACTTTCATGGTGACCCCAAGCTAACAGGTACAAAAAATCACTTTAGAAACATCAATTACCTAAATCAGTGAAATTCATCATTTTCCTCTTTGATGTCAATCATTAGGAACTTATCATTTTAAGTCTCTAGAGATTTAAATTCTTCTAAAACATGGCTCTGCAAACCTTTTCTGAAAAGGGTCAGATAGTAAATTTTTTCAGCTTTGCAGATAATATGGTCCCTGTTGCAACTACTCAACTTCGTTGTTGTAGTGGTAAGCAGCCATAGACAATGTGTAAAGGAATGGGATAGTTGGATTTGGCTCATGGGTTGTAGTATCAAAAAGAGGATATATGTTCATTACAACTATGAAAGATCCAAGGGGTTCATTTTGAAACTAATAGATTCATTTCTTCTACCTCTTAGAACAATACCTGTTTCCTTGATTTTTTACCCTAACTATCTGTTGTGGATTGAATTATGTCTCCCAGAAAAGTATGCTCAAGTTCTAATCCTTAGTCCTCTGAATTCAAATTTGTTTGTAAATAGGATCTTTGAAGATATTATTAGTTAAGACAAAGCCAAACTTGATTAGGGTGAGCCCTAATCTAACAGGCACCCTTTAAGAAGAGGAAATTTGGACACTCACAAAGAAAGAGACAGAGAAAAACAGCCATATTATGGAGGCAGAGATTGAGTTATGCCACCACAAACCAAGGATCACCATGGATTGCCAGCCACCCAGCAGAAGCCAGGAAAGATGACGGAAGCATGACCCTGCTGAAATCTTGATTTCAGATTTCTAGCATCTAGAACCACAAGACAATAAATTTCTCTTGTTTAAGCCAACTAGGCTGCAGTACTTACAACAGTCCTGGCAAACTAAGACATTACCACATCAACTATTTATCCATCAAGCAATCAACTGTCTATAAAGCAAACAGTAAAATTGACATACATTCTTAAATAAGTGAAAACTATTTTTCCACCCATGATCCCATATATTTGTGGGCTTGCCCTCCTGATGCCAAATGGTCATTCATAGCCCAGGTGGAAGAGTGGCTTGCTCTTGAACTCTCTTTGTGACTTTCTCAGGATGAGTGATGGGTTGAGGCTCTGGCAGGTAGTAGAAGGACCAGTGACACAGAACTTTTTGGTGCAAAGGCTTCCAAACTCTATCTCTCCTGTTTAAAGTAACTTAGTCTCCATCATCACACCCTATATCCTGATCTTGCTAAATGCAACATTGCTAGGTGTTCTGATTACTATCCCACTGGACACTTGCTGCCCTGTCTTTACCTCGACTCTGGAACCAACACTGCAGAACTTGTATCATTGTCTTTGTTCCAACCAACAGGTGCAAGGCCAATCAGGAAATATTAAAGAGCAGAAAATTCACAATCCAAATTATTTTGAGGTCATACCAATCCAGAGTAGGTAGTTTCAAGTCAGTATGCCTGCATCAGCAAAACAATTGCACACCAATGGAAAGGAGTCTCCCACCTTCTGGCCTACACCAGGTCCTTATCTATCCTACAAAACATTGGCCCCTTGAATAACATGTTATTCTTCACAAACAGGAAAGCACACAAATTAAAATAAAATTTTGAAATCTTTATATCACTATAAGGTCACGATGCAGTATTACCTTTTGCCCCATCTCCCACAGACTCAGAAGGTACAATAATTTTATTTCATTCATGGCATCCCTCTCTATCTAAGAATCTGGTGACAAGGGCTAGTCTGCAGGACAATCCAGATATACCCAGACAATGATACACAAAGCTGAGATTCTCACCATGAGATTTATCTGCCCAGACAATGTGGATAACCAGAATTTTTTCTACCTCCTGCACCTAATCTTTCTTGAAGTTTCATTGATTCTAAGTCCTAAATCTCTCCAGAAACCAGCCCCTCCCCGCCAAACCCACTGCTACTATACTGGCTCATTCTCTATCCCCTGGACCACTGCAATATTCTTCTCATTGATCCCTCTTGCCTCCCAGTTTCCCCACTTAAATGTGACCGTCACTGTCAGAGGGTTTTATCTAAAAGTCCAACTTGTCTCTTCTTTGGCAGGTGTGTGGCCTGGAGACCACCATCATCCAAACAAGCCAGGATGCTTGTTATGGTGCAAATTCCTAACTCCACTTTTGGAAATATTGAATCAGAATCTCTATGGGTGGAGCCTAGAAATCTGCATTTCTAAATTCTCCTTCCCCCAGTAGTTCATAAGTACATCAAGTGGAAGAACCACTGGCTTAGAGGAAAAGATCCAATCTACAAAGAGGGTCCCTGCCTTATTCGGTGTCCACACAGAGTCAGACTTGTCCCGTCACTGATATTTGTTCCTCATAGATAGGAGGAAATGTGATAGAACTGGTTGTCATGGTAGCTGAGTGATTGTCCAGATTTTATCTGAAAGTATAAACTTGGACGTTTGGAGAAGGGATTTTCCCTCCCCCAGCCTAGACACAGACAACAAAGCCCTGTGCTCGCACACAAACTCCAACATGTGGGGGAAAGGTGACTGGTTGTGGGAGGACATGGAATCTGAGTGATGAGCTTTGTCCTTTCAAGCTGCAAGGTTTGTTGCTATTCAGTGGGAAGGCTGATGGTAGGAGGGGCAACATCTTCAGAACACTGCATTCATTAACTTGCAGTCTCTTGGGAGGGCAGAGTCAGGGTCTGTATCCCCAGCGGCTAAGTTAGTGATTGGCTCAGTAAATATTGTCAAATGAATGAATAATGGAAAGAAGCAATCAATCAATAAATGAACAAATGCAGAAATCACCCAGACTCAGACAGAAAGTAGGCTGAATATCTTGAAAGGCATTTTTGTTACGCATGGGCATGATTTTTGACATAGTAATTCAACACATCTGCTTGTTGGTTTGCTCTTTGGGAGTGATATTCAGGAAAAGGCTGAGTATCAGAAATACTATGAATCATACTCTCTTTCTGTGAGTATTCCCTCTGTGATTTCACTATTAACCAAAGTCAATAAATAATAATCTTTTAATTTATTCACTATTCCTACTGTTGAAATTATGATGAGGCTCCAACATAACAGCTCTCCTCTATCATCATTCTGGACAAGGAGAACATTCTTTAGAAGCTTATGGGTGTGCGGGTGTGGGCCTGTGGTACGTGGCGAGGGGGAAGGATCATAGAGGCCTGGAAAAAGTAATTCTTTGAAACTCAAAAAACAAATTGCACCTATTTCAGCAAATTGGAAATTGATGGTGTGTAACTCTGAAGGGTCTAGCAGTAGCTATTATTTCCATCCACGCTATTATTAACTGGTAATATTTTCTCTAGTAAACATTCAATTACCATAGCAACAGGAGTCATATTATATGAATGCAAGGGCTTCTGCCTTTGCCAGAGAAACGGATGGCGTTTCAAGTGAATTTTAGAAAATGCAAAGAGGCTTGCCAAAAAATATTTTTCAAATACTAAACTTAATTTTTATTTGACATAGAAAGAAGAGAACTCTGACAAAGTGGAAACTGAAGAATTTTCATAAACACCACTTCTGTTATACTGCACCTTGTGCCTTCCTGGTAAGTTCAAAAGTGTCTTTCCTCCTATGTAAGCAAAACCCTCCTGCTGAGCTCTGGGTGTCATCCCAGACCCACTTATTTCCCATGCCAAGTATTGCTTCTAAATCCTCTAGCATCTATCTCTTCCCTCACTACATCTCCCCATCAATATTTTTAAAATAAATATTTGTACTGATGTGTAGCATGTGTGCAAATAGGCAAATTATGGGAATACAGCTCAATAAATTATTTCAAGGTGAACACACCTATGTATGTAACCACTATACAATCAAGAAATAGAATATGCCAGCATCCAGAAGTCTCCCTAGGTCCCAGCCCAGTTACTATCTCTCTCCTCTCCAAAAGAAATGACCAGAAATGGAATTTTATAGTATGTACTTTTGGGGGTCCACCTGCAGCCTTTCAAAAATACAATCAAGAGAGTCATCCATGCCATCACATGCGATAGAAGTCTGCTCATTTCATTGCTATAAAGTATTCCATTGTATGAATATGCCATGATATACTGATTCATTATACTTCTGATATTTGGTTGTTTCCAGTTTGGAGGCATGCAATAATTAGACCAAGGCTGATCCTCTATAAAAGAATAAAGAGCTTGAAGTTTATTTTTGCTTTTACTCATCTCCGCAGCCTCGGTTCTCCGCTCTATCTTTTTCTCCCTCCCCAACACCGTTTTCTCTATCAGATTCTATACTGTTCAAGTTTTTTATCAACTAATAACGATAAGACAATCACTGATGTGGACTTCAGAAATTACTCTTCCACCCAAGCTTCCTTTTAGAGGGAGATTCCAGAACACCAGAAAGTATTTAAACTTAATGGAATGAATCTCCAAAATTGAACTTCAGGATTGAATTGGAGGAAGCTTAATGTGAGAGTTTTCCCCAAATTGAACAGGATAAAATGATGAAGACTTTCATTACCTGATATGACCCAGATAAAACGTGTTAATAGATAGCATGAGATCAAGTGATAATTGATGTATCAGCTTCTGTCATAATAATGGTGCATTAAAAAATATCCACCTCAAATCTCAGTAGCTTAGAACAACAAACACTTCTTCTCACAGATCTGGGAGTTTGCTGCAGCTTGGCTGAGCCAAGCTGGACTCCAGCACCAAACAGCAGGATGGGCTCAGAGCTCCTCCACATGTGTTTGTTCTGGGGCCCAAATTTCAAGAGCAAGAAAGGCAAGGCTAGCATGCAAACACATTCCGAACCTCTGCTTGCTTCACATCTGCCAACACCCCGATGGCTAAAGTAGGTCACATAGCCAAATAAACATCAGTGGGTCAGCGAGGCTTATTTTTCCCATGAAGATGAGGGGAGTGAATATTTGCTGAACAATAAAGTAGCTATCACAGGAGGGATGAGAGGAAGGTTCTATAGTTAGTAGACATTAAGTAGATGAGAGAGAGCTTAAATTAGTTGTCTCTGACCTGATGACTTTCTTAGGTCAGCTAAGGATTTCCAGGCTAGACATCTTTCTTCTCTGATGAGCTGGCAGGATCTAATGGTAGCCAAGAACATGGGCTCTGGAATCAGATAGATGTGGGTTTGAATCCTGAATTTACCACTTACTAACTGTATGATCAACTTTTCCAAACTCTCTGAGCCCCACTTTTCCCATTTCCAAAATTGGAGATCACAATATCTCCTCAGCAGATTGCCTTGAAATTGATTATGGTAGTAACTGTGATAATAAACCACAAAAAATCCTAATCACAGTGCCTGACACAGAGTAATTACAAATAAGGATTATTGTTGCTATTATCATTTTATCACTAAAATATTTTAACAGGCACATTCAACATGCAGTCAGTTATGCAAAGCCAATTATAAAATAATTTAATGTAAAATTCACTTGACAGTATCAATAAACAGTATCAATTAGATTCCCAGGGCTGCTGTAACAAAGTATCACAAACTGGGTGGCTTATAATCACAAATATTTATTCTTTCACAGTTCTGGAAGTTCAAAACCTGAAATCAAAATGTCAGCTGGGGCTGAAGGCTCTAGGGAAGAATTCTTCCTCGCCTCCTCCTGGCTTCTGGTGGTTGCTAGCAATTCCTGGCATTCCTTGGCTTGTAGCTGCATCACTCCATTTCTGTCTCCTTCTTTACAATGCTGTCGCCTCTGTGTATATCATCCTGGGTCCAAATCTCCCTCTTCTTACAAGGGCCCACCCTAATCCAGTATGACCTCATCTTTACTCGATGACATCTGCAGAGACTCTATTTCCAAATCAGTTCGCATGCACAGGTGCCCAGGGTTAGGACTGAATATATCTTTTGGTGAGGACACAATTGAACCCAATACACAATCAAAACAACATACCTAATTTGGAGGCCAGCAGCACCCCCTAAATACTTTCATGCTTTTTTTAAAAATAGCAACTTGTACTCTTTACAAAAACAACCCAAATTTCCTTAGTTTTCCCCTGGAAAGATCCTATGAGCTAGATGAGCACACAATTATGTTGATTTTACAGCTGAGGCATGTAGAGGTTTAGTGATTTAACCGCCAACTTGGAGTTAGCCGAAAACGAAACTACTACTAGAATCCAGTCTTATCCTATAAGTGTGGCTCAACCACCCTAAACTGAACTGACTTTACTCATTTCTTCACTGTAATGATCATATACAGTTTGATTGGAAAGTTACACTCTATAATTTCACAGTGATTACATGTCCCTGAAGATCATTTTGTAAGTAAATGTTTTGAAACCCAAGATAACCATTGTTATACGACCATAACCCTTTTTCTTATGCCATATTCTCCACCAAGAATTTAAAAAAGCTAAAGTTACACTTCAGAGTATCAGTAGCTGGCTTTAGTCTCTGTTTTGTGTTTCTGAAACTCCAATTCCATCAGGCTATCTGAAATGAATTACTGTTCTCTGACCCTTTGGATAACCTTTATCCTTTCTACTGAAGTACATATAAAAGAAAGATGCCACGGTGCTTCCTCTCAAACATGACCTGCTGAGATGAATTAAAACAGAGGCCTTGCATGGTAAGACTTTCAAAAGCAGAAACTTCCATACAGAAGCCCTGAAATATGTCCTGATATCTGGACACCCCAAAGTCCCTCCTCTCTTCTTAGAAACTTCCTGGTCACTTGGCTACATTGTCTCCAGGACAACTCCAGGTTCAAGATGTCTCTGGGACATCTCCAGTTTCAAGGGTCCTCCACTCTAGGTTAGTAGCTCAGTTACTTCTATCTCATACTTCGGCCTTCTTTAGTTCTCTGTTAACAACTGTACAAGTCATGGTTCTCTAGGGAGACAGACTGAAAGGAGATATATATTTATATAATGTAAATATTATGAGATTTTTATAAGAATCATTTCATGTGGCTGTGGGGATGGGCAAGTCCAAATCCCATAGAGTAGGACACAAGCTGGGAACTCCAGTGAAGGTTTTTTATGAATTCCCCAGAAGAAGCTGGCTGGCTGAAGTAGAAATGGAAATCAAGACTTCTCCTTTTTAAAGACTTCATCTGATTTGATGAGCCTTCTGTCATTGTTGAAGGAAAACTCCTCAGTTGATTGTAGATGCAATCAACTTACTGATGATTTAACTCCACAAAATATCCTCACAGTAACAATCAGGCCAGTGCTTGTTTGACCAAAAAACTGAACACCATAACCTGACAAGTTGGCAAATGAACTTAACCATCACAAAAAGTAAAAAAAATATTAAACTATATAGCATTAAACAGGTAATAGTGTTCTCTGCATTTTCAAATCTGCCTAAAATTTTTTATAGAGAATGATAAAAATTTATTATGTCCATTTATAGGCCTACAAAGGGAATAAGCCTAAGTGAAATCTCACACCAGGGAAAATTCCCTATTTGATAGCAAAGCCAGGATTTCCTTATGGCAAACTACCCCTTCCACCCCCCCAACCCCCCCACACACACCTCAATCTTAAACTATCTTGGTGGGACACCCAGCTGTGGCGCTGCCCTCCCTAGACAAGAAGTGGGAATATAAATTGAACGCAGTCAGTCTCCCCTGGGATTTTGAATTCAGTGTCTTAGTTTCCTAGAGCTTTTTTAACAAAGTACCTCAAACTGGGTGGCATGAAACAACAACAGAAATGTATTTTCTCACAATTCTTGAGGGTATAAATCTGAAATTACGGAGTCAGCAGGGCCATGCTCCATCGGAAACTACCTTTCCTCTTCTAGCTTCTGGAGCTATAAGAATAAATAAACTATGCAATGTTTTATATCTTCAGCTAATATTTTATATATTTCATGTTTTATGGGTTTTATTTAGAAAAATATTTAAGAATTGGCTACTGGCAGTTTTTTTGTTCTTAAAACATTTTCTACATTAATATACATAGTAGAAGTTAGCATTTATATTAGATTTACCTTTGTTTGCCTTTTAGACTATTCTGTCTAACAAGACTTCACATTTATTTAAACTCACTTGCATATTATACTGTATTCTTATATTTTAAATTCCCATAGAATTTATATTTATGCTTTAACTTTCATCTGAGTAATCCATAGAAGGCATTCAAGAAATTTATTTAATAAACTATGTCAATAACTGCTAGTCAAGAATTAAGATGATTTTATTAAGTCGACCAATGAAAGCATTGATTTTACTGACTAGGGTCAGATACTTGGTTTCAATAATATCTACAATAAATATCTGAGGACTATATAATATATATCAATTCATATTAAAAAATACAAAACAATCTAAAATATAAAATAATATTTTTTAAAGATTAAATGCCTCCCCCCATATAGGTATAGTATAAAACTTCATTGAGACATACACAGGTCTATTCAGGAATAGTATTATAAAAAATAGAGAAGATATTTAATTCCATTTTATTTTAAACATACTCAAAAGCCCAGGTTTTGTTCCCACTACAGCCACTGACCTTGTTCAATCATTAAGAGTTGAGGAAGGCACTCTGTATAGAGCATTCTTCTATGTGCCACCTTCTTGGCAGAGTTCAGACCCAATAAAACTTCTTTTGTAAGAAGTTCTGGCTGGAGGCAGGTCAGAGGCAGTGAGGGGAGTGTTCTTCAATTGATTGCTATATTTTATTGTGGTAAGCTAATTAATGATCCCCAAAGATGTCTGTGCCTTAATCCGTGGAACCTGTAAATATGTTAAAAAGAGACTTTGCAGATGTGATTAAGTGGAAGATCTTGAGATGGAGTGATTACATTGAATTATCCAGATAGGTCCAATGTAATCACATCAGTCCTTATAAAAGCAGGGCAGGAGGATCAGATCATTAGTAGATGTAATCATGGAAGCAGAGAGAGCAAGTTGAAGATGGTATATGCTGGCTTGGAAAACAGAGGAATGGACCATGAGCCAAGGCATGCAGGCAGCCATTAGAAGGTTAAAAAAAAAAAAAAAAAAAAGCTAGAAAACAGATTCTCTCCCAGAGCTTCCAGAAGAACTAACCCTGCTGATACCTTGACGTTAGCCCAGTGAGCCTGACTTGGGACTTCTGACATACAGAACTGAAAGATAACACATTTGTGTTGTTTTAAGCCACAAAGTTTGTGGTAATTTGTTATAACAATAGGAAATGAATACACTTAGATGGTGGTAGAATATGATGTAGAAATAACCATGACCCACCCCTCCCCACCTCTCTAGGTGGAATGTACTCCCTGTCCCTTAACTTTGAATTTGGTCATGTGATTTTTTTTTACCAATACAATGTTAGTGAACATAGCCGCTGTGATGTGGCCAAGTTTATAAAGTCCATGTTCTATCGGGGTTGACATCATGTACCACTGTCATCACAGTGAGAACTTCTCCTGGATAGGTGTTTCTCCTTCAGCCAGGATTCTAGAACAAAAGCACACCCAGAAAAGCCCATCAACCCATGGCTGAAGCTGTGCTTCCCACTTAACCCAGCCTAATTAAACCAGCTACCCCCAAGCCAACCTAACGATCTTTGAGAATAAATGAATTTTGTTTAAATCACTGAGTATTGGGGTAATTTCCTACATCGCATTTTTCTGTGGCAATAATTACAGACACACAGACTATCCTTCAAAATAGGAAATGATATGTGCATGGTACTATTCCTGTGACAAGTGAATTTTGTGAATCCCAGAAAAAGATTATTCTTAAACTAATCCATTCCTGTGGTTGTGATACCCTTTGATTGCATTAAATTCAGTTAAGGAGACTTGGATTAGATTACTTGATAAGATCATTTTAGGGCTCTTGATTGGACTACATCAGTGAGGTGGGAGCCAGCTTGGATCAATGCCCTCTTGCTGGATCTGATATAAACAGAGACATAGAGAGAGAGAGACAGGCAAAAGGAAGCCACCATTTTGATTTGGCCATGTGACAAAAAGGACTCCAGTTTCACCCACAGCTGAGCTCAAGGAAAGAAGCCCCTAGAGCAGGGGTTCTTAACCTTTTTGGTTCCACAGACCCTTTTGCCAGTCAGGTGAAAACCACGGACCCCTTCTCAGAAATGTAGTGGCAGATAGTTTTATGACACTCAATTAGCGTCAGGTCTAACGACTACTGTAATTTCGAAGTATGGATGAGCATAAGCGATTTTTCGGGATATGCAACAAGTGTAATGTGATATGAAATGAATATTACTGTAATTTATTGTCTAAATTCATAAGTGAAGGAAATGCTAGATTTCAGCTAGAGGTCAGAGAAAATAAAGATAATAAGTCGATTCTTTTAAAATTCAAGCTCATGGATCCCCTGAAATCTTTCATGGACTCCTGGTTAAGAACCCCTGCCCTAGAGGCTCAAGGAGAAATGATGCGTTGGTTATGCCTGAGTTCAAGGAGGAAATAGAGAGAGATGGGCAGACCCACCATCTTTCCTGACCACCACATGGCAAGACACTAGGATCACCAGTAGCTGACTTCAGTGAGAAAGCATTTCTGATGGTGCCTTGATTTAGACATTTCACAGACTCAGAATTGTAAGCTTTTACCCTAATAAATTCCCCTTTAAAAAAGCCAACCTATTTCTGACACTTTGCAGCCCTGTAGCAAACTAAGACAATTCCTCTCCTCTCTCCAATCAACCTAGACTGAACACATGGAACTTCCAGATGTCTCCTGGCCATCCTCTCCCTCCTTGCATGCAAAGGGCTGATGGAGAAGCAAAAATCACCTGAAGCACCATGCTCTCCGGAGATGGCAGTAGTCTCCACCATGAGAATAAGAATCTCATCTTTCCTTGGGCTATGCTTACCTCCATCTAGGCTACCTGATACCATGGCACCCTGTTCTTGGCTTTCTGGAGAAAAATATTTTTAAGAAATATTGATTATGGGGATTAAAAAAAAAACACATCTCTAAAGCTAAGATATCAAAGGAGCATAAATTAGTAACTTGCACTTTAATATAGCATATTTAGCTGTTTTCAGAGTCCTTCTCAAATATAATAAGGAAATGCAGAAATTCATAAGGCATACATGCATATGCAAACTGGCTTTTATTGGGTATCTGCTATGCATTACATGACACCCCCCCCCCCAACGAGATGGCTCTCTTGTCTGTTTGCTCATTGTTTTTGCTCAGTTTGCGTTCGTTGTCTGCTCATTGTTTTTTGCTCATTGCTCATTGTCTGTTGTGGTTTGTTTGTTTGTTTGTTTGTTTGTTTGTTTGTTTTTAGGAAGCACCAGGAACCAGGCTCAGGACCTCCCTGAGAATCCCATAAGTCGATTCTTTTTCAATTGAGAGGCAGGCACTCAACTTGAGCCACATCCAATCCCTGCAGGTTTGTTTTTGCTCGCTGTCTGCTCATTGGTTCTTTTGCTCAATGTCTGCTCGTTATCTGCTCATTGTTTGTTTGTCTTTTTTACGAAGCACCAGGAACCAAACCTGGGACCTCCCATGTGGGAGGTGGGCCCACAACTGCTTGAGCCACATCCGCTCCCTGTGTGTTTGTTTTTGCTCATTGTCTGCTCACTGTTTGTGTTTTTGCTTGTTGTCTGTTGTTTTTTGCTCATTGTCTGCTTGTTGGTTTTTTTTGCTCAATGTCTGCTCATTGTCTGCTCCATATTTGTCTTCTTTAGGAGAAACTGGGAACTGAACCCAGGACCTCCCATGTGGGAGGTGGGTGCTCAACTGCTTGAACCACATCCACTCCTCATATATATTTATTTCATTGAATCCTCACCAGGATTTTTCTGACAAATATTATTATACTACCATTTAATGGATGAAGAGGGTGACCTTAGGAGATTGCAGGCCTTATCATTTTCTCAGCAACCCATGCAGGTTCATACCCCAAGGTATTCCCACCCTTTACTACTATGTGGTAACTAAGATCCAGAGATTTACAGCCACCCTCTATCACAGAATCAGTCAGTGTGGTAGAGAAGGAAGTAGAACCCAGGTCTTCCAATATAACAAGCTGCAATTCTTTCCCCACCAGCCACCAGAACATCTCGCTTACCCAGAAGTTCCAGAGTAATTAGCAGAAGAAAAGCATCTTGATGACCACATCTGCCTTTTGAAATGGACAATAAACCATTTTGATCAACTACCATTGTTCCTGAGTCTTGAGATATACGGTGACATTCTTCTATAGATAATAATAATAATAAAAGGTTTACAGTTCAAATTTCTTCAAGCTCTGTCACTTATTTTTCAGAACTGTTTCACTCTTCTGTGGTAATGTGGTGAAACTCATCTGGAACACTTTTATATCGCCTTTGTATCCATTTTCAATTTTCTGTGTAAAAGCAAAGGTTTTCTGGGCTCAATATTGTTTTTCACTCTTTTGTGGTGCTGGTTTCTAGAAACAGAAATGATAGCAGTTTCCAAACTCACATTTCCCAATAAACTTGTCATCAAAAGTTTTCAAAGAGTTCTCATTAATTGCTTTTAGTCATTTCTTCCATTCAAGTGAGGAGGCCTTGAAATGATTTGAGCTGTGCTTGCAGTGAATTCAATGACAAAATTGAAAATAATATGGCTTTTTTTTCCAAAGAATTGAAGATGTCCCTCAATAACTCATGAGTGTTGATGACACTAAATGATCAGCCTTTCTTGAAGAGAGAGTAAAAAAGAAAGGGCACCTTCTCTTGAAGCAGGAGCAATGAGAGAAATAAGAATCATCTTTAGAACAAACAGACTTAGAAAAAGAAGTCATTTAAGTTTAACAATATATCTTGTGCTCATTTGAATTTGGTAGATATTGTCTTGCACATTAACCTACTGAAATTCAGAGATAAGCAATAGAGTGAATCAAAATTAAAAGCGAAATCCTTGTGTATCTGTGGATGTGTGTTTCTGTGTTTCATCTGCAGGAGGAGAATTCTTCAAATGGTCAAACCAGCTTGTAATTCCTTTCATCTGAAACTTGCTTTGCCATAGGACTATCCTTAAAAGAACTCTGGATAAACTACTTAGGTGGGATTTCTGAATTGGCTGCTAGAAATGTGATCCCAAATCTACCCCCTGATTTCCTGTGTAATCTTAAAACCTTAATCTCCATACCCTGTTTCCTCATCAGTAACTTTATTCAAATGTGTGTTTATATGTGGATACACGTGTGTGAGGAGGGTCATTAAGAGGTCAAGAGGGCAAAGGGAGAAATGTAAAGGGCAACTTTCTTTTGCAGAGGAGTAAGAGTGAGAATATGGTTTAAACCGGGTTAGCTTTCTTAATGTGATTATTAAGCAGTGGTCCTCAACCCTTACTGTGCACCAAAATCTCATCTTGCTCTTTTAAAAAATATCAGTGTTTGGGCCCCACCACAAAAGTACTGAATCAGAATGTCTTGGGACACTCTTTAATTTCCACAGGTAATTCTGATAAGAAACCAGAATTGGAAAATATTTAGGCCCAAGTCATACTGACTGTTTGGACTTATATAGAACATTCTAATCACTGAATCCTGTTTTTCCTTGTTTAACTTCCACAAGCCTCTCCTGCCAAGGACCCTCAACATCAAGTCCATCTCAGGGGATGAACTGCTAGAGGCTCTAGGCATCAAGATTGACTATACCCTTGGCACAATAACTTGATAGACTCCAAAAGAGAGTAAATTGCCTCCCTTATGTAGCTTTTTAAGTTTGCTAAAGACTGCCTAAGCAGTAGACTAGAAATAGGTTGGCCTTACAATGGGGATTTATTAACTTATAAGCTTACAGTTCTGAGGCTATGAAAGTATTCAAATCAAGGCATCATCAGGACTCGCTTTCTCCCTGAGCTGCAGCTGTGGGCAATCAGGCACATGGCGGTGTCCACTGGTCTCTCCCCTCTCCTCTGGGCTTCATTGCTTTCAGCTTCTGGCTCCAGTGGCTTCCTCTCAGTGTCTGTGTCCTGTTGATTTCAGCTCCTGAGTCCTGAGGCCTTCTCTCTCACCTACTGGGGGTTTCTCTCTGTTTCTGCAGTTCTGCCAATTAAAGTTTATAAAGGACTCCAGTAAGAGGATTAAGACCCACACTGGGCTATGCCTTACTGGAGCAATTTAATCAAATGTCCCTTAACTGAAGCTAATCTAATCAAAGGTTCACAATAGGTTCATACCCACAGGAATGCACCAATTTAAGAACATAATTTTCTGGAGCCCAAAAAAGACTCAAGCTACCACAGAGGCAGAATAATATTTTTATATTTAATATTTATTATTATTGTTTTTCATTTATTTCTTTTACCATATTCTTTCCCTAATCTTTCAAGTAAGAGTGAGGACTCTCGTCATGCAATCCTAGGCAGAACAAAGAAGCCACCTGAAGCCTTAGGTAGAATTTCTAACTCTCTAGCAGAAGTAAGATCCTTGAAAGTCAAGGTGATACATAAGCCCATCCTGGGACCCAAATTACTTACAGGAGATAGGAAAGGAAATGGGAGAGAATATTGAACTGACAAAGTTTCAATACCAAATTGAGAAACTGAGGACTTCCAGGAAGATGGCAAACTAGAGAGACACAGGACTCTCTTCTCCTCCAGAAAAATAGCTGGAGGACAGGCTAAAACAGCCTAGAAAAAAGATCTTCTAGAGTTTAGGACACCAGGAAAAGGCTGGACACTGCCCAGAGGAGAGAGAAACCAGCAGCTACTGCTGTCAGCACCATCCCCCCATACTAAAGACAGTTCAGAATTCTCAGGCCTCTGAGCCTGCCACTACAGACAAAAGGGGCTCCAGGGATCTACCACCCCAGGAAAGGGGAGAGAGGGGGACACAGCCTAAGGCTGACTCAGCTTCTGAGCCACAAATTTGGTCTGCTATGTCCCACCAGCCCTTAGAGGCTGGGTGGGACCACACGGTGATTTGCCCTGGGAGCCGGCAAGGGGCTAAAGATATACGACCCTCCCAATCTCCTTCTCTACTAAACGGGACTAATTGTTGAAGACTCAGAGGGGAGTGGAAATATTTCCTAGCCAGGAAAATGGAAGGGTTGCTAGAGAAGGCTGGAGAACTGTCTCAGAGAAAGTTTGAATTAAAAGCCTCTTAGCCTCCAGAAAGGAGGCTCTGTTATGCAACAAATACACACTGACCAGGCATTAAACTGAGAGCTTCCAAAGAGGCTGTCTGCTGGCACACCAAGGAAGTGCACACAAGAAAATTAAAAATAAGTAGGAGAGGCTTTTTCCAACCTCTATAGCCTCCCTCCCCAAGGCCCCAGGAAGCAAGTCTACAATGAATTACTGGGTCCAGTGCCAGTTTTGAGCAACCAGCAGTACATCCTAAAAACCCAGGTTGAGCCAAGAATCAAAGAGCAATGGTAACACACAGCTTCCTGCCACTAAATCCTTACAAAAGAGAAAGAAATTGAGCATCTGAGTAAACTACATCCTATCAGATGCCTAGAGATCAACAAAAAATTATGAGCCATACTAAGAAAATAGAAGACATGGCCCAAGAAAGGAATATATCAAAGCCCCAGAAATGACACCAAATTCAAGAGAACTAATCAATGAGATGCACACAAATTCCCAAAATCAAATTAATGGGTTGAAAAACAATATGGTTAAACAGATAAATGACATCAAGAAGACATTGAGCAAGTACAGAGAAGAATTTGAAATCCTGAAAAGAAAAGTAACAGAACTCATGGGAATGAAAGACACAATAGGTGAGATTAAAAAACACACTAGAGTCATACAACAGGAGACTCAAAATGACAGAAGAAAGAATAAGTGATACCGAAGACAGAACAGCTAAAATTGAAGAAAGAAAAAAATGGAAAAAAATTAGCAGGGGCTCAGAGAGATGAATGACAACACAAAACACAATATACACGTCATGGGAGTTGCAGAAGGAGAAGAGAAGGGAAAAGAGACAGAAGGAGTATTTGAGTAAATAATAGCTGAAAATTTCCCAACTTTCATGAAATAAATGAACTTACATGTCCAAGAAGTGCATCGTACCCCAATCAAAATAAATCCAAATATACCTACTCCAAGACACATACTACTCAGAATGTCAAATGTCAAAGATAAAGAGAAAATTCTCAGAGCAGCAAGGGAGAAGCAAACCATCACATACAAGGGATGCCCAGTAAGACTTAGCACAGATTTCTCTTCAGAAACCATGGAGGCGAGAAGACAGTGGTATGATACAATTAGGATACTGAAAGAGAAAAGCTGACAGCCAAGAATGTTTTATCCAACAAAATTGTCCTTCAAATATGAAGGTGGGTATAAAATATTCACAAACAAAAAGAAACTAAGAGAGTTTGCAAAAAAATCCACCTTTGCAGGAAATAGTAAAGGAAGCCTTAGAACCTGAAAGGAAAAGACAAGAAAGACAGGCTTTGAGGAGAGTATAGAAGAAAGAGAGCAGAAAGGATAACCAAAAGAGTAAAAACACAGAGAAAAGTATCATATGACATATGAAAACCAAAGAATAAAATGCTGGAAGTAAATAGTGCATTTACAGTAATATCATTGAATGTGAATGGATTAAACTCCCCAATCAAAAGATACAGGCTGGCAGAATGGATAAAAAAAAACATGAGCCATCCATATGCTGCTTACAAGAAACTCACCTTAGACCCAGGGATACAAACCAGCTGAAAGTGAAAGGTTGGAAAAAGATACTCCACGTGAATAGTAACCAAAAAAGAGCAGGAGTAGCTATACTAATATCAGACAAAACAGACTTTAAATGCAAAAAAGTTATGAGATACAGAAGGTCATTGTATATTAATAAAAAGGACAATCCACCAGGAAGATATAACAGTCATAAATATCTATGCAACTAACCAGCATGCCCCAAAATACATGAGACAAACTCTGGGGAAACTAAAGGGAGAAAGAGACATCTCTACAATAATCAGTGGAGACTTCAACATCCCACTCACATCATTAGATAGAACAACTAGACAGAAGATCAGCAAGGAAACAGAACTTGAACAATATGATAAATTTATTAGACCTAACAGACATATACAGAACACTGCATCCAAATTTAGTGGGTTATACATTCTTCTCAAGTGCCCATGGATCTTTCTCCAGGATAGACCACATGCTAGGGCACAATGCAGCTCTCAATAAATATAAAAAGACCGAAATTATACAAAGCAACTTCTCAGATCATAATGGAATGAAACTGGAAATCAATAATAGGAGAAAAGTGAATTATGAATCTGTGGAGGCTGAACAACACACTCCTAAATAATCAGTGGATCAAAGAAGAAATTGCAAGTGAAATCAATAAATATATAGAGACAAATGAAAATGAGAACACAACTTATCAAAACTCATGGGATACAGCAAAGGCAGTCTTAAGAGGGAAATGTATAGCCCTAAATGCCTATACTAAAAAAGAAGAAAGAGCTAAACTAAAAGATTTAAATGAATAACTAGAGAAACTAGAAAAAGAACAGTAAACCAATCCAAAAGCAAGCAGAAGGAAAGCAATAATAAAGATTACAACAGAAATAAATGAAATTGAGAACAAAAAAACCATAGAGAAAATCAACAAAACCCAAAGTTGGTTCTTTGAGAAGATCAATAAAATTGACAAACCCCTAGCTCAACTAACAAAGAAAGAAAGAGAGAAGATGCAAATAAATACAATCAGAAATGAAAGGGGGGAAGTTACAACTGACCCCACAGAAATAAAAAGAATCATAAGAGGATATTATGAGAAGCTATATGCCAAAAAACTAGACAACCTAGATGAAATAGACAAATTCCTAGAAATGCACAAATAACCTACAGTGACACTACAAGAAATACAAGAACTTAACAAACAAATCACATTTAAAGAGATTGAATCCATCATCAAAAATCTCCCAGCAAAGAAAACTCGAAGACCAGATGGCTTCACAGGTGAATTCTACCAAGCATTTCTAAAAGAATTAACACCAATCCTGTTTAAACTCTTCCAAAAAATTGAAGAGGAGGGAAAATTACCCAACACATTTTATGAAGCCAACATCACCCTAATACCAAAGCCAGATAAAGATTCCACAAGAAAAGAAGATTACAGACCAATCTCTCTCATGAGCATAGATGCAATAATTCTCAACAAAATAGTTGCAAATCGAATCCAACCATAACAAAAGACTTATACATCACGACCAAGTGAGATTTATTCCGGGCACACGAGGCTTGTTCAACATAAGAAAACCAATCACCGTAATACACCACATTAATAAATTGAAGGGAAAAAACACATGATAATCTCAACCAATGCAGGAAAGGCGTTCAACAAAATCCAGCATCCTTTTTTAATAAAACACTTCAGAAGATAGGAATAGAAGGAAAATTCCTCAATATGATAAAAGACATATATGAAAAACCCACAGCCAACATCATACTCAATGGAGAAAGGTTGAAAGCTTTCCCTCTAAGATCGGGAACAAGATAAGGATGCCCACTATCACCATTGTTATTCAATATTGTACTAGAAGTTCTAGGTAAGGCAATTAGACAAGGAAAAAAAAATTAAAGTCACCCAAATAGGAAAAGAAGAAGTAAAACTCTCGCTGTTTGCAGATGATATGATCCTGTACATAGAAAATTCTGAAGTATCCACGACAAAGCTACTTGAGCTAATAAATGAGTTCAGCAAAGTGGCAGGATACAAGATCAACATGCAAAAAACAGTACTGTTTTTGTACACTAGTACTAAACAATCTGAGGAGGAAATGAGGGGGAAAATTCCATTTTCAACAGCAACAAAAAGACTCAAATACCTAGGAATTAATTGAACCAAAGAAGTACAGGACCTATATGCAGAAAACTACAAAACAATGCTAAAAGAAATATAAAAAGACCTAAACAAATGGAAAGACATTCTGTGTTAATGGATTAGAAGAATGGATATTGTGAAGATGTCAGTCTTACCCAAACTGATTTATAGATTCAATGTAATACCAATAAAAATCCCAACAGCTTACCTTACAGAATTAGAAAAGGCAATTACCAAATTCATTTGAAAGGGAAAGTCACCCAAATAGCCAAAAGCATTCTAAAAAAGAAAAGCGATGTGAGAGGAATTTCACTGCCTGACCTTGAAACATATTACAAAGCTACAGTGGTCAAAACAACATGGTACTGGCATAAAGATAGACACATCAATCAGTGGAATAGAATTGAAGATCAAGAAATAAACCCTCACCTATACAATCAACTAGTTTTTGACATACCTACCAAGTTAATGTTAACAGGATAAAACAGTCTCTTCAACAAATGGTGCCAGGACAACTGGATATCTATAACCAAAAGAATGAAAGAGGACCCCTATCTCAACCCCTATACAAGAATCAACTCAAAATGGATCAAAGACTTAAATATAAAAGCCAGGACCATAAAACAACTAAGCACATGCAACAAAAGAAAAAAAATAGATAAATGGGACCTCCTCAAAGTTAAACACTTTTTCACCTTATAGGACTTTGTCAAGAGGGTGAAAAGGCAGCCAACTCAATGGGAGAAAATATTTGGAAATCACATACCCGATAAGGGTTTAATATCCAGGATATATAAATACATGTTACAACTCAACAGAAAAAAAAGACAAACAACACAATTAAAAAAGGGGCAAACGACTTGAATAGACATTTGTCCAAAGAAGAAATACAAATGGCAAAGAAAAAGAAAAGAAAACACATGAAGAAATGCTCAACATCCATAATGATTCAGGAAAGGCAAATCAAAACTACAATGAGATATCATTTTACACTTATCAGAATGGGCACTATTAAAAAGAGAAAAAAAAAAAAAAGACAGAGGACTACAAGTGTTGGATAGGATGTGGAGAGATAGGAACACTCCTTCACTGTTGGTGGGAATGCAGAATGGTACAGCCACTATGGAGGACTGTTTGGCAGTTCCTAAAGAAGTTGAATATAGACTTGCCACATGACCCTGCAATACCACTACTGGGTATATACCCAGAAGAACTGAGAGCAGTGACACGAACAGACATCGGCACACCGATGTTCATAGTGGCATTATTTATGATTGCTAAAAGTTGGAAACAATCCAGGTATCCATCAACAGACGAATGAATAAACAAACTGTGGTGTATTCACACAATGGAATATTATGCAGCTGTAAGAAGAAATGAAGTCGTAAACCAACATGGATGAACCTGGAGGACATTATGTTGAGCAAAGCAAGCCAGACACAAAAGAACAAATACTATATGATTGTGTTACTATTAACCAAATATACTGTGTAACATATTGTATGATTCAAAAAAATTTATATGTATCTAGTACATTTAATTTAGAAATGTATGTTTTTATTTTCTATATAGAGAGAGAATAAAAAAATTTGATAAATTGAAATGCAGTGATTATGTTAACTTAAATTGGAAAATCAGGTTTTCCTTGAGAGCAGAAAGGAGGCTGTCATAATCAAGTTGGTTATAGAGGAATTATTTTTTAAATTACATTTCTGCAGATGAGAATGTGTAACTGTTTCATTACAACCCCCTACACTGTTTTCACCATGGGTAGAGGCCTCTGAACTCCCCTGATGATCTTCCCACTTCTGCCTGAGCCAACCACACTTCTCTTTCCCCTTCAGGGCATAAGCAAACTTGATCCCATACTAATTTTTTTAGTGTTTTCCCCTCAAGATTGGTTAACACAATGTAAAACTTTTGAGTTTACAAAATTCTTTCTTGTATATTAGCTCCATTTTACAAATAAGATTCAGGCAAAGAAAATGAAGTGACTTGCTCAATGTAAATAAATGACAGTTCTAGGACTAAAATGCACCTCTGCTGTTTCTAAGCAGAGAACTTTACAACACAGCCTTTTAGCTTACTTTTCCAAATTGACAGGAAATGGTTTTATGAGTATCTTAGGTTATAAGATAAGCAAAGCAGAGGCCCTCTTCAATGTTTGTTAATTTTCTCTATTCAGTAAGTAACAGAGCAATAGTGCAGGGCACAGTGGAAATTGGATCCTTGTGGAGTTATGACAATATTGCTTTATGTCCTAATCCAGCTTCTTGTATGTAGGTACCAATTTCTTTTGCCAGACCCCCCATTTGACTTCTCATGCATTCTGTATTTTTTTCTAGTGTGAATCTCTGGGATAAGCCTCATCATGCACAGAAAGTCTGTGTCCTGGAATGGAAAGTAGTTTGCCTTAGAGACCGGTACTGACCGTGCAAGCATCCCTCACCTCTTCCTCTGAAGGTCAAGTGCATAATGGAATTGTTACAGCTCATGCTCAGATGTGAACACTGTGTTCAAGTGATGTTCCATTCTAGTAAATAAAGTGAATTATACATCGCATACCTCTTCCTGTCCCCACCCTTCCCAAGGACCTATAAAAAGGGAGGAGACCAGGTGGGGTTTTCCCTTTTCTTAAGTCAAGTTTCCTAGAGTTTTTTTGTTTCATCTAGGAACAATCTATTAATAAGCAATTAATATTCTGAAATTGTCATCTATTCACAGAAATTTCCAAATCTTTTCTGATAAATAGACATCATTTTCCAAATGTAACATCCCTACCTACTATCTCCCTTGTACAGGGACATAAAGGTCATCATCTCTCATAATTCCGCTACAAAAATTTTCATCCAATATAAATGGCAACTGATTAATGTTATGACTAGGAAAATTCTGAGACAAAATGCTATTAGTGTTGCCTTTTATTAACTGCATATTATTCTTGTTCCTTCACTGGTGCCTCCACATGGAAACTTAAGTGTACACAAATTATACCAAATGCAACAATTAGAAAAATTAATTCTCTAAATAAAATTCACCATAAGCTGGCTAGAAGGAAGGGAGAGGAATGAGAGGAGGGGCAGGGAAACTGAAAGCACATAATGGTCATCTGTCTCAGTACAAAAGGGAAATCATTAGGGCCATGGATTTGGCTTCCCTTGGGCTCTAGAGAGCTGGCAAAAAAAGACTTAAATCTTGAATTTTCTCCAATGAATATGTAAATATAGTATGGATTGAAATTTCTATGAAGCACATTGAGTTTTTATAAGACTGAATTTACTAGCTTCTAGTCAATTTAATCTTTCCTAGGGACAACCCCCAGCCCAGTCTTCTCCCTTTGCTTCCCCCAGGTGCAAAATTCTGCCTGACATCCCTGCACAGATGCTTCGGAGGGATCCAAACCTCACACGAACAAACAGAAGCAATCCTTCAGGAATTTAAGCAAAATGGAACAAACACCTGGGAGCCGATGTGGCTCAGGGGTTGAGCCCTGGCTTCCCACATATGGGATCTGGGGTTCAATCTCTGGGCCCAGCACCTAATAATTTTTTTTTTTAATTTAAAAATAATGTGACAAACACGTGAAATTCCTAAATATGACATATTTTATTCAACAGTATATTTAGCAAGTGAATTTAAAAAGTAGAAAAATAGAATATGCTACTTTTAAAAACTAGATGAATGACATGAGAATGGGGACATTAATACTTGAATTAATTTTATTCCAGTGTTTGCTTGTTTGTTTGTTTTTCCTAAAGGCATGGGGAATCACTAAGTAAAAAAATAAAGGGCATAGGGAATTACTAAGTAAAAAAATAAAATGACAGTAGATATCTTTATTATAATCATGTGTTCCTTTTGCACAATTTTCCCCTAAAACTTCCATGTGTCTTCTTCTCTGCTTCATCCCACCCTTATTTGCTTACCTTTTATCCTTCTTTTTATTTACTTTATTATTTAGGATTTTTAAGGATCAATTAATTCAAAAGATATGATCATCTATCTAAATGGATTTGTTCATTATATTAGTTCAATAACAAATATGAATCCCTAGGCACAAAAAAAATCAAAGTAATCAATATATCAGAAAATGTGGACTTATTCTGCCTTCTGGTATATGATAACCACTTCTAATCTAACAGTTCATAGAAATAAACTTTAAACAATTCCATAATGTTGTCAATGTACTTCATTTTTTTACATTCTCCCTTTCATCATAGTACCTACATGACAAAACATCAACTGGTTAAATCCCAAACTGAAGAACTCCATAGAAAGAGAGCTCTCATTCCTGAATCAACCCTTTTCATACTTTCTATTTTTAGAACAAGTTATGTAGTATGCGGTTTGTCCAATAGGGTGAACGTGATGAAATGCAATACCTTAAAAGTAAGAATGAGGCCCATTAGTCAAATTGCACTTTTAAGCTGTAACGGCATTACATCATGAGTCATTTAGAGGAAAGGGTAGAGTTTCCTCTTGTATTCATTACAGTAAAAGTAACAGTGAGAAGAAGGAAGAGTGTACAAAATGAAATTGTACCTGTCAGGTAGAAGTATTTTTCCCATGAGAACATACACCTTTTAGTTAAAGAGACCAATAGAATTCTCTCACCATTTCATCATGTATAAATAACTGAAAACTTCTGAGCTCAGTAGCAAAATCTCTAGAAACTCCCAATGCTAAAAAAGAGCCAGAACAAATCAAGGCTGTATAAAAATATACAAAGATAGGTAATTTTATTTAAGGAGATGGTAAGTGTAGATTTTTTAACTTGTCTATAAATTTTTCTAGCAGTATAAAAATCCAGTCAAAAACATATTTCTCGAATAGCTCTGTGTAACTAAAATTGATGGCTTATTATATATTCTTGTCTTAATATTTACCAGTTTAATACCCAGGGACTCCAGAAATTTATGAACTTGGTTAAACATTAAGACAATGGAAAATTAAAATGTCAATATAATTTTCTGTGACCTCAAAGTTATCTCCAAGATTAAAATGGTCCTTTCTCACAATGATTAACTTCTTAATAATTAGATGGCAATGAAAAAGTCATAATATAAAAAAGTTAATGGGAATTAGTCCTGGTCCAAACAATTTCTTTGCTCCTAGGTGTTCTCATTGTAAAATGTAGATTTTTACAAATCCTTCCTTATTTCACAAGGTTAATATGAGAATAAAATGAAATGATGTGATAGTGTTAGAAAGCTGAGCTTCATCAGCATCATGTAACAAAAGTTGAGGGAATTTGAGCATATTTTGTGGGGAAAAGAGAAAACTCATGCTGGATAGAATAGATTTCATCAAATATTTGAAGGGCTGACCCATGGAAGTAGGAATAGAACTAATCAATATTACCTCGAGGGGAGCAGATGTGGCTCAAGCAGTTGAACGCCTTCTTCCCACATGGGAGGTCCCGGGTTCAGTTCCTGGTGCCTCCTAAAAACAAACAACAAGCAAACAAATTTAAAAAATCAACTCAGGGGAGCCGATGTGGCTCAGAGGCTGAGCATCGGCTTCCTACATATATGTGGTCCCACGTTCAATCCCCAGCCCAGGTAACTAAAAAAAAAAAAAAAAAAATTACCTCCAAAACACACACACAAACTAGAATTAATATGCAGAAATAACATACTAATAAATTTGTGATCAATAAAATGGAAGCTATTTCTAATATAGATTTAGGAAGCTATGAGTTTCCCAACATTAGAGGTGTTCAAACAGAAATTAAAAGACACTAATATAGAAATGCTGAAGAGAAAAGTATATCAAATGGACAACTGGGCTTTATAATCCTCACATAATCCTTTGAGTCCCTTCTAGAATTGTTGTTGTAGTAGTACTGTTATTTTCATTATTCTTTGCATAAGTGTCAAAATTATCTGAAACACGGACTTCACAAAGCTATGAGGTCCTTTTATAGGGGCAAATTCCCTATATCTTTGTCATCCCCAAAATATGGAGAAAGCAAGCAAACAGAGGTGCCAGTAGTGAGTATATTGGAAAATAGAAGTGCCAGGAGTGAGCATACTAGAAAATATAGCCAAGTAAATATGCAACAGGCTAGAAGAGAGGGCCAAAGGAGAGGCACAAAGGGAAGGATAACTTAGTGTTACCTTGCCCTGGGATTAGCTCTGTGTCTGCTCACAATGAAGAACTAATTAAATAAATGAATTTTATGGCCTGAGTTTAACCAAACTGATAAAAACCATTATATTGAGGTCTTTATATTCAGCTGTGAGTAGATAAAATTTGTGTCCAAAAAAAATTGCATAAAATAATTTATTATAATTACTAAGAATAAAAATTATCAATTAATTTATTAGATTACAGATAATCTGCTTAACTCAGGCCCTAACCCTTTCTTTTCCTCAACATCAGTGTTCTTTGTTATTATTTTCATTTTTTCATGAATTACCCAGATAACTTCCTCAAGGTGTTGAGCTTTGCCTTCTGGAAACACCCTGGGTATTCTGGGAACACAATGCTAAGATGCAGAAACTGTTCTAAAGAAATTTGGCATTGCCAGTCTTTTGCCTGGGAAGCTGGGAACTACCCTTTGGGCCAAATTCTTCAAGATCAAATTCAAATTATACCCAATATTAAGTCAAATGTACATAAAAAATGTATAGAATAAGCATGTTAGGGTGTCTTCTAGGTGCTGTCATTGTGCTTGGATTTGGAACTATAAACAGAAACAACACCAAGGGGGTCTTATGGTAAACAGGGCTGTTATCAATCTCCCTGGCTCCCATCCCAAAATATTAATATATATGTCCAGATATCAGTAGCCTCAGATGAATACAAATACCTTATTGTAAAGAACTTTTACCAATAAGCTAACACTTAATCCTAAAAGCCTTTTAATTAGAGTATTAGACAGAATGCCATATTGACTAATAAATTTAAGTCAAGAACAAATGATAATTCTATGAAATGTATGATATGTGATGACACATATATTATTCACTCCAGGAAATTAACTTCAAGTATCATTTCTTAAATTAGCATTTAATTGTAAATAGATCAAAGGTCAATTTTAGCTAAGGATGGTAATATAGTTAAGCTGTAGCTTGAAAAGCTGAGAATCATTAGGTTTTTGTCTTGTTCAAACATTTCACCAGAAAAGGAAATTCTGGTGAAATCCAAAGTTCTTTGAGGGCTCAAGAAAAATCATCCTTGGGAAGCAGCTGTGGCTCAATCAGTAGGGCTCCCGTTTACCATATGGGAGGCCCTGGGTTCAAGCCCGCCCCGCACGGCGTGGTTAGCTGACCCAGCGAGCACAAGCAGCAAGGGGGGGATAAATGAATAAATAAATAAAATCTTTAAAAAAAAAAAAAAAGAAAAGAAAAATCATCCTGTTATAAAAACAGCAAACTTTTAGTCCTCATTTTTTTTTTCTTTGTCATCACTGGCATCTACTAAAATAATTATCCAGATTACACAGCATTTCAACAGAAAGCAAAAGCTCAGAAAAATCAAACATATTTAACCATCTAAGAAACCATTAACTAAACAGGAAAATCAAATTAAAATGTTGAATTTATAACCTTACATTTATTTGTGATTGATTCAAATGAGATAATATTTAATTGTTGCAACTAAATAGAACTGAGATAAAGGTAAACATGGCAAAATTCACCTTTTCCCTGATAGCTCAAAATGAGAGTGGAAACAAAAAGTGTTTGCTTGAATTCAGTTGAGGCTCCACAGCAGGAAAGAGCATTTTGTACATGATTGTTCATTTCCCTTGTTTCATCTTCTTCCTCTCTCCTTCATGAAACTTGAGAGGGGAGGAAACAGCCGGTTGAGCAAGTACTGTTTAGATCCTTCAGCCTCAGGCTGCTTTTTTATGAGAGAAGCTTTTCCAAAATATTTTAAGCACAGGTTTATTGAATCATCTTTGGATTGACAGCTGGTACGTCCATGCACCCAGTCAGCTTGAATTCAGTTCCCTTTTGATTCGTAAAGTTCGTAGCCAGGTCTGGGCATACTTGACTAGGCTCTTCAGATGCAGGCTCGCTGTATCAGAATTATTTGAGGCCTTAAATGCAGATTCCCAGACCTCTTTGGGTGGGGCCCAGAAATCTGCATTCTGCAATCTGAAGCTGGACATCTGGGAACTACTGGTAGGAAACTCAGAGATGCCTGTCACTCAAGATGATTCTTAACCTAGCAAATCCAGCCTCTGTGCTGAGGAAAGAGCCCTCACAATTTTTTCCATGTTTTTTACCTCACAAATTTTTTACTCCAGGAAACAGCATATTACTTCACTTAAAGCAGGGTTTCTTAACCTTTTTTGTTCCACGGACTCCTTTGCCAGTCAGGTGAAAACCACAGGACCCCTTACTAAGTCCACACTATGCTGTGTCTTATTTAATAAATATATCACACCTGCACCAACACGTCCCCACAAGAATAATGCTTTTTGAATTCCAATTCAAGCTCACAGACCCCTGGATAAGAACCCCCGACTTAAAGCTTTGTGATTACACCCTCAGGGGGCATCCTCTAGGTACTGGCTCTTTTACATGTCTAAATCTCTGGGGCCTAACACAGTCCTTGGCACAGAGTAGAAACCTGACAAATATGTGTAATGGAATTAATCTCCACTCTTCCCACCTTTGAGTTTCTTTTCTTTGCTTCTCCCACTTACTCTTCCTTCCTTTTCTTTCCTTCTCACATCGTTACCCTGTTTAAGTACATGTCTTTCCAAAACATAACTGACTTCTATGACACTTTTTCTAGATGGACTGGCGCCACTAGAAAAATGTGGAATGTCATAGAAATATCAACATCTGGAGATAAAAACAAACTAAGGAATATAATTTTAGTTCAGAGTCAGAAATTAGCAAGCAGGAAATGTGTTGCTCCATTCACCACTGTCTGCCTAATTCCATTAATATTTTGGTCTGGTTTTGCTAGGATGTAAAATCCAGAGCCCTCAGTTGATTTAAAACTGAATTTCCTGATGCACTGACCACCTGAATTAGACTCACCTGGTGGGCTCATGAAGTTTGCACATCCTTGCTTCTAGCCCCCAGACCTATTGGATCCGAACACCTGGGTGTTGGACTTGAGCATTTGTATTTTTGGTGAGCTCCCAAAGTGATTCTTAGGCACAACAGAGTTGGAAAACTGCTATTCCAGAATAGCAGTCCTAATTCCTAATTGACTGGAGCCAAGCTTTCCGAGAATGCCAGTAGATGGAAAGTTTCTTCCACCTTTTCCTCAAAGGGGGCCTTCATTCATGCGTCCAATTTTCATTAAAAGGCCTGGTTCAGATTTCTAGGTGCAAAAAGAAAATTAGCCTGAGTTAAAATATGTTAAATTTCTTTAACTTCCCACAGGAAAGTACATGTTTCATCAAGGAACTAGTATATTCTGTAGAACATGGTTTTTTCAAAGTGGCTTATTAATTATTCCTTTTAACTGCAAGACCAATTTACTAATTGTTTCCTTTGAATCTATCATTATGAGTGGGAATGGCTTTGTAGGAAAGATTGCAAACTGGGAGCATTAATAAACACCGAATGGTTTACCTGAATCAATAATGAAATCTATCCAATTTGGAAGCATCGCTGGGGCCTGATCTTGCAGCATCTGCACAAATACTAAGTCTCTGGCCTTAGTGCAGGAACAATAAGTTATTATAAAAAGTATACACATGAGCATTGTAATAATACAATCATGCCCAATTGAGTTTTCCTAAAATGAAGGATCGCTTAGTTCGGCTATCAGGGAGTGACTTATTTTGGCTATTTATAAAGTTTACATTATGAATCAGTTAAACTGTTTGAATTAATTTTATTTTAAAGAGGTATCACTTTAAGTTCAAACCATCTGCCTTGAAATATATTTTTGGCATGGTTATAGAAATATTATATGAAAACTCTACTGTATCTAAAATCTTTAGATCATACTGTCCACAAACCCTCACTGTTGATGCAGAAATTGAGCTAAAGTGACCTGCTCAATGTCACATGGCTGTTTAGTGCCAAATCTAAGACCAGAACCTAGAGCTCCTTACTCTCACTGTGGCACTCATTCCTCTAAACCTTAACTGTATTCATTTTGTTTTTTAAAGGAAGTATCTTCTGGAATGACCAGTTTAGCACAGCCCAAGCTTCTGTGCAACCAGGTCCCTGGCTGCAAGTTTCTTAAGGACACGGTGTGAAGAGCCAGCATCTGAGAAAGGAGACTTGCAGTGGTGTGCTCTAGGCTTAAGGAAACTGCTCCCTAGGGGGATGTAGAGATGTGCCCTTTACTTGTACCTTTATAAGAGAACTAACACCTTAAGAGTTTTCTGAGATTCCATGACGAATACAGGGGGCATGCAGAGATATTGGTACATGGAAGCAAAATGTTTTGCCATCTGCCTTCATAGAACATTATTTTCCAGCTGCAGCCCTATTTCCTTTTACAACTGCATCTGTATTTGCAATCCTGCTCAGCATCCAGCTGCCCTAGCATGGCTATAAGGCATATCTGTTACAGGGCTAGAGGCTCTCCTGTGAGAAATCTGGGAGCTGTGTTCCCTGCCTCCCACCTCCCCAAACCACCAGGAAACACTCGTTACCATTGTGTGTTACCAGGAGGGATTAGGGAGGTGTCTGTGATTCAGTTTAAGGGCAAGGTAATTGCTCTACAACCTCAGCATTGAAAAGCTTTACAGAGGAAATAAGTACCATCAGATAGCAATGCTGATTTCCCCTGTCCAATCCTAAAAGGAACTGCCCTCGATAAATCATCTTCCTAATGGAAATGACAGTATTATTTTCCCAAGAGGGGTAAACTGGGGAGGAAGGCACAAACCACACGTCTGTCTCAAGGGCAAGAGGAAGGAAATACAGAAACTAGCTGCCTGGGAGGATCTAAGGCTTCCTAGGGACTTGTTCTGCCTCTCTCTCTCTCTCTCTCTCTCTCTCTCTCTCTCTCTCTCTCTCTCTCTCCCCCCCTGTCTCTCTCTTTCTGATCATTCAATGCTTTCTACAAGTCATTATTGACATACAAAAGAGAGAACCTTTTTCCCTGCACCCCTTCTTAGTAAGCTTGCTGTATGCATTATAAAAACAAAACAAAACAAAATAAAACAAAACAGAAAACCTACTTATATGGTTTGCGACCAAGGAAAAAAATCACCACATATTTTAAGAACAAAGGAATAATGCAGCATAAGGTTCATTTATTAAGAATTCCAACAAAATTAAAAGCATAGGAAATAATTGGGGCAGGGAAGAAACACCTGATAGTGGTAGCTTTGGGATCATAAGAGTGTTTGTGATTTTCCTTTTTTCTGAGTATTTTTCTTAACTTTTAAATTTTCTGTACTTTTATAATTGGATTATAACGTTGTTGTTTAAAATCATTTTTCCTATAATATGTAAGCTGAAATAAGGATTTGGATGTATATCAATATCACTCTCTACTTTTTAAAGAAGAACAGAGGGATGTGGATAATATAATGGGATTTTAAAACCAGAACTAATAATTTACAGACATTCACATTCTTCATCAATCGCATTACCTCTATTAAGAATTTGCAATGAGCTTTGGATATGGCATTTGGCAAAGAAAATTCAGCTCATTCTTTTGAATTTGTTAGAACTCAAGGCTTCTTTTCCAATCAAAACGTTAGGAAATGCCACTCCCAACCCTACTGAGCAGCCAGCCTTTTGATTTCTGAGAAATTCTTGCCCAGGTCACCAGGGAATGAAAGGTCAGCTTTGAGGAAGTTTCTGGAACAAGAAGAATCTCAATGAAATTGGCTGAAATTTTCAGAGTGGTGAAAAAATATCCCTTGAATAAAGCAAAGTATATGGGAGTTAAGGTCATAGTTTTATCACATTCAACCTATTTGATCAGATCCTTTGAAACTTTTCCCATGACTAAAACTTTTTATTTGTTACATTTTTGGCATGATGGCTAAGTGATATGAGGCACTAGCCCAAAAGTCGTAAGATATTTTCTTTATTACAAGTTAATAAATTAGAGGAAATAGTTTTGTTTTGAAATTCACAGTAAATAGCCCACCATTGTAGGGGAAATTCGCAATTTTTTATGATATATTTTTTCTGTATTCTTAACTATTTCTCCAAATGTTGTCAAAATAAATTTAATGGCACACTCAAAGTGTGACCCAGGAAACTTGGGGTTCCCAATACCCTTTCAAGGAGAACACAAGTTCCTCCTTTTCCCATCTACAGTGAGGCCAGTTTCTTTGTTTGTTTCAAGCAAAACAACATATTGTAGAAGATCTAATGCAGAAGCAGATAATAGAATCTGTCTTTTATTAAGCCTGACATTAAAAAGATTTGCAAAAAATGTAAACAATGCCATGTAGTCACTAATTTTTTTTTGGAAATTTTAGTTATTTTTCATACAAACACATCCTTAATGTAAAAATGTGTATTTGTATTATTTTCTTTTGTTTATTATTATTTTAATGCATTAATACAATTTTTCTTTTCTTTTTATTTCTTTTTTTTTTTTTTTTTTAAGGTACCAGGGCCAGGACTGAACCCGGACCTTGTATATGGGAAGCTGGAGCTCAACCATTGAGCCACATCTGCTCTCTGAGTTGGTTTTTTCATTTGCTTGCTTGTTGTTTGTTTGTTGTTGTTTTTTAGGAGGCATGGGGAACCAAGCCTAGGACCTCCCATGTTGAAAGCAGGTGCTCAACTGCTTGAGCCACACCCACTCCTTATTTTTAATTTCTTTAAATTAATTTATAGTGCAGCAAATTTCAGTAGATATAATCAACACAAAAGAAAATTCTTTGGCTACTCTATACATGTTAAGGCTGTAAAGGGGTCCTGGGGCCAAAAAGTATGAGAATTGCTGAACTAGAGAAACCCCTCCTATTTTAGGTTTAAGTAGAGTAACTCTGGCTAGGAATAATACCTGCAATATATTTCTGCACAACTCTCAGAGACATTTCTTCAATCTTTGAGATTTTAAATGGGATCTGAGGATCAGCCACTCTGCTCTCAAACAATATATCTCAAAAAATACTCACCATCTGTAGAGCTGCTGTGGATCATAAGCAGAAAGGAGCTAATGCAGAGAACTTTCCTTCTGGGATGATCAACAGGTGCTGGATTGCAAAAGACAGCATGTACTCATGCAAAACAGGCAAATTAAAACAAACACGCATACCTCGCCATGCAGGAGTTTAAGTGCTGTTTAGGAGTATATTTCTATTTCTATTTGTTGAATTTATCTTCCAGCCTTTGCAGGTATTCTGATTTATACCAAATATGAGGCACCCAGCCTCCCTAAGTAGTGCAATACAAGCACAATTTTTTACTCCAGGTTGCAAAACCAGATACCATATTCCTATTATTATCATCTTACTATGGCTTCACCTGTGTTGTTCTTCTTGACAAAAATGTCATCTATTTTTTCATTTACTCCCAAAGGTCAAGCTAAATTCTACCTTCCTCTACCAAGATTTCCTTGAAGAAACTCAGTGGAGTAAATGATGGCAAAAAATGGCCCCAAAGCTCTGCAGCTCCCTGTATCCATACCCTTTGCAATGTGGCTTTACATTTCCTCCCATCAAGGGATGGAGTTTATTTCCCATTCTTGGAAACTTGGCCAGCCTGGTAACTTGTTTTGCCCAGTAAAATGTGGTGGGAGTCGTGATGCGTCGGTTCCAAGCCTAGACCTCAAAGAGCCACGCTTGCTTGCCCTCCCCCCACCCCCATTCCTCTCCATGGGCACAAGCTCAAGGGGCCTGCTGAAGGATGAGAGACCACATGGAGCAGAGCCATCTCAACCCAGCTGAGGCCATACTAGATCAGCTGCTAGTACTAGAACAGTTACTAGTTAGCTTGCCATTTGACTACAATGCATGATTAAGCTCAGTCCGACCTAGATAAAAAGAGCCACCCAGCCAACCTGTAAACTTGTGAGAAATAATATATGATCTTTGTTTCAAGCCTCTAAATTTTGGACTAACTTGCTTTGTTGCATTATGGTGACAATAGATAACTGATTTGCTCCTCTTCTCATCTTGCCAGAGAAATTACCATGAGTCCCACACATTTATGCTTCATTATTTGTTGTCTTATATATAAATTGATGTTTCTAAACTACTTGAGGGAATATGATTTCTCTTAGCTTTTCTTTTTTGGCTCAATAAAGATTTAATTATTTCAGGGACCAATTGGGGACCTGAAATTTTAAGACAAAGAAAGATTCTTTAAAATTGTTTATTCCTTACCTGGTCACTCTTTCCCCCCTTATGTTAAAAGAAGGGGTTCTTATCTTTTAAGGAGTCAAATAATTTTCCTCTGGTTATTTCTCCAAGACTCAATTTCAGTAAGTTCCAAATGTCAATGAGCATAGAGAAGATACAATTATACCTTGATCTGCCAAAAGAAAGCACTTTGAATTTAATAGTTTCACATTCTTATCATTGAAATTCTAGAGCTAAATCATCTGTTCTCTCCTTCATTTTTATCATTACCACTATTTTGGAAACTGTTCTAAAGGAAATTGAGTCATTCATCTGAAAAGAGATGGACTCCTCCTCTGAGGCGACCTCCCAATTCTAGCTCCAGGACACTCCCTGGATACCTGGTGATCCCTGAAACCTTGTGCTATGGGTACCCCAAGATAAAGACATGAAGCTGTCTTCCAGACCCAACATTTCCCTTTACTCCTTTCCAGTCATCTTTCTCCCCAACCCACTAAGAACCCAATACTCTAATGCTGCTTTCAGAATAACGAAAGTGCCACAAAGTGAGAGCTACTCTCCCTTCAAAATGCCTCATGCTTCAAAAATGACTTGCCTTCTTCCCTGATTGAGTCCTCAGCAAGGTGACTTTTATGTCATCTTGGTTTCTGTTAGAAAAATTCTCTTAAAATAATGACTGTGAATGACTGTTAGCTTAATAATTTAATTTGAACAATTTATTATACCAATGGTAATGATACTTTTTCATGTTCTAATTTTTCTGGGCACACTGGCTGTATTTTTCATCTTCCCTTGCAGTTAGATATGGCCATGTGACTCAATTTTACCCAGGGGAATGTGAACAGAAAAGATGTTTGTCAGAAAACTTCTCACACATGTTCTTTCATGCTCTCTTTCCCTCCTTGCTGTCTAGAATAAAGGCAGTCTTTTGGAAACTATATGTCAAAGAATTTACATTGCCAGGTCCCCTGAGTGACTTTGAAGAAAGATTTCCTTGCTAATCTGTCAACATTTCTAGAACTGTTACATGAACAACCCAAAACATTGTGTTTAAATCACAAAAATATGGCAGCTAGATTTATCCTAGATATTATACTATCCTTCATCATAATGTCATTTACCCTTTTCATGATCTATTTTTTTCATTCATTCATAAACAGAGGTCACTAAACCTTTTCTGTAAAGGGCCACAGAGTAAATAGTTTATGTTGTGTGGGCCATATGGTCTCTATTGCACCCATTCAACTCTGTCATTGTAGCACACAAGGAGCCACAGACAATATGCAAACAAATGGGAGTGGCCATGTGCCAATAAAACTTAATTTGAATAAAGAATAGGCAGGTCAGATTTGGCCCTTGGGGGTAGGTTGTCAACCCCTTTATCAGAGGATAGGATACGTATATCAGTTTTCTGTTTGCTGAAACAAATACCATACAATAGGTTAACTTAAAGGCAATCATTGGCTCATGGTTTTGATGCTAGGATAAGTCCAAAATCATGGCATCAGCAAAGCGCTGCTTTCTTCCTGAAGACTGGTAATCTGAGGCAGGTTGCCGGTGATTCTGGGTTCTTGGCTTTTCTGTCACATGGCAATACATATGCCAATGTCTTCTCCTTTCTCTTTCTTGTTCAGTTGACTTCTGATTCCCTCCCTGTGCCTTTCTCTCTCTGTGGCCTACTTTATAACACCTCCAGTAATAGGATTAAAAGCCATCCTGATATCACGTTACTAGCTATATTGCTATCTCAATCACTGTGTTTATATATAGTCTGTTCAGATAGATTGTGAACTTTTGGAAGCATCAACAAAATCCTTTATTTCCTTTGTTCTCCCAAACCTAGTAGACAATAACTACTTATTATTAGTTTAAAAAAAAAAAAAAAAATCCTGATTCAACTGGGCCATACCTTAACTGAAGCAATCTCATCAAAATGGGTGCACACCCACAGGAATGCATTAAGATTAAGAACAAGTTTTTCTGGAGTAAATAACTCTAAGCCACCATAATAGGTAAACAACATCCAAAGAGAGTGAGGTATGGGAAAGGAGGCACTTCAGCTGAGCTGTGAGTAAAACGGTAAAGTACAGTGTAATCTAACTTTTATTTCAGAAAGATCATTGGTACAGATAATGAGAGATTATAAAAGAGATCTGAAGAAAGAACACTGGGGCAACAACCCCTACATAAAAAAGGACAGTGGTTTGATGAGTAATTAAAAAGGATAGTTAGAAACATAAAGTTAGAGAGAGAAGTGGGAAAACCTTAGGGAAAGGAAGAGTTTCAAGATGAAGTGTGAATGCCCACTAGATTTGGGAGTTTAAAAATCATTAGTGAGCTATGCCAGCAAAATTTGGATGGAGGAGGCAATCTAGTTAAGAATAGGGGATAAGAACAGAGAAAAGTGTGTTTAGAAATTACCTTGAAGAAGTTGGTCATGAAGAGAAAAGGAAAAGGAGTTAGAGTTCAACATGGAGAGCTGTAATAATAGTGGAAGACTTGAGATGTTGAGGAGAAGGAGTTATTGCAAAGGTTATGATAGAAATAGAGAAGGGAGTGATACTATTTTATAGAACAAAAAGTCTGTAAGGAAATAAGACGGGAGAGAACAAAGAGAAGGAGTGAAAATTTAAATAAGGGAATGGAACCCTCATCTCCATGATCATGTATTTTTGTGGAGACTGAGAATGTATGCTGTATTTTGTCTAGGAGGAAGGATTTGAGATCATCTGCATATAGGGTATATAAGAGTAATTGGGGAAGTAACCCATGGAAGGACTCCATTATCCCCAACAATTTTATCAGCTAGATCACTCTCTATTTTCTCTTCTATAAGGTAGGTGTCTGGAAGCAGAATCAGATTTGGACTTGGTGATTATATATCCATTGCTACATAACAAAGTATCCCAAAAATAGTGGCTTAAAACAACATTAAAAAAATTTCTCATGATTCTGTGGGTTGGGTGGACTCAGGTATATGCTTCTTTCACTCTTCAAGATTGGCTGGGGTCATTCCTGCAGCTGCATTCAACAGGATGCTTGACCGGGGCTAGAACGTCTAAGATGGTTTTGCTCTCACATTGGAACATCATCTAGTATGACTGAAACATCTAGGGGCCAGCTGAGCTTAAGTTTCTTTACATGGTAGCTGGATCACAAAAGGAAGCTGCAAGGTTCCTGAAAACCTAAGTCTGAGAATCATGTGGTTTCATTTCTTCTGTATCCTACTGGTCAAAGGTAAGCCATATTTAATAGGAAGGGAAGTAGACTCCCGTTTTAAGGCTGGAGTGGCATATTACTACAGACATGGAGTGGATTGTTGGCAGCCATATTTTCAGTAACCTACCACAGCAATTCACATCTTTCCTGCATGCAAATCACTCTCACCCTTACCCCCTGCCAAGGCCCCTAAGACCTCCCTGCATTTAGGATCACCAAATGTTGAGTGCTAATTGCAGATTCTTATACTAGCATGTAATGGGGGAAAAAGGGGGTTGATCTAATTTGGGAGTTTTGTGAGAAAGACACAGCAGGGAAGAGCAGGGAGCATGTTTTCTGGGGGGCAACTTTGAAATGCTTCATGTGAGAGAACATAGGGTGGGTCCAGTATGAGTAATGAAGGGTGTGAGGTGAAGAAAGGGCTGATAGACTCTTACATTTATCTCATTTGATGAGATAAATCATCTCTTAAGTGAGAAAATATTTGAGAAAGGGCCCCCTTTCTTATCCCCTTCAATTATTTTACTAGGCCTTGGTCCAAATCCAAGAGAGTGACAGCTTCTGGTAGAGTCATTTTCTGTAAGCTCTTGCTTGGAAGAAAATTAAGAAGGTGAAGTCTTGCACCTGCCTTTAAAAAATCAACTGCATAAACTTTAAGAGTAGTTTAAGATCCTTGCTATGCCTCTAGCATCTGCATTTCACAATCATATAATTAAAGCTTCCAGCAATTTATGTTCCTTTGGATCAGGAAATGCTCTATTTTATAAATGCAAGTAAATTGAACACATTTGATATATGTCATACAAATACAATTTGGTGAGCAAGTTTTCCATATCAGTGAAATATGCTTTTCTGTAATATATTATATAGGAATAAAAGTACAGTAAGTTTGGCATAAGAGAGTCTCATCAGGCTAAGTACCAAACCTTCAATGGGAAAAGGGGAGAGATAAGGAGTTTATTTCCTGACTGAAAACAAAGAGACACCTTTTATTTCCCCCCTTTCTCTAATATGGCAATTGTGGCAGTTTGATATTATTTATTAATTCCAAAAAGAGACATTGGTTATGTTTGTAAACTGGTCTGTTTCTCTGGGTAGGATACCCTTTGATTGATTTAAATTCAAAAGCTTTACATTTACTTGATTAAATCAAGATTAGGGCTTTGATTTGACTATGTCATTAGGGCGGGCAGGGTTGAGCCCCTGCCCCTTTGGTGGGCAAATAAAACTGACTCTTAAATGGAAGTAGAAACTCAGAAGCAGATACATAGGAAAAGAGACTGATCCATAGACACGGCCCTAGGAAGAGAGATGAGTTAAGTAGCCTGATGTTTACAGCTGACCTTGTGAAGAGAGCAGAGCAGCTGAGCCTAGAAAGAAATGAGCCCCTGGAAGAGGGACAGGCCCTATGCTAGCCTACAACTGAGACGGGAAGAAGTTGGACCCACAGAGCCTAAAGAGGGAAGAGGAAGACTGAACCTTCACAGACATCCCCTTCCATCTTGCTTCTACACGTGGCAACAGAGTTTGGTAAGGAAGTAACCTTGAATTGGACTCTTTAGGGCCTTGTGACTGTAAGCTTCTACCCCAAGTAAACACCCTTTATAAAAGCCAATAGATTTCTTGTACTTTGCATCAGTACCCCCTTTAGCTGACTAACACAGCAACATAGCTTGAAAGGGCAATAAGTTGAAAAAACGAAGAATAAATTCACAGGAACTTCCAAGGAAAACCTCTGGGAATCTTTTAGTTGGTATCTCCGCTTACTATGCATTTCACATCCTTGCCTTTCCCCTCCCACCCTCCCACTCCAGAACTCTCCTAAACAAACCAGTAGAAGGCCATTCCTAATGCCATAAAATGTGACTAGATCTTTTTTAATCCAAGGAAGAGAAACTGAAAGTTGACAGAGAGGTATAAATAAAGGAGATAGAAATAATAGATGAATTAATGAAAATAATTAACTTTCCATTACATTTACATTTTTTTTCTCTTTTACTCTCTTTGTTAGAGAGATTTTTTTTAAAATAACTTTGACTTATTTAAAACTTCTGACCAAACTCTAGTCAAGCAGTTCATTCTTAAACTAAGCCATGTATAAAGCCAGTTCAGCTCTGAGGCCACATCCAGTAGTCATTGAACAAAATTACTAACACTACTGCCATTGGGATGGTAGGTGAAAAATTTTAAGAACATTTATTTTGCAATTCTTCCAGGCCTTAGACCATATCCCATGCATATTCCCTGAGGGATGAACAAACTTCTGTTTAAAATTTAACTGGAATAGTTCTTTTCTGTAGGATTATGCATCAACTGGACACATTTTTATGTTTCTTTGTTTCATTTTATTTTTAACTTTTTAGGAATTGAATTTTGTTTTATAACTATGTAAACTGTTTGCATGACTCAAAGTCTTATCTGCAAAATGGGAAGTATTCAAAGAAGCCTGACTTCTATCTCCATCTCCATCCTCCAAGGTAACATCCCTTATTTTAATTGTATGAGTTATCCTTTAATTTTATTTATTTATTTATTTTTATTTTTATTTTTTTGAATCAAACAATATATTACACAATATATTTGGTTCATAGTAATGCATTCATACAGTATTTGTCCTTTTGTGTCTGGCTTGCTTCACTCAACATAATGTCCTCCAGGTTCATCCATGTTGCCATATGCTTTATGACTTCATTTCTTCTTACACCTGCATAATATTCCATCATGTGGATAGACCACAGTTTGTTTATCCATTCATCTGTTGATGGACACCTGGGTTGTTTCCAACTTTTGGCAATGGTGAATAATGTGGCTATGAACATCGGTGTGCAGATGTCTGTTCGTGTCACTGCTCTCAGTTCTTCTGGGTATATACCTAGTAGTGGTATTGCAGGGTCACATGGCAAGTCTATATTCAACTTCTTTAGGAACTGCCAAACAGTCCTCCATAGTGGTTGTACCATCCTGCATTCCCACCAACAGTGAAGAAGTGTTCCTATCTCTCCACATCCTCTCCAACACTTGTAGTTCTCTGTCTTTTTAATAGTGGCCATTCTGATAGGTGTGAAATGATATCTCATTGTAGTTTTGATTTGCATTTCCCTAATCATGAGTGATGTTGAGCATTTCCTCATGTGTTTTTTTGCCATTTGTGTTTCTTCTTCAGAGAAATGTCTATTCAAGTCTTTGGCCCATTTTTTAATTGGGTCATTTGTCTTTTTATTGTTGAGTTGTAACATCTCTTTATATATCCTGGGTATTAAACCCTTATCAGATATGTGATTTCCAAATATTTTTTACCATTGAGTTGGCTGCCTTTTCACCCTTCTGACAAAGTCCTGTGAGGTGCAAAAGTGTTTAATTTTGAGGAGGTCCCATTTATCTACTTTTTCTTTTGTTGCACGTGCTTTGGGTGTGACGTCCAAGAAACCACCACCTACTACAAGGTCTTGAAGATGTTTCCCTACATTTTCTTCTAGTAGTTTTATGGTCCTGGCTTTATATTTACATCTTTGATCCATTTTGAGTTGATTCTTGTATAGGGGGTGAGATAGGGGTCCTCTTTCATTCTTTTGGTTATAGATATACAGTTCTCCCAACACCATTTGTTGAAGAGACTGTTTTTTCCCATCAGCGTGGGCTTGGTAGGTTTGTCAAAAACCAATTGACTGTATAGGTGAGGGTTTATTTCTGGATTCTCAATTCTATTCCACTGATCAATATGTCTATCTTTATGCCAGTACCATGCTGTTTTGACCACTGTAGCTTTGTAATATGTTTCAAGGTCAGGCAGTGAAATTCCTCCCACATTGCTCTTCTTTTTTAGAATACTTTTGGCTATTCGGGTGCACTTACCCTTCAAGATGAATTTGGTAATTGCTTTCTCTAATTCTGTAAAGTAAGCTGTTGGGATTTTGTTTGGTATTGCATTGAATCTATAAATCAGTTTGGGCAAGATTGACATCTTCACGATATTTATTCTTCCAATCCATGAACACGGAATGTCTTTCCATTTGTTTAGGTCTTTTTTAATTTCTTTTAGCATTGTTTTGTAGTTTTCTGCATATAGGTCCTGTACTTCCTTGGTTAAATTAACTCCTAGGTATTTGAGTCTTTTTGTTGCTATTGAAAATGGAATTTTCCTCCTGATTTCCTCCTCAGATTGTTCAGTACTAGTGTACAAAAACATTACAGATTTTTGCGTGTTGATCTTATATCCTGCCACTTTGCTGAACTCATTTATTAGTTCAAGTAGCTTTGTTGTGGATACTTCAGGATTTTCTAAATACAGGATCATGTCATCCACAAACAGTGAGAGTTTTACTTCCTCTTTTCCTATTTGGACGCCTTTAATCTTTTTGTCTTGTCTAATTGCCCTCGCTAGAACTTCTAGTACAATGTTGAATAACAATGGTGACAGTGGGCATCCTTGTCTTGTTCCTGATGTTAGGGGGAGCTTTCAACCTTTCCCCATTGAGTATGATGTTGGCTGTGGGTTTTTCATATATGCCTTTTATTATATTGAGGAATTTTCCTTTTATTCCTATCTTTTGAAGTATTTTTATCAAAATCATTGGATTTTGTCGAATGCCTTTTCTGCATCTATTGAGATGATCATGTGGTTTTTTTCCTTCAATTTGTTAATGTGGTGTATTACATTGATTGATTTTCTTATGTTGAACCAGCCTTGAATGCCAGGAATAAATCCCACTTGGTCGTGATGTATAAGTCTTTTGATATGCTGTTGGATTCGATTTGCAAGTATTTTGTTGAGAATTTTTGCATCTATGTTCATGAGAGAGATTGGTCTGTAATTTTCTTTTCTTGTGGAATCTTTATCTGGTTTTGGTATTAGCGTGATGTTGGCTTCATAAAATGTGTTGGGTAATTTTCCCTCCTCTTCAATTTTTTGGAAGAGTTTAAACAGGATTGGTGTTAATTCTTTTAGAAATGCTTGGTAGAATTCACCTGTGAAGCCACCTGGTCCTGGACTTTTCTTTGCTGGGAGATTTTTGATGACGGATTCAATCTCCTTAATTGTGATTGGTTTGTTAAGTTCTTGTATTTCTTGTTGTGTCAGTGTACGTTGGTTATGAGTTTCTAGAAATTTGTCCATTTCATCCAGGTTGTCTATTTTGTTGGCATATAGTTTCTCATAATATCCTCTTATGATTCTTTTTATTTCTGTGAGGTCATTTGTAATTCCCCCCCTTTCATTTCTGATTGTATTTATTTGCATCTTCTCTCTTTTGTTCTTTGTTAGTCAAGCGAGGGGTTTGTCAATTTTATTGATCTTCTCAAAGAACCAGCTTTTGGTTTTGTTGATTTTCTCTATTGCTTTTCTGTTCTCATTTTCATTTATTTCCGCTCTAATCTTTATTATTTCTTTCCTTCTTTTTGCTTTGGGATTGGTTTGCTGTTCTTTTTCTAGTTTCTCAAGTTGTTCAGTTAAATCTTTGAGTTTGGCTCTTTCTTGTTTCTTAATATAGGCATTTAGGGCTATAAATTTCCCTCTCAAGACTACCTTTGCTGTATCCCATAAGTTTTGATATGTTATGTTCTCATTTTCATTTGTCTCAATATATTTACTGATTTCACTTGCAATTTCTTCTTTGACCCACTGAATATTTAGGAGTGTGTTGTTCAGTCTCCACACATTTGCAAATTTACTTTTTTCCTGTCTGTTATTGATTTCTAGTTTCATTCCATTATGATCTGAGAAGGTGCTTTGTATAATTTCAATCTTTTTATATTTATTGAGAGCTGTATTGTGACCTAACATGTGATCTATCCTGTAGAAAGATCCATGGGCACTTGAGAAGAATGTATAACCCATTGAGTTTGGATGCAGTGTTCTGTATATGTCTGTTAGGTCTAACTTGTTTATCATATTGTTCAAGTTCTCTGTTTCCTTATTGATCTTCTGTCTAGTTGTTCTATCTAATGATGTGAGAGGGGTGTTGACGTCTCCGACGATTATTGTAGAAATGTCTATTTCTCCCTTCAGTTTTGCCAGAGTTTGTCTCATATAGTTTGGGGCACCCTGGTTAGGTGCATAGATATTTATGACTGTTATATCTTCCTGGAGGATCATCCCTTTTATTAATATATAATGGCCTTCTGCATCTCTTATCACTTTTTTGCATTTGAAGTCTGTTTTGTCTGATATTAGTATAGCTACCCCTGCTCTTTTCTGTTTACTATTCACGTGGAGTATCTTTTTCCAACCTTTTACTTTCAGCCGGCTTGTATCCTTGTGTCTGAGGTGAGTTTATTGTAAGCAGCATATGGATGGCTCGTGTTTTTTTATCCATTCTGTCAGCCTGTATCTTTTGATTGGGGAATTTAGTCCATTCACATTTAATAATATTACTGAAAATGCACTATTTATTTCCTCCATTTTATTCTTTGGTTTTCATATGTCATCTTATTTTTGTCTCTCTTTTTACTCTTTTGGTTATCCTTTCTGTTTTCCTTTCTTCTATATTCTCCTCCAAGCCTCTCTCTCCTGTCTTTTTCTTTCAGGTTCTAAGGCTTCCTTTAATATTTCCTGCAAAGGTGGATTCTTTTTTTGCAAACTCTCTTAGTTTCTGTTTGTTTGTGAATACTTTATATTCACCTTCATATTTGAAGGACAGTTTTGCTGGATAAAGAATTCTCGGCTGGCAGTTTATCTCTTTCAGTTTCCTAATCGTATCATACCACTGTCTTCTCACCTCCATGGTTTCTAAAGAGAAATCTGCACTAAGTCTTACTGGACGTCCTTTGTACGTGATCGTTTGCTTCTCTCTTGCTGCTCTGAGAATTTTCTCTTTATCTTTTACATTTGACATTCTGAATAATATGTGTCTTGGTGTAGGTCTATTTGGATTTATTCTTATTGGGGTACGGTGTGCTTCTTGGACATGAAAGTTCATTTCTTTCGTGAGAGTTGGGAAATTTTCAGCTATTATTTCCTCAAATACTCTTTCTGCCCCTTTTCCTTTCTCTTCTCCTTCTGGAACTCCAATGACATGTATGTTCTTGCATTTTGCATTGTCATTCAACTCTCTGAGCCCCTGCTCAATTTTTTCCATTCTTTTCTCTCTCTGTTCTTTTCTCTCTTCAATTTTAGCTGCTCTGTCTTCAGTATCACTTATTCTTTCTTCTGTCATTTCGAGTCTGCTGTTGTATGCTTCAAATGTATTTTTTACTTCACCTATTGTGTCTTTCATTCCCATGAACTCCGTTCCTTTTCTGTTCATGATTTCAAATTCTTCTTTACGTTCGCGCAATGACTTCTTGATGTCATTGATCTCTTTAACTATATTCTCTTTCATCTCATTAATTTGATTTTGGAAATGTGTGCTCATCTCACTGATTAGTTCTCTCAAATTCTGCATCTCTTCTGGGACTTTGCTGTATTCCTTTTCTTGGGCCATGTCTTCTATTTTCTTAGTATGGCCTGTAATTTTTTGTTGGTGCTTAGGCATCTGGTTAGTTTGTATTTTACTTAGATGCTATATCTCTTTCTCTTTTATGGGGTTTTAGTGGCAGGAGGCTGTGAGTTACCACAGCTCTTTGATTTTTGGCTAAACTTTGATTGTTAGGATTGTTCTGCTGGTTGCTCAAAACTGGGCACTGGACCCAGTAATTGGTTGTAGAGTCATTTCCTAGGGCCTTGGGCAGGTCGGCTATAGAGGCCAGGAAAAGCCTCTCTTATTTATTAATTTTCTTATGTGCACTTCCTTGGTCTGCCAGGAGATGGCGCTGTTGGCAGCTCTCAATTCAATGCCTGGTCGAGCATATTTGTTGTGACACAGGCCAGATCAATGTGATAGAGCTTCCTGTCTGGGGGCTAAGAGCCCTGTGATTCAAACTTTCTGAGACAGTTCTCCAGACTTCTCTCATAGCGCCCCCCTTTTCCCAGCTAGGAAATATTTCCACTCCCTTCTGAATCCTCAACAATCAGTTCCTGTTAGTAGAGGAGGAGATTGGGAGTTTTGTATATCTTTAGCCCCTTGCAGGCTCCAAGGCAAACAATGGCGCAGCCCCACCCAGCCTGGAAGGGCTGTCGGGACAGGGCAGACCAAACCTGGGAGTCCAAAGCAGGGTCAGCCCCAGGCTCTCTCTCCCCTCTCCTGTGGAGTCCTCAAAAATTAGTCCAGGCTAGAAGAGAGGGAGGTTGGGAGGGTTGGATTTCTCCAGTCCTTTCTGGGCTCCCAGGGCAAACCGCTGTGTGGAAGGGTCCGTGGTGCTCTGCAGCCCAAATTTCAGGTCAGAACCTGAGTCAGCCTCAGGCTGTGTCCCTCTCTCTCCCCTTTCCGGGAGTGGCAGATTCCTGAAGCCCCCTTTGTCTGTGGTAGCAGGCCCAGAGGCCTGAGAATTCTGAAGAGTGTGGGGGAGGGTGCTGGCAGCAGCAGAAACTGCTACTTGCAACTCACAGTTCTGTTGTCACGATTCCCCTCTTCTGTCCCTCTCTCCTCTGGGTGGTGTGCAGCCTTCACCTGCTGTCCTAAACCCTAGAAGATCTTTCTCAGGGTTGTTTCTGCTTGTCCTCTAGCTATTTTTCTGGGGAAGAGATTCCTGTGTCTTACTAGTCCGCCATCTTCCCGGAAGTCCCTTACCTAATTTTATTTTTTTAATATAAGCAGATACACACACACATAATACATTTGTATCCCTCAGTTTGTTAGATAAATGTAGCAGACACTACATCCAGCTCACTTTTCTTACTTAAGAATATATCTAGGCAATTGCTCCAGAGTAACAAATGAAGATATTATGTAGATAAGTTTTTCTTATTTTTCTAAGGATTATTTATATGCTAATATTTTTAAATAGTTCTATTAGATCCCGATTTTGGTCATTAGCAATTGATTTTTTACTATGAGCAATACAAGTACAAGACAAAAATCCTATGTAAGTATTATTTATAAATTTCTTACTACAAGCTAATTAAAATATTTAAATTAAATACTATCTTTTTCTTACCTCTCTTCTCTCTCTCTCACCATTTAGTTTAAAGTATTATCTTTTGCTTCTAGATAATAATAAGGTGAGCAGAATCATATTCTACATTTCATATGATTTCCTCATTCTGCTTCTATTTTTTAATATATATACTGTAAATGAATGTATATGTATCCTTAATATAGGCACCATTTAGTCTGAATTCTACAGGTTATATGTTAAGCTCACAGCCAATTATGTTTTTTAATATCTCTGTAGTCATTTTGTTGTCTGAAAATTGTCCCCTGATTCCTCAGGGAGGACCCATGAAAACAATATTTCCTGGGTTCTCACACACTTGTAACAGTTTGTCTACAGCCTTTATAGTTGAGAGCCAGTTTGGCTGAATATAATAGTCCTTGGCTCCTGTGATTTTTTAATTTAAATATCATAAATACATTACTTCATTGCCTTCTGGCACAAAGCATTGATAGACAAATCTGATAACAATCTGATCTTATTTGTATTATAAATTATTTGCCTGTTTGGCTAGAAGCTCAATAGGCAATTTTTTCTTTCAAGTTCAATCATTTTACTATAATCTGTTGGTAAACCTGGACTGATTTTCTCCATATCAGTTTTCTATTGCTGTATAAAAAATACCAAAAACATCATGGCTGAAAACAACACAAATTACCTCACAGTGTCCATGAATTAGGAGTCGGCACAGGTTAGCTAGATTCTCTGCTCCAGGTCTCATCAGGCTGAAATCAAGGAGTCAGCCAAGGCCACAATTCCTTGCAAGGTTCTGGGTTTTCTTCCAGGCTCCTTGGCTGGCTGGCTGTCAGCTGGGACCACTGTCAGTTCCCAAAGGCTACCAGCCCTTCGTTGCCATGTGGCCTTCTCTGTAACAAGGCAGTTTGTGCTTTCAAGAGAATAGTGTTTAAAAGCCACTGTAACATTGGCCAATTTGATGTAATTATGAATTCCAAAAATATAAATGGATCATGCTTGTAAACTGATCCGTTAATCTGGGCATGATTAGGTTATGATTAGGGTGTTGAGCCCCACCCCTTGGTGGGTAGGGAATCGAATATAAAATGCAAGGCAAAGAACAGAGTAGAAGCAGTTTTGGAGAAGCAGTTTTGATGTTGGAAAGAAGGCCCCAGGAGAAGAGAAGTGAGCCGTTCGCCTGATCATCTACAGCTGACCTTGTGGAGGAAACAGGAGCTAAGCCTGGAGAGAAACGCAGCCCCGGGAAGAGAGGAATCCAAGAAGACTGAACCCTGGCAAACGCGGCAGCAGTCTTGCTCTAACACGTGGCAATGGACTGTGGTGAGAGAAGAAACTTATGCTTTATGGCCTGGTATCTGTGGACTTCTACCCCAAATAAATATCCTTTATAAAGACCAGCCCATTTTTGGTATTTCACATTAGCACCCCTTTGGCTGACTAATACAGACACTATAACCACATGTTTTTCCTGAAGATATTTTTAGAAATCATCTCTTCTGTGTATTATTTGTTGTTATATATTTATTCCATGCTTAATTCTAAAAATGATTTGCAAGCTCAAAAACCTACAGTATACAAATAAAGTGAGGAAATTGAAGCAAAGAGAAAATAAATATAGGAAAAATAACAGCCAAGGTTAAAGCTATACCCTAAACCGCATAACATAAAATCCTATTTCTATAGCTAGTCCACATCAATATTGTAAGATTCCTAGCTGACAAAGCAGAGAAGGAAACAGGACAGTCCCTCAGAAAAATTTTTTCCTATTAGAAAAATCTAAGAAAAATTTCTCCTATGGGTTCTCATGAAAAGGGCATTATGTGGTGCAGCCAGCAGCATCCTATGGAACCTACTTAAATAAATCCAATGGCCTCACTCCAACACACAAATTCCATAAAAATAATTTTATGAGCAAACAAAAAGTGTGGTTTAACTTGGCATGATCTAGAGAATACTTCAAAAAACACATGGATTACAAATGCTTAGTCAGTTCTCCACGAATATTATTTCTCCATACTGAGTTTTTGCATAGCAAAGAATTTTGATTATATTCTCTGGCTAGACCTTGAAGGTCTATATGGCATGTAAGCAATAGCTAACTGATTATTATGCTTTGACAATCAAACAGACTTGCAGGGTTACTGACATCCCCTTACTATATAAAGAGCCTAACCAAGACTCAGGCTTGAACAGACTCTCATCTGACTATTGTATGGAGTTGGTGTTAGGTCATGACTCTGAGAAGAACCAATATTTTACTGAGTTCTGGGGCTGCTGCTAACATTGACAGATGTATAACTAAGCCCCATAGTTCTCCATCATTGACTATGGCTGCAAATATTTTAGCATGGACATTGTTGTGAACAAGTGTTACAAATAACCATAACATCTATTTATAATGTCAGTAAAGCATCCATAGAATAATGACTATTAAATTCAGATTTTAAACAGTGATTGCTTTCCAATAAACCCTTTATATAGTGAAGCAAAAAAGCATTGTTATGAATTTTTTTTTTTCCAGCCCTGGTAAGAAGCCAGGGAATGGCTTGGCTAGCTAGATTTGTCCAAAGTTGGAGATTGTCAAAGTGTTGTGACAGAAATTCACCATAACTTCCATGAATGGTAAGAAAGAAAGTGAAACCAAGAGAAGGCTCTTAGACATGGAAAACACAGCAGAGTCAAGTAAGTGGGAATCACGGTGTGAGAACTGAAAGACGGGCAAGAAGAGAGCGAGAAAATTGCAAAGATAAAATAAAGAGAACTTGTATTAAAATGGAGAAATTTAGTTTTCAATCCATTGAAAGAGAATCATCAGTTCCACTATGTGAGAATTTCCAACATGTAGACAAATTAATGAATTGTTGATGTGAAATGAGCAAAAGACTGTGGAGTAATCAGGATCTCTGAGCCTAGAGTTGTAGAAGATGCAATGTCCATTACACCAATAAATGCTAACCTGTCTTGAATGAACTGCAAGTTGAATTTAAATGATTTGCTACTTGCTATTCCACTTCACCTGTTTAGTTGACCCAATTGATTACAAAACAATATTCAGCAAATTAAGTACAAACTGATTAGAAAGTAATCCATTATGCTAAACTTATCCAAGATTATTGAACTCTGCATTTTAGGAACTGTGTCATCAATAATGATGACTAATAACTGAAAAGGCAGGTGAAGAAAACTTAATAGGAAGAAAAATGAGAATTTGAATTTACAGTGTGGCCTAGTTGACTAGAGTTTCAAAATAACTTTGACAGATTGACAGTAAATGGAAAAGACTTGTGGTGGCAAAAGTGGTTAAAATTTCATAGAAAATCACTTCCAACAGAAAATATTTTAGTGCCCATGGTTGATTGAATAGTGCTCCCCTCCCCCCAAAAAAACATGCTCAAGTCCTAATCCACAGTCCTGTGAGTGGGAACCCATTTGTCAATACTATTTTTGAATATGTTATTAGTTGAGAGCAAACTGAATGAAGGTGGGCCTTAATCCAATATGGCTGAAGTTGTCATCAGCAGAGAAAATTCAGATACAGTAAGTTAGTAGAAGCCTAAGAAGGAGGAAGAGATTGCCATATGATTGAGAAAGATTGAGCCAGCACATGAATGCTACAGACTCTAGGAGAAAGTATAGCCTGTCAAAACCTTAATTTTGGACTTTCAGCCTCCAAAACTGTGGGCAATTAATTCCTGTTGTTTAAGCCAAAAAAAAAACAAAAACAAACAAACAAAAAAAACACCTGTGTTATTTGTCTTAGCAGCCCTGGAAAACTAAGATAGATCGGTCATATTCTAAATGATTATTTTGTTTACAATCATCATTTTTAACAGAATGTTTTATCTCCATTGTGGTTAGGAATGTATCAGAGTACCTTGGATGTTTTTCTCCAGTGTTATATATAAAAGATCAATGGAGAAATAAATCACTTTGATAGATGAAGACTGTATTAGTTTCCTATGGCCACTGTAACAAATTTCTACAGATTGTATGGTTTAAAACAACAAAATTTTCTTCTCTCACTGCCAGTTCTGGAGGCTAGAGGTCTGAAATCAAAGTGTTGGCAGGGCTATGATGCCTCTGAAGGCTCTAGGGGAGAATTCTTGCTTGTTTCTTGGAGTTTCTGGTGGTTGCTAGCAATCCTTGGTGGTAGATGGCTTATAGACGTTATAACTCCAATCTCTTCCTCTGTTATGACATGGCATTCTCCCTATGTGAGTCCCTGTGTCTTCACACAAACTTCTTATTAGTCATTGGATTTAGGGCCAACACTATTCCAGTATAACTTCATCTTAATTTGAGTACATCTGCAAAGACCCTATTTCCAAATAAGATACAATTTACAAGTACCTGCGATGTTTTGCTTTCCTTGGTTGCTCAAGCATATACCATGCAATGGTTTGGCTTAAACAATGGGAATTTATTTGCTCATGGTTTGAGGCTGGGAAAAAGTGAATCAAAGCATCAATAAGGGGGAAGCGGCTGTGGCTCAATCAGTAGGGCTCCCGTTTACCATATGGGAGGCCCCGGGTTCGGTTCCCGGGGCCTCCTGGTGAAGGCAAGCCCGCCTGCACGGCGTGGTTAGCTGACCCAGCGAGCACAAGCAGCAAGGGGGGGATAAATGAATAAATAAATAAAATCTTTAAAAAAAAGCATCAATAAGGCACTATGTTTTTCCAGAAAATTGTGGTGTTCTGCTGCTGGTGAGCCTTGGTCCTTAGCTTGCCACATGGCAAGGCACATGGTGGCATGTCCTTGCCTCTCCATTCTCTTCTGGGTTCCATTGATATTCATCTTGCTTACTATGGCTTTTCTCTCCCTTTGTCTGAATTTCATTCTGCTTGTAAAGGGCTCCAGTAATAGGATTAATACCCATCCTGATTGAAGTCGGTACACCGTAACTGAAGTAACCTCATTTAAAAGTCCTACTTACAATGGGTTCACACTCACAGGAATGGGTTAGGTTTAAGAACATGTTTTTTTTCTGGAGTACATACAGCCTCAGACCACCATATGGGGTTAGGACTTCAACATATCCTTTTGGGAAGACACAATTCAATCCACAACAAAGACCTATGTCCAATAGGAGATCTTTGAAGATCAGCTTTAAGGACCACCTGGAAGTCTATTGGTGATGAATGCAGTGAACATACACTGACTCACAAGGAACCCACTCCCCTTGGGCTCTGTTTTCGAAGAATGGTCCTTAGATGTAGCTTCTTTATCCTCAAAACCATGAGATCCTTTGGCACATTTCTGCAAACAGTTCCAAGATTTAGAATTTGGAATGTTTGAGTCATGTTATTTTCTTCAAAAGCCTAGATCTAGGAATGACTAGGGCTGAGAGGACACCACCTCTTGCTGATATATCAGCCCCCAAATGTGGCTTTCAATGACAAAATGTTTGGCCAGGATCCACATATTAACACCCAACACTGCAATGTAGACTCATGATTTCTAAAGGAGCAAACTATGAAGTCTCCTTCCCCTCTGATGTGGTTAGAAATCATCAAATGAGTAAGGTGATACAATGGAACGTGAATAACTAAACTTTATCTATTTAAATGAGTGATACAGCTAATTGTTAAGTGGAAAATCAGGGGGACCAATTGCAGAAAATGCTAGTTAGACACCTATCAAATATAGAATACTATGCTAAGCATCTTATGTGCAGTATTCCTTTGATTCTTTCAAACAGTGCTGTTTGGTATGTGTTTTAGACATAGGGTAGAGAATTAAAAAGTGTGTCCATCAAATTAGTACCTGTAAGTTAAAACAAATCCTTGAACTAAGTTATGGTGTACATACTAGACAGGTATGATCAAGGAGACTTCTCCATTCTTCACAGATACGTTGCAAATGGGGAAAATAGCTTGCACACAGAATGGCAGTCTCATGTGCTGTTTTTAGATCCATAGCAAGCTCAGATGTCAAGCAGCTTCATTTGCTAGCTCCCATGCACTTATTCTAAGACCAGCTGAGAGAAGGGGATTGCGGCTCTCAGTCACGAAATTTGATTTACATCTAGAGAGATAATTAATAGCTGTGAGTCTCCCATTAAAGAGGGCCCCATAGTACAAATTAGTTGAAAATTCCTTAAAGTTTATGACCCATCTATTAGCTGAGAGATTGCTGAAGGGAGTGGGAAGCTGCCCCATAACAGGCTGTAGAAGGCATGGATATCATTAGCCCCATTTTACAAATGAGGAAACAGATGCTTAAAGAGAAAAGTATTCTGCTCAAGCTCTAGAAGCATTTCCACAATAGATTTTAGCTGAAAATTTTTAGCTTAAAAAATAATGCATGCTTATTGTAATAAGTCACATAATACTGAGTAATATAAGGAAAAAAATTAATATTACCTACTTCCACCTTCTTGCTTATGAAGTCACTCCTTGAAGTAACCAATGTCAACAATTCGCGGTTTATCTTTCCACATGTTTATTCTATAGCCATACAAAAATATCCAAACAGAAAAGGCACAGAAGGGGTTTTATTCCCATCTTTTATGAAAATAAGATGATCATCTTTATATTATCCATCCCTTCCTTCAATTTTACATATATAAATATATATGTATATATATTCAAATAATCTGTGCAATCATACCTAATTGATGGGCATTCAGATTGTTTCCAATATTTTGCCACTAGAAACGTTATAATAAATATCCTTATTAATTGGTGCTTTTTAAAAAATCCATAGAATAGATTCCAAATACTGGTAATGCTAGGTCAAAGAATATATGCATTTTTAATTTTTATAAAAACTGCCAAATTACTTCTCAAAACTGTTGTACCAATTCACAATCCCCCCAACAGCAGTGCTTAAGAATGACATCTGCCTCCCACCAAAACTCATACGGTGGCAATTCCTTAAACGGAAAAAATGTTTAGGTACTAGACAGTAGGAAAGAAAACCCAATGTTTAGATTCTTCTTCACTTTAACCATCCTAAAAGAAGAAAAATCATTTCCCATTCTCTCTTTGATTTACATTTTCCTAACAATGTGTCCAAATTTTCATGTTTTATTTAATTTTCCTGGCTCATGTTTTTATATTTTTTAATAACAAATTTAGCACTCTCAAGTTTTTTAAAGCAGTTTATATTTTGGTAATATCTAAGGTATCAATCATTTTATTGTTCATTCACATTGAATTGTGGCCATGATTTAGGTCTTTGGATTAAGTGATGACGTTGTAATTCAGCCAGAACTGGCAGTAAACAATAGTGTTTGGGATGTTATAAGAACAAAAGCCCTAGCTCCTGGAAGGATGGCCCTTTGTGAGGATTTAGAATGTACATCCTGACATGGTGTTATCAAAGATGGGCTAAATGGCCTGCCTGCAAAAACATATATCCCACTGGGTTATCATAAAGACTGATACTACCTGCTTGAAGGCTGCTGATTTACGGTATTAAAATCTAAGAATGACCATGGCAGAAGACTGAAATTAACATTCCTTTGACTTGTTCATTTGTTAAACATTTAATGCATGTTTCCTCTTAGCCAGACCTTAGGCAGGCACTGAAGACACAGATAAAAGAAATCAGATTTGAACCTCTCTTCTTATACATATAACTGTGGACAAATTACTTCAACTCTTGCCAGTTTCCACACTTAAAATATGGATGCCCACCGTATGGATTTGTTCTAAGACTTAAATAATACCGTAAATTTCTGAGCACTGTGCTTGATGCATAGTTTATATTCAATAAATGCTAGATACCATAAAAATTGCTATTATCATTATTTATAAATATGCAGTCAATTACAGTATGGTATGAGAAAGCAGTGATAGACGTAGTCTAGGCTGCGATGGTTGGTGAGAATACAGAGGAACAGAAACACACAGTTTGGAGCAGTGTCCTAAAAGTAGGTGAAACTTGAGCTACATTTTTAAAAAATGTATCTGAGATATCTTGAAGAATGAAGTATGTATGTTGGGCAGTGTAGTGGTTTGATATTATTTATGAATTCCAAAAAGTAATATTGGATGATGTTTGTAAACTGGTCTTTTCCTCTGGGCGTATTAGAGTGTATTGGATTCGGAGGTTTGACTTTTACTTGATTAAATAGTGATTAAGGTTTTGATTGCACCACGTCAGTAGGATGTTGCATTCCCACCCCGTTGGTGGGCAGGGACTCACAGAGAAACCACACTTCAGAGAAGGAAGTTTGGAGTTTTTGAGCTGGAGCCCCAGGAAGTAAGCATACAGAGGAGCTTGGTCATGAGGAAGGAGAGAAGGCCACGGGAAGAGACAAGCCATTCGCCTGATAGTCTACAGCTGGCCTTGTGGAAAGAAGCAAGCCTGAGCCCGGAGAGAGCAAAGCCCCGGGAAGAGAGGAACCCAGAAAGCCTGAACCTTGGCAGATATCAGCAGCCATCTTGCTCCAACACATGGCCATAGACTTTGGTGATGGAAATAATTAAGGCCTGGTAACTGTAAGCTTGTACCCCAAATAAATACCCTTTATAAAAACCAACTGATTTCTGGTATTTTGCATGAGCACCCCTTTGGCTAGCTAATACAGGCAGGAAATGGGAATTATGGAAAGAGGCAGATTAAATAGCATATTTAAGCTATGGGGATATGAAAGAATCTGAAATATGGGTAAACTTGTGAATGAATGGCTTGGACCAGCCATAATCTGAATATGAGAGAATGGGGAGAAAGGATGTTATTCAAATTATAAATGACCTTGTAAGCCATGTTGAGTTGCAACTTTATTGTCAATAATAAGTGAAGGCATTAAATGACTTTAAATAGGGGGACATCACGATGTTTGTGTTTTCGATACTATACTCATAGTTCAATGGGGAAGTTGACTGAAGGAGTTTGCGACAGGGAGGCTCCAATAATGTCATTGCAGTAATTTTGTAGTGATGGCTGGATGAAGGCAGTGCAGTGGCAAGCAGAGAAAATTAGATACACATTTAGGAGATGGAATGGACACTTGAGGCAGATCAGCTGGAGTATAGAAAAACCCTACAAAGATTACCAAGTTTCTGGCTTGGCCAACTGTGTTGATGTAGTGTCATCATCAATCATAGGATGTAGAAGGTCAGAGTAGGGGGGCAGTTTGGTGAGGGTCTGTAGACTCGGAGGTGCCTGTAGGACATCCTTCGAATTAGCCCCCTGGAGCTGTGAGGTTACATTTTCATGATTGTGGTGGATATGTATTATGTCAACTGGGCTGGAATTCCATTTCCCAGATTATCTTCCCCACATAATTCCTGTGGTTGAACATGGGCCACAAGAGGAATCTTGCGTGAGATTTAGAAGACAGAAGTGAAATGGCAACCAGATTATTTTATTCTTGAGAGGATAAAGCTGGGCATGAAATACTGTAACTACTCACCCACATTCAATCTTCTGACTCACCCTGGTGACAACATTCAGCATTCATGCCTGCAGAAATTTCTGCTCCTGCCATAGCTCTTTCTTCAGCATCTCTGACCCCTGGGCCAGGTACACAATAAAAGTCACTACTTTCTCCTACAGAACACCACTGTTACCAAAGTTGGAGACTTAGAAGCGGTCAAAGACTGATGCAGGTTCCAGTCCATCCTCATGGGTTCCAGTCATCTCGCGGATTGTACCCACGGGTTCCAGCCCAGACTTGAAAGTTTCAGCTTGTTCTTGCTTCCTACCTTCTTCCCTTACTGCCTGCCTGCTCTGATGATTTCAGGTTATAGGAACAGATATAGAAGCAAGAGCCTTCCATATATTGAACCCATCTCCCAAAAGGTCAAATCTTTATAGAAATTATTAGAGTTTCCACTTCTTTGATTGAATCCTGGTATTTTTTAATAGACCTTCTTGTCATTTTACACAGCTTTATTTAGAAAGTCCCACCCTTCAGACACTTCTGACTCCAGGGAGTGGTTTGCCTGATGGTTCTTACTAGCCTAGGGTACTGTTATTCAGTTATTTAGTATTAAGCCAGTAGCCCATCTCCTCAGGCTGAGATTCCAAGTATACAATAGAAGGACAATTTAAACCACGGGTTGGAAAACATTTTGGGTAAAGAGCCAGATAGTAAATATTTTAGGCATTATGGCCCATGAGGTCTTTATGGAACTGCTCACCTCTCATTGTTGTACAAAGCAGCCATATATACTACACAAATGAATGTACATGGCTGGGTTCCAAAAAAAACTTTACTAACAAAAGCAGGTCGTGTGCTGGATTTGGCCCTTGGGCCATAGTTTGCTGACCCCTGATGTGCACAATTAGCACATGTTCTTTATCATAAAGGTGCATGTAAGAAAGTCTAGATACATTTGAAAAGAAATAAATTGGGGTCAGACAGGCTGAGATCTAATCACAGTACTGTCATTCTCTGATACTCCATTTCCTCACTTGAAATTTACAGCGAGAACAGTTTCCACTTCATAGAGTGGAAGATAATGCAAGTAAAGAAAGCGTTCAGTAAGATAATGGAAGTAAAGTAATCAGCTTATAATGACTGGCATATATTAAGTGCTCAATAAATGTCAAGAGAGAAAGAAAAACAACATGTTTATATTGCTTTTTAAATATGGTTTCCACATCTCGAAATTCCACATTGTAATTAAATATTAATTTAATGATGATTTCAAAGGCTCCTCCTAGACATGGTCACTGGTGGATACTTTGCTCTCTGTGAGTGTTTGAGTAAATCAATAAATTGATTTAAACCACATTAACAACAACAAAAAAGCCCTACCAGTTTCATGCTTCTAAGTAGTTTGGTCCTTTTTAAAGTAGTCACCATGGAGATTAAATACTTAGTTTCAAACACTTTTGGAACCTATGTGAAATTATGTTACCCTCCCTAAGGATTGTCACTTCCTCCCAAAGGCCTTCTCCTACCCACCTCACCTCCAGACTAAACGATGTCCCCTTGTTATTCTATCTTATAATATCCTGCACTTCTCCTTCATCACATCTACCCCCTGGGTAATTATTTGGTTATCTGTGTTCCTGTTTAATATCTGTATCTATTCTAGGCTGCAGGTCTAGGAAGCCAACTCCTACATGGTTCAACATCATACACCCAGTGCTTAGCATAGGGCTGATGGATAGTATATACTCAGTAGATATTTACTGAATGGATCAAATAAAAGTAAATGTTAAAAAAAAAAAAAAAAAAAAAAAAGTAAATGTTAGCTTGGGCTTATTTCTTGAGCATAGAATTAGACATTCCTAGATTCATGTCCCATCCCCACACTTACCAACTGTCAGACCGTGCAAAGTGCTTAACTGCTCTAATTCTTGACTGATTCATTTAAAAATTAGAGATAATAAGATGTCTACCTCAAGATTTTTGAGAGAATCAAATGAGATTGTCATCCCTGTCATCATCAGCATCATCTTATCATCATCACCATCACATCATTATTTTTCAAAGGACCTCCATTATTTCAAATATAACTGGAATTCCTCTTTTGGTTTATTTTGGAACCAGAGACATTCTTTTTAACTTTCTCAGTTTACTTTTGTTGTTAAGTAGTTGGCTTTTTTGTTTTAATCTGAAAGAGTCAAAAAGTTATTTTTGATCCAATTCTAGTGAAAAAAGGTGAGAGATCAAATAGGGTCATAGCATTTAGAGTCAGAATTGAGTTCAGCTAAAACAAAAGAGAATGTTCTGTTAAAGTAACTCAAATTCACTCTAAAAATATTGAACAGATGAATTCCAACCTATATCTGTATCAGAAAGTCAGGAAATAAATACATAGCTTCCCAAGATGACTACTGTGAAGGACACACTCATTTAAATGCTTGATTTAAAAAACAAAAACATTAATTTATTAACATATTTCACATTTACTCCATTTCAATCCAGAGCCTAGATTTTGGACAAAGATTCTTTTATCATGTGTGGACTGCATCATAAAGGAAATTCATAAAATCTTTTAAAATTTTTTTTCTAAAATTAAATTCAGTAATTCCTCTATTTAATAATTGCAATTACCTAAATTAAATTAAATTGAGGTGTGCTTTAGAAAGCAGTTTGGTAGTTCCTAAAAAATTTTAATGTAAAAAACAAACAAACAAAAAAACAGTTAAATGTAGAGTTGCCCTTTGACCCAGCCATTCCATTCCTAGATACATACCAAACAGAAATGAAAACATATGTTTACACAAAAACTTGTATTCAAATGTTCATAGCATATTGGTCATTGTGGCCGTTGGGGAATTTGATGCAATTATGAATTCCAAAAATACAATTGGATCATGCTTGTAAACTGATCTGTTAATCTGGGCATGATTAGATTACGATTAGGGCATTGAGCCCCACCCCTTGGTGGGTGGGGAATCATATATAAAAGGCAAGGCAAAGGACAGTTGAAGCAGTCTTTTGAGAAGCAGTTTTGATGTTGGAAAGAAGGCTCCAGGAGAAGGGAAGCAAGCCATTTGCCTGATCGTCTACAGCTGACCTTGTGGAGGAAACAGGAGCTAAGCCAGGAGAGAAACGCAGCCCCAGGAAGAGAGGAACCTCAGAAGCCTGAACCCTGGCAAACGCCAGCAGCTATCTTGCTCTAACATGTGGCAATGGACTGTGGTGAGAGAAGAAACTTATGCTTTATGGCCTGGTAACTGTGGACTTGTACCCTAAATAAATATCCTTTATGAAGACCAACCCATTTTGGGTATTTCACATTAGCACCCCTTTGGCTGACTAATACAGAATTTGGTACCAGGAGTGGGGTAGTGCTTTTGCATATACCAAAATGTTGGAATGGTTTTATAAATGGGTAGTGAGTATTTTTTGGAGGAATTGTGAAATGCTTGATGGAAAAGGCCAAGATCACTTTGAAGAAACTGTCGATAGCAATATGGATGCTAAAGAGACTTTCTACAATGCCTTAGAAGTAAATGATGAAACTTTTATTGGAAACTGGAGGAAAGGCGATCCATGTTTTAAAGTTGCAAAGATCTTAGCAAGATTAACTCCTGGTGTTATATGGAAGACAGAATTTGAAAATGGTAAACCGGAACATTTAGCTGAAGAACTTTTCAAGGTAAACTCAGAAAATGTGGCTTGGCTTCTCCTTGCAGCTTATAGCAAGGTACTAGATGAGCAAAATACACTAAGGACTGAACTTTTTGGCAGAAAGAAAACAGAAACTGATTCTGGAACATCCAAGTTTCTGGAAATCAAATTCCCAGATGAAAATACCCTATTTGAAGACTTTACTAAACTTGGAACTCGTAACTCAGAATTGAAGACGCAGTTATCTTGGAAAGACTTGTGGAAAGTCTTACTGTCTGATGGCTTGGACCCCTGCTTCCTGCATGCTAAACCAACAAAATTTTTGAGAGAGCTGTATGAACAAAACCACTGTCAGCTTGGACAAAAGAGGACATGGAAAGGAGAGATTGAAGAAGAATCAGCTGTAAGAAGAAAACCGTGGAAGCAGAGATCTGGACTTAAGACATCTCCTTGGGCCCAGAGAGGAGTCCCACCCATGTGTACAGAAAGGGTGAGTTTGCCCCTGCAGATGAAGAGGGTGGATGCTCCTACCCAATGTTCTGAGAAAGTTTTGATGCCGCATGGTGCAGAGAGGGTGAGTTTTCCCCAGCAGTTGAAGAGGGTGGATGTCCCCACCCAATGTTCAGGAAGAGTTTTGCCACCCCAGGGTGCAGGGAGGTTAGAGCACATTCCTCAAAGATTAGGGCAGTTAAGGTAAACATCCCATTGGTCTGAGAGGGGTGTACCTGTCCCCCATAGATTAGAGAAGGCCAGGTGGTCAACCCATTGCTCTGAGAGGGTTGAGCCTGTATGTCAAAGGTTAGGGGGAATGTTGTCTTCACCTCACTGTGCTAGGGGGGCTAAGACTCTAACCCAAAGATTGGGTGAGGTGTGGCAATCACCCCAACACTCTTCGAGGGTGAGATCTGAAGCTTGGTCGACACCCAGATGCTTGATGAGGGTGGAACCAAGAATATGGCCGTTGGGCAAGCCTGGAAAGGGTGGGTTCCCATGTGGCCCCAAGAAGAAACCATCATCTTAAGAATAACTCTCAGACTTTGAAATCGAATGGAGGATGCCCTGCAAGTTTACTGAACTGTAGAGGATCCATGACTCATGTTTTAACACCCTAATTTCTCCTTATGATAAAGAAAATGTTTATCCTTTGTCTTTCCATTTGTGTATTGAAAGCAGTTAAATGGTTTTGTAAGTTTCAGAGGTCTATAGCAGATGGGACTTTGCCTCAAGATGAACTGTATTTCTTTAAAATGATTTTGATATGATTTTGTACTTGGATTGTTACTGATTTAAGTTTTTTTAAAATATTGTAATGTATTTTTGGAATTCAGAGGGTGGAATGTGGACGTTGGGGAATTTGATGCAATTATGAATTCCAAAAATACAATTGGATCATGCTTGTAAACTGATCTGTTATTCTGGGCATGATTAGGTTACGATTAGGGCATTGAGCCCCACCCCTTGGTGGGTGAGGAATCGAATATAAAAGGCAAGGCAAAGGACAGTTGAAGCAGTCTTTTGAGAAGCAGTTTTGATGTTGGAAAGAAGGCCCCAGGAGAAGAGAAGCAAGCTGTTTGCCTGATCGTCTACAGCTGACCTTGTGGAGGAAACAGGAGCTAAGCCAGGAGAGAAACGCAGCCCCAGGAAGAGAGAAACCCCAGAAGCCTGTACCTTGGCAAACGCCGGCAGCTGTCTTGCTCTAACACGTGGCAATGGACTGTGGTGAGAGAAGAAACAACGCTTTATGGCCTGGTAGCTGTGGACTTCTACCCCAAATAAATACCCTTTATGAAGACCAACCCATTTTTGATATTTCACATTAGCACCCCTTTGGCTGACCAATACAGTCATAATAGCCAAATGGTGGAAACAACCCAAATGTCCTTCAACTGAAGAATGGATAAAAAAAAATAGAATATTATCTGGTCATAAAAAAGAATGAAGTACTGATACATGCTACAACATGGATGAACCTTGAAAACATAATGCTAAGTGAAAGGAGCCAGTCACAAAAAGAACATATATTATATGATTCCATTTATATGAAATGTTCATAATAGGCAAATTAGTAGAGACAGAAGGTAAAATAATGGTTGTCTAGGGCTGGGAGGTCTGGTGAAAACTAAAGGGATATGGTTTCCTTATGGGTTGATGACAATGTTCTAAAATTGATTGTGGTAATCCCTATACAACTGAACATACTAAAAACTATTGACTTGTACATTGTGCATGGGTGAATTGTAATATTAGTGAATTATATCCCAGTAACACTTCTACCAACAACAATAGAAAAAAAAATGCTCAGCTAAGATAAAGGAAAACTGGATTCAAGATTCAGATTTTGCATTACACCTCTGTATTACTCATGGTTCTCTAGGGAAACAGAACCAACAGCAGATAAATGTAAATATTATGAGATTTTTATAAGAATTGTCTTATGTGACTATGGGGATGGGCAAGTCCAAATCCCATAGGGCAGGATACAAACTGGGAACTCCAATGAAGGTTTTCAATTAATTCCTCAGGAGAAGTTGGCTCGCTGGCTGAAGTAGAGATGGAAATTCTCTTTAACTGCTGAAATCATCACTTTTCCTTTTAAAGCCTTCAGTTGACTGGATAAGACATCTCTCGTTGTTGAAAGCAATCTCCTCCGTTGATTATAGATGTAAATCAGCCATAGATGCAACCAACTTACTGAAGATTTAAGTCCAGGAAATGTCCTCACAGTAACAATTAGTCCAGTGCTTGCTTGACCAAATAACTTGACATCATAACCTGGCCAAATTGACACATGAACTTAACCATCACAGTCCACCCCCTGTCAATTTGGCACCCATGAACATCTCTTTAAACCATACTTAATCTCTAAATGAAAGTAGTAACAGTCATATTTTCACCAAGCAATACTCAACTATCCTGAGTAGAATCAGAAATACACTAGGTTTCCCCAGAATAAGGTGCAAATCCTTGGGTAATATTCACTCTTTAACTTGATAATCTATAACTTAAATACTATGGCATGAAGTTAATAGAATTTATGTTATATGATAAGGGGATAAGAAAGGGAAGACAGCAAAGATATTTGCATTATATATCTATATAAACATACTCACAAAAAAAACAAAGAAGAAATGTTCATAACCATTACAGTCCTCATTTCTATAACTGGTCACATGGCTGTAGCTCATATTTATAACTACTTTCTTCTACTACCCATTGCATATTCCCTTTATCTTCAACAAGAACCTCAAGTGGCCATGGTTCTTTGCCTGAACATTCATTCTTGAAGTTTCTGGACCTTTGGTAATCCTGCCTGGATGTGGTTGTTGCAGTTTTCCATTGGCTTTAATCACAGGATATGGTACGACTAAGAGATTCCCTAGGGGCAAACTCCAGGCAAATTCCAGACAAACTCTTCTTTACCTCCCTTGTGTAGGTGCAGTCCTATTTCCCTCTGGTAGTTAGGATCAGTCAGCCCAGACAGTACAGTAATTACTTTCTTTCCCTATTGATTCAGAAGTATGAGGGGTCCAAAGTGGCCAGGTGGCAGTACTAACTTACAGTTCAATGGAATCATTGTCATGTTTCCTGGTGGAAGCATTCCTCTTTTTGGAACTCAAACCTGTAGACCAGCAGAGCCTAAGGTTAGAGGGACAGGAAGCAAAAATTTTCTAGTGGATCCCTAGGGGTAATAGTGAGCGGTGCCACTCCCATTTCCATCCCCTTGATTACTGGACCCGTGAATCCTGGCTGTGGGAGAAACAGCACCATAGAATGGACACTGATTTAGAGCATATACTGCCTCTTGGAGAACTTTGCCCCAGGCCAGCAAGGCATTGCCACATAGCTGGCCCCATTATTGAGTCTTTAAAAGGCCATTCCATCGTTCTATCTATCCAGCTGCTTCAGGATGATGGGGAACATGGTAAGACCAGTGAATTCCATCAGGTTTTGCCCATCCCTACACATCAGTGACTATGAAGTAGGTTCCTTGATTTAGAGGCAATGCTGTTTGGAATACCATGAGGGTGGATAAGGCATTCTTTAAGTCCACAGAGAGTAGTTTTGGCAGAAGCATTATGTGCAGGGAAGGCAAGCCCATATTTAGAGTGTGTCTATTCCAGTTAGAACAAAATGCTGCCCCTTTCATGATGAAAGTGGTTCAACATAATCAACCTGACACCAAAGAGCAGGCTGATCACCTCAAGGAATGGTGCCATATGAGGGACTGAGTGTGGGTCTCTGATGCTGGCAGATTGGATACTAAGAAGTGACTGAAGCCAGGTCCCCCTTGATGAGTGGAAGTCCATGTTGCTCAGCCCATGCATAACTTCCATCCCTACCAACAAGACCGCATTGTTTATGAGCCCATTGGGCAATGACAGGAATGTTTGAGGGGAAAGAGACAGACAGGTATCCACAGATCAGGTCATCTTATCCACTTGATTATTAAAATCTTCATGTGCTGAAATCACCTGCTGGTGAACATTCACATGGCACAAAGATTTCTTCATGTTTTTTGTTCCCTTAGAAAGGTCTATCCTCATGCTTTTTCCCCAGACGTCTTTGTCACCAAATTTCCAATGGTGTTCTTTCCAAGACCCTGACTATCCAATCAGAGCATTGGACCATGTTTCAGGATACACATGCACCTCCAGCCATTTCTCCTTCCAAGCAAAATGAGCAACCAGGTGCACTGCTCAAAGTCCTGCCCACTAGGAGGATTTCCTTTCATCACTGTCCTTCAGGGATGTCCCAGAAAGGACCTGGATTACCATGGCTGTCCTCTTTCAGGTGGTGCCTATATATTGTATAGAACCATCTGTAAACCAGGCCCAAATTTTCTCTTTCTCAGACAACTGATTGTAAGGAACTCAAGAGGCCATAGCTGTGGGCTGGGATAGAGAAGGTAATGTGGCAGGAGTGGGGGACATAGATATTTGGGCTACTTCCTCATACAACTTACTTGTGCCTTTAGGACCTGCTTGAGCCCTATCTTGTATATTCCACTTAGAATTTATGATGGAGTGCTGCTGAGCACACCCAATTTTATGGTTTGGCAGGTCAGGCAACACCCAGTTCATGATAGGCAACTCAGAGTTCATGGCAACTTGGTGGCCCCTGGTTAAACATTTAGTCTCTATTAAGACCCAGTAGCATGTCAAAAGCTATTTCTCAAAAGGACAGTAGTTATCTGCAGAGGATGGCAAGGCTTTGTTCCAAGATCCTAAGAATGTGAATTGTGATTCTTCTACAGAGGCTTACCTAAGGCTCCAAGCATCATCTCTATTTACCACTGACACTTTCAGCACCATTGACTCTGCTGGATCATATGGCCCAAGTTGCAGAGCAACTTGCACAGCAGCCAAATAGGAGAGTTGAATGGGAATGTGGTGGGAATCACCACCCCAGCATCCTTGAAGTCCTTGATGGTGGCACTAATCTCTGCAATCCCTCCAGAAATGTGATATTGCTTTTGATTTACTATTTTGCTAGGTGGGGGCAGCTCTAGTGGCTTCTATGTGGCCTTTCCTACTATAATAGCCCTCACTCCACAAGTCAGGGTACCAATGTGTGGGTTCTACCAGTTGCTAAGTATGTCTATTCCAATTACGCATTCTATAACTAGGAAAAAAAACTACAGAATGGGTTCAAGGACCCACTGGGACCACTGTGAGAAAGACCTAAGCTAAAGCTCCATTGAGTACCTGACCGATGGTCCACAGTGACATTTTGGTTCTCCTAGAATTAATGTCACTTTCAAGTCAGTATCCAATAATCCCTGAAATGTTTGATCATTTCCTTTTCCCCAATGTACAGTTACACTGGCAAAAAGGTCATATGTCTTTTTTGGGAAGGCTGGGAGGAAGAACACCAACATAAATTTTTGACAGCAGGATCCTTCCCCAAGGGGTCCCAGCCTTCCCTTCATTCAAGGGTCTCTGGGACTTTTCTCAAGTCTTGGAATTGATAAAGGGACTGTGACTTTCTGTTTTGTATCAAGTTAGACTTTTGTTCATTTGACTTGGAATTGTTCTACTTATATAGAGCAAGTAAGAATTTAGTAAATTGCCCATCTGTTTTACTTCTAGGTACCCTATGATCTACCAGGGAACACCATAGGTCTATGTAAGAACTCTGATGAAGGTTTTTGATGAGTTCCCCAGGAGAAGCTGGCTGGCTGAAGTAGAAATGGAAATTATCACTTTTGACTACTGAAATTATTACTTCTCCTTCTAAAGCCTTCAACTATTTGGATGAGCCTTCTCTCACTGTTGAAGGCAACCTCCTCAGTTGATTGTAGATGTAATCAACTTACTGATTATTTAAATTCATGAGATAGCCTCACAGTAACAATCAGGCCAGTACTTGCTTGTCCAAACAACTGGACACCATAATCTGGCCGAGTTGACAGATGAACTTAACCATTACACCACCTGGGTGACTTTTATAATTTCACATAACCTCTCTGGACCATGACACCTCTTCTGTAAAATGATGATGGTAACCTTCTTTTAAAAGAAACTAGATTGATACTTTACTACTAACTGATATGTTAAAAAGATGTCAAAAAAATAATTACAAATGAAGTTATTAGTAATACAAATAGCTTTTTCTATGTTCTCTGATTTTTTCCAGCTTCAAAATCAAAGACCAAATTGATGATTTTACCAGAAAGTGACTCATTTTCTCTTTTAATAAGCCCTCTTCTTTAAACTAGCTAAATTACTTGCAGATTAACATATGTAAATTATACAAACATGGGCAAAGGAATCCAGAGTGCAATTGGGTATAGAATAGTTTAATCCATTTGAGTAAGGACTATCCAAAAGTAGTTTTACTTTAAATCCCATACATATACAGAGCATTGAGAATTGGTTAATTTCCATGTTGCCTGAGAAGTGAAGATAAGTGCAATGTTTAAAAATATGTCTATGAATTCTTTAATGTATTTCCTTTCAAAAGGTGGCATCTCATGCCCTTCTTCTTGGACATAGATGGGATGTAGTGACTCATTTCTCATGAATAAAATGTGGAAAAAGTGACATTACATAATTTCTGAACCTAAGTTACAAAAAGATGATTCAGCTTTTGCTTGACTCTCTCTGGATGCTCACTCTCAGAAACCAACCATCAAGCTGTGAGATAGCCAAGTGGCCAAATGGAAAGGCCATATATAGGTGGTCTGACCTTTGCCTTAGCAGAGCTCCAAGCAGTCAGTTTCATCTGCCAGATGTGTGCATGAACAAGCCTTCAGGGGATTCCAGCTCCCAGACCTTGAGCTGACCCAGTTGCTGTCAAGTGGAGCAGAGATATTTTGTCTCTACAAGCCTGCATAAAATGCAGAAACTTAAGCAAAATAAATGTTGTTTTAAGCCACTAAGTTTTGGGTTGGTTTGTTACTTAGCAATAGATTAATGGAACATAACGATGCCCAGAGAACACCAGTTATTTCTGTAAAAGATCTTTATAGGAATCTCCCAAACTTATTGATCTGCTGGCTGGAATCATTGTATCATAAACAAGACAAGTGTGTGTGTGTGCTGCAGGCTATGGAAGAGAGCTTCCCAACAATTCAAAGACTGAGAGTAAACAAGAATACCATCAAATACCACAGAGAGGAGTTAAGAGGCAGAACCCAATGATCTAACCTGGAATTTGGCCAAAACTCTAGGCTTGACACTTGTGTTTTAAAAACCATGTCATGGGAATTTTTATGACTAGCCTAAGTCAGGACAGAGCTGTTCAAACCATCTTTATGTGAAATGCAGCACCACTGCAAACTAATAGGCTCATGAATTTTGAACTAGAAATTTTAGCCTTGAATTTATTTTGGCCAGAGTGGTTTTCAACAGAAGCATAAATCAAATTTAAAAATCAACTCTTAAAAGACATGACTAGCTACAGATCTGTTACAGTTGCTCATTTAAGATTGATCCTTAAGTTCATGATAACAAGGTAGAATCTGGGGCTTAGGGAAAAAGAAGTGTTACACGTTTTTCTCTGAATGATATCTAGGATTGGAATAATTCTTTCATGAAGACAGAGGTGATGCAGAGAGTGAAAGAGAAAGAGAATAAACCTACATATATGGGATTGTATTTTGAAGTGATGCCATGTATATTCTAGCTATGAGAAGTGAGGGTGATGGTTGTATAAGTGAGTAGGTGTGAGTGAATATAAACATCAAAATAAAAGGATGAACCGTAAAAGGGGAGAGGAATATGAACAAAACTATTCTGCTTTATCTCTTTACAGCACATTTGACTTTCCCAAAACTACCTGCTCTAGTGAAACTGACCTACTTACTCTTCCTCCAACTTGCCATTCTCTTCCAAAATGCCATAACTCTGCCACTCCAGTGCCTTTTGCTGAAATGCCCTCCAGGTAGTGTTCTGGGAGGCAAAAACCATGGAGCTATGCAGGCCTGCGTGGGAAGGTCACCTCGGCCTCTAACTGTGTCAACTTGAGCCTTTGTTATTTATGACCATCAATTTCAAGACCTATAAAATAGACCTAAAATACCCACCCACATGGTGGTTATAAGGATCAAGTAAGACAATATTCATGAACTATTTTCCACAATACCATAGGACAATATGTAGGGCAAGTTCAGTAAATGTTAATGCCCCTAAAACCCCTAATTCCCTGCTCAATGACTCCTACATATCCTTTGCAGTCTGGATTCCAGTGTCACCTTCTCCATGAAGTCCTCAAGCAAAGTTTAGTTTCTGTCTACAGACTATCACAGTGCCTTGGCCACAATGTATTGTCTTAATACGATTATGTGTGTCTGTCTCATCTAGATTTGGGAATTTATTAATTCACTGAATGTTTTGTACCTTCATGATGACAAACGTAAAATATTTTTATAATAAAGGCATCCATAAATATGCCATTTATAAAAATGAGTATGTGTTATTTGAGAATTGAAATGTGGATTACACAGTATCTGGAAATGTCTTAGTCTAAGTGGTAGAGTCTGTCTCCCTCATCTGGCTCCTGCTTGCCCGACTGTCACCCCTTATTTGATTTATGAAGGTTCCCTGCTCTTCTTTATGACCTTGCCTCACATGTTCTCTCAAGGCAGAATTTCTTTTTGTAAATCTATACCCTTATTAGTGAAATATGGCCACTGGACTGGTATAAAGAACTTTTGAAACGTGTAAATCAATGCATTGTACATTGCCCAAAGGGACAGTACTAATTGCAAAGGATGGAAATAGCACTGCTATAAAAGTTTACTCTTAGTAAAGCATTTTTCTCCCAGGTAAGGTGTTACATTAAAAAAGAGCTAAACTCTAAATTCTTTTACCTCTGCCCACTTATTCTTAAACTTTGCTGAACTTCTAGACATAATAACTATAATACAGCTAATGTTTACTGAGCATTTACTATGCTACAAGCACCAAGCTAAGACAAAAAAAAAATTCTTTATGTAAAGTCATTATTAGGGATACCCAAATTTTATATATCAAACAAAAAACTATAAATGCCCCTAATAAGCATGAATTTCAAATCCTAAATAAAATATCTGTAAATAGATATTTTATTGGAGTAAAAGTTACCAGTATAATTTATCACTTTTATAAATCAAAGGAAAAAAAATATATGGTCACCTAAATAGTTGCCCAAAGTTTAATTTTTAAAATTCAACTTCCATTCTTTATTATTTTAAACAGATGGATATTTCTTTAATGTGAATATATATGTATTTATATATCATAAATAAAAGTTATGCATGATAGTGAAATTAAAAGCTTCCCATTAAATTCAGTAACAGGCAAAAATGCCAAAATTGTCATAATTACTAAACATTTTTCTGTAAATACCAGTCAATGAAACTAAGTATAAAAAATAAATGAGATGTGAAAATGCTAAAGGAAACAACATTGTTAATCATTATACATGATATAATTACATTACAAGAAAACCGCAAATGAAAATCAAAGAAAAATGTAATAAGTTCAGAAAGGTGACATTGTAAAATTAAAATACCCATAAATCTACAGTCAATTGGGGGGTACCAGTCTCCTGAAAGCAAGTTCATATGAGCCATTCTATGCAAAGCCCTCCTTGAGATTTCTTTTTAATTTCCAAAAGGCTTATGTTCTCATGCTCACATTTGACTCTGGGCTCCTATTTTTGCATGTGCTATCTCCTTCCTTGCGATATAATTTTTTGCTTGAGTTAGAAGATCATATTAAATAGAAGTGTGTACAAAATACAATTCACAAATTTACTAATTTTCACCCTTGCAGCTGTCACATAACATTTATAAAACAGTTAAATATAAAAGCAAAATGTGTATTTTTCATTTTTTGATTATTTATTGAAGGGGAAATAGTGTAACATTTTAAATGGAAATAGTATGCCCCTTATCCCTGTTCAATAGAATATTTTATAAGTTTAAATTTACTAAAAGGAAGAAAATTGTCAACACTTTTAAAGAAATAGTTAGCTTACTGGAATTTCTATAAGACAAGATTGGCTTTTAGTACCTCTTGGAAATGCTCAGTGCAGATGTAACAGATATTATGGCTGAATTTTTACACTGTGAACAAAATCATCATAATTCCATTAATATATTTATATTCCCTTATTTAGAACAACGTTCCTTATTTTTCTTTTTTCTTTCATTTCAGTTATTTATACTAATAAATTGATATGTCTATCTATCTGCATTATTTAAGAAGTTGTGAATATTTAAAATTATTAAAGCTATCTTTAAAATGTCTTCCATAAAACAGAGAACAGAGATTTATTCTTGGGGAAAATATTGTAAAAAGAAAAAAAAATTATTTAAAGTAGCTCCTACAAAGGAAACAGTTTTGAGTAGTTATTTCTAAAAAGGCTTCCCAGTGATTACACCAACCAAATATTTGAAAATGATGCAATGTACTTTTTAAATATAGTGCTCTTTAAAATATGTACATCTTCTTACAAGACTTACTCTCTTTTGAGAGTCTATTGATTGATTTTGTGTGCCTGCAACCAACACTGTGCCTTGATTTCAACAAATTCTTCAAGGTAGTTTATCAGTCACTATCCAGGTCAGTAATATAAATGAGGAAATGAAAGCAACTGATTCTTACTGAGTACCTATTTACTACTTGGGTTTCTACTAAGGACACTGAACTTAAGAAACTTGGGTAAGATCAAGTGAAGCCAGATTACAAACCCGAGTCTCTGACCATGGCACAATATTCTTAGCAATGTACCATTAGTATTGACTTTGTGTTTTCTTCTTTCTTGGCAAAAAGAACAAATTGCATCATTTATTCTATTCACAAAGCAAGAAAGACCTATATCCCTATGTATTTTTCTATTATCTCTTATCTTTTCTATTCTCTTTTATTACATTTTAAATTTACATCCAATAAAATGTACAGCTTTTAAGTGTACAATTCATTGAGTTTTGACAAATTTTTACACCTGCGTAACCATAACCAGAGAAGACACAGAATGTTTCCACCACCCCAGAGAGTTCCTTTCCAGTCTACTCCAATTCATGGCACTCCAAAGGCAACTACCATTTGATTTCTGTAATGTCATATAAAGGGAACATACATATTTTCCTTTTTGCCTGGTTTCTTTCATATGATGTTTTTGCAATTCATCCATGTTGTTCTGTGTATCCATAGCTACTTCCCTTTTTCTGTTGAATAGTATTCCATTTTATAAATATACCACAATTTGCTTCACTGTTCCCTGATTAATAGCTATTTGGATTTTTTTCTGGATTGGGTTTATTATGAATAAAACTGCTATGAACATTCTTGTACATATCTTTTTTTGTGGCTATATGTTCTCATTTCTCTTAGATTAATACATAGGAGGGAAATTGCTGGGTCATATGGTAAAAATATGTTTAATTTTTATAAGTACATTTTATTCCCCCACCAGCATGTATGAGTTCCATTCCCTTCACATCCTTGTCAACATTATTAGCAATGGTTTTTATTTTAACTATTCTAGTGGGTATTAAGTAATACCTCACTGTAGTCTTCAGGAAAATACATTTCCCTGAAGACTAATGACATTGATTAGCTTTTCATGAGTTTATTGGCCATTCATACATCTTCTTTTGTGAAGCATTTCTTCCAATCTTCTTTTGACTATTTTTAAATTAGGTTGCTTCGATTATTGATTTTAGGAGTTTTTGAATATTCTTAATACAAGTCTTTTGTCATTTATGTGTGTATATACATGTCATATTTTCCCCAGTCTTATAGCTTGTCTTTTCATTTTCTTAACAATATCTTTGACAAGTGGAATTTCAGTTTGATAAAATTCAACTTACATCTTTTTCTTTTACAGTTGATAGGGTTTTGTTGTTTTGTTTTTTTGTATGTGTGGTTTTTTTTGTTTTTTTTTTTTTTTTTTTGCACAAGTAACCATAATGAAAAGCAGAGATGAGCACAACCATGGACACCTGACATCACAACAATCCAAATTCAGGGTCTTCTTCACCACAGACCCCACCTGAATCCAAAGAGAACAACCTTCTACAGTATACTATTATGTGTGCTGGGAATTTCATCCTCCTATCTTTCACTTCACTTGATTCCTAACAATTCTTCCCTTTCTTCCCGTACCTAGGAAAATAAGTTCAAAACGTGCCGTGTTTTAAGAAGGAAGAAAACAAACACCTTCAGGAAGTTTTTTTTTTTAACAAATCAACTTTACTGATACATATTAACAAAACATATAATTCATCCAAAGTGTAAAACCAGTGGTGCTTGGTATAATCACATAGTTGTGCATTCATCTTGTCAATCATTATTTTAGCATCTTCATTATTTCCATAATAATAATAATAATAAACCAAATCAAAAAGAATTCTTCACCTCTCAGTCTCTCTATGCTTCCCCTGCTGTACATTGCTGTTATTTCTGGCTATCCTTGCATTTATTTATTATTTTTTAAAAGCAGTTTTTTTCTTAACAAATCAATTTTATAGATAAATATGAATAAAGCATATATCCATCCAAAGTGTACAATCAATTGCATTGGGTGTAAAGGAAGATTTTCCTGTTTTTTTTTTTTTCTTTTTTTTTTTTTTTTGAGTTACCTGGGGCCAGGGATTGAACCCAGGACGTCATATGTGGGTAGCCGGCACTCAACCACTGAGCCACACTGGCTTCCCTGAGTTGGGTTTTTGTTGTTTTTTTAAAAACAATTTTTTGTCGTATATCATTCATACATGAACATCCATAAACAACAATTGTTCAGTAAACATTGTGAACTTACAAAACAAACATGCATAACGTCATACAGGGCTCCCACACATAACCCCACCACAAATACTTTGCATTGTTGTAAACATTTGTTAACCAATTATAAAAGAGCATTGTCAAAGTATTACTACTAACTATAGTCTGTATCATTCTCCCCTATAATTTTATATTTTAAGGATTTATTTATTTATTTACTTTTATCCATTTTTACACACACACACACACACACACATTTTTGCTGTTTTTGTGTCCATTCTTGGGCAACTCTCTGTGTCTGTTTCCTGCCCTCTTCTCATCCTTCTCCTCCTGTCTTCACTGGGATTCAATCCTCAGAACCTCCAAAGTGGGAGAGAGGCATCCTACCGCCTGCACCACCTTAGTTCTGGTTTTTCGGCGTGTCTCGTCTTGGTTCTCCCTTGTGTCATTCTCCTGTTATGTCATCATCTTGCTGCATGGCTCACGGGGTCTGATGGCACACCCACACGTGGGGCCTGGGAAGCTCACCCGCTCCCGGGGCCTATCGGCACACCCGCACACAGGACCTGGTGGTCCACATGCCTTCTCTATTTTTCTTTTTTTTAATTTTTACCAGGAGGTCCGGGGGATCGAGCCCAGGTCCCTTCATATGGGAGATGGATGCCCAACCATTTGAGCCACATCCGTCCCCCTGCTATATCTCTCAAGGTCGACCAAAGATACCTAGAGTTATAGTCATTTCCCATACAGGATGGTCATATAATAAATCAGACTTAGTTTATCACCAGCATTCTAAAAACCAGACCTAGGGAGAAAAACTAGGTCTGGGGACACATGCATGGTTTCTAATATAGCGAATGTTTAGCCTACCCTGATTATCACAAAATCAGGACAGCGAGAATATTCACATCCCTGAGTTGGTTTTATCGTTTGTTTTTCTTGTATGTTTTTTTTATTTGTTTGTTTTTTCAGGAGGCACTGGGAACCAAACTTGGGACCTCCCACGTGGTAAGTGGGCACTCAACTGCTTGAGCCACATCCACTCCTCAGGAAGATGCTTTTTGATGAGGGTTTCCTCTGGGAGTGTTAGACTTGTAATGAGCATTTATTTTCTAGGTAATTAGAAAACTCTTGTTTCTCCTTCTTGACAACTTCTTAGTTCTAAAACCTGGGAGTCATCTTTACCTCTTCTTTCTTGTTCAAATCCCACATCTAAGAATGCCAGAAAAATACAGGAATTTGAATTACAGTTCAACAATAAATAATTTTTTAGTGTATATCACAAGTATTACATGGGACATACTTATACTAAAAAAGTTAGTCGTTGTTTATCTGAAATTCAAATGTTAGGTAGATATCCTGTGTTTTTATTTGCTAAATCTGGCAACCCTGGCAACTGATCACCAAACTTTCTCAAGCTTTCTTCCTGAATCAGTCCATTTCTCTCTATTCCCACTACCCCAACTCTGTAAAAGATATCACATATACCTTCAGATTGCTTTAACAACTTCCTAATGGGTTCCCAAACTCTAGCCAAAACACTCTCCACTCTCACATAAAGTTGACATGTGAACTTAACCATCACACTCACCTCTAGGTTTCAGAGGGAACACGGCCTTGCTGACACCTTGATTTCAGACTTCGAGCCTCCAGAAATACAAGACAAATTTCATTGTTTTAAGTCACCTAGGTTGTGGTACTATGTTAAGGCAGCCCTAAGAAACTAAGATACCCCCAGTTCCCAGTATTTGCTCTGAGAAGGATCTATAATTAAATATATGTGGGTTTAAATTGACACTGATGACTTTTTCCATACTACCTTCCCCAATGTGGATAGTGACCTTTGCTCTAGAACCAAAGAACATTTTTATGTTAATTTCAGAAGAAGGATAAAGGCAATTATCTTGTCCCTCTCTACGAAAAATTTGTTATTCCAGCCAAAACTGAAAGAGAAAATTGAGCCCAGTGTTAGTAAATTCTGAAGTGCAATATTAGGCTTGTAATGTCTGATACTTTAAGAAAGGAAAAAAAAAAAAACTTTTAAAATACCTTAGAAGTCATCACTGAACATGTACAGTAGATATAAGCCTTTACTATGTTTCCAAAGACTAGAGAATATTATAATATTCTATTACAATAATAGTATTCCAAAATATGTAAACTGCATTGGTCTTATTTCAGGCTTTTCCTTATAATACTGTGACCAGCAATAGATTTTCCAAATTCACTGAAAAGGAGTCACAGCCCCTGAGGTTACCCTACCAGTTGGAGATTAGTTTATTGCTGAGTGTCACAAACTGGAATAGCAAAGGACAGAGCTTTTCTGTTTGTGGACCATAAGTTTCATGTTGTTCAAACTGAAGCTGACATTTTAAATGCATTTATTGGTCTCACTTCATTCTAGGACTAGAAGGTAGTCTAGCTCACACACATGGTCACCTCTGAGATCGTATAACTTAATCCTGAAGGGGCATATTAATATCACTTCCCTTGCTGACATGGTGAGCTTCCAAGGCCAGTTCCTTGTTTTGATGACATGTTGTAGCTTGGAATTGAAACTTCCCCTTAAGCCACTGGGGGATCAAGTATGTTTTACCAGTAAAACATCATTCTGCAAAATGTACATTATAGCCTTCAGAGTGAGATTTGTAGAAAGCGCACTGGTCCTCCAAGGCTCTGCAGAGAGTCTGCCAGGGTACTCAGTCCTAGAGACAAACATGAATGTAAGAAAGAAGCTCTCCCAGAAGACTAAGAAAATCAAGTTAACAGGAATATCTTTATGGTAGAGAATAAATTCGTAAAGATTAAGGGGGAACACTATACTCAGTAGCTTTTTCCATACAAAGTACTTTTTTCATTGATTCTAAGACATAACGATTAATGATCTTATAATCACAAAGAGCCAGACTAGTTTCACGATATAGTCCTTGCTGACTGCATATGCACAAATTTTGTTGCTTTTCCTGATGATATGAAAGCTCAGCCAAAAAACCACTTAAGAACCATTTGAGGAAGGAATACGAATCTTGGCTGTTATCTAAAAACCTCCCTTTGATACTGGCTCATAAGTTCAAGAGAGCGCCAGCATCAAAGTTTACAGAATGGATATCATGGCTTGAAAGAGAATTCCAGAGAAAATAGGGGAACATTCACAAGAAATGTTATATTCCCAATATTTTTGATGGCACAGACAATATATACATATCTAAATATATTAGAAAAACATTAGCATCAATGACTCTGAGTCAAAAGTTATTTCTGAAGAGTTGATATGTGAATATGAAAGCATTTAAAAAATACTTTAACCAATTTGTCTGACACTCCTTTTTATATATGTTGACAAATGATATGCGATAAAAATAAATTTCTAAATAAATACAAAAAAGGTATTTTAATGACTATATATATAAAAATTCTAGGTGATAAAAGAGCGTTATGACATGGTTTAATTGGCAGAGTTTCTTTGTCAATGATAAATAAAATAATGGCACTTCTCATTGATGATGTCTTGGTTTTAATGAAACACAATAGTTGTGGAATATTGGACACAATAGCAATAGTCAAGCCAGAAGGTCCCTGGAACTCTTCTTCCCCTCTCCTCACCCAAGGAATGCAGTCCTCCGGAAGAGGCCCTTCTGTCTTCAGTTTACCAGTGAGTGAGAGTCTAAGAAAGTTGATGGGACTACAGAAGAAAACAGGCCTTTGATATATATCTATGACATAAAATGAACATCTCAGTAGAGTAGTTTCCTGAGCATACAAATCAGTGTTTAACCTTCTACCCTGATAACATAATTAGAAGTCCTGTTGAGAAAAGCGTGTTTAGCACCATAGTCACATTTTGCCCAATTTGTGAAATATGGCATGGATCAGTGAATGATGTTCTTTTGCTATCATTAAGTCGTACCATTTTATAAAGTATTCTCAAACTGCTATTTCATTCTTGAGAACTGAAAGCATCTACACCCACACAGCTTACTGTTCACATTAATAGGACTTTACCTTTCTGCTGTCTTCATCAACATAACTTTAATATTCCAGGAATATAAAAAGTTTATTTGCTCAGGGGTATAAATGTTGCAAATCACTTTATTTTTCATTCCAGGATCTCCCTGAAAGAACTATCAGCTCTTCAATATAAAGAATCAAATGACAGTTCATAGCCCAATGCTCTGTGGAAAACTTGTCCGAAAGCCTTGCCTTGCTGTGCACAACAAACGAAAATGATTATATCGTGATCCTTACCCAATCCTAACCAAATCCCTCCTTGAAAGATTTACTTTAAGCCAGACTTCAAAAATCTCATAAATATGTCTAATTTCCCTCCCCCTTCTGAGACACTACTAAGATTCTCTCAAGGTGATGCTCTCTCTTACCATAGTGAGAATAAAATTAGCTTTGATTTACCAACTGGTTGTTTTGGTGATATTTCAGTGGAGCTGGCATGAAACACAATAGATAATTTTATATGAATTCTTAATAGATTTAAGAGTCAAGAACTTGGGTATAAGTTGTAAAGATTTTGTTTTCTACAGCAAACCCATACCAATAATATTGGAATCAGTACTTGTTAATAAAATTTTCACAATTCTGTCTTCCAGCTTCTGGATATAACTGAGGCTGATAGATAATTAAATGATTCATCACCTAAAAAGCCAGTTGAAACTTCAATTTCCAGTAACATTTTGCACTAAAGATTCCAAAGCTCTCCTGACATATATTTTTAAAATACCAGAATAAAACGCTTGGAATCACAGGAAAGTGAGAGGGAGCACATCTCACTAAGTGAAAAACACCACTCCAGGAAAGGAATCTGCCCCACAACCTGAGGTCAACAATGCCTGGTGGCCTGGCACTTCCATGCAGAGGGTTACAGGTGGGTTTAGGGTACCATGACTAAGCCCTGAACCTGGACATGCAAGGAGCCAGACTGAAGACCAGGCCACATAAAGCTCAGGCTGAGGGAGAGCCTCACCCTAAGGAAAAGAGTAAAGAAGAAAAATTGCACAACAGAGAGCGACAGCAAGGAAAACTTTGTCTCTGCAAAAACAAAAGCATGCAAAGTCACTCACCATGGCTCAAGGTTACTACGTGCTATGCAAGAGGCTAAAAGTTAGAATTTTAGTTTAAAGCAGGCACTAGCTAATAGTGCTCATGGGTATCTGATATGGGTATCTGGAAGAAACAAGAGCAACTCCCTGGATGAAAACTCCCACATTTTCAGAACTCCCAAAGAGTTACTTTAAAATAAAATATGCTCATAATTTTTTTTTTAATTGAAACAATCCAGAGAAACAAACCACCTTCAATGAAAATAACTGAAATGCGAAACCAGATCCATGAAGATTTCAGATATTGCAAATATCAGCTAAAGAACAGAGTAAGAATGCTAATATGTGTGCAGAAATCAAAGAGGGAATCAAAACAAAAATTATAAAAAATGATGAGGTAGATTTGAGAAAAATTATTTCTAGAAATGAATATTACACTAATTAAAATATAGAATTCAATGGAAGTGGAAAACAATAGACAGACAAAGCTGAAGAAGGATTAACGAATTCAACAATTATCTGAGAAATTACAGAGAACTCAAAGAGTTAAAGAGATGAAAAATGAGAGAAAGGTAAAGGGAAGTGGAAGAAAGAGTAAGAAAGTCCTATATTTGTCTATTATAAGCTCTAGAGAAAAATTATAGAGAATGAGGAAAAGACAACACTCAAAAAGATGATGGCTGAAAATTTCCCCAAATTTTTGAAAGACATGAGTCCCCATACAAAAGAAGCCCAGGGAAATGCAATTAGAATAAACAATAATATAACCATATTGGGAGGAGAGAAGAAAGTATTAGGCACAGTATAAGAGAGTTATTTTGGAAGAAAATCTATTCCACACACACACACACACACACACACACCCCAAAGGATCTGGTTAGGTCCCATTTTCCACTACCTCAGAATATTAACTTATTTGGAAATAGAGTTGTTGCAGATGTAATGAGTGAAGATGAAGTCATCCTGGATTTCAGCAGGCTGTTAATCCAATATGTCTTGTCCTTATAAGAAGAGAACAAGTGAATCAGAAACAGAGACACATAGGGGAGAAGGCCATGTGAAGACAGAGGCAGGGACTAGACTTCTACAGTCATACATAAGCCAAGGAACACCAAAGATTGCCAACCACTACTAGAAACTAGGAAGAGACAAGGGAAGATTCTTCCCCAGGGACACCAGAGAGAGCCTGTCCCTGCAAATGCCTTGATTTTAGACTTCTAGCCTTCAGAATTGTGAGAAAATAAGTTTCTGTTGTTTGAAGCCACCAAAATTGTGGTAATTTGCTATCACAATCCTAGAAACTAATACAAGAGTTAAATCCTTAGTCATCATCATATGCATGAATTACAAGACAGTAGGATTCACACATTATTTTTTCTATGATTCAATCTATTTTTTGTTTTGTTTGATATAAAATTTTATTGAAGTAAATCGTACATACATGCACATACATAAACAGTAAGTGTATAGTAAAAGTTGCAAACTTAAAAAGCATACCATCATACAGGGCTCCCATACATCACTCTCCCTCCACCAACACATCGCATTGTTGTGAAACTTATTACAAACTATAAAAGAACATCATCAAAATATTACTACTAACTATACTAACTATAGTCCATAATTTGCATTTGGTGTATTTTCCCCCAACCGACCCGATTATTAACACCCTGTATTATTATTTATTATATTGTTTTTAAATAAAATTTTATTGAGGTATATCATTCATTCATGAACATATAAAATAAGTGGATAGTAAAATTTGTGAGTTTACAAAACAAACATGCATATCATCATACAAGACTCCCACACATCTCCCCACCACCACTACCATGCATTGTCATGAAACATTTGTAACAAACTATGAAAGATTATCATCAAAATATTACTACAATTGTAGCCTGCATCTTACATTTGGTGTATTTTCTCCCAACCCAATCAATTATTAACACCCTTTATTAGTATTATATATTTGTTATCACTCAAGAGAAAATGTTCTCAGCTTGCTTCAGTTAGCCTCTGTTTCTTCTTTGTAATCCCTTGGACAAAATGGAAGCTCAAGCAAATCAAAATGGCTAATAAAATTATTTATCATTCCAATTTCACATTCCCTCCTTTTGGTCAAGGTAGTCCTTTGACTCCTCAAAGACCAAGTATGGCTAGTTTGGGGCTCTATAGACTGATATTCTAAAGCTACAGAGGACAGTAGAAAGTTTGGTGGTTTTGAGGCACTATGCAATGAAGTTGGTTATGATGCAGATGAAAATGGGTCTGAGGAATAGGATGATGATTATCATGATCAGCGAGACTAGGGATAATAACTGGGGGAGCACTAAGAATGTGGCCAATGTTGGTGGAATCAGTAGCTCATAACATGGAGGGAGTAGAAGCAAGGGGATCAGTGGAAGGAGCCTGGGAATCTAAAATTGTGCAGCTTAAAGGGCAAGATGGAGTTTGGGGTGAGTCCACAACTGTTAGTAAAATCCTTCCCTTTGTTTGAAAATTGATGGATGCATGAAATCTGGAAAGGAAATTGCACCCTAAGAGGCAGGTATCAGAGTGGGAAGAAAGGAGAAAGGGGTGAGTTTCTGTAAGTCATCCAAGTACAAATGGAAGGGGGGTGGAAAAGGGACCGACAGTTAGCAATCTCCATAACAGTAAAGCTACTCTGGCAAGGCTCTTGGTGAATAAAGTGGGATTTAGGACAGACAGGGTAGCCCTGGAGTCAATGAGGATGGAAGGAGGGCTACCACAAATGGTCATCAGAATGAGCCCAAGAGGTGTGGCTGAGATGGTGGTAGCCGGATAGATGTTAATCTCCCTGAAGCACCCTCATGCTGAAAAGTGGGGTTGAATGGTGTGGGTGTTTGACTTGTTTCTGGTGGGGGAAGATTTTTTTAAAATCTCTCTCAGTGATATTTGTGGGGACATTCGTCTTTCCAATGCCCAGGAAGTTTGCAGTAACAATGGGTTCATGTTTTGGTGGCAGGATGGAGATGGCCGTGAGAATGATTAAAAGACAAGCTGGATAATAGGCAGCCCAGTTGTGATTGAAGTTGACTTAATTGCAGCTGTAAGACATTAGTCTTTTTCTCTTTTTGTTCCAAATGGAGGGCATCCTGAAATGGGGCAATGGTTCACAGTAGGGTGTGGGTATCAAGAATTTGACAGCCAACAACATTGAGCATGACCAGAGTAGAGAGTTTAGGGTGGAGACCTTCTAAGAGCATGGAGTAATAATTAATAAGAGCTCCCAGATGCCTTTGATTGAGTCCCAAGGTTGCATCATAATCCTCAGTGAATCAGGAGTAATATTCATAGACAGATTCCCATTCCTTTTACTTTATGGCAAAGACCTTTGAGTGGTCAATAGGTAGAAGGAAGGCAGTGGGGATGCTGTCTAATAAAATTTTTGTGATACATTGAGCCTTGTCCCAATTCTCCTTGGGGGTTCATTGCTGTTTAAGGTACTATTGAATGTCAGATATGCCCCTGGTTGTGAACCAGTAGAGAGCATGTCCTTGGCCAACAGCGAATTGGGTTCATTGAAAAAGGTCAGGGATGCCTGGCTTATAAGTGAGCAAAGAATTTCAAACTGCTGGTGAAAGCTAGGTGGGTCTTCACAGCAGTTGGGGAGGCCCTTAGCAATACTGACCAGTTAGCTTTGAGTCCATGGAGAGTAAGTATAATGGAGCACATCTTTAGTTCCATTTTCTTGATCCCAAACAATGTGGGATTTGAATTTAAAGGGAAACTGAGGAACAGGGTTGGAGCAAAGAGGGTTAACTTCAGGAATAAAAGAAGGGGTAAGATGATCAGAGTTAGGCAAGGGGGCTAAAGGAGTTTAGGAGTTTTAGGCATGGAATCCAAGTCACAGATTTTAATTTCAGTCCTTTCACAGACACCTCGAGTCTCTGCTTTAAAATCTTCTACAAGGTTGCAAGTGTCAGTTTTAAGGTCCTTTATATGATCATGAGTTTCAGTTTTAAGGTCTTTCATTTTTTTCTTTAATCAATTATAATTGGCCTTTGAGCTCACACTCTCTGGCTTCTAAAAGCCACTTATTAAATGCAACCCATTCAGGGAACTTAGTGGAAACCTTTGCTGAGCTCAACTTTTCCCTAAGATAAGTAGGTTTGGAATGATCAAAGCATCCCCATTGAGGCCAGGCAAATTTGAGGTTATCAGGGGTTAATTTTGCCCATTCAGTTAGAAAAGAACAAGAATTAGGCCCAAAATTAGAAAACAAAATGAGCAGATGTCCTTTGTGGAGGCACTCCCCAGGAATCGACTCACAGTTTCCCATAGAGAGAAACAGTAGAGAAAGAGAAGAGACTTCTCTTACGTGATGGCTGAAAACGAGACTGTGACAGAGAGCCCATCCAGACTGCAGCTCAACAAATGGATTTTGACCTCAACTGCAACATGTGGTAGCTCTGAGAGGGGCTAGCCCAGTGAGCCGAGCAATGAACCCAGACAGGATGGAACCCAAAGGACTCCTGCAGGTACCGTGCTCGTCTCCCAGGTATTGGAGGCATTGTCCTGGGGTCCACCTTCAAGTCTCGCTTCTGACACCAGACTGTTATGCTGAAAATAAAATAAACAGACTTGAAAAGTGAGTAGAGCAAGTTTAGTGAGCTAAAGTAGTATTAATGCGGCACAGTACCAAATGAGGTTTCTGCTCAGAAGGCTGAGCTGCGGGAGCCCCTTATATGGATGCTTGAGACAAAGGCAGGGTGTGGTGAAATGGGGTGGGATGAAGGAGTCATTGGCTATGTGAGTTATGAGGGGGATGCAAGCTGTGTGAGCTCCTAGGGGGATATGAGCTGCCCGGGCAGGGTGTCCTTGGTTCCAGTTAGTTAATCAGCACGCAGGAGGTTGGTGTAAGATTGTGGCCATCTGGTGAAGATCGGCAGACTTTGCTGGCATCGGCCTGATTTGTTTGTTACAGTTCCTTTTTCCAGTCAGGGGCAGGGGTCTTTATCAGCACCACAAAGGAGCATTGGTAGGTCAGCTTGCTTCAGTTTGCCTCTGTTTCTTCTTTACAATCCCCTGGATAAAATGGAAACTCAAGTAAATCAAGATGACTAGTGAAATTATTTATCATTCCGATTTCACACCATATTAATGTAGGGCCTTGGTTCTATCTTCGTGTAATGAACAATCTTTTCCTTGAACTCCATTTGCCCTTATTGGATACTACTTCCTTTGCCACTAGGGCAACTGGTCTTGTTTCTCAGATTAACACCTCCTGCACTTTAGGAATATTATTCCAAGACTTCTCTATACACAGACATCCCAATTTTATAAATCATCAAGCCTGGAAATTCAACGCAAACGTAAGATCCAAAATGAAGCCACTCTTCATTATTCAGTCACTCTACCTGGGGGTATTACTGATTCATTACTTATGCAAACAATCAGAACCAATGATAGGAATTCCAAATAGGAAAATGCTGTAAGGAACTCTGCAGAAGCCATTAATGATACCTCCTCTGCCTTAGATGGAATACAGATCATCCTCAAGTTATTGAAACAAGTCATAAGATGGATAATTGAATGGCTTTTATTTCTTGTTGGTTAGTCAGGGTGGCATTTGTGCCATTGCTAATACTTCTTGCTGTTATTGAATCAGTGAATCAGCCAAAGATAGAACAGGCCATACATCACTGCACAAAGCTACTTTGCTCTCTAAGTTTGATTCTTATGAGCTCTGGGATTTGTTGGGTAATTCCTAACATCTCACAGAAACTATTAATTGTTCCTATTTTTGACATAGTAGTCACAATGCTGTTCCATTGCACTCTATGTCTCAACTGTTTCTGCAGAGACACTATCTCATCAGATGATCAGCATAATGTTACAACTAAAAGATCAAGAAAATCTTGTGATATAGTTGGCTATGGGGATGTCTAGACAATCTCCAAATAGTGAAGACCTGGATTATAGAGCCTTCCCTGAATTGGATAACTTCTTGCAAGAGAGAGAACATCCAAAAGTAGGGACTGAAAGATTGACAAATGGACAATGGCCAGACCACATATGACAATAGAACTCTGACCTACTTAAGCAGCCCTGAAAGCCAAACCACAGCCTCTGCAGTAGGACCGTCAGAACTTGGTAATACCAACTTCCCTAATTTTTTTGTCCCTGCTTTCAACTCAGGACCAACCAGAGAAAGCCAAATATGCCCTGCTTCTGGTTAGCCCAGCTCCAGCTTCTCCATGACAACAACTTCCAATCAGAGCATACCTGAAGCCTTCCATTTTTAAAGCTTTTCCACTCCCATAACAGTCTTTGAGTCTCTGCCCAATGCAAGTGATGATGGATGACTCCCTTACTATAGCAAGCTCTGAAAAAATAGCTTCTCTTTGTTCTCATTTGGATAGTCTTGTTTGTTTCCACATGTGCATAGTTCATTCCTACGATGGGATTCTACGAAGTTGGTTAAAAAAAGCGGGGGGGGGGGAGTAGATTTATGTTCACAGATATGAAAAACTTTCCAAGGTAAACTATTATTTTTAAAAGTAAGATGAGAACACTGTGTATTACACAACCTCTTTAGGACAAATGAAAAAAAGAAAACATACACACTGCAAACAGTAGTTAATATTACAGAGCCACCTGAGGCTTGGACGTGGATTAGAGATCTTTCACTTTGCATTCTTTGCCTCTTTCTATGACATGAATTTTCCACCTATATAGATGTATATTGAAAGGGCAATTCTGGGTCATTTTTATTTCTTTTAATTATATATTGGGAATATTCCGAGATGGCGAAATTTTTCTCATTTTATATTTATATATTCTTAAAATTTTCCCCAGGCTTCTTGGAAGGTTTTATTTAGAATTCCAGAATGCTAGGCAACATTTCCAAACATGAGTCTGCAAATACGGTCCAGTCAAAGTGCGACAGAATTGAAAAGCTTAAAGGGTTGTTGAGCCCTTAATGTTTCTATTTGCAGGAAAAGAAAGTCTTCTTAAATTAATAACCTGATCAACCTCCTTTTGGTGGTACAGGAAAAATTTATACTTCAGTGGAAAACTATTCATTGTTTAGAGCACACCATTCCAAGTTATCTAATTTAGATTCTGTGGAAGCTGTTCACTTTTCATTGCCCTTGATCTATTTCACAACTCTGCAAATGACAGATACCTGATAGCAATGCAAATAATTCTTGTCTATATACGTGCAAATAAATTCTGTGCTTTGGAGAAGTAAGTCTTCCCACACTCCCAAAAAAAAAGCTAGTTTTTCATATAGTTGCAAATCATTTCCAGATTCCTTATCCATAAACATCTCTGCTATTTTACTTCTTTGTACTGGTTGTAACTTCTGCCTAATTTCCTCATAATAATTAATTAAATAAAATTCTTAACACATATTTATTTTATATCTATACAAGTGTCATGATTTTACCTTTTATACAATATTTTTCAATAACCTGTGGTAAAAATGTATTAAACGGGAGTTTGGGTTAGGGTCTCCTTATGAAAATAGAAGTCAAACTTACCTGAACCTTACTTTATATGTTCTTCTATATGATGGGAAAACAGCCCCCTCATGAGTTCTTATAATGATTAAATGAGTTAAATTGGTTCAACGGGAGCACTGGGTACCTTAGAAACGAGAACAACAGTACTTAGAGGCAAAGGAGCCCGGATTTTAGAGTCTAACAATTGGAGATTTACTCCCAGTTGGGAATTGACTCGTGTTTTGTCACTTACTTGCTGTATTAGTCAGGCAAAGGGGTGCTAATGCGAAATACCAGAGATTAGTTGGTCTTTATAAAGGGTATTTATTTGGGGTAGAAGTCCACAGATACCAGGCCATAAAGCATAAGTTTCTTCCCTCACCAAAGTCCATTGCCACATGTTGGAGCAAGACAGTTGCTGACGTTTGCCAGGGTTCAGGCTTCTTGGGTTCCTCTCTTCCCAGGGCTGCATTTCTCTCCGGGCTTAGCTCTTCTGTTTCCTCCACAAGGTCAGCTGTAGACTATGAGGCTCTCCAGGCTTTGCTTCTCTCCACAAGGCCAGCTGTGAACTCTCAGGCGAATGGCTCATCTCTATCCTGGGGCCTTCTCTCCAACATCAAAACTCCAACATCAAAACTGCAACTCAAAAACTGTTCCCTCTGTCCTTTGCCTTGCCTTTCATATTTGATTCCCCCACCCACCAAGGGGTGGGACTCAACGCCCTACTGACATGGCCCAGTTAACGCCCTGATCATAACTTAATCATGCCCAGATTAGCAGACCAGTTTACAAGCATGATCCAATATCTATTTTTGGAATTCATAATGACATCAAACTACCAAACAGCTACACTTGCATATTAACTTCAAGCAAGTTGCTTAATCTTTCTTTGGGTCTGTTTTCCCATCTGTAAAGTGGAAATAATGATGGTACCTACCCCTCCTATGGTTATTATGAGGATGGTATGTGTTAATATTTGTGAAGCATGTAGAATAGTGCCTTGTACATAGTAAGCATTACAGATATTTGTGTTTTAAAAATCTTCACTGTCTTTTTAATTTTAACATTTTCTAACTCTATGTCTTTTCGTAGAATTATTACAGTATCTGCCATTGCATAGCTCTAGAAGCCCCAGACATAAACTAGAAGATGTTCTTTAAGAGTGGGTCTTATGAGGTTTCATGTTTTTTAACACACTCGATATTTGATAACTTAAGTACATTTTTCCAAACATGTGAACAAATCATGGGAGCCATGATTTTTTCCCAGGTCAGTTCTGACCCTCTGAGTATTTCTTTTAATTAATCGTCAAATGCCAAATTGTAAACATATTTCAGGCCTCACCTATAAGTCTGAATTAGCTTATCACAGAACATTAAGCACAGAAGCAGAACACAAGGAAAATCCCATTAGGGTGAGGCTATGTAAAATAAATCTGTTTATATGCTGTATATTTCCAGGCCCAATTAAATGTGATTATTTTAATTTACAGAAAAACCATGGGTGTCTGACAAAATTAGGTTCTAATTCTGTTGTGCTTACTACCTGTGTGCACTTGGGTGAGTTTATGCAATTTCTTTGAGCCCACTGTCTTCATTTGTAAAATGAGAATCTTTGTAAGGATTTAATTCGGAAGTATAGGCACTATGCTTTCTAAAATTTTATAGACATTGTAGGATCCGCTTCTCTGTAAGTTACATCCAACAGCTCCATGAAGCTTTCTCAGATCAGCAAAGTTGGAATTAATTGTCCCTCATCCCTAAATTTCCTTATTAATTTTCTTGCACTTAATTCACTCTGCCTCCCACTTGTTATATTCCTTTTCCCCCAGTTAGGCAGTTTCATTCATTTTTCCAATAGCATAGAGCTATTAATAATATTATCAAGCACATGCTAAAAGCCAGGCTCTACATGTCTTGCCTGCATTATCTCTCAAGGCCTCACACCAATACAATGACGTAGATGATATGATTATCATCATTATTATCCTCTTTTAGAAGATGTGGAAACCAAAAATCCTGGAGGATGTGCCTAGGGTCAACTGCTACTAAGGGCCTGCGCTGGGATTCAAACCCAGGGTTTTTAACTCTACAGCTCCTGTTCTGAACTATGTATGCCATCGTCTACCAAACCCGTTGCATCCCGTGTTAGATAAATTCACCAACAGCGGGCTGTGATGAATTGCTTTGTTATTATCTTACTCTAATCCTTATAACAAATATGATAGATTGATATAGAAGATCAATAGATACAATAGATTCATTAATTAAAAACAATCTGCTCCTTGGTGGTACGGAAATTATGTGAAATTATTGTTACAAATTGCTAGGACACTCCTCAATAGCCAAGTGACCTACAGAATTAATTTATTACATGTGCAAGTGCTCCTTTCCCGCTGGCATAGGTCCATCATGCTTCCTCACCATCAGCTCCTAATTGTGGTCACAGAGGGGTATGTCTAGTCTATTCCTTAATAATTTACTGTTAATCCCATTAAGTGATCTTTCTAACCATCCATGAATGCCAAGGAGCATGGGTTTTTTAAAATTATAAAAGAAAACTTTATTTGTAGCATAGCATCTCTTTGCATATTATATAAAGGATATTCCAGAAATCCAATATGCAAACTGCTCAGAAATCCTTCTAAGCCAAAATAAATAAATAGGAGATCCAAATTCTGTTGACCATCACAACTCTCCTAGAGGTGACTCATTTGCTTGTGAATATTAGACATGGTCTACTTTGGTTTTTCTTCAGCCACAAAGGGTACGCAGGGAGCATTTCGGTCAAAGAACAAGGATACTCCATGATGTTGCAAGACAACGTCATGCTAGCCCAAGCTATTGTTGGCAGAAATATCAGGACTATAAAATGCAGGGGTGATCTTTCTGCTTCCTCAATGGACATCTGAGATTAATATAAACTCTTCAACAGTTGAAAGTCCACAGATTTCAAAACAACACCTCCTCGATCTTTGAAAAGTGGAACCATGAATTATATGACAAATAAAATTCTCACATTGTAAAACGAGACTGCCCACTTTCTTGAAGCAATATTTAGTCCATACGAACAAAGTATAAGAGGAAAGAAGGAAAGAACTAAAAGGAGAAAAGCATTCACAGTCTGGGGAGGGCAGGGTGATGTGGAGGGGAGGGCAGGTAATAGTTGTAGTTTGGTAGCAGACAGAATGCTAGAAAGACAGAGAGCCCAGTATGTTGAAAGAGCATTAAATTCCTGCCACTGAAGAAATATGCCCTGTCTGTTGCAGGCACTTTGTTAGATACTTCCAATCCCTGAGAGAGGACCACTTACCATGAGGAAAGGCTCTACAGCTACTCCTGGGAACCCATGAATTTGGCCAAGAAGCAGACTTTTTTATCTCCATGTGACTTGAGATAATCTGACAGTTATTCTTGCCACCAGAAGAGATTAACAACCATCTATCTTTGGTAGATAGAGCTAATTTCTTCTCTGATGACACAAATGAAGTACCAATGATCCATGGCTACACTAACTCATTCAAGAAAGAAATTTTTGCTATGAATACAATGAAATTTTACTACTTGCAAATATGAAATTTGAATATTATATGATTTTTTCTTTTTTTTACCCAACTTTTTATTTTGAAAAATTTCAAAACTTTAGAAAAGTAGAAAGACTTGCACAATAAATGCCCACCATACTCCTGACTTAGATTCACAATTGTTAAATTTCTGCTATATTCGAAACTAAGTTGCAGATGATATGCCATTCATCTCTAAATACTTCAGGAATATTCTTTTTCAGATAAGGACATTCTTCTACATAACCAGAATACCATTATTACAACTAAGAACACAAACAGTAATATATCATCATATATATACAAATATATGAACACATATATAATCTAACACATGAACTATATTAACATATCTAATATGATTTTCTTTTTCCTTTTTTTAAAATCCAGATTACAGTCAAGATTCACACATTCAATGGATGATGTGTCTCTTTAGTCTCTTTTTATTAGAACGTTGTGTTCTCCAAAGAGTCTTAAAGAGTCATCTTATAAAATATTCCACATTCTGGGATTGTCATTTCCTTTTGGAATCATTTAACTTGCTATTCTATTTCCTGTGTTTTTCTTTGTGAAATTGTAGGGTGATGGTCTAATAATGTATGAATATATTACTCCTCTAGAATTTAATACCCAATAATTAATCATTTGTTACTTATACTCACTAAATCAATTATTGCATTTCTATCTCATTCCTCCCTAAAGTTTTTCACTAGAATACTTCTTTTATTAAAATATAAGAGCTTTTTTGGTCCTTCCCACCACTCCACATTAAGCCACTGTACTCGTTTTTTTTAATTCATTATATTATAATCAACTATTGTTAGTATTTTTTAGTATCCTCCTTGGCACTTTGATTTTCCCTAAATTGGTGAGTTGTGTCCCTTCCAACTCATGTCCCTTTGACATGACCCTATTTGTTTTTAAGTCTTTTATTGCTTTCTGGCACAAGAAAATGACTCAAGCTTGCCTTACACTGTCCTTGCCCCAGAACAAAAAAATCTGTCATTTCTCCAAGGTTGTTTTATGTTTAAGTTTAAAAACATTACTAACTCTACTCTGCCACTTCAGATTTTTTACTAACAAGCCAGAAGCAATAATTATATTTACCACTTTTGGAGCATCTAAATGCCAAGAGATTTGTGTATAATATCTCATCTAATCCTGGCAGGTCATCTAACTAATATTTTATTCATTTTACAAATAAGAAAATAGAAGCTTAGGGAAATTAAAGAACTTGCTTAAGGTCACAGATGTATGTCCAAATCTAAAAGCCATGTTTCCTTTTTTACACTGACATGATGTTTCTTGAGACTTACAAAGAAAGGCCCAGCACAGGGGTGACCTAGTCTAAAAGGCCCATCTGTGGGAACATTCAGTGTCCAGTTACGGTGTAGGTAAGATATTGAAACAGTAAAACTTAATTGTTAGTATTAAATTCCTGCAACCCATAATAAATCATTCTCTCAAAGAGCTAAAGAGCATATTATCTTCTAATGGCATATGTTCTTACTTAAAAAATGTAATGCCTCATAAATACAAAAAGAAGTTCCTTTCACAAGCATCTAATTTATATTGGAGTAAATCTACACTGGTGAGAAAAATGTTTCACGCCTCATCTGAATTGAATAATTGGTACTTTTGACCATAATTAAACAGAAGAGCTTTTAAAATTATAGTATAAATTACATTGCATAATTTTCTGGAAAGATTTCCAAAAACATAATCAATGACCATCTTGATTAGGCTATCATTTCTCATGCATGAAAAACCACCTAATTCACATGCATATAATTAGAATTATTGGTTTAAACCACCAAAGCCTGATCTTTTGAAAACCATGGTAACAGCAACTACCTCTAGTCAATTTCTGCAATATGGCTATTCCAGAGATGCAGAAACCAAAAGTCGACCATGGCCCTCGCTTACATGACTTGTCACTGTACAGTTAGTTTCTTATCTTTCTCAAGCTTGTGTCATTAATGTTCTTTTTGCACATACAACAAATGCCTAGCACGTATTAGGTGCTTTAAGAACATTAAATGATTTAAAAGCAGCAGTTCAAATACTGGTCATCATAAAAAGAACATTCATATGGTATTATTTGATAAGGTAACTAATTGAACATATATTTATCAAAGCACTATGGAAGATAACAAATAAGAATCAGTCCACCGTTTTAAAAACCTTAAGATGTAATATAGAATTTCAAACAAGGAGGAAACTTCTTCCAACTGGAGTCATCAAGGAATGATTTTTGGAGAAAATGACATATGACCTGGGTTTAATAAAAGCAAGTTTGAATTTCAAAAAGCAAAGATGTTGAAAGGCGACATGCAGAGAAGAACAGTAATTGGAAAGTGAAAGTTTTTTATATGAAAGAGATCACAATCCTACTGGAAGAAAATGAGGAAATTGTACATAGCGAATTTCAGAGAATTATTTCATAATACAAAGACCAGACTTTTGATACATTTGGGGGGATGGAGTGAATGTGGAATGCTTTAAAAGGAAGAGTTAATTTCAGTTAACTCCAGATGATTGGATATTTTTTAGGGAAATTATTTTCCTGTATGTGAAGGGATACAATGTTTATTGGGCACTCAGTGTATAACAAATACTATAATATGTCACTAATCTCCACCTTCCAATAACCATCTAGAAGGTTGGGCACGTTATTATCCCTATTTAAAGTTGAGGCCTAAGCAAGGTTTTGTAATGTGGCCAAAGGTACACAGCTAGCAACTACCCAGAGATTCAAAACCAAACAGTCATAAAACAATGAGTCTGCTATACATCTATTTGAATGACTAAAATGAAAGAAAAAAAATTAACAATATCAATTGCTGGCAAAAATGTGGATCACCAAGTACACTCATTCATTGCCAGCGGGAATACAGAATGTAATAGCCACTCTGAAAGATGTTTTGGAAGTTTCTTATGAAGCTAAACACAATCTTACCATATTATCATGTTAAGAACAGCAACCATGTTCTTAGTATCTAACCAGCTGATTTGAAAACTTACATCCACACAAAAATCCACATGCAAAAATTTATAGCAGCTGTATGTATAATTGCCAAAAGCTAGCAGCAAGCCAAGATGCCCTTCAATTGGTGAATGGATAAACAAGTTGTGGTACATCCAAACAATGGAATATAATTCAGTGATAAAAAGGAATGCATTATCAAGCCTCAGAAAAACATCTTAAATGCTTGAATCAGTCTGAAAAGTCTGTATGTTATATGATTCCCTTTGTGTAATGTGGTAGGTTGAATTTTGTGCCTCAGTTTAGACATATTCTTAATCTGCGTTCCTGTGGGTGTGAACCCACTTTAAATAGGATGTTTGGAAGACATTATTTTTAGTTAAGGTGTGGCCCAACTGAATGAGAGTGGATTTTAATCCAGATTACTGGAGGCCTTATAAAGAGGACCTAGAAGTCACAAAACCCAGGATGGGAAGGACCTCACCATGTGACAGGAAAGCCAAGGAACCCCAAGGATTGCCAGCTGCCAGCACCAGAACACTACAGTCTTTGGGAAGAAAGAAAGCCCTGCCAACTTAATGATCCTAGCCTCAAAATCATGGGACCAAAAAAATGCTTGATATTAAGCCATAACCAGTTTTTGTTGTTTATGATAGGAGCTTAAGCAAACTAGACATGTGACTGTCTAGAAAAGGCAAAACTTAAGTGACCAGTGATTGTCAGGGTGTTGGAGAGGGGGAATATTTAATAGGTGAAGTATAGGGTATGTTTTAAGATGGTAAAACTTTTCTGTATGATACTATAAAAGTGGGTATATGACACTATGCATTTATCAAAACCCATAGAAGTGTATAGCACAAAGAATGAATTTTAATGTGCACAAATTTTTTAAAAAACTAAGAGGTTGAGGGATTCCAGAATAGAATGCAGAATGTAACAAAATAATTTAACTGTATTACAAATGTATAAAACAACTTCACTGAAGGGGTTAGGGAAGAAAGGTGCTGACAAGTGATTTTGGAAATGAGTGGAGACTATTTTTAAACACTGAACATAAGCACTGTACTCTAATTGATAAGGCCTTTTTCCACTAGAGTATGTACTAACAATTCTGAAACCACTATACATGCATAATGAAATTGAACAATTAAGTAAATGGATGGTGGATGGTGGGAGCCAGGTTTCTAGCTGTTGGAGTAGGATACTACAGACAGCAAGGGGAGAAGGCTAGAATGATTCTTATAGTAATGGATTTAGAGTTAGAGACAACAGTATAAACTCCAGACTCCAACTACCTACTTGATATCTAATAAACCAGACTCCTGATGGCTCTAGATCTCTGTCCCCTATAATAATTCATCTCAGTTAATGGCTATTGCATTTGGTCTTAGGTTCCCAGATGCTAAAACAAACACCATATAATGGATTGGTTTAAATACTAGGAATTTACTGGCTTATAGTTTTGAGGCTTTGGGAAGTCCAAAATTTAGGTGCTGGTAAAGCAATGTTTTCTCCCCAAAGATTGTGATGTTTTGGAGCTGGCTACTGGCAATCCTTGGTCTTTGGATTTTCTGGCACATTGTAATGCACATGGTGACATCCTCTCCTTTTTCCTCCGGGTTCCATTGACTTCCAGCTTCTTCCTGTGGCTTTCTATATATATATCTGAATTTCATTCTGCTTATAATGACCTCTAGTAATTCTGACTAAAGCCCAACTTGATTCAGTTGAACCACACCTGAAGTAACATCTTCAAGAGACCCTATTTACAACAGGTCCATGCCTACCAGAATGTGGACCAAGACCAAAAGCTTGTCCAAAGTGGAGTACACAATTCAATCCATCCTTCTGGTTTATCTTTGTCTCTGGTTTTTCTCAAACCAAATGCCCAATCTTACAGAATATTCTGTCAACTCTGCTTCAAAATCTGCTTCTCGCCATTTCCGTGCTGCCAGAGTGGTCCAAGCCACCAGCACCAGTCTCTTGGTTCCCTTCCTCCACCCTTGTCCACCCTCCTACCCCAGACAAGTCTATTCTCAACACAGCAGCCAACATGGTCCTGTTGAAACATGAGTCAGGTCATGCCATTTCTCTCCAGGCATCCTTATCTCACTCAACTAAATGCCCTAGCCTGTCACTTACTGGGCCCAATAGCTGTCTTACCACATTTCCTGTTGCCCACTGCTCACCAGTCATACTGGCCTCCTTGCTGCTCATCAGACACTCTCTGCATTTATTATTCCCTCTTCATGCAATGCTTTCCCCACAAATAGCCACATGTTTCTGTCCCTGAGGGCTTTTGTTTATTTCTTCAAATGTCATTTTCCAAATCATACTTTCTCTATTAACACTTTTTACAATGAAAAATCACACTATCCCCTATACCTCCTGGAAATTCTTAATTTCCTATATGCTTTTTGTTTTTCCTCCATAGCAGAAATACGATTTATTTTTGTAACTGTTTATGGACACTCTTCCCTTCTAGTATGTAAACCCCAACGGGACAGGGAGGTTTGTCTGCTCACTGCAATTACCCTAGCATCAAGGACTGAAGCTGACACAGGGTAAGTATTCATTAGATACTGTATTTATTGAATGAATGAATGTTTGAAAAGCAATAGTGCACACTGAATAGCTAATCATTTTATAATCAGCAGGCTAACCATTAAACCCAGTTCTTAGGCACATCTGGTCATTACTTTGCCAGCAAGCAAGAGGTGTGAAGATCAAGGAACAGCTTCTCAACAGAGTACTACACTTCTCCTAGTGAAGCACATACTGTTCTAACCTATTTTATATCATCATCAAATCTTGGCTTATACAAGCTCAATATTTCCTCTTTGGGGAGAGAATCTGCCTCTCCATACAAGGAAACATTTGTCTAAACATTCCTGTAAGTATAAAGAGAAAAAATATTTTTGCACTTTTTTGTTGTTGGAAAACTGGACTTCACTGGTTATCTTTGGTAGCAAATTAAGTTAATAAATTTTTTATTTACAGAAATAAATAAATAAATAAATAAATAAATAAATAAATAAATAGACTATATGTATAGACTATATCTTGTTAAAATTGCTTCATTGTATTCAGTTGCATACATATTTATTGGCCACCTGTAATGTGTTCACTTATTTATGTAGTCATCAGGTAGTGATTAAGTGCATAATATGAGTCACAGACTAAGGTAAACAACTCAATAAACCTGACCAATTTAATTTACTGGACTTCAATTTCATTATAATAATAATTATAAAACATAAATAAATTTCTGGGGCTTTAAAATTTTTGCATTCTATATTTTGCATATATTAATCCTGATTGTGAATGACCTACTGCATGCCACTATAAGACTATACTTCAAGGATACTCTAGGGTAATTTCTTAGTGCTCCCATGCTAAGTTTTCACTGTGAATGGGCAATTACAAGAAATGTATTATGGCTGAAAACACCATAGCAATAAGGGCTAGAAACCTCACAAATGACAGTATAGATAACATTACAAGGCAAGCCCCCTTGTAGACCAGCAAGTCTGAATGGGTGGTAGAGATAGAGATAATGAATATAGGTTATAGATTGAATCACGTCCCCCATAAATACATGTTCAAGTTCTAACCCCCAGTCCTATGGGGGTTATTTGTAAATAGGGTCTTTGAAGATGATATTAGTAGTTAAGATGTGGACCCACTGTGAACAGGATCTTTGAAGATCCTATTTAAATGAGGTCAAATTGACTCAGGGTGTGCTTTAATCCCTATGTCAGGAGTCCTTATTAGCAAAAGAAATTCTGATTCAGTCAGTCAGTAGAAGCCAGAAGTTAGAAAAGCCAGAGAAAGAGAAATTGCCATGATGGAGGAGTGCCATTCCAAAATACCACAGATTTTGGAGAAAGCATGGCCTTACCAACACCTTGATTTTGGACTTCAAACATCCAAACCCATGTGCCAAGAAATTCTTGTTGTTTAAGGTAACCCATTGCGTGGTATTTGTCATAGCAGCCCTGGCAAACTAAGACACATTGGGATCAAACACAGAGAAAGGAGTGACTGAAAAGCTCATTCCACTAATCCTCAAAACTTCATATCAAAGAAGTCATAACTGGATAGAGTGAACTTCATGCAATGCATATGCACAGTGAAAGAAGGAGCCTGTGGAGGATAGTCAGTGTTCCTCCTAGATATCCTTGGAACCCCTTTACTGTTTGTTTGAGCCTCACCCCCAGGTTTGGTACCCTTTTTCATCCATTGACCAGCATGGAGAACTGTCCTCTGGGGGTTCCTGAAGTTCATATGTTCACAGGTATCCCAGAAGGGTAGTAGGAATGGAGTGCTTGGGCGTTTTCATCCCAGATACATGGCCATTAGTCAATGAGTAACAGGTAGAAGAGTTAGGAAGCCCAACTCCCTTCCCCCCAAAAAGGAGCCCAATTAAAGCTTTCCCCACTCACTAGAGGCCCTTGAGGAATCAGGGTGATGCTATCCCCCACACTTGCTCAGCTTCTTCCCTATCCCCGTTGTCCTGCTTCTACAACCTATTACTGATTCCTCCTGGGAACACTTCCCTGATAAATCATTTACCACCAATACTTGTCTCAGAGTCTGCTTATGAAGACGTTAATCAAAACCATACTTTTTAATCCCACTTTAGGCATCTTATTACAGATACACAGATCCCTGTTCTTATTCTATGGTGAGAGAGGGAATTCAGGGGCAACTCTTTAGTGATGCTTTAGCAAATGAGAATATTGCTTTCTACAAGACACCCTGTAGAGTCTCTCTTCCAAAAGACAAAAACTTTTTTCACTGAGAAACATATGTGTGTGTTTCTGTATCAATATGCAGGGGAAAATAGTTAAAACCTTAAAATGTTCTAGAATATTAATCATATTTTTATTGAGAAGTGTTTTAGTTTCCCAGGCTGCTTAAAGCAGATGCCACGAAGTGGTTGGCTTTAAACAATGGGAATTTATTAGCTTACAGTTTGAGACCAAATCCAAATCAAGGCATCATCAAGGCAGTGCTTTCTTCCCAAAGATGACTGCCAGCGATCCCTGGTTCCTCTGCCACATGGCAAAGCACATGGCGGTGTCTCCTGGTCTCTCCCTTTTCTTCCAGGTTCCACTGATTTCAGCTTTTTGCTCCCATGGCTTTCTCCCTCCCATCGCCTCTGTATTCATTCTGTTTATAAAGGACTCCAGTAAGAGGATTAAAACCCATCCTGAATGAGTTGGACCACACCTTAACTTAAATAGCCTCATCAAAAGGTCCTACTTACCATGGATTCACACCCACAAGAATGTATTAGACTTAAGAATATGTCTTTCTGGGGTACATACAGCTTCAAACTACCACAAGAAGTGACCTTTTCATAGTTCTTTCTGCATACTTACATGACTCTCCAGCCCCAGGGGAATTTTATATTTCTCACGTTTTTGTTCCCTGAATGAGTTCATAATGCCATAATGTCATATTCAATGTGGGGTGTAGTTTTGGCGGCTCAGTTGGAGCCCATCCTTGCAAAAAAATGTACTTTCCCTGCTGGCTTGGCAGCAGTGCCTTCACGGCAGAACTGTTTCCCACATGGCTCCCTAGGAGGTACAAGGTACATATCTTCCCATAGGGGGGTAGTGAGTGGCACAGGCCAGCCTGTCTGAACTCGTCAGTACAGGGAGCATTGCTCATTCATTTGGTGCAGACAGGCACTCCCATTCCTTAGACTCAAAGGATTCTACAGTTGGAAGGTCATGCACTCCATCCTGGTCCACCCCCTCAATTTCCAGTGAGGAAATTGAGGCTGTTCAAGGTCACATGAAGTTTTTGGTGCCAGGTCAGAGATTAGAACCTACTTCTCCAGTCTCCCAGTCTACACTGCTTCATACAGGAATGGATTTTGTCCCATTCTTTTTTTTTTTTTTTTTTTTTTTAAATATTTATTTCTTTGTCCCTTTCTTTTAAAAGTGGGAGCTTTGAGCTTCTGCTTATGTCAGTGTGGTTTTTGCCACTCCCTATCAGGGAAAGAACAAATGGACACCATCCAGGTGAGTCATAAACTTGACTTTTCATTCAGCTAACATCTACAGCAGACAAAATTAGACATGTCCATTTTATAACACTTTGACCAGTAAATGACCTGATGTACAAAATATTTAGCAAGGAGGAAGAAATTGGAAGGCACTACAACCCAAAATGATAAAATGGAAACTACTTGCCTCTAAGGCATTGCAGTTACATGACTAAGTACCATTTTGGGCCCTATACTAATAGCAAACTTACAAGCAAACCATAGAGATATTGTGGGTTCAGTTCCAGACCACCTCAATAAAGTGAACAGCACAATAAAGCTAGTCACATGATTTTTTTGGTTCTTAGTGTATATAAAAGTTATTTTACAGTATACTCTAGTCTCATAAGTGGGCAATAGCATTATATCTAAATAAACAAAGTTCATATCTTATTTTTTAAGTGCTTTATTGCTAAAAGTTGCTAACTGAGCCTTCAGTGAATTGTAATCCTTTTGTTGGCGAAGGGTGCTGCCTCAAAATTGATGGCTGCTGACTCATCAGGGTAGTGGTTGCTGAAGGTTGGGGTAGCTATGGCATTTTCTTAAAATAAGACAACAATGAGGTTTGCCACATCAATTGACTCTTCCTTTCGTGAACGATTTCTCTGTGGCATGCAATGCTATTCAATAGCATTTTGTCCACAGTAGAACTTTTAAAATTGGAGTTAATTCTCTCAAACACTGCCACAGCTTTATCAACTAAGTTTATATAATATTCTAAATCCTCTGTTGTTATTTCAATAATGTTCACAGCATCTTCACCACGAGTAGATTCTACCTCAAGAAACCACTTTCTTTGTTCATCTATAAAAAGCAACTCCTCATGCACATTTTCAGTAAAAAATATCATGAGATTGCAATTTAGTAACATCTTCACACTCCACTTCTAATTCTCGTTCTCTTGTTATTTCTTCCACATAAAATTACTTCCTCCAACGAAGCCTTGAACCCTTCAAAGTCAGCCATGAGGATTGGAATCAACTTCTTACAAATTCCTGTTAATGTTGATATTTTGACCTTCACTCATGAATCATGAATGTTCTTACTGACACCTAGTATGGTGAATCCTTTCCAGAAGGTTTTCAATTTACTTTGCCCAGATCTATCAGAGGAATCATTATAAATGGCAGCTACAGTCTTACAAAATGTGTTTCCTAAATAATAAGACTTGAAAGTCAAAATTATCCTTGGTTCATGAGCTGAAGAATGGATATTGTGTTAGCAGGTGTATCAGTCAGCCAAAGAGGTGCTTATGTAAAATCCCAGAAATCTGTTGGCTTTTATAAAGGGTATTTATTTGGGGTAGACGCTTACAGTTACCAGGCCATAAAGTATAAGTTACTTCCCTCACCCATCTCTCTAAGAGATCTGGATTCCTGGGTTCTTCTCTTGCCAGGGCTTGATTCTCTCCAGGTTCAGCTGCCTGGTCCCTCCACAAGGCCAGCTGTAGACTATCAGGTGAACGGCTTGTCTATTTTCCTGGGGCCTTCTCTCCTTCCTCACGACCAATCTCCTATGTGTGCTTACTTCCCCAGGCTCCAGCATTAAAACTCAGCATCAGAACTCCAACATCAAAAATTCCAACTCTGTCGTTTGCCATGTCTTTTATCTTTGAGACCCACCCACCAAGCAGCAGGGCTCAATGCCCTACTGATGTGGCCCAATCAAAGCCCTAATCATAATTTAATTTAAGAGGAACAGACTAGTTTACAAACATAATCCAATATCTATTTTTGGAATTCATTACTATATCAAACTGCCACAGCAGGCATGACAAAAATATTAATCTTCTTGTACATCTCCATCAGAGCACTTGGTTGATCAGGTGCATTGTCAATAAGCAGTGATGTTTTGAAAGGAATCTCTTCTTTTATCTCAACAGTGGGCTTAAAATATTCCATAAACCATGTTGTAAACATGGTTTTCCATCATCTAGGCATTGTTTTCCATTTATAGAGCAAAGGCAGAGTATATTTGGCGTAATTCTTATGGGCCCTAGGATTTTCAGAATGTAAATGAGCATTTAATTCAACTTAAAATCACCAGCTGCATTAGCCCCTAACAAGAGAGTCGGCCTGTCCTTTGAAGCTTTGAAGTCAGGCATTGACTTCTCCTTCCTAGCTATGAAAGTCCTAGATGTCATGTTCTTCCAGTTGAAGACTGTTCTGTTTACATTTAAAATCTGTTGTTTAGTATAGGCACCTTAGCTAGACTGTCTGGATAACTTGTTGCAGCTTCTACATCAGCACTTGCTGCTTCACCTTGCACTTTTATGTTATGGAGATGGCTTTTTTTCTTTAAACCATATGAACCAACCTCTGCTAACTTCAAACTTTTCTTCTGCAGCTTCCTAACCTCTCTCAGCCTCCAAAGAATTGAAGAGAATTAGGGCCTTGCTCTGGTTTAGGATTTGGCTTAAGAGAATGTTGTAGCTAGTTTGATCTCCTATCCAGACCACTAAAACCTTCTCCATATCATCAATAAGGCTGATGTGCTTTTTATCATTTCTGTGTTCACTGGGGTAGCACTTTTAATTTCCTTAATAACTTTGCCATTAATTCACAACTTGACTAACTGTGTGGCACAAGAGGCTTAGCTTTCAGCCTACTTCAGCTTTCATGATTAAGCCTACCTTCCTCACTAAGCTTAATCATTTCTAGCTTCTGATCTAAAGCGAGAAACATGTGACTCCTACTTTCACTTGACCACTTAGAGGCCACTGTAGGGTTATTAATTGGCCCAATCCCAATATTATGTGTCTCATTATTTGGGAGGCCTGAGGAGAGGGAGAGAGTTGAGGGAATGGCTGGTTGGTGGTGCAGTCAGAACACACACAACAATAATTGACAAATTTCACTTTTTAATATGGATATGATTCATGAGACCCCAAAACAATTTACAGTAGTAACATCAAGGATCATTGATCACAGAGGTGACAAGATGGTGTCAGTTTAAGTGGGCATTCACCATCTCTCTCGCAAAAAAAAAAACACCTGAGAGGAGGCAAGATCTTGCCCAAGGGAGCTGTTTTGGGAACCTACAGAGCAGGAGTCTTCAGGGCATCGATCTGGAGGGTGCTGGACAAAGAGATAAAAGAGCTCAAGGTGAAACTGAGTTTCCAGGCCCTGTGGCTGGAAATGGCAGGTGGCTAAGCCCCACCCTCAAGGCAAAAAGCCTCTAAGAGCCCCAACTCCCACCAGCCACTGAGCAGGAGGGAGCGTTCTCTGAGAGTGGGAAGGTTCTGATGAAGGGTAGAGAGGGGTTTCCTTTCTGTGAGTTTGGTTGCCTGCACCCCCTTACAGCTTTAGGGAACACACCAGGCAGCACGAGGTGGCACCAGGAAGAGGGGAGAGGCAAATCATCTCAGGCAGCCTGATTTACCCAACCGCCCTGGGATACAGAAACTTGGGCTGGGAGAGGGCGGAGTCAGGTAATTGAGTAATCTAGTGCTCAAAACTATCAAAATTCCAACTCCACTAAGGGAGACAGGCAGTAGGAAATTCTTAAGCTTCCAATAGCCTACTTAGGGTCCCCTGGGAGGAGGGAGTGATCTGGAAGAGGGTTGAGAGAAATTTTTCTGCAGTGAGTTCAGTCGCCAGGGTCTCATTTGAATTTCAGAAGGAACTCAACCTGACCAGGAGAGGTGAGGGGGGATCCACTCACATAGGCTATTGCGTCCTGCCACCTTGGGAGAGAAAGCAATGAGAATAGAAAGGGAGCAGGGACAGGCAGGCTCCTAATCAGCAAGAATCAACCCAACTGCAAAGAGGCAAACCTGCCCTAGGGAAAGTGACTGGATAGCTTTCTGAAGAGCTAACTGACCCAATGAGAAAGCTTACCTCAGTGGGGGAGTTTCTGCTTTGAATATAAGAGGTCCCTAGTTCGAGTGCCAGCTCCACTTAGAGTAGTGATCCACCGGGATATCAAACATCCAGCTCATACTTTAGGTCAGGGAAAACATAAACATTATTTTTGTATTAGCTTCTCTTAGGTCTCTTATTTTTCCTTAAAAAAGGGTTACTTTTTAAAAATTTAACTTAGTTTACTCACTAAAACCCACTTCAAAACCTGCAAATGGTAGGCTGCAGGGTAATTGATTGATGAACACCAGCAGCCCGAGAAGATACTCAGGGGCCTAAAAGGGAAGACTGTTCTTCCTTAAATTTTGTTTGATTGCTTGCTTGTGTGTTTGTTTTTTTTATTTTTCATTCCTCTTTCTCCCCCCCACCCCCGCTTCTTTTTAATTAGGTACTGCTAGTTTGTTTCTTGTTTGTTGTGTTTCCTCTTCCTTGGTTTCCCCTTTTTTGTTTATACTGATTTTGTCTACCAATGCTATCTCTTTCTCTTCCTTCATCTTTCTATCTTCCACTTTCTGTTGTTGTCTTACATTCCACCTCTCTTTGTTTAGTCCTCAATTTTTCTGGTTTCTATTTATATCTTGTCTACCTTTCTTTTAAATTAACTTTTTTTCTTTTTGTCTTTTCTTTTCTCTTTCCCTCTCTCCTCATAGTTGTTCTTTTTAATTCATTCTATATATTTTACTCTATTTGGTTTCCCATTTCATTGTTTGTACTCCATTTTTTTATTCCTATCACTCTACATTGCTTACACAAGCTAATTATTCATTTTCTTAGGTCTTATACAGTTCCTCTTCTAACTTTATTATTATTACTATTATCCTTTTCTTTTCTTACCTCTTACACTTTATTGGGCCCTAATCTTTTTCTTTCTAGGGAACATAGACAACAGCAAGGAAATAGAATAAGAGGAACAAAGTGTCAAAGAGAAAACTTAACACACACACACAAACAGAACTCATAAAACCTTAAAGTAGAAAGAGACGCTAAGCAACTGAATAAACCCATCAAGATAAACAGATGATCAGACAGCAACAAAAAATTACAAATCATACAAAGATACAGGAAGACATGGCCCAGTCCAATGAAAAAATTAAAAACCAGGAGGAGATAAAGAACATCAAACAACTAATCAAAACTGCCCAAACAAATATCATGGATCAACTTTATGAAGTGAAGGAAGAGATTAAGGTTATTAAGAAGACACTGGGAGAACATACTGAAGAAATTGTAAACATACATAAAAAGATAACAGATATGATGGTGATGAATGGCACAATCCAAGAAATCAAAAATACACTGGAAGCACATAACAGCAGGTTTGAACAAGCAGAGGAAATAATTAGTGATGTGGAAGACAGTACATATGAAATCAAACAAATAGCAGAACAGATAGATAAAAAGATAGAAAAAATCCAGCAGAGACTTAGGGATTTGAACGACAACACAAAACACGCAAACATACATATTATAGTCATCCCAGAGGGAGAAGAGAAGGGAAAGGGGACAGAAGGAGTGTTGAAGGAAATAATGGCTGAAAACTTCCCAACTCTATTGAGGGAGATGGATGTACATGTCCAGGAAGTGCAGTGCACCCCAAACAGTGTAAATCCCAACAGGCCTACTCCAAGACATATAGTTGTCAAACTGTGCAATGCTCAAGACAAAGAGGAAATACTGAAAGCAGCTAAAGAAAAGAGAACCATCACATACAAGGGAAGCTCAGTAAGATTAAGTGCTGATCTCTCATCAGAAACCATGGAGGCATGAAGGCAGTGGTACAACATAGTTAAGGTACTAAAAGAAAAAACTTCCAGCCAAGAATTCTCTATCCACCAGCAAAGCTGGCATTCAAAAAGGATGGAGAGTTCAAAATATTCACCGATAAACAGAAATTAAGAGAGTATGCCAATAAGAAACTTCCCCTTCAAAAAATACTAAAGGGAGTTCTGCAGGTTGAAAGGAAAAATACAGGAGAGAAAGAAAGTGGGAGGACAGTGTAAGAACAACTAAAAAAGACAAAAAGAGAAATAAAAACAACATATGACATACACAAACCCAAAGAAAATATGACTAATTAAAGTAATTCCTTGAGAGTAATAACACTGAATGTTAATGGATTAAACTCACCAGTCAAGAGACACAGATTGGCAGAATGGATAAGGAAATATGACCCATCTGTATGTTGTCTACAAGAAACCCATCCTAGATCCAGGGATTCAAGGAGGCTGGAAGTGAATGGCTGGAAAACAATCCTACAAGCAAACAATAATCAAAAAAGGGTGGGAGTAGATATAATAATATCAGACAAAATAAACTTTAAATGCAAAACTATTGTAAGACACAAAGATGGATACTATATATCAGGAAATGGGATAATCTTTCAAGAAGAAAGAACAATTATAAACATTTATGCACCTAACTGGGGCACCTCAAAATACATGAGGCAAACACTGGAAAAACTAAGTGGAGAAATAGAGGCCTCTACACATATACTGGAGGACTTTAATACACCATTATCACCATTAGACAGAACATCTCAACAGAGAATCAATAAAGAAACAAAGATTTTGAATACTACATTAGAGGTTCTGTATCTAACAGACATATACAGAACACTACACCCAAACACAGCAGGATATACATTCTTCTTGAGAGCACATGAATCATATTCCAAGATAGACCACATGCTAGATCACAGAAAAATTCTCAATGAATTCAGAAAGATTGAGATTATACAAAGTAATTTCTCTGACCACAATGGAATGAGGCTGGAAATCAGTAAGGGCAAGAGAACCAGATTAGCCACAACACACTCTTAGACAAACAGTGGGTCAAGGAGGAAATCTCATTAGAAATCATAAACTACCTTGAAACTAATGCAAATGAAAACACAACATATCAAAACCTATGTGATGCAGGAAAAGCTGTACTGAGAGGGAAATTCATAGCCATAAATGCATATATCAAAAAAAGAAGAAAGAGCTAAAATTGAAGACCTCACTGCACACCTGGAGGAATTAGAAAATAACAACAAACTAACCCCAAAGGAAGTAGAAAGAAGGAAATAACAAAGATTAGAACAGAACTAAATGAAATAGAAAATAAGAAAGTACTAGGGAAAAAAAATAAAACCAAAAGCTGGTTCTTTGAGAAGATCAATAAAATTGACAGACCTTTAGCTAGACTAACAAAGAAAAAAGAAAGAAGATGCAAATACACAAAATAAGAAATGAGGAAGGGGATATAACCACTGACCCCACAGAAATAAAGAGTATCATAAGAGGATACTTTGAAAAATTATATACCAACAAGAAGGATAATTTAGAGGAAATGGACAAATTCCTAGAAACTCACAAGCAGCCTACATTGATGAAAGAAGAAATTGATGAACTCGACAGACCAATTACAAGTAAAGAGATAGAATCAGTCATCTAAAACCTCCCAACTAAGAAGAGCCCAGGACCAGACGGCTTCACGGGGGAATTCTACCAAACATTCCAGAAAGAACTAACACCAATCCTTCTTAAACTCTTCCAAAATATAGAAGTAGAAGGAACATTGCTTAACTCATTCTATTATGCCAATATTACCCTAATACCAAAGCCAAACAATGATGCCACAAGAAAGGAAAATTACAAACCAATCTCTCTAATGAAAGTCGATGCTAAAATCCTCAACAAAATACTTGCTAATCATATTCAACAACACATCAAATGAATTATACACCATGACCAAGTGGGTTTCATCCCAGATATGCAAGGATGGTTCAACATAAGAAAATCAATCAATGTAATACACCACATAAACAGATCGAAAGAAAAAAAATCACATGATCATCTCTATAGACATAGAAAAGGCATTCAACAAAATACAGCAGCCTTTCCTGATAAAAACACAGCAAAAAATAGGAATAGAAGGAAACTTCTTTGATTTCCTTTCTGGAAGATAGGTTTACAGGAAATTGAAAGGGAGAAGAAGGTTATGAACCAACACCCATGCAGAGATAATCTATGATAAGGTGAAAGTGTGTAGTTGCGCATATGACAGGAGGGTAGTGATATTATTGGGTTAGGTGGTGCAGGTTTGACAGGTGGGTAGATGGGGGAGGGTAGGTTGGAAGGTCCAGGGAACTGGACAGAGGGTTGGGAGAGGGACCAGGTGAACACTGGGGATTGGTGGGATGTGGTTGAAAGTACAAAGTTGGGAACACTTTTATGGCAATATAACAAGGAAGGGTTGCTGGCTTAGGGTGTTGGATAGGGGCAAGTATTTGGGACAGGTTGCACCTGGAGCAGGCTTCTAGGGACTGTGTGAGTGATCATTTTGTCATTATGTGTTGTATCAGTGGGTGGAGACCCACATAATGAGTGGGAAGGACTTGGACTCCCATCCTGGAGACGAGCAATATATTCACAAACAGAGGGGCGGGAGTCTCTTGAGAGCATGGGCAGTTCCTAATAGGGAAGGACAAACCAGTGTGTCAAGACCTCAGTGTTGTTGCATGTAACTATGAATCTTGTCATCTAAGGAGTGAAGTGGAGGGGAGGGGAGCAGGGGGGCATAAGCCCTGAGGGGAGGTGGAGGGAGGAATAGAATAGATGGAACAGGAGGTATTTAGTGGGCAATGGAAGTGTTCTACATGATCTTGCAATGATACACACAGGCCATCTTAAATATCATCAACATTTATAAAAGTGTATAGTCTAAGATGTAAACCATAATGTAAAACATTGGCCATGGTTAGTAGCTATGTTTCACTATTTGTATATCATTTGTAACAAAGGTACCATCCACATATAAAAAGGTATTAATATGGGAAGGGGAAAAAGGGGGAGGATGTTGGGTATATGAGACTTTCCTGTACTCTGTATGTGACTTTACTGTAACCTAAAACTTCTTTGAAAAAAAGTAAGACACTGGGGAATAAATGGAAGAAAATGTCACTGTACATACAGGACACCAGATATTACAGCGATAAAAGGCAAACTGTCAAAAAAATTTTTTAATATTTTTTCATTATTTTTTAATATCCTAATCTTTTAGTTTTATTTTTAGTTTTTAAAAATTTTTATGTATTTTATTTCCTATATTTAAACCTATCATTATTATTTCATTTTCCTATTAATTGTATTTGGCTATTTTATTGGCTTCATTTTTGAAGAAGCTTTGGATCACAGAAGGGTTACAACTGGGGCAGGGGAGGATCATTGGTGTGGGGTCTTGGTGGTGGGGGATACATGGGAGGAAGGTCACCTGGGCATACAGATAAGGTATATAAATGTGTTCATATATTCACAGGGCATTGTCACAGTGGGTAGAGATTCACACAATAACCGAGAGAATATTGAATTCCCATCCTGGAGAGCTCTGCCACATTTTCTGATGGAACAGCAACAATCCCCCAAGTACAGGGGCAATGACTAGCGAAAGAGGATGGTCCACTGATGGGCCCTTGATATTGATGACGATGCTTATGAGCCTTTGCTCTTGAAATTGAAACTTAGCCTAGTGTTGTAGGGTGCCTAAGAGTTACCTCCTGAGAGCCACCTTGTTGCTCAAATGTGGGCTCTCTGTAAGCCAATCTCAGCATATAAATGCATTACCTTCCCCCCAGCATTGGACATGACTCCCAGGGATGAGACTCCTTGGCACCAAGGGATTACTACCAAGCACCAACTAGCAATGCAACTGGGAAAAGTGGAAAAAGACCTCAAATAAAAGGGGGAACAGGTAAAGACAAATGAGTTTACATGGCTAAGAGACTTCAAAGTGAGTCGGGAGGTCATCCCAGAGGTAACGTTTATGCATGTCTCAGCAGGATCTCATAGACTGCCAAAGTAGATACTACTCCAAATAGTGGGGCTCCTGAGTGTTCTGGAGACACCCAGGTCTTATTGTCAGGGCAGGTAGCTCCAGAGTTTGGTGCCTTGCCAGTGGGCCCTACTTTGGAGTTTGTGCTCCTGAGAGTGGCAGAGTTGGACTCAGTTATGGCTTCCCTACACATGGCTCATCTATCCCTTCTATTTGAACCTATAATTGTTGCTGGAGTTGGTATGTGTACGTCCAAGAGACTTAAATCTTTGGGCTCTCCATGTGCTAGCTCAGCCCTGAGCTTCAGCGGAGTTGCAACACATACTCCCCAGTTAATTGGACTCATTCAGGACAACTAACAAGGAGGTGAGGAGGGACACCCACCATACAAGGAAATGAGAGAGGCTAAAACTGCAAAGAAGAGAGTCCATCCATCAGCTATATGGGATCAAAGCCCCCTCTCAATTAGAAGTGGGATGGACATCATCATCCCAGAACCCTCAGGATTGGGGAATGAACTATGGACTAGAGTGGACTTACTGGTATTCTACTATAGACTTATTGTGATTCTAGCAATGAAAGAAATTACAACATTGATGTGGAGGTAGTGGCCACTGGAGGCTCTGAGGGCAAGGAGCATTAAAACAGGTGTAATATGCAGGCATTTTCAGGACTTGGGAATTATCCTGAATGACATTGCAATGACAGATATAGGCCATTATATATCTTTCTATAAACTACAGAATTGTGCGGGAGAGAGTGTAAACTACAATGTACACTATAATCCATTCTCAGTGGCAATGCCCAAAATGCATTTACTAATTGCAATGAACGTACCACACTAATGAAGGATGTTGTTTATGTGGGAAAATATGAGAGATATGGGGAGCAGGGCATGTGGGAATCTGTATATTTTTATGTAACATTTATGTAATCTAAGTATCTTCAAAAAAAAAATATATATATATATATATTTTTAAAGATCATTGATCACAGATCACCATAACAGATATAATAATGGAAAAGTTTGAAATACTGTGAAAATTACCAAAATGTGACACAGAGACATGAAGTTAGCCCATATTGTTGAAAAATGCTGTCAATAGACTTGCTCAATGCAGGGTTGCCATAAAGCTTCAATTTGTAAAAATTTAAAAAAAAAAATTTTAATGCAATATCTATGAAGCGCAATAAAGTGAAGCACAATATAAAGTGTGCCTATATGCATATGTTTTTATGATTATTTCACTAAAAAAAAAAAAAACTCTTAAAAAGTAAAACACTTAAATAACTTCTGTTTGTTCAAAGTTTTAGCGCTTTCTTAACTTTAAACAATTATTTTTATTAGCAAAAAATTGCAATGAACAAACATTTATTTTTCATTTAAAGGATTGAGTTGAAAGTGAAATATAAGACTTATATTTCAGCAGAACTTTAAACAGAGGCAGTGTCCAGGAAAGGAAATAAATTGCATTTCTGGGCATTATTATTTATAATATTATTAATAATTATTTATGGAGCACCAACTATGTGGCAGGCATTATTGTTAATTTTCACAACAAAGCAATGGCATGAAGATTACTCTCCCCATTTTGCACATGGGAAAACAGAAGCTATGAAGCTTTAATGGCTTAACCCAATAATATGCAGTAAAGAATATTTCCAGGGTTCAAACCCAGGTCTGTCTGCTGTGAAAATCTGCACTCTACTTTCCACTTTGCCTTCCTAATGCCTCCCACAATTTTGTTTCTAGCTTTTAACAGATCTTCCTCAACTGTCCTTTCTCCTACTTTGGTAGTACAGTGAAGTGGTCAGAGATGAAAGCTTTGATGCACTGGGACCATGCTGTGTCTTGAGATTTACCCTCAAGCATGATTTTTCTTGTACAGATCTGTACATGTAATTGTACATGTAACTGCTTCCAGGGGAGAGCATTGTCCTAAATCTGTATCGACCTCAGGATATGTCCTTGAATATTGCTTTCCCCTGATCTTAGGCATGGACCATGTAGGATTGACCCACATGTTGATTCACTTACATTAGCTGAAAGCACACATAATTTTAAATATCCCTGCCTTGGTGTGCTCTTGCTCATAGCTCCTCAGCACCTACACAGAGCCAAGGCAGGGTTTCCATTTGGGAACCAGAAACTTTGCAAAGAAATGCCATTAGCATCTGGCAGAGTGCTATTGGGAAGCTTTGCCAGGCCCTAGACCTTAGTGGTCTCAATTGTACATAAATACTAATGCTGAGTGTCTTAGTTTGTCAAAGGCTGCCAATGTGAAAATACTGGAAATGGGTTGGCTTTTATGAAGGGGATTTACTGGGGGTAAAAGCTTACACTTCTGAGGCTGTGACAGTGTCTGAATCAAGGCATCATCAGAGATGCTTTCTCACCAAAGATCGACTGCCATGTGGTAAGTCAAAATAGCAGGTCTGCTGGTCTCTCTCTACTATCTCCTGGAACTCAGCTGTGGGCAATCAGGCATCACTTATCTCTGTAGCTTGACCTGTTCCTTGGGCCCAGCCTCTTGGGGGCTTAGTGCTTCAGCTTCAGCTGCTAGAGATCCTCAAGTCCTCTCTCACACATGGCAGGGTAAAGAGAGCAGCTCTCTTTTTCTGTGTCTCTTTATGTGTTCCCAGTTTATATAAGACCCAGCAAGCCACACCTCATTGACGTAGTCCAATCAAAATTGATCTAATTAAGTGATCTAATCAAGGTCCCTTAACTGAGTCTATATTCAATCAAAGGGTCTCTTAATTGAATCTAACCAAAGGGCCCCATAGACAATAAGCTCCCATGCACAGGAATGGGTTAGCTTAAGAACAAAATATTCTGGGGTTCACAAGAGACTCAAACAAGGACACTGAGTTTCAAATAGAGCCGAAGCAGAAGAAGGATGGATTTTTTTTGCTGTGTAGTGGTTCAATTCTGGGGAACTCTCTTTGATGTTAAAGAGATGGATGCCTGCAACAGATATAGAGTACAGAGTGCAATAGAGAATGGTGCTTATGTATCACTGTTAAATACATTCAACTTGGCTATTTTTAAGTTAAATGTCTTCAAATATGTCAAGCACACTTGTTCCAATTAAGAATAAAGGCCATGGCAAGCTGGGGCTTGTTTTTAACTAAGCCAGTTTTTAGCTCTTTAAACACAACTGAATGCATCTGGAAGCTTTTGTCCAATTATAAAACCATATTTTTCTATCCTCATTAATGATCAATCCAAATTTCCTCGCATTTAAATATTTTTATACATATATACATATGTAAATGCATAGCCTGCATATCTTTATCCATGTGCATTAATGTATACATATGCGTTGTGTTTATGTGTGTGTGTGTGTGTGTGTGTAGTGTATATATACCAAGCATGGTAAATGTTAATTCTAAGCCAGTTTTGAATGGAGAGTCTCACATACTTTATTAGTAAGTGCCATAGCTAGGATGTTCCTATTTCAATGCCAAAATAGAACAACAATATAATTATGATTATATGTTCCATTAAAGATATGTGTAATATTTTGGACAAAGAAAATTGCCATCTTGACTTATTACTAATTTTTCAAGTGTAATAAATTATCCTTGGCCAATTTGGTAAAACCAAACTTCTTTGAAAATACACGCACACACTTAGACTCACACAACTTGTTTCAGGAGAAGAAAAATGAAATTAGTTATCACCTTAGAAAATAGTGCTGGAAGTCCCAGGTGAAATATCCAAAAGTTAAAAATCAAGAACATAAACTTGGAGTTGTAAGAAATACATGAGAAATCTTATTGGAAGGTAGTTGGTGAAGCAAGCCCAAAATGTTGGGAATTCATTTTGGCCAGGCCTTGAAGGATGTGAAAAAACTGTGGGTAAGTTAATGGTAAAATAGAGGGCTTTCTAGGTGATGAGGTCATAAATAAATAAAAGTATAGAGGCTATGGAAAACATTGCATTTCCATGGAATAGTGAGGATACCGTCCCCACTAGAATTCGGTGTCTTGAGAAACACATTTCAATGAGTAGGATGAAGCAAGATTATGGAGGATATCAAGATGTGTTTAGACTGGATTGGGTATTGAGGCTCAGTCAATTTTTGAAGGTTGGTCAAATTTTGAGAGTGTTTGAAAAAAATTAATGTCCCCATTGTAGGTAGAGAAGAAATCAGTTAGGTTTCTTGGCACCCAAGACTAGAATAGGTTCACCTGATACTTGCAAATGTAGGACTCTGCTTTTCTCCACTTACTTGTATGTCTGGTTTTGCCATTAGACTGTAACTTTCATGGAAGAAGGAGCTATTTCTATCATATTTATCTCTGTAACCACAGCAACTAGCATATTTTCTCACATATAGTAGTTGCCCAAAACATAGCTTTGATAAGTGAATGAAAAATGAATGAAGCTATTACTGAGTACTGGCACATAAGGTAATGGAGATTTGAACTAAGGTTATAAGAGATAGAAACTGCAAAAACTGAAACTTAAATTAGCATTGTTTTATATAGATTATGTAAAGGGGACTGAGGCAAGAATATTAAGAGCATGCATTTTTACAGAACTTGATAATTTACATAGTGCTTTCAGAACTAACTTAGAAATATTGGACTACTCTGCCCCAAGTTCCCATTCCCTAATATGTTGATGCCATTGACAAAATCAAAGAATAGAGTTACAGCACAGGTTTAGGGATGTGATTTGTTCAGTGGTGGTCAAGTTGAATTTGAAAAGAAGGCATGATAGTGAAATGTATGTCTAGTATAAATTGAGCAAATGCAATACTCAAATGAAAGGATGGCTCTAGAGTTACACACTTACAGTCCTCCAGGCATGAACGATCATGAGAATCTTTCAAGTGAAAACCAGATCAGTTTAGTAATATGTGTTCATTCTCCAAATATTAAAATTCCACTTTAGGGGAGGTATTAATTGCATTTGTCAAATTGTATATCCAAATAAACTAAAAACTCCTATTACTCTCAAGGCTAATATTTTTATTTAAAAGAAATAGAGTTATAAATATAGGAAATGCCCTCAAATCTAAATTATAGTACTCCTACACTGATGAAGCTTGCTGACCAGAATTTAAATTTCTATTGTAATTCATCATTGTAAAATTGTACTTTCTTCAGAGAGGAAGATGCCTCTGACAGCCTCCAAGGAGAGCAAGTACTATGTGCTGTTCTCTTCACAGTGGAAATATTTTCAAGAACCAGTGAGTCTTCTAATGCCTAACTCCTGCACACACATTATGAGCTACTATTGAAGCAATGGTGTTCTAGTGGAAACAAAATTTCTCTCTCTCTCTTTCTCTCTCTCTCTTGCTCGCTCTCTCGCTCTGGTGCACAATCAGAAATTTAAATCAACAGTCATGGTACTATGTACACAATTTTCTAACAAATTTAGATAATTGACTCAGAAAAGATGGATTATGTCCATTTTACTAAATTGAAACCACTTAAGATATCTATTCCTGCCTATGAGTATATATATCCTTTAGGCTATGTCCATATTCTAGCAAACTGATAGAGAATTTTTTTCTATTACAGTGTTTTCAAAATTTTTTCAACTAAGGAGCAGATTTTGTTTAGGATTGTTGCTTATAAGTTACCTTTGCTAGTTGTTACACAGAGAAAAAATATTGAAACTTGTCCATCAGACATATTACAATATAACAAAATTTTGCAATGAAATGTTTTCCAGAAGTTTTCAGTCAAAAATATGATCAGTAGCTTAAGCCAAAGTCAAGATTTCAACCTGAGTCTTCATCATCTTCTAAGGTTCTGAGGCTATTAAGAAAACCATGATAGGCAATTTGTAAAAACTAAATGGCATCTTTTTTGAAAGAAAATATCTTAGATAAATTACTTTACAGTGACATTTTACTGAAACATGAACTGCTAGAATATGGTATTTAATAGATGATATCTGACTTAAATCCCATCCAAGAAGCGTGTTCTCAGAAGCAGTGCAAGTGCTTCCACGTGGGACGGCCTCAACACGAGAACTAGCTAATACAGCAGCCTCTAAGGACAGCATGATAACAATCCTCTTCTGAGTTTTGAAAATACATTTGGATCATCTGAGTATTTTCAATATTGCAAACATTTTTTTTCAGTGAAGTCTTTGCCCATCCTATACAGAATTCCATTGCAGAGCACAAGGAAACTACCCTTTTCTAACTTTCAGGTGTTTATTGGGAAAGCACAGTTCAGAATGCCTCTTCTTCCCTTTAGGGAGAGACCTTCTCAAATGCAGAGAAGGCAAGCCTTAGCACAGTGAGACTTAAGGGTGATTGAGTATCTTCTCCCCTTCCTCACTCAAAACAGACTCTCCTATTTACTTGCCTTAAATTCCCACCAGAGTGATTGCATTCAGGAGATTCTTAGAAATATCTGTGTTTCATGACCTAAAATGGAGCAAGAACATGCTGGGAGGGAGGAAGGGATGAAAAATACATTCTTCAGGGTTTGGCTAGGGTCACCTCTATCTCTATCTCTATCTCTATCTCTATCATCTCTATCTCTATCTCTATCTCTATCTCTAGCTCTAGCTCTAGCTCTATCTCTAGCTCTATCTCTATCGTCTCTTTCTCTATCTCTATCTCTATCTCTATCTCTATCTCTATCTCTATCTCTATCTCTATCTCTATCATCTCTATCTCTATCTCTATCTCTCTCAATCTCTTTCTCTTTCCACGCCCTTCCTTATCCCCCTCTCCCTCTCCAGAAAACAATGAGATTAGAACACAGGGCCAGAAAGAGGGGGTGTTGAATCATAGAGCTGGGGACCATGAGCATTCAGGAACAATACCAAAAGCCATCAGGAGACCAGGAATGCTCTGGACTTTAAAACTCATTGCAATAAATGTTTGCTGAAAAAAATGGTGCAGGGGATTGTATTTATCCTTGTGGTTATTTCAGTCCAGGAGCATGGACACTCTTATTTGGCCCCTTTGCATTTGATACTGGAAGACCCAGAGTGAAGTCGCTTGAATTATAGCCCATCCAATATGGACTGTTGTATTGGCCTCACTTCTGTAAAACTGGGGCCTTACTCACTAATAAATTATATTTAAGTCCTAAATGGAAAGGCTTAACAATTTACCTTTTATTTTTAATAATATATCTATCTAGGAACTAGAGTAGAAAACTCCAAAGTGGGGCATTTAAATTAGAGAAGGTATGAGATAACCCATTGATGTATGAAAATATATTGGCAGGTGTGACAGTTTGAAATTCTTTTATGAATCCCAAAAAGATTATGTTCTTAAGCTAATCTACTTCTGTGGGTGTGTGACCCTTTTTGACTGACTATGTCAGTGAGGAGTGACTCAGGTTGAGTCTCTGCCCTCTTACTGGGTCTGATATAAACAGAGACAGACAGAAAAAAGGAGCCACCATATTATATTGATCCTGCCATGTGAGAGAGAGAACTGAAGGAAAATTAAAGCTGAGGTCCAAGGAGAAGTGAGCCATATGCCTGATAGATCACAGCTGAACTCAAGAAGAAAGTGGAGCTTCAAGAAGAAGCTCAGAAAGAGAGAAACCCTATACCTGGTTGCCCACAGCAGAGCTCCAGAAGATGGTTGATTCTGGAGGGGAAGGCAGAGATTGGTCATCACAACATTCCAGGATGTGAGGATCAAACAGTAACTGACTTTGGTGAGAAAGCATCTCTGATGGTGTCTTGACGGCCTCGGAACTGTAAGCTTTTCCCCAAATAAATTTCCCATTATAAAAGCCAACCCATTTCTGGTACTTTGTATCAGCAGCCCTTTGGCAAACTAAGACAGAAGGCATGTTGATTTTTTATATCAAAAAGAAAGAAATTAATCTTAACTAATATTTAAAATACAAATATTGGCATTTTTACTAGGTTCATATGCCAGGCAGTCCATCACCATGTTAAGTATAGGAATTCTCTGGGGGGGATATTTCATAATAAATACTTATCATGATCAAATAGATCAAATGGATTGAATTAGCTAGATGTAATTTCACCAATCTTCACAAAGTGAGCAGGTAGTGTTAAAGGTTCTTGGGGACTGAAGACAGTACTAATAAAAGCAGCAAATAAATGGCAGCACTAATTCCTCTACTTTGGATACAAGCTCTTTGTCAATCACAACGAGAATGAAACAATGACACTTTTAATCATATTTGACACGAAATTTTTATTTCCTACCAAATTCTATATAAAGCCTACTTTGTAGACAGCCATGCAGTTTTTGCATAAAAATTTCCTGTGCTGAGATGCTAACATATTCCATTGTGGCTAAGCTCAAAATTATCAGAAAATTCTTCCTCTGAACAAGTTGAATACTGTGTTCCTGTAACTTCTTTTTCTATTTCCCAGCCATTCGGTTTCCAGGTTAAATATCTCTAGTTCTTCCTATAGCATGGTTTTTAAATCCTTTGCCATCCTCGTTTCTCACCTCTGGTTGGATTCCAGTTTGCTCCTCTCCAATCTTAACTCAAAGTGTCCTTGAGGGTAGGATCTGACCAGTGGGGAAGGCGGTAAAACAATTGCCTTCCTTGTTCATTTATTCTACAAATTTAAATGAGAACCTACTATGTTCTCACTTATCCCTCATCCAAGTTCTTTTCATGGCACTGGAGGTACACAATGACAAGATAGATAAGCTCCTGCTCTCACAGAGCTTACACTCTAGTATGGCAGCCATAGACAACTAGCTAGTAAAAAAATAAACAAGAAAAATATTACATAGGCATAAGAAGCAGACAGAGAATTACAACAGGGTGATGTGGCAGGGAGTGAATTCGTAACTAATTTGGAATTGGGTGGTCCAGAATAGCCTTGCCAAGGATGGTTATATTTATGCTAAGATCTGGAAGAAGAACCTGCCAGGCGCAGGCACAGCTATTTTGCAAAGGCCCTAAGGTGGGAAGCAGTTTAGCAGTGGAAGAATCAAAGAAAGTATGGCAGAGCTGGAATCCAGGGAGGAGTGGAGAACAGTACAAAATGAAGCTGGAGAAGCACACAGGAATCAAGTAGTGAACAACTGTGTATGGCATGTTAAGAATAGGTTGTGGGGTTTTATTGCTGTTATTTTTTTCACTGATGACCCAAAAGTATGTCAAATAATACCAAAACTCTCACTGACTCCCTTTGGTTTTCCATAGTTGTTTACTGCTGGGCTACTGACCATCCAATCTTCGATAGTTCTTGGATATGCCACTTAGTTACAATATTATGTGCTCTCTCTACGCTCTACAAAGTACTCAAGCATTACCATAGGGAGGCATGTAAAGGTTATTTCTTCACAATCCAAAGAATCTGTTGATTCTTGTCATTCTAGCAGTCTATCACATGGCACTTCCTTATACAATGCCTGGGCAAAATATTTCTAGAAGTCTTAAATGGAAATTGTAGGCTATTTCTGGAAACAGCAGAATTTGAATGCCTAACCAATGTCTAATAGTCTGGTATTTGGAATTCTCAACTGTCTTAAATGTAAAAAGAGTAGTATGAAGAATAGTATGAAGAGGTATAAAAATTAAGGCAGGAATTTAAGTTTTATAGTGTGAGTAGTACAATAAGTATATTAACTCTAGTTTTGCTTGAAACATCAGTCAATAATTTCAAAACCCTCAGAAGTCTCTCTCTCTACCACCTCACTTTTCTTTTTTTTTTTTTTCTTAAGAAGTATTTATTGAGAGTAAGAACAGAAAAGGGCTTTTAGTGTCATCACTTTCAAGCTCAATCTTCCTCCGTGACAAGGCCTTGACCACCACCACCCTCCCCTTCACCCACCTCCACTCCAGCCAGCCTGAAGCTGGCAGGGCCCACACACCACTGGCCACACACCAGAAAAGGGGCACAGGCTAGGCAGGGCTTCCTCACTCCCCAGCTCCCTGCCTGTCCCTCTGGGCAGAGAGGGTGTCTTGCCTTTAACCCTTCCAGACCCTGAGGGGTGGAGGTGGGGTGAGGGAAGCTCCAAGTCAGCCCCACTCCAGGGACCCACCCCAGCTGGATGAGGGGAGGTATAAGATACAAGGTGGGCTCCGAGGCTACAAATTCTGATAAGAGGCAACTAATAAGGCCTTTTAAGCAAAGTGATGACAAACAAGGGAACCCCCCACCCCCACTCCTGTCCCTGAACTCCAGTCCTCAGAGGAGCCCTGGACTTGAACTCCCTCCTCCAAAATGGAGTCCCACCCTCAGTCCACCTCGCCCTTTCTCAGGCCAAAGGATTCTCTGTCACCTGCACCACCTCACTTTTAAAAATAAAATGTTCATGTTTTGATGATCTGCAACCCTATATCGACAAAAACAAAGGTATTTTTTGCTTGAATTTCTTAGGAAATGAATTTTCTCATCTATTTCCTTGTAATTGTTTTGCACATATTCCTTGATTAATGGCTTACATGTTGACACATAATTTGTCCTTGTTTCTAAATTATGAATCATTCTCCCCGAAATAAAAGATTTTGTCAAAACTGAACATGGAATCTTATTTTGACTTGAGTATTAAAGCAAGGCTAGGGCCACTGGTTAAATACTGATGAATCACAGGTGAACCTTGTTTAACTGTATATTTTGGATTGATCTTCCCTTTCCCTAAAATTACTATGTAAACTGATATTGTTGGAAAAAATAGTTTTTAATATGTCAAGAATCCTATAAAACACTGTCCCATAACTCATCTTTCCACTTGCCTAAAAACACTTGACCTCAGGCGAGTACTTTTACTTTTTGATCATATATTGGCACACATCTTGTTCAACTGGTGATGATTTTCATGACCCACTAACATAACAGTGGAAAGTTGAATTTTGGTTCTTAAGGTTTCTGAGCTTAAATTTATTCATAATAAAGATCAAATTTTTGGTAGAGTATTTCTTATGCACTGATTTCAGATAAAGAATTTATGAAGATTCTAGATAGTTCATATAATTTTATTTCCTATGATGAGTCACTTTCTGGATACATATCCTTAAGAACATGCAAAGAAAATACCAGAGGATGGCATGGAAACATTGAAATAATATATTGAGGCCAAAGCAAATTTGCTGCCATTTTATAATTTGAATTCACTTTCACCAGATCACATGATACTGTAACAGATAACATCTGTGAACATTAATTTTACTACCTATTTTCATTTCTCTCAAAGATACTAACATAAACTAGAAAAAGAGCTCTTACTCTTTCCTTCATATTAGTAACCATTATAATCTTTGTTTTATCCTTGCTCTTCTTTATTACATTTTATCTTGGAGTCCTTTAAAATATTGTGTAGACAGATTACATATTCACTGCAAAAGGGCTGAATAGAAGAGCTATTCATTTGGTGTTTTCCTTTCTTCTCCCTTGTCAACAGCAATTAATGTTCCTATTAAAATAATATGGTTTTAATTCTGGTTTGGGTTGCTAAGGACTGAGGATAATACACAAATCAATAGAACATTAAGGAACTACTACTCCCACAAGCCATAATCTGAGATAAACACCATATGACTCAGTAAATCTAAGGAAATGTCTCTTAAAAATCTAATGCCAACTTGAAGTGCCAAACAAATGCCAGCAGTTTCAGACTCATGCTAAAGGAAAATCTAGAAGTCTGAAACTCAGAAAAAGTTATTGTCTTATCAGTAAAACAATTTTAATTTATTCTTTGTTAGCTATATTAAATAAATTTTATAACACTTCTTCCTTAAGGAAACAAAAGCAAAAAATATGTTCATCTTTGGTCTTTATAAGATCAGAAGTACAGAGAAAAAGTTATGTTAAAAATTTATCCAGGGTCTTAGAGAAAGTTTATGCTAAAATCAACTACAGGAATTTTGAATATCCTGGTGTGGTAGCCTCTTCTATTTTCTACCCCATCATCTTATCCATAATATTTGTTATTTGGCATAGTTCTAAATCAATCACATCTCTCCATAAGACATACTTTTTGATAGATCATTCATTTCTAGGAAGTCACATTCTTCCATTCCTATCTAAAATAAAGAGTAAGAGAGCAAAGATAAAAATAGAGTTGTGGAATTTCTTTGCTATCCACATCAAGGGGAAAACGTATCTGGTAAGAGGAGGGTAGCATCAGGGGTTTCTAGGCAGTGATGATGCTCACAGGCATGGGTCTATACCATCACAGTTCCAAGTCAATGGCCTATTTTGTTTCAGGCCCTAAAAGTTAATTATGATTGTTTGGGATCTAGAGACTCCAACAAAGGACTCTGTAAAGAGCCAGGTAGTCTATCAGGTTCCTGGCTCAAATGACTAGAGTCCCAGTGAAGACAGGGACACTAATCAGGACCCCAAGGCCTGCAGCCGGGGTACCCACACTTACCTAGGATTCAGTGTGGCCACAGCAAGCGCCAGGGAGGCCAACTACAGATCACATACTGTGGAGGGATACAGCTACTCCTGTTCCAAACAGAATGAACCCACAGATACCAGGGCTTGGTTGAGGTGGGGTGGTAATCGTTTCATCTCGTAGGTATGAATAGATATATTTGCATTTACCATATTTTGGTTCACTCTTAAAGTGAGACTTAGCCTTTTAAAATCCATGTGCTAAGCCATTCACCAATTTACTGAAATCAACTGAGGAAGTATTCAGTTGCGCTCTGACAAACCTCAGTAGAAAATGGTAATAGGAGAGAGAGAAGATACTTAAACAGATAAGCTATAGCAGTTAGGCATTATTTATGAATTCCAAAAATAGATGTTAGATTATGTTTGTTAACTGGTCTATATCTGGGTGTGATTAAATTATGGTTAGGGCTTTGATTGAGCCATGGTAGAAAAGAGAGTTGGAGTTTTTGAGCTGGAGCACACAGAGGAGCTTGGTCATGAGGAAGGAGAGAAGGCCCCGGGAAAAGAGAGATGAGCCGTTCACCTGACAGTCTACAGCTGGCCTTGTGGAAAGAACAAGCTGAGCCCAGAGAGAATCGAGTCCCAGGGAGAGAGACAAAGCCTAGAGAGCCTGATCATGGAGCCTTAAGAGGAAGAAGCAGGCTGAATGTCAGTGGTAATAGACTGGTGATGGAAGCAACTTATACTTTATGGCCTGGTAACTGTAAGCTTCTACCCCCAAATAAATACCCTTTATAAAAATCAACTGATTTCTGGTATTTTGCATCAGCACCCCCTTGGCTGACTAATACATAAGCTTTTCTGCAGAGCTTTCTTGTTTTAAGAAAAAGGTTTCAGGAGAAGGATTGCTCAAGACTTTTCCCTAAAGAGAAAGCTGGCTTTTCTAAAAGAGAGTGGCTCTGAACAGATATATTAATGAAGATGTACTGTGTTAGTCAGCCAAAGGGGTGCTGATGCAAAATACCAGAATTCTCTTGGCTTTTATAAAGGTATTTATTTGGGGGTAGAAGCTTACAATTACCAGGCCACAAAACATAAGTTACTTCCCTCACCAAAGTCTGTTGTCACATGTTGGAGCATGATGGCTGCCGATGTTCAACCTTCCTCTTCCTCTTAAGGAGTCGATTCTCTCTGGGCTCAGCTGCTTGTCCTCTTCGCAAGACCAGCTATAGACTATCAGGTGAACAGCTCGTCTCTTTTCCCGGAGCCTTCTCTCCTTCCTCATGGCCAAGCTCCTCTGTGTGCTTACTTCCTGGGGCTCCAGCTCAAAAACTCCAGCATCAAGACCCCAGCTCTGTCCTTTGCCATATCTTTTATCTGTGAGTCTCCATCCACCAAGGGGCGGGGACTCAACGCTCTCCTGACATGGCCCAATCATAATTTAATTAGTAAAAGTGAAATCTCTGAATCCAATATACTCTAATACACCTAGAGGAAAAGACCAGTTTACAAACATAATCCAATATTTCTTTTTGGAATTCACCAATAATATCAAACTGATACATGTACTTTTAGAAGATTCTTAAAATATTGTAAGCTGAAGGAATCCTAAAGATAATCTTAGTCCAATCCCTTCATTTACTTATAAGAAAATTGAGGTTCAAAGCGATTCTTTCTATTATCTTATTTGTCAAATAAATATAATTACACCCAGAATCACTTAGCTCATAGATTTGTCATGATTATTAAATTTTCAGAAGAACGTGAAAATATCACATAAAATGTAAAGCACTAAAAAACATAAGATATTGTTATTATTACAAATTATTATTGAAATAAACCTTTAAATAACTTGAAAGTGGTCAAATTTAAAATGTAACATGAAAAAGTAATTAGGAGATTTAAGCTTCCAGCCAAGGTAGAGTAATAGGTACCAACTGTATCCTCCTGCCTGAATCAGCAAAATACATGAAACAACAGTTTTCAAGAACTGGATATCAGGCAATGAGAGCTGAGAAACAAATGAGGTGAGCCATACAATGTCCCCAGCTTATTACATTGAAAGATTTTCTAGGTTATGGCCAGGGAGAGAGAAAATAAACAGAGACTAGCATGCTCCCTGAGTTGAGAAGACAGAGCTAAGAGTCTGGGAAAACCAAAGGAGCTAAAGTTCACAGGGCAAAGCACTGGAGAGGTGAGAACTGCAAGGATTTAAGAAGGTATTTTAGGGAAGTAGGTGTAGCTCAGTGGGTGAGTGCCTGCTTCCCATGTACAAGGTCCCAGGTTCAATCTCCGGTAGTACCTCCCAAAAAAAAAAAAAAATTCTTACAGAGGGCAAACATATTAAACCACAAAATAAGGATCAGATCTGCACTAAAAGAAATGCTAAACAATATTCTTTTAGCTTAAGGAAAATAATACCATAAAGAAACTCAAATCTACAGGAAATATTGAAGACCACTGGAAAAGGTAAATAAGTGTAAATATGAAAGAATTTTTTGTTGTTGTTCTCATAATTTCCTTAAAAAGAAGACTGAATGTTTATAGCAAAAACAATAGCATTAAAATGTGGACTTTCTAAAGTATGGAAATAAAAGATAACAAAAAATTGCACAAATGATAGGTAGAGTGGGGAGTAGAAATACACAATTTTAAGATAATTTCAATGAGAAGTGGTAAGCATTACCTATGAACTGTGAAGTATGAGATCATGTAACATTGATTCTAAATAGACTTGGATACATTTTAGCCTAAAACAACTGCTAAAAATTAATAAAATAAAGTATAGTTAAGAAATCAATAGAGCAAATACAATGGACATGAAAAAATATTTGGTTAATTCACTATTAAGAAAATGGTAAGGCAAGCCACAGACTGGGAACAAATATTTGCAATATATATATTCAGACAGGGGCTCATATTATAATATATAAAGAACTCTTACAACTCAATAATAAAAGGACAAGCAATCTAATAAAAGAAACGGGCAAAACACTTGTACAAAAGAAGAAATACAAATGGCCAGCAAGCACATGAAAAGATGTGCAACATCATGAGTTAGCAAAGAAATGCAAATTAAAACCACAATGAGATGTCACTTCAAACCACACAAGAATGGCTAAAATAAAAAAGACAATTCCATGTATAGTCAAGGATAAGGAACTATTGGAACTCTTGTACATTTCTGGTGATGGTATATATACTTTGAAAAACAATTTGGTAATTTCTTATAAAGAAAAATATACAACTATTATGTGGCCCAACATTTCCACTCCTACATATTTACACAAGAGAAATGAAAACATATATCCAAAGAAACACTTGTACATGAATGTTCATAGCAGCTTTATTCATAGTAGCTAAAAATTGCAAAGAACCTAAGTGTGCATCAACAAGTGAATGGATAAACAAATTGTGGTATATCCATTCAATCAACTACTACTCAGCAATAAAAATGAACAAATGTCTACTATGTGTGAAAAAAATTAATGAATCTCAGAAAAATTATGCTGGGCAAAAGAAGTCAAGAACAAAAGACTACATATTGTTTAATTCCATTTTTATGAGGCTGTAGATCAGGAAATATTAACTTATAATGATAGAAATCAGTTCAGTGGTTGCCTGGACCTGGGGAATGTGATGATTGACTACAAAGGGGCATGACAGAAATTTCTGGGGTTATGGAATACTACATTATTTTTATTAGGGTGGTAGTTACATAGTGGATACATTTGTCAAAGCTCATTGAACTATACCCTTAAAATGTATGAATTTTATAGTATATGAATTATACTTTGATAAAGTTGATTTTAAAGAAAATAAAAATGTGCCTTGGATAAAACATTTATAGTACCAGTTCTTATCCATGCTCCAATTTTACTGTCTGTATCATTTTAGCTTCTCCAAGTTTCAGTGTCCAAATTTGTAAAATGAAGCCAGTGAAATTAATGAATTCTAAGTTCCCTGCCAGCTGAACAATTTCAAATGCTAATATTAACATACATCAAATACAGTCCATAAACTTCCTATACCTGGTGTTATCTGTTCACCTTTACATATATGTGTGTATACATATATATACAATACATACATGTATACACACATGAGTACAAACATAAGGTTTAAGTAGCTTACTGCTTTTTATGTAATATGTGAGCTTAATAGCATTTATAATTAGAAATACTCAAAATATGTTATTTTTATTTCTTAGAATTTCAAGGTTAGCTTTGGTGTTAATTGATCTTTGCTACAATTGTGGATTAAGAATCACTTATTGTAGAAGCAGATGTGGCTCAAGCAATTGAGCTCCCACCTACCATATTGGAGGTCCCTGGTTTGGTTCCCAGTGCCTTCTAAAAGAAGACAGTGAGCTGGCCCAATGGGCAGGTGTGGCAAGCTGACATAAGATGATGCAACAAGACACAAGAAGAAAAACATAATGAAAGACACAACAAAGCAGGGAGCAGAGGTTCCTGGTGCCTCCTAAAGAAGACAAGCAAGACAGCGAGCTGACGCGATGGGCAGGCACGGCAAGCTGACGCAACAAGATGACACAACAAGAGACACAAGAAGAAAAAACATAATGAGAGACACAACAAAAGCAGGGAATGGAGGTAGCACCAGAGATTAGGCACCTCCCTCCCAAGTCAGAGGTCACGGGTTCGGTTCTCAGGGTCTCCTAAAGAAACAAGGAAGATGAACAGACACAGCAGGTACAAACAACGAGGAGGTAGGGAGAAATAAATAAATTAAATTAACCTTAAAAAAAAAAAAGAATCGCTTATTGTTACTGTGTTTTTTAAAAATAAAACCTATTTTGGTTTCTGTGGTGTTCTTATGAGTTCGGATTAGATCACACCGTTTCAGCAGAACAGTTTTCCTGACAGTCTGGCTGCTTAGAACAAGTGAGTGTCACATAATGCCTTCCTTTTACTCTTTCAGAGCCACAAGAAATATTTAGCACACCTCACCTTTAGACTTCAGTGCTAAGTGTGGTCCTCCATTACTAGTCATCATTTATTGAGCATGAATTATCCACAGCACACCAGAATGAAATAAATCCTAAAATATTAATTAAAGCTGGGGTTCCAGAAACTTACCAGTTCCTAAGAATCATTTGCCCTCTTCCCAACAGATCTAGTGGATCAGAATCCCTGGAAAGGAGGTCTGTGGTTTCTGCGCATTTTTAAGTATAGCCATATCACACCTTACCCACACACAGTAAGTTTCAAGATCGGGCAAGTCTGGAAAACTCTGGCCAAATGCGAGAAGCCATAGAATTTACCTCAGAGTCTTGGCGGACCACTTCTCAGAAACATTTGACGCATTTAGTGTGCTAGAATTTAGATCGTCTCTTTCTCTAAAGTGTCTCTGGTAATTAGAGAGAAGGAGGTGGGTTGCAAATTATAACCAGACAGGCAAATTCTGAGGCCAAGACTGAAGTCACTGTGGTATTCTCTTGAGTGATAAATAAGTGTGTCTCGGTCCATTGTTGTCAGGCAGTTCCTTCTACGTGGAGCAGATAATTCATTCTGGGCTCTGTTAAGCAAAATAAATCATGGCACTTCTCATCCAAAGTAGCCAGAATGCGCAGTCTCGAAGCTAAAGTCCCAATGTAAGCAAATGTGCTGGTAGACATTGAGAATGTGTCTGTTAGTCAAATATTAGGAGCTACACAGAGCTGCAATGACAGTGAACTGTAGGCGGGACGATAGGCCTAGAAGATGGTCATTTAAAACTTTCATTCTGAAAACCTTAAAGAGAAGATTAAATCTTATCCAGGAATAGCTGTGGCTGTTATCTCTAACTGAAGAGGCAGCAGATGATAATCTCATTTTCCAGTCCTTCTGTCAAATGAAGGTTATTTATCTTTCCATAAATCAGTAACCTACCAGCAGCCAGGTTTCCTCAGGGATCTGAAGGCATAGAATGGACAGTTAAACCAGATCAAGGGATCAAAAGAAAAACTTTGTCCAGGGTGAATCAATGCCACTTAGTGCCTTCAAAAAAGCCCTGTTCTCGGTTTTCCGGCCAGTTTATGGGTGACTAAGGAAACAGGAAGCCGCTGGAAGGTAATGAAAATTGTACTCTCCAAAGAAAATACGTGCTCCACTCTAACCAGCTTCAGTGCAGTAGCAGTAGAAAGGAAGATTTTAATACCTGAAATTGTCATAGGGAAATTATGATCACAATTCAAGCTGCCTTTCTCCTGGTTTATAATGGGCTGTTTCAGAGGAGCCAGCTGGTCCTGTCCCAGGAATACTTCAAAAACATCATACCAGGAAATGCAGACAATATCCAAAATATTATCTGTGGAATCAGCTGAGACTTTTTTCTATTAGAAAAGTTCTGGAACTTCTTCAGCAAATGTGTTAGTAACATTTTATAAATATCTAATACTGCAGAATTTTTCCTACTTCTGTAATGTTGATTGGTCAATCAAAATTCTCTAATTCATTTATTTCCAAACATAGCTGATGGACAGTTGGCTTTAAAAATACACATTCCAGGCCCTACCCTAATTCGGTAGCCTGGGATGAGATTCAGGAATATGTGAAAAATTTTGCCTGACAAAATTTTAACTGGCATTCTATTTAACACAAAAGCCCTATAAAGAAGAAATCAGAAAAAAAGGGAATATGCACATCTCTAAGGTATAACATTTTATATTTACATAAAACATTAATATATCCATAGATACACACTTCTGATGTAGAGGAAAGGAGTTTGTTTGTTTTGTTTTATTTTTTCATATAGGTCCACTAATCGAACAGTAAAGCTATCTTTCTTGCATATCGCCTACCCACAAAGTACAATATAGAGTTTCTGCTTTTAGTTTCTTTAAAGTAGTAAGGCCTAAAAGATATTTTTGAAGAAGCCTTAGCATAAGACTCTTAAATTTCTACAATTTTAAAAATCACTTACAGTTGCCTTGTGGTTGGGGCTTGAATCATGTCCCCCACAAAAGACATGTTCGTCCTAACCCCAACCCTGTGGGGATGAAGCCATTTGTAAATAGGAACTTTGAAGATGTTATTATTAGTTAAGGTGTGGACTCATTTTTTTATTAGAATCTATGAAGATCCTTTTTAGATGAGGAAAAACCGGATCAGGGTTGGCTTTGAGCCACGTGGCTAGAGTCCTTATAAGCAAATGAAATTCAGATGCAGTGGACCAGTAAGAGCCAGAAGTCAGAAGAAATCAGAAAAGCAAGGCACAAAAAGAGAAGGATCACTGTGTGATGGAGGACTGCCGGAACATTACAGACTCTGCAAGAAAGCAAGCCCTGCCAAGAGCTTGATGTTGGACTTCCAGCCTCTAAAACCTTAAGCTTAACCTTTGGCTTAAGCCAAACCGTTGTGTGGTATTTGTTGTAGCAGCCCTGGCAAACTTTGACTCTTATCCACGTACAAAAGAAAAGAAACACTATAAATCTCTTTCCACCTATCCTTTTATCAATTTACACTATTTATGTTGTATCATGAACAGGTTTAGGAGAAAACACAGCAGGCTCTGGTAAGCATATAAAGAACTGGAGTGAGCAGAAATGAGCAGGAATACTAGAGAATAGGTGACAAGCCAGGAAACGTCAGCTTGCTATAGTCACTAGTCAGTTTGTTTTTCTGAAGTAAAAGAAAGTTTGTTAAACCATAGAGTGGGTTGAATAAAAATTCATTAATAGAAACTTTACAAAATTTCTTCACATACAAGTGAATGGGATCATTATCTGAGCTTGGGAAATATTCTGCTAAACCAGAGCTTCTCAAACTTGAATGTACATACAAATCCTCAGAGGATCTTGTCAAAATATAGATTCTTGTTCAGTAGGTCTAGAATGGAACCCGAGAATCTGCATTTCTAGCAATCTCCCAGCTTGTAGCAAATCTCAGTAACAAGGCTCTAAATGACACTTCTGAGTGCTTTATTACATCATATGATATTCTTGCTGAATATCAAAGAAAGATTCCATTGTGGCAGCAAAATTATAGTTGAAAGTGGATTTTCTTGTCATCTCATTTTTAAAATTAAATAACATATTCTTTTAAACAGAAGAGCTTATCAACCGACCATTCTCAGTAACAGAGTATAAGATTTTTTCATTTTTTCCAACTATTTTCTGGACTAAATTATCTGCTTCATGGAAAGAAGTTTTAAAGAGCAGTAACAGAGTGCTTTTTAATTTTCCATTGATTTCAACATTACCAACTCTTTCTGCCACTGAAGTGAAATAGAAATTGAACTATTTACTCTTACAACTTTTGGATTACAGAAAAGGAAGTTATATTTATGGAAAACTTCATCAGGATACCTTCTTCTAACTCCCTATACCAATATTCGCTCTCAGTTTGGGTTTAGCCCATTTCAAAGCTAAAACAAGGGATTTCTTGGCAGCAAATATGTCCTTGATGAATCATCATAGGAAAGATAGCAGTGGAGTTTGACAGGGGGGTGTTGAAGAAAGTAGAAACAGTTCTAACCGGTTTTCTCTTGCTGCAGGTAGTTTATTTCAATTGTCAACACGTCTCAAAAGAAATTTCTAGTCAGACTCCCACTTCCTCCTAGTCATATGGTTCCTACCATGATTGCCACTTGATTTGACCCATTTTTGGAAATTTGCAACATCACACTAACAGTATCAACCAAAGTCTAATTATAATATACTTCTGCATCGGATGGGATTATGAGGACTGGCATCGCTATAAAAGGAGTGTTTGCTCCAGGTGGCCTGAGAGGAAGCAAGTCTTAACCCATATGCAGGGAAGGAGAGGCTGGGTCTCTTTTGAGGTTAGGAATGCAGCCCTCAGTTGTCAAATTGCTCACCAGCACCAGTCTACATGACTGTTTAGGAAAGGTGAGCATAACTGGACTCCCTCCACAAGCCAGGAGTCTCAATACATCATCTTTAAAGGACATTCACTATTGAAAAATGCACATCCAAGGCTTTAAACTCCTACTTAGGTGGAAAATATTCCTCCAAAGCAATTCCTTTACTCTACTCCCCATCAAGACCATGGCACACTTGGGGAGGAACAGTGGAAGACACTGAACATGAAGATCACCAAATGGGCTCTTACTGACCAAGCCCAGCATGACAGTCTTGGCCACATTGCCCCATATTTCGTATCAACTCATTAAAGCTTTGTTGTTGCTGTTTTATTACATTGAGAAATAGAGACACTGTTGGCAATGGATCCTGCTGCTTAATCAGCAAAGTACAGCTTTTTAAATTCTACTTCCCTAAAATATATAATAAACGTCTGTTTGTGATCTCTTGCCTGGGTAATTACCAGAAACGTGGTTCTAATCTTTTAGAGGCCAAAGACCTTCTTGAGAATAAGACAGAAATTGTGGGCCATTTTCCCAGGACAAAAAACAACAACATTCTACACGCAACTTTGAAGGTCTTGCCCAAGGGACGTTCTTCCTCTGCAAGGCTACCAGGTTATGAATTCTCATCGTAACATAATATGAATATTCTCTGACCCATTCCAAGAGAATGAGATGCATGTACCTAAACACTGCCTGCTCTGGGTAAGTAGCCCAGTAACTCCAGTCTCCCTCAGAAGACTCTGTCTGCTTCCAGGCCCCTGCTGTAGGAAAACTTTGGGGTGGTACCAGGAATTACCTGCTGTGAACGTCAGATAGCCACTGGCTTCCTGTGTGGCAGCCAATGGCACTGGCATCAGTTATCCAAGATTCTTCAATTGGTGCCAACTACAGTACCGCCTAATTGTTCAGCATTTCCACGTTCGGGAACTTCTCCTCGATGACTGCCCGTGGCACGTCACTGCCTTTCTGAATCATGCAACATGAGGATGTCATATCCTCTGACTCAGGATGCTTTATTTCACTGCTTATTATTATTATTTTAAGAACTGCAAGCAGAAAGGTGGTCTTTGCTTAGATCTGACTTCCCAGTTACCTTTCCTTTTCTCACAAGGATCCAGCAGATGGAGAGGGAGATTAGGAAGGGAAGGGAGGATCCTACAGATCTGGGCTTGAGAAGCATGCCCTATTTGCTGGGAGGGATGTGCTTCTCCTTTGCTGAGAGGCTGTGGCCCACAGTCCTTGCCAAATTTGAGGCAGCAGCTAATAAAGCATTTCCATGTATGTACTTTTCTCTCTACTTTGCCCAAGGAAAGAGTGAGTCAGGTTATGCACCATAACATGTAGGACTAAAATACCCTTGTTTAAGAAGTAAAGTAGCTATTAGGTTACAGGGCCTTGTCCATTCTGAGCACCAAAATCTATCATACACTGGTCAGGCAGAGTCTACCTAAGTGAAACCTCTTGGCACTCTACACTGAGAAATACTGCATAGAGTTAATTAAAGCAGATATTAGAAACTTGATTTGCTTGCAATGGTCTAGTTGTGTGACTTAGTAGCTGCATGATCTCAGGTAATTCATGTAACCTCTTTGAGCCTCAGTTTATCCATCTATCCACCTAATGGTACTTATCAGGAGACGATCGAGCAGGCCAAGGCGCAGCTGGCATGCCACATGGAGGAGGACGATGACAAGATGCTGCAGCATAAGAGCTGGCGAGACTGCAGATGTGGTGGCATCATCTGGGAGTCTCGCTGGGCACCCACTCAGAAGACTGCTGCCAAGAAGACCCTCCTGCTCGGCACCTTTAAGATGGCGATGCTGAACCTCTTTCAGATTGTGAACAAGCAGCCCAAGGAATCGACCTACATGCCGCTGGAGGACACGCACAAACAGCTGGACATGATCCAGCAGTTTATCCAAGACCTGTCGGACATCTGGTCAGAGGTGAAGAAAGAAGAAGGAACAACAGCAAGGCTGGGTTTAAGGAGGTACCAATGGGTCCAGGATGTTCTGAGACAGAGAGAAAAGCTTCCTGGTGAACTTCCAGTCCAGGCCACTAAGGTACCCGGTACCTTTCTGCTGGCAAACACTATGCCATTTTCCCCTCAGGCCTCAGTCCCTCCCAGTCCTGAAAACATTAACTTTTATGAGAAGTTTTTTATTTTTTTTTTTGTTTTGTTTTTTAAAAAGGATTAAATTAATTCATGGAGTATATGTAAAGATTAGTGTGTGGCACATGTTAAATACTGTGTGAAGGTTAGCTGCTATTATTACATAAGTTATTCCTGACAACCTTCGTTTAACTCAGTTAAAGCTGGAAGAAACCTGTATTGATTTCAGGTTATGGGACAAAAAAAAATGGTATTGATTTGGAGTCTAGTACTTCATCATGCTGGAAATCACTGTAGCAGTTAAAAATCAGCTGAGTTCAAAAATGAACTGAGCGAACTTCAGACTGAGCATCATCATCTATTAAGAAATAATAACAGATTCTTCCTCAGGGGATTTTAATGGCACTTACCCCACACAGAGTAAGTATGCAATTAATAATTAGCCCTTATTAATACTAAAAACTAACAGAAGCATAAATGTATACAACTGTAGAATATAGTCAGCAGGCAGCCATTCATTTAAAAACTACAGATATTGCAGTTACTATGGACGAGGCGATGTACCAAACCAGCTCACTTCTTGACTCTTCGTAATAAATCCAGGAGGAAGGTACTATTACTCAGTCCCATTTTAAATATGGGGACACAAAGCCCACAACATTTCCAAGGTACAGACCCAAGATGCAACTCCAGGCTCCTCCTAAGCCAATGCTCTTCCAATGATGAACAATAGAACTTTCTGCAATAAGAAAATGTTCTGTCTGTGCTGCCCAGGACCGAAGCCGGTGGCCACGTGTGGTGATTAGGTCATTGAAATATGGCAAGTGGACCTGAAGAAGTGAATTTTTTATTATATTGAAATGTAATGAATTTAAATTAAATTTACATGGCCCAATATGGCTAACAGTTACCATATTGAACAATACAGCTTAGATGACCATGTTGAATTCCTTTGTCAAAGAGCTAGCTCTGCTAAAGAAACTAGTGGAAACCCTTACCTACACTGCCTTTTGCTCCAAGCTTCATTGCCGTCCCTCCATTAAGGAACTTTATTACCATTTTCTTTTTTTTAAAAAAAGACCTGTTCTGGTAACACTAATTATACTCAGTAAAAGGAGACTCTTCCTCTGTTAATACTCCTCTAATGATGACTGATTAACTTTTTACCACTTGTTCTAAGGACTTCACACTGTGATTGCTCAATTCCAGTCACTATTCTTTAACCACAGGTCACATCTAGACAATTTTCTGTGCACATCCATCCTCTACTTTGAGTTTTATTTCGCTCCCTTTTGTACATCTAGCAACTTTTTTTAAAAAAAATTCATAATTAAACTTTATTTTTAGTGAAATTTTAGATTAAGAAGTTACATCAAAAATATAGGGGATTCCCATATAACCCACCCACCCACATGTTGTCATAGGTATGTTTTCTAGATAGATAGAGGCCCACACAATAGATAACAAAATATTAAACTCCCATCCCATGAAGTCCTGCTACTTTCTCAAATGAAATTGCAAAAATCTCTGGAATATATAGGCAGTGCCTAATAAAAGAAAACAGGCCGATATGACAACTAGCAGCTTTTTGTCTGAGCTGAAAATGGAGCCCTGTTGGATGGAAACGTATACTCCATGACACTTTTTATGTAACACCTTCAAACTTGGCTATCCTTTGGAATCCTTGTTCTCACTTTTGCTTCTATTTCATAAAAATACCTTCCCTGAGAACACCCGTCTGATTACAAATGGCCAGTCCTTACCTCCCCACCCCCAGTCTCCAAACCCCATGGCTGTAATTTGGCAGCTGTGACCTATTCAAGTTCAGAGAGGCTTAGAAGAAAGCAATGATCATAAAAAGAACCATACTTTTATCCCACTTAGTTAAATCTATATTACAATGGAGAAAATAATTCCATTTGAATGATTATATATGCATCCTGAAGTCCATTCTCTTTTTAGCTTCCTTATTTTATTCTATTTTCTGTGCTGGAAACCTCTATCCAAACAAGCACTGTCCCATTTGCAAACAGGGCAGAGAGTATGACTATCACTTTTACTCAAGTCCTAGTACAGCATGACTTTTAATCAGCATTTTCAAAACTGTATCTCCAATGTCACTGCCAGGAAAATTTTGCTTAGAAACTACACAGTAGAAGCCTCACAGAGAAGCTTGAAATCCTAAATAAACTTTCAAAATATGATGTAATGATTATCCAATGACTTCTAAGAGCAAAACCAGCAGCGACTCCAGGTAATTCAGCTTCAGTTGCTGTGCTAAGAGTCCACCGAGTAGCTCATGCACAAATCTCCTGCTAAGTCATTTCCTCTCTTTGTTTCAGACTGGCTTTCCAAGCAGAATATTCATCTCTTTTTCTGTACATAGACTGACTCAATCTTGCCACAACTCTGTGGGCAAAGTGCGTACATGTGTTGTGGGTTTAACGGACTTATTTTTCTTAGGATATAAGGGAGGTGATCTTGAGTTATTTCATTTTCACTTGTTTTCACTGGATTCCCTTTTCTCCCCCACCTGCATTCCTATGAATGTGTTCATATGTCATCTTTTGTGTGTTATTTAAGAAAGAATGAATCAAAGGGATTAATATAAACTTTGATACGCAAATGTTTTTTTTTTTTCCCCCATTAATATAATAAAGGGCACTTGCCTGAGCACTTACCAGAAAGGAAAGAGAATTGAAGCTCAGTGTGTTGTTCTCTACAAACCCAAGAATCATGTCATGATAGGTGTAATAGTTTTCCTTTGGCTTCCATAGACCTCTCATGCCACACAAATGCCTTTCAGTCAAAACTTTCATTCACAGCTCATCAATGTAGAAAACTGAAGAAACTTCCTGCTGGGTGCGTTTGTGTGGGTGGGTAGGAGTGAACTTTAAAACTGATTGTTGGGATTTTTATAGGAAGTTAAGCTAGGTGAACTCATCAGTTATGAGTTCAGATTTATGACAAAGTGAGACCCCGTTTTCCCCTCCAAGTCTTTAATTCTGAAGCATTTTAATGTAAATGTGATAGTTTATACTTGCTGTGAGTGAAAAAAAAATTACCTGTGTTCCTGCTACTGATTTGCTTTGCATCAATAAAGTTCTGCAATTCCTCTTCAATTCAAAGTTCATCAAATAGAAAGCAATTCCTTGAATAGAAGAGAAATAGAATTCATGGACATGGAAGTGAATAGATTAAAAACCATGGGTGTTTATTATTGATCTCTTCAAGACAAATCTTACAAGTAGCAACCAACTTCGGGTGACATTTTCTGCCGGGTTTTATTCATTTTTACATTCACAAATCCTGGGACATTCATTTACTCAACAGACAGCACCCTGCTAGGTAGAGGGAACACAAGAAATATAAGAGAAAATCCTTGCCCTCAAAAAGCTCACAGTCTAATTAGGGGATGTGAACTCAAATATTTGTAAATAAAGTCTTAAGTTCAGTGATGGGGATACGAGCAGAGTATCGAGAGAACAAACAGAAGCAGCATCCAACCCATCAGACTTCTGAAATGAGGCAGAATCTGATTTGTGATTTGAAGGATAAGTAGAAGCCATGTGAAGAGGAGGTGGAGGGAGAGCAAGGCGCAGGAAGGAGGAGCGTGGTGCACAAGTGGGTCCACATTGCTAGGTGAAAAACTATGAAGTAGAAACTGATGAACGATAAGCCCAGAGAGGTCAGCAAGGACCAGTACTTGGGAGTCTTCTTTACAGTAAGTGATGGGAAGTATTTTAGGATTTTAAGCTAAGGAGATAGAATGTCCAATTTGTGTTTTTGTAATTTGGGGAGTATATCAATTAGCTTGTAATGCATACCAAACCATCCCAAAACTTAGAGGTTTAAAAGAATGACTGGTTTTTTTTAGTTCATGATCCTGAGGGCAGTTCTTCTGCTCAGTCCACCTTGACTGATTCTAGTTGGTTCTCCTGTATCTGTGGTCAGCTGGCAAGTGGTTGGTAGCTAAATGATCTAGAATGCACTCACTCATATGACATTTGGAGGCCATTGGCCAGAGCTCCTCAGTTTTCATGCATGTAGCCTGGCATCTACCAGAAGGTTGTTTGGTCTCATCCACATGGTGGTCACAGAGTTTAAAAGGCAGAAAGAGCAAAAGGTGCCAGGCCATTGGATGCCTGAGCTCACTACATGGACAATGCCATCACCACTGCATTCCATTTGTCAGACCCAGCCACAAGACTACTCTGGATCCAAGGGGAGGGGAAATAGACTCACTTTTTAATGGGAGAAAATATAAGTTTTAGTTATCTATCATGGAAAAATAAAACCAAAGATAGGGAAACCATTTAGATTAATTAGGAAATGCTGTGGTAACCTAAGAGAGAAATAATAAGCAAGAAACCAGCAGGGATCTGAGAAAGAGGAAAGAGAAGGCAGGCTGAGCCGTGTCCCTAGAGAAAGACTCTCATTACCAAAGACCTAAGGAAAATCCACTCAAATTGAGAAGACACAATAAGAGATCCTGGTCACTGGCACATGGTAAATAACAATGTTTAAATGACTGAAGAAATGGTGTATTAGTCTGCCAAAGGGGTGCTGATGCAAAGCCTATGGAAGAGAAGAGAACTTTGTCATTTTTGATCCTGCAGCCCCAGAAAGAGATATGGACTATTTGTCTGATAGTTTGTAGCCAAAGAGGACAGAGCAGCTGAGCAGCTGAGAAGGCTTGGAAAAAAAAACAAGAAAAGGAGAGACCAGGCAGAGATCAACCACCATCTTGCTTCAACACATGGCAAGTGACTTTGATGAGAAAGCAACTTTGAGTTGGACCCTTTATGGCCTTGTAACTGTTGGCTTTTATAAAGGGTATTTATTTGGGGTTGAATCAAAACCCTAATCTTAACAGGTAATTTAATCAAGGGCCCCTCAACTGAATCCAATATAATCAAAGGGTATCACACCCAGAATAAATTCGTTAACAAACATAACCTTTCTCTTTTTGGGATTCATAAATAATGTCAAACTGCCACAGATGGATAGATGAATATAAGCCAGGGAGTGGGGAAGGGAGATATTAATCCGTCACTCTGTGAACTGCACACCACATGGAACAGGAACAAGCTTCTGATAAAATGAAGAATAAAATGAACAAACAGGACCCACTTCCTCCAACCTCCTGTGATACCTGGTGCTATTGAAAGAGTTGGAGAAACAATGGAAACCAACAAAAGTTCTTGGGTCGGAAGTGGCTCAAGAAGAAGGGCTACCATCTAAGAGTCTCTCAAAAGTCTGATGGCACAGGGCAAGCATGACTATTTCTAAATGTTTGGGGGATTTAACAAAGGAACTGTTTATATGATTCATTGAGTATAGGAAAAGATTGAATCAATTGGACCCAAAATGAATTGGAATGGGATAAAGTGGGGTCAAGGGCTGCTACCAACCATGGAACCATTTTCACTATAAAAGTAATTCATGTATCTCTGAAATCTCTACTTTTGGAGAAAACTTTCTAACTGCAAAGTATCCTCCCACCACCACCAACAGGTTCTTCTGGGAGTCCCTAATGAGTGTCCATCTGGGCTCAAAAAGCAAATCCAATCATCTGGAATCTGGCATCCTTTAAATATTTCCTTCTCACATGTTACAGCTGTCTTCTGACTTAAGTATTGTGCTACCCTGTAGCACCCCTGCCTTTTGTTCTGTGTTACCTCCATGTCTGATTAACATATCAGCTTCTGCCTGACATCCATGTCTGCTCTGCTGGAGATCATGGCTGCTATTGAGAATGATCACAGTAACAAATGTATATGGTGTCCTGAGACAAAGTGGGAAAGAACTTTTTGCCATTTTTTTGATACTCTGAGAAATACTAAAGAAATATTATACTTTATCTCCAAATTTTAGACATTTTAGTAAAAATAGTCATAACAGAATGTACTATTAGAAAGAAAAACTGATGGGCAGCCTGTTTTTTTGTTTTCTGGTTTTTGTTTTGTTTTGTTTTGTTCTTCCATACACCCCCCCCTTTTGGGATTTTTTTTTTCACTTTTGTTTTGTTTTGTTTTGCTTTGTTTTTGTAACTCTAGTCTTACAAAAGAAGGAAACACTCTTTCTTCTCCTACTTTCACCCCAGGTAGAAGATACAAGCATTTGTATTTTTAAAGGTCTAAGCTCTCCTTCTACCATGACTCCGGAGGAGAAGACTCAGATTTGTATTTCAGATCCATAAAAGTAGAATAAGTCAGGAGGAGGGATGGAAGCTGGTGCTTAAATTAAATAAAGAAGGACCTGATTCAAAGGATGTCTTCCCAGAGTTAGAAAGAAACCAGAGAAGACAAGTTCTTCAAAGAATGGGCAATGCACCTTAATCCCTGTTTTAGTTTGTTAAAGGCAGCCAAGGTAATATATCAGAACTGGGTTGGTTTTTACAATGGGGATTTATTAAATATAAGATTACAGTTCTGAGGCCATTAAAGTGTCCAAATCAAGGCACAATCAGGAGATGCATTCTTCCCAAGCTGCAGTTGTGGGTGATCATGTACATGGCAGCATTTGCCTTCTCCTCCAGGCTCCATTGCTTTCAGGTTCTGGCTGCTCCTTCTTTCCCTGGGTCCCATTGATTTCAGCTTCTTGCTTTTGCGGCCTTCTCTCTCAGCTTCTGTGGGTTCCTCTCTGAGTTTCTGGGTCTTTTCTCTCTGCTTTCATCCCATTTATAAAGAACTCTAATAAGAGGATTAAGACCCACCCTGAGCTATGCCTTACTGAAGTAATCTAATCAAATGGCCCTTAACTGAAGTAATCTAATGAAAAGTTCTCATCTACAATAGTTTCACACCCACAGGAATAGATAAACCTAGGAATATAATTTTCTGGGATCCACAAAAGGCTCAGACTACCACACCATCCATACTCAAAGGAAAACAGGACCTCTGAGGAAGAGTGTATGAAAGCTGGGAGCTTGGCCATTTAGATACCCACTTGCCCAGAACACATATCTACCTACTTCCTGATGGAACAGGCATCTTTGGACAATGAGTATCTCAAGAGAAATAACAATAGACTAAATGCCAAGGGATTGTCTGAATTGGAAAAGCTACTCTGTTGCTATAAATACCCTAGGACAGGGAGGACACTCACCAAAACATGACAAAATTTGAATTTCCTACAAACCTTTGTGGACAGGAACTGAGAGATTTCATTTAGAAAACTAAGAAATATAGTGGGTTTTACATGCAAGTGAAGCAAAGATATACAGGTTACACAACTTCTTCAGTTTTTATTACCAAGCCTTTTTATTTCCCTAAGATCCAGGCAGCTAGAACTAGGGCCAGGGATTAATCCAAAAATAAACATCAAGCCATATTCAGAGCAACCACTTGCCTCATCCAACCATTGCTTTGTTATCAGGCCAAGCTTGTCTTTCTGGATCTCTGTCCCTGATGATAAATTCTCTCCCTGAAGATTCACCAGTTTCTCCTGAAATTAGACCTCTCGTGTATCTGCCACAGCAATTAGCCAACTGAGCCCAATTAAGTCTGAATTCCAGAGGTGTTTACATATGGAGCTTAAACCCTCAAGTTAGGGTTCAAGAGAAACATTCTGTGGAAAAGTCATGTCCCCTGACATATTAGTAAGTGGGTCATCATCAGGAACTGTATTAGGATCAGCTAAATGCTTTAAAAATATATCATTGGATAAACACAATAAAAGTGTGGCCTCTTTCTAAGCCAAACTCAGCACATAAATTCATGGCCTTCCCCCTGACGTGGGACATGACTCCTGGGGATAAGTCTCCCTGGCACCAACGGATTAATACCAAGTACCAACTAATGATGCATTTGGAGAAAGACCTAGGCCAAAAGGGGGAAATACTGAATGCAAATGAGGTTTTATGGATAAGAGATTTCAAAGTGAGTTGGGAGGTCATTCCAGAAGTTATGCTTATGCACATCTCAGGAGGATCTCATTGTCTGCCACAGTGAACAGTGCCTCAAGGAGAGGTGCTCCTAGGGACTCTAGAGACATCAAGACACTATAGGCAGGGCATACAACCTCAGGAAATCGGCACCCTATCAGTGGGCTTTACCTTGGAATATATGATAACCTATCTCCCCCACTGTATCAGAGTTAGACTCATTTATAATTGTCCTACACATGGTTCTTCTGCCCCATTTATTTGAACTATGATTACACACTACCCACTAAATATATGTCCCAGAGACTTAATCTTCTGGCTGTTCATATGCTGGGCAAGCCCTGAATCTCAGCACAGTTGCAGCCAACATCTACTCTCCAGTTCATTATACTCACCCACAACAACTATCAAAAGGATGTTGATAGACAATGCCTACCCCAAGAAGCAGAGAGTATCTTCAACTGCACACAAGACATTTCCATACATCTGCTCCATGGGATCTAAGCTCCCTCTCAATCAGAAGCAGAGTGGGAATCACCGTCCCCAAATCCTCAAGATAGAGGTACAAACAAACATAATGAGGGAATGCAACTATGGACTAAAGTAGACTTATTATTCTAGTAATGGAAAAACTTGTACTATGGATATAAAGATAATGGTTACCAGAGGCTCTGAGGGGAGGGAGAAGGAATAATAGGTTTAACATGGGGCGTTTTTGAGATATTGGAATCGTTCTTCGTGATATTACAATGATGGATACTAGCCATTATACATTTTGTCAAAACCTATAAAATTGTGTGGTGCAAAGTGCACAACATAATGTAAACTACAGCCCATGGTTAGTAGCAATGCTTCAATATGTGTTCATCAGTTGTAACAAATTTACCACCCTAATGAAAGATGCTGTTATTGGAGGAAAGTATGGGAGTGGGAGGGGGTGGGGTATATGGGAATCCCCTACATTTTCAATGTAACATGTATGTAATTTAAAGCTCCTTTAAAAATAAAGAAAAAATTTATTTTAAAAAATAGTTCATTGTTTACTCACATCACAATCAGATGAAGTCAGCAAAGGGCACTGTTCCATATAGTCATTCAGAGATGTAGCCTCCTGCCATCTTGTGACAGCCCCATCTCCTAAGGCTTCATTCTCCCTGCATTAAATGGTAGATTGGATGATAGCATGAAGTACTGCATGTGAGAATATTTCAAGGGCCAAGCCTTAAAGCTGTATGTGAAACATATGCCCAAATTCTTTGGTGCAAATAAAGCACATGACCCCACCTATGAACCCACCTATTACCCCATCTATTACCCATTGCAAAGAAAGCTGGCAAATATGTGCCCAGGAATTAGTGGTAACTGGTTTGGAAAATATCTAGCCAGTCTCAAGTTTCAGAAATGGAAGTCATTGTCCTATGACCCTTCTTATATTCTTTCATTCCCTTGGATCAGATGACCTAATAAGTGAGGAAATCACGGGGAAAATTCTGAAAATATAACTCATTTCCATTGGCCTAAAATTCTATTATTTTAATTCTTTTTGTGAAAGTTAAATCCTAGAAATATTTAGATAAGTCAATTCCTCATTCCAATAATTATTTAATAGTGACTCTCTAATTTGTTCTGGTAGGGATGAATAGGCAAGGTAAAAATACTGGAAATCTAATTTTTGTTCCTCAGAAAAGTACAAATAACACCTCACTCCATGTTTTCACTGATGTGATGAAAGTTTCACGCTTGAGTTCAGAAGCCTCTCTGAGTTGAGATCACTAGTCTGAGCCCTGGAGACCTGGCTTCAAGAAGCCAAACCACAGATGTGAGGACTCCTATGTGAGTTATAGGAAAAGAATTGGATATGCATACCCTTGGGTTGACAATATACTCTTCAAGGGTGCTTCTGAGTCACTTCCTCCTCTGGAGGCCTGAGAAGTAGGTCTTTGAGGCCAGGCAGGTAATTCTATTTGCTCTTCCTGGTGTGTGCCAGAGACACACAGGACACACTTTCTTACTAGTCCCCTTTTCCAGTATTTGACCACATGCACCCAGAAGTCCACCCCAGAAAATGAGTTGTTGGGGGAGGAGGGGGGACTCAGTTAAGTTTTCCCTTCTCTTAATACTCTGGATTCAGTCTATCTTCAGTCATCCTCCAATGTCTAATGAATGTCTTCTACTCTAAATATAACAGAATTCTTTCATTTACTAACAAAATTTTTGTCCCCATTCAGTTAGAAGCAGCCTAACACAAGGAAACTCAAAGTTTCAGAGATAATTAAAAATGTTGAAGGATTTAGAAAAACAGATGCAAATTTCAACGGTGAAAGGGTCAAAAAAAAGTTTCTTACACTCTGGTCCCTTGATTTTCTGCATTAAAATCTCCTGGGTTGTTTCTTTAAAATGCAGATTCCTCAGCCCTACTTTTGACCTACAAATTAAAACTCTCTAAAGGAAAGAAATGGGATTCAGAATTTTTAAACGAATTTCCCAGGTTACTCTGATTCACATTACAATAAATAATCACTAAACTAAAGGATGGTTGTATACAGAAAGAAGGCTGTGGGTGTCTCTTGATAAAAAATATTATCCTAAGGAAGATCATTCAATATGCATTTATGGAGATTTTCTCTTTATGAATATGGGTAGTGAGGATGAAAAGTCTGGAGACTGTGGAAAAAAGGTATTAAAGTAGCCCCCCTGTCCCAAGGAAAGCCTAATGTTCTGGCACACAACTTGTAAAGAGTGAGCTAAGTGGTTCATTCTAGCATATCTTACAAGACACTGAGTCCTAACCCCACTTTCTACATAGAGGACTAGAGACAGGGAAAGGAGAATAGGAGGCTGTAACTGTCTCTTTCTGAACCCTTCTGAGGAAGGGGAACATTCAACTTGCCCCTCCTCCCCCAAAGGCTACTCCAGAGACTCTCTCATAGTGTTTGAGGGTGTACAAGTTATTATTACTCTGTAACAAACTACCCCACAACTTAGTAGTTTAAAACAACAAAGTGCTATTTCCCAAAGCTTATCAGTTAAATTTCTAATACAGTTTCAGTCAGATCACAGCTGGATCTGGAGATCTCTGAAGGCTCCATGGGCTAGTTGTCCAAAATGGCTCACTCACATGGCTAGTAACTAATACTGAGCATCTTTGGGAGCTCAGCTGAGGCTGTCAACCAGAGCACCTACATGTAGCCTTTCCACATGGTTTGAACTTCTCACAGCATGGTGACTGGATTCTGAGAAGGACTGGTCCAATAGCAAGCATTCCAGGAAGAAGAAACTGCCAGGCTTCTCATGAACTACCCTTGGAAGTCCCACAACATCTCTCTGATCCATTCTATTGGTCGACCAAGTCACTGACACCAGCTCAGAATCAAGAGAAGGGGAAATAGGCTCCTCTTCTTAATGGGGTTAGTGATAAAGTCATACCGAAGATGAACATGTAGGGTTGGAGATACTGCAACAGAAATTTGAGATTTTCCATGGTATCATAAAACCATCTCCACCGTCCTTACCAACCTTTTTATAGGCAGTTATACACTGCACTCAGAACACACTACATCAAAATAAAAATCATACTAAGTCCACATTATACTGTGTATTATTTAATAAATAATCTGCACCAACACATCCTCACAAGAATAATGTTTTTTTGAATTTTCAATTCAAGCTCACAGACCCCTTGAAATCTTTCCACAGACCCCTGTGGACCCCTGGTTAAGAACCCCTGATTTAAGAGGTGAGAGGACCAAAAAAAGCCATTGATTGATGCTAAAGACAGGTGCAGAGCAATAGGAGGGAAACCAGAAGAGAGTATTATGTCAGAAACAGTTGAATGAGAGAAGAGGAGGGGCATCAAAAGTGTCAAAAATACTGCCAGGAAGAGAGTGGACTATAATTGGAACTGTAGAATTATTATTTCTGTGGATCAAGTAACTTCTGTGCGAGGAGGGTATTGGGGCTGCACTACTGTTGTACAAATAAGAATAAATTCTGCCGGTCAAAGTTCAGTGAAAGTTTTCTGCTCCAATGAAAGCCTTGCCAGCTGTCAACTTTGTACTTTTAAAACATAATAAGGACTGACTTCACAGTTAGAAGTATTCCTCTTTCCCTACCCTAGATTTCATGAGAATTATTGATAAAGAACATAGCAATTTAATGTTATTGGACTTTGGGGGAGAAAAAAAACTATAAAATGGTTCAGCTTACGTTGAATTGAATTAAAGCTTTTAGAGAGTTAAGTGAAATAGCAGTTTACTAAAAATAAGGAACTTTGAATAAACTTAAAATTGTTATGAATGTCTTACATACATACAATTAATATAAAATGGTGTTATTTAGTTTGTAATCATTGTCACTTTGAGTGGATGATCATCTATGGATTTTTAATTTCATGTTACAATCTGAAATCAAACAGAATTTATACCTATCAAATCAATAGATTTCATTTTTGTCTGCACTGTATAATTACTAAGTTTATGTAATATCTTGCATAGACTAACATTAGGAAGGTCAGACCAGGCTTTTTCAAAGCACATAATTTTCCTTGGACTCTCTCAATGTCATTCACTTTAGAAGATTTCTGCTAATGTCATTACAGTGAAATAGAAAATGAGTTCTCTTATGTTTTAATATGCCATTATTTTGCAAAGAAAAAAAACTCTTAGGAATTTGAAGAAATGAGTAGGTGGGAATGGGAAGAAAATCATATCAAAACATGAAAATCAAGTAAGAAAACTTGCTCACATTCCAACAGACCACAACATACCACATTATAGCTGTCTCATAAATTTCCTTAAGCTTGGGGTAAAAAATTAAATTACCACACTTCTGTGATTTAAAATCTTTGAATTTGATTTGAATTGCTGTGTTTTTCAGGTTGCCTCACTACATTTTTTCCTATAAAGGTAAAGTTTTTTGTTATTTCAAGATTTTGTCACACCAGATTTTTTGGTTCCATAAAATCTTAAAATGCAAATAGTGTTTACTGATTTTATTTAAAACTCTATGGCATATGAATATGTTCAAGTGGTCATGGGGAATTGTTTCAATGGGTGGAAAACCACACAATAACCAAGGAATAATGGATTCCCATCCTGGGAAGTCTTATTACATTCTCTAATAAAGCATCAAGGATTCCCTAAGTATATGGGCAGTGCCTAGTGAAGGAAGACAAACCATTATGCTAGATCCTTGATATTGATGGTTGTACTTATGAAACTTTCCTTATGAAATTGAAACTTAGCCTAGTATTATATATTGCCTAAGAGTTACCTCCTGAAAGCCTCCTTGTTGCTCAAATATGGACTTTCTCTAAGCCAAATTTAGCATATAAACACACTACCTCCTCCCCCTCCCCCCAGCATGGGACATGACTCCCAGGGATGAGCCTCCCTGGCACCAAGGGTTTATTACCAAACTCCAACTAGCGATGCTTTTGGAAAAAGACCTTGAACAAAAGGGGGAAATGGTAAATACAAATGAGTTTTTATGGCTAAGAAACTTCAAAGTGAGTCAGAAGTTCATTCCAGAGGTTATGTTATGCACATCTCAGCAGGATCTCATTGACTGCCCCAGTAAACAGTGCTTCAAACATTGGGGCTCCTGGGGGCTCTACAGACATCTAGACACTATAGGCAGGGCTGACAATCTCAGGAATTTGGCACCCTGTCAGTGGGCCTTTCTTTGAAATATATGTTCCCCAATGTAACAAAGTTAAACTCATATATAATTTCCCTACAAATGACTCTTCTGCCCTTTTTATTTTAACCTACAATTAGCAATATGCTTTTTAAATATATGTCCCAAAGACTTAAACCTTCAGTCTGTTCATAAGCCAGTTGGGACCTGAATCCCAGCAGAGTTGCAACACCTACTCTCCAGTTCATTGGATTTACCTAGGACAACTATAAAAAGGATGATGATGTACAACACCCATCTCAAAAAACAGAGGGTATCTACAACTGGAAGCAAGACAGTTCCATCCATCTGTTCCATGGGATCTAATTCCCGTCTTAATCAGAAACAGAGTGGGCATCACTATCCCAAAATCCTCAAGATTGAGGAATGAACAAACAATGGGGGAATGCAACCATGGACTTAAGTAGACATGATTATTCTAGCAATAGAAGAACTTGTATCATTGACATAAAGGCAGTGGTCAACAGAGGTTCTGATGGGAGGGAGGGGGAGAAATGGGTGTCACATGGGGTACTTTGGGGACATTAGAATTGTACTGCATGACATTGCAATGACAGATACAAGCCATTATATATTTTGCCAAAACCTATAAAATTGTGCAGTGCAAAGTATAAATGCTAATATAAACTAGAGCCCATGGTTATATTGCATGGATAGAGAAATTCTCTCTTTCTGTTCTGCTGGACACAAACAGGGAAGCATGAAGCCCCAGTTATCACTGGGAGCCATTTTTCTCCCATGAATGGCAGAGAAGATACAGAACAAAACTGAATCCTTGATGATTCCATTGAATTACTGCTCATTCTATATCCAGAGCCCACTTAATCCTTTGTACTTTTATTTTTAAGTCTATTTAAATTAGGGTTTCCTGCTCTTTACAGTCAAAAGCATCTAAAGTGATAGAGTAATTTACTTAAACTCTTAAAAATAGCTCATTCTTGCTTTATTATTTCCTCATAACTTTGGGTGGCATGTTTCTAATACATTTGAGAATGCAAAGATATAGTGAGGGTAAATTATATACCTAACATAATCTAGCCAAATTATGACTAGAACTTCCAGAGCCTAGTGTACCAATGACATATGACAATCTGGATCATATCACTCCCTTGCATAACATCCTCCAATGGATTCCATCACATCACAACTGGAGTTAACCAATCCCTTACCCTGGTTTATAAGGCCCTACTTAACCTTACCTCTGCCTACCCTTCTGACCCATGTTTGACCACTCTGTCTCTCATTCATTAGACTCCAACTACACCAGAATTCTTTGCTGCTCCTCAAACACACCACACTTCTTCCCAAATTAAGGGCTTTGCCCTAGCTGTTCATCTCACCTAAAAGACGCGTTTCCCCTGGTTCATGTCATCTTCTTATCAAGATCCTACTTTAAATAGAACATACAGGTCTCTCCCTCAAACCGCCAAGCTGAAATAGCTCTTCAGTCAACTGTTTATCACTTCAGCATAACCCTTCTTACCATCTAACAGCAAGATTATTCATTCATATTTTCAGGTGACAAAATGAAGGAATAAATGAAAGCATCCCTGCTTCTATAAATGTTTCAGACCTTTGGTAAATATACTTCTTTGCATTTAGTTCAGTCATACTATAAAGAGTTTTGAAACCCCAACTATGTGTGACTTGGGCTAAGTCTAATTATGTACTAGCAACAGAATCAGATATCATTGGAAAAAAATTGGATGAGGCCAAATGATCATGAAAAATATGTCTGGCTCCATGAACAGCAAGAAAACAATAAGGCCAAACTAGCATGTCCCTTGAATTCATTACCATTAAATCAGAAAGACCAATGAGACAGGACATGTCCAAGCATTGACCTACTTCAAACTGTGTTCACCAATTAGAAATTTTAATGATCAGTGGTATTTGAAAGCCATTAACAAAGAGGATGTAACAATTATATAATGTTCAGAAAATAAAGCAATCATGAAGAGGAAGATCAAGTGAAATTCTTTAAATACATGTGAGTATTGAAGTGATCTCATGGTTTTCTTAATATAAGCCAATCAGAACAGGAAATTATAATTGAAGAGTGTTGAGTAAGGCATGTGTCATTATCCATGTCCTTAGAGTAGAGAGCACTAATTTAGTAATTTTGAAAGGAAACAAGCGCTTTGTACAAATAGGTATAATTTCTGACCACACACCCTCTGAAAAGTGGTTATGTCTACTAACTGCTTCCATGGTTATCTCAAGCATTTTCTTTCTCGTTTTAGACATATTTTGGGAAAGAAGAAGACTAGAGATTAGTCTCAGACAAATGAGGATATTTTTTGTGGCAAAGTATGCACCAAAGTTAGAGATCCATGGAGCCATTTTTTTTTACCAGCAACCTCAAGTCAAGGAAAGCATAAGAAAAATTTCTCAGCATCTATTCTCTTAGATAGAACCTGACAGAATCAATTTCCAGCTATTTAGAGGAAATATATACACTTTTTTTTAAATATATTTTTTATTTATTTTTGAAAGATATTTAGATTACATAAATTGTTACATAAAAAAATATAAGGGATTCCCATATGCCCCACTCCCTACACCTCTCACTTTTCCCCACATTAACAACCTCTTTCATTAGTGTGGTACAATCATTGCAATTGATGAACACATTTTGGAGCATTGTCACTAAGCATGGACTATATAGTTTACACTGTAGTTTACACTCTCTCCCAATCAATTCTGTAGGTTATGGCAAGATATATAATGGCCTGTATCTGTCACCACAATGTCATCCATATCAATTCCAAGTCCTGAAAATGCCCCCATATTACACCTCTTTTTCCCTTTCCCTGATTTCAGCACCTCCACTGGCCACTGCCTCCACTTCAATGATATAATTTCTTCCATTGCTAGAATCACAATAAGTCTATAGTAGAGCACCAGAAAGTCTACTCTAGCCAATATTTTATTCACCAATCCTGAGGATTCTGGGATGGTGATGCCCACTCTACCTCTAACTGAGAGGGGACTTCGATCTCATATGGCTGATGGATGGGACTTTCTTGCTTGCAGGTGTAGAGTCCCTCAGTTCCTTGGTGTTGTGGTTGTTCATCCTCACCTCCCCGTTAGCTGTTCTGGGTGAGTCCAATGAACTTGAGAGTAGGTGCTGCAACTCCGCTGAGGCTCAGGACCCAGCCAGCACATGGACAGCCCAGAGATTCAAGTCTCCTGGACGTACACCTACCAACTCCAGCACCAACTATAGGTTCAAACAAAGGGGCAGAAGAGGCATGTTTAGAGAAGTCACATCTAAAAAGCATACACCTTTAAGCATACACATTCTCTTAACCTTTTTCCTTTGAATCCCAGGGCTACCCAAGCCAAACCTGGCTGCAAGTTCAGACTTATTGGAACAAATAAATGAAATCTGCTTGCAATTCTTGGTTTTAATATAAAGTGCCCAATTTAGAAAAGTGGCTCTTCACATTAGGTTAATACATTTGGTTAGTTGTTCTTTGCAACAAGATTACTTTAGATTTCTAAAAACACAAATTTGCAGCCTATAGTTCTTTATGCCAAGGATATGAAATGCTGAAAATAAAAATTAATTCTCAATTTATTTGAATGTCTGTTTTGCCTGGATATGTAAAATATGCATACTTGCTGAAAACATTGTCTTTTACTCTTATCAATCACTTCATGCTGCATATATATCCATCTTTAGAGTATAGTGAACTCACCTGGAAGCTAATTCAGTTTGAATTCAAACATTTTGCCAAAACTTTCAGACCTGTGGACAAGTACTGTAGAAATCTTCTATGTGTTCCCAAGGCACATTATGTGCCTAATATAACTCAAATATACCTTTATTCTGCTATAGAAATATTGTGACAAGATATTCTACTGCTGGAGAATACCCAAGTTCCTTGCCTTCTTCTATTTGTCTCTTCTAGTTTCCACCAATTTGAATGAGTAAAATAAGTTTTTCATTTGGAATTTATTTTTGACAAATCAGCATAGGGAGAGAAATGAACAATTGAAAACTATTTGCTTAGCTGCACAAAGCAATTCTTTGTAATTGTGATGGTGTCTAACACATTAAAATTTTTCTATAAATAAGGAAAAAGTGTATTTTACCCAAAGTAGTTTTTAAAATAATCAATGTGAATTCATCAAGGAGAGTAGGGAGCATGTTTTCTTTTCCAATTCTACTTCAATTGAATTAAAAAACTCTTTGAGGACAGAACACAGCTAAGAACAGTGGAAAGTACAGCAGAGATTTGAAATGAGACAGATATGAATAACATTTATGTAATCTAAATCTTCATTAAAAAATAAAAATAAAAAATTATGTTAAAAAAAAGAATAGTAGCTCAGCTATTTCAATCACTATGTGACTTCTCTCAGATTACTTATCTCTCTAGGCCTGAAGTTCCCAACTGTTAGATGAGAGTAACAATATCTACTTCAAGAGATTGTAGCCTGATTTAAAGATTTGAGCATCTGACTCATAGTAGGCTCTCAATAAATATTGTGTACTTTTTGTATTTCCTGCCACACCCAGCCCAGGGCTGCACATAGTGGATACTTCCCTTAGTTTGCCAGAGCTCCTAGCAAGTATCACAAGCTGATTGGCTTAAACAAAAGAAAATTATTGCCTCACAATTTTAGAAGCTAAACGTCCAAAAACAAGGTGTCAACAGGGCTATGCTTTCACTGAAGTTTGTAGCTTTCTGGTGTGGTTTGCCACAATCCACAACCCAGTCTCTGCCTCTGTCACTTGCCATCTGTCTCCTTCTGTCTCCTACCACTGTGCCCAAATTTCCTTTGTTTATAAGGACTCCAGGCATGTTGGTTTAGGGCTGACCCTGTTTCAGTCTGTCCTCATCCAAATAGGATCTTCAAGGTCCTATTTACAAAGGATTTCACACCCACAGGACCAGGGGTTAGGACTTGAACATGTCTGTGAGGGGGGAATAATGCAATCCATAAAATACTCAATGAAGACTTCTTGAATAAAATAAAATAGAATTCAATAACACTGTAAAATATGGGCTTTTATATAAGGAGTCATTTGCAATTTGTAATTTTTATTTTATTAACTCTCAAAATAACTTTAGATTGCTTCCAATTTCTCATTTGTATTTAACCTGTCTAACCCATCACCCCCCAACACAGGAGAAAAATTAGTACACAACTAGAATCTATTAAAGTGGATAAAAAGCCACATTTTGCATAGCAGTCTGTGTTTGGTCAGGAAAATAAAGTCACTACAAGTATTATGGGGGAAATAGATTGACTATAGAAATTAAGGTTAGGCAAATATGAGAGAATGGAGCACTGAAGATGTGGAAGATGGTGGCTGGATAATTTCTCAACTGGAGAGGGGTAAAAGTCATTGATCCCTGGGAAGTTCAAAAACATAACCACAACCTTGAATGAACTTTGTTGAAAGGTCTGCAAATCACTCCTTTTGCCATAACCTAGAGAAATCATGGATTGTTGGAAGTCTGAAAAACTGCCAGAAACATTAAGTAGAAGCTTGGGGAGAGGTCCAGAAGAATGCCACATGTGATCAGCAGGACCAAGAATAATGCCTTCCACTGCACTTCCACCTTCCAGATCTCACTCACATTCCTCTCATTGGCAAATTCTAACCCAGCACTATACAAGGAAGGGGATTTAGGGAAATGTCATCTTCAGCCTTACAAGGGGCTGCTCATGATGGCACCAAGTGGAAAACAACCAATCCAGCACAGTCCATATAATAGTCTTACTAAGTAAGCATCCATACCATTACTACAGCCATCTTTAATTTCAAAACAAAGGCAATGACGGCATCATAGCTTCCACTTAACCTAATGCAGCTATCCTTTGTACAACGAAAGACAAGCTAATCTACTCCCTAAAAGAGAAGACAGGAAAAAAGTCCACTTGTCACTGTCAATTATTTAAAACGTAAAGCAAGATAAACCCAGTCTCCAGAAGCAATGTGGTATAAGAACTTCAGTGTCAGAAAGACCTAAGTTCAAATCCTAGCTCTTCTCTTTGAACATTTCATGATGTCCAATAAATTACATATTTCTCTGTCTTAGTCTGCCAAAGGGATCCAATGCAAAGTAACAGAAATCTGTTGGCTTTTATAATGGGTATTTATTTGGAGTAAAAGCTTACAGTTCCCAGGTGAGAAAGTCCAACTAGAGGCAACATCAGAGATGATTTCTCACCAAGATTAACTACTGTTGATCCTGGCATGTTACCACGTGGTGAAACAAGATGGCTGCCAATCTCTGCCCAGGTTTCTCCTTCCCCTCCTGGCTTTCTCTCTCATGCGCAGCTGCTCCACTTCTTCCTGATTTCAGCTGTAGGCTGGCATAGGGTTTATCTTTTAGGGCCTCCTATATCAGTCTTGGTTGTTCTGCTGTCTTCCCAAGATCAGCTGTAAGCTGTCAGGCAAATGGCTTATCTTTCCCTGGGGCCTCAGATGCTTGAGCGTGCTCCTTTCTGTCACATGGCAAGATAAGAAATGACAGAGCTCTCTCTTCATGTGTCTGTCTGTCCCTGTGAGTCCATTTATATCAGACCCAGCAAAGGGGCAAGGACTCAACCTGAGTCACACCTTACTGACTTAGTTGAATGAAAGCCCTAAATCGAGCTTATCTAGTAATCTAATCAAAGGCCCCTCAGCTGAATTTAATGCAATCAAGGGGTATCACACCCAGAGGAACAGATTAGTTTACAAATATAATCTTTCTCTTTTGGGGATTCATAAAATAATCTCAGACTGCTACATTCTCGGAGCCTTGATTTCTCCATCTGAAAAATGAGACCCATGAAGCCTATTTCTAAGACTACTGTGAGGATTAAGTCATATATGAGAAATTCCTAGCTCATAATAAGTGTTCTGCAAATATTAGTCTTATCAAGATCCAATATCCATGGACAGGTGAGCATTTGTTACTTTTCCCCACATTAAACAGTACATTAAATTCTTTTTATACCTAAATTATGTATACATTTGCATATTACATAAACTTTCTAAAACAATCCGAAATTTCTGATTTTTAAATGACCAATTTCTAGTTCCTGCTTAAGCAGACTGAAAATAAAGATTCAGAAGAGTGGTTAAACAGTCAAGAACTAGCAGCAAAATGGAAGAATATGAAAGATCAAAGTCATGGATTTTATATGATCAGTTCCTGAATAATAGTAAGTTAACTGTTTACCAAAAGAGGCAGCATCTAAACTGTTGTATCTAAATTATTCCAGGGGTGACTTCAGGGAGGAATCAGCTTTCCCTACTACAAAGATTTAACCCATCGGCTGTAACTTAATGTTCTGACTTTATGTCAGAAGAGAAATTTCTCAATTGGGTTATCCTACAAGAAACACAAATGTGTTGAAACTGGCTGATTACAACACCACCATGAAAAATTGTAACTGGGGAGAAAAGACAAAAAAATTCAAAAAGTCAGAAGACTTGAGATGTATTTTTTCATAATTTGGATGGTTATTCTTTTATTTGGACAAAGCATTCTGGAGTCCTTTAAATGTTTGCACTGCAACTTATCCATACTTATGATATAATATACCAGAGAAAACCAGCAATTTCAACCTTCAGGCTGCCAACCAGGAAAAATTTCTTAGCACAACAATGATCTTTCTTAACCATAAATGACATTATCTTAGGCCAAGCTTTCTAGATAGACTTGGAATGAAACAGCTCTTTACTCTAAGGGCTACTGACTATGTAACAAGCATATGGAAGAAGGAAAAAAGGCAAAAAATAAACAAAATGCAGGTGAATTAAATTAACTTCAGATATCTTAAATTTTGAATAAATGGAAACATGAACTTTCAGAATAGGAGTAGTTCTTTGAGTTAAGACAAACCATTCTTGCTATGTATGCAATGTGCACAAAATACATTAGAAATTCTGGGATGCTTAGAAATATTTTGTTTTTTATATTTATTTATTTATTTATTTTAATCCATTTTTACCCATCTCCCCACCCCCACCCCCACCCCCCCGCTTTTGCTGTTTCTGTGTCCATTCACTGGGTAATTCTCTGTGTCTGTTTCCTGCCCTCTCTTCTCATCCTTCTCCTCCTGTCTTCACCAGGATTTGATCCTCGGAAACTCCGATGTGGGAGAGAGGCGTCCTACTACCTGTGCCACCTTACTTCCTGGTTTTTCGGTGCGTCTTGTCTTGGCTCTCCCTTGTGTCACTCTCCTGTTACGTCTTCATCTTGCTGCGTGGCTCCGCAGGGCCTGACAGCACACCCTCGCGCAGGGCCTGGGGGCTTACCCACTTGAGGGGCCTGATGGTGCACCCACACATGGGGCCTGGCAGCCCATGTGCCTTCTATATTTTTCTTTTTTTAATTTTTAATTTTTTTTATTAAGTTTTTAAAATTTTTACCCTGGAGGTTCCAGGAATTGAACCCAGTTCCCTCCATATGGGATATGGATGCCCAAACATTTGAGCCACATCTGTCCCTTAAGGTTGACCAAAGATACCTAGGGTCACAGTCATTTCCTATACAGGATGGTCATATAATAAATCAGGCTTGGTTTATCACCAGCATTCTAAAAACCAGACCTAGGGAGAAAAACTAGTTCTGGGGACATATGCTTGGTTTCTAATACAGCAAATGTTTAGCCTACCCTGATTATCACAAAATCAGGACAGCGAGAATATTCACAAGAAATATTTTTATAACTCAAAAAATCAAGTGTATATGCCAAATATGGATTTTAGAGAGAAATATCAACTAATTAGTATTTTACATGGCTCTAACACTAAAATAACATAGCTCATTAGAAAAATATCAGAGCATACCACTCAAAATCTAAAGAACTTTATAACCAATATTCTAACAAAAGAATAATTGGAACCTCCAGAGATCCATGGATTGACAGGTAGGCAGCTAAGCTTGGCTAGAAGCTGCATCAAGGGATATGAAAAATGCACAGAAAAAGTAGAGTAGAAATGCTGGCTTGTGAAACCTAAGAAAATACGGATGGAATTGGAGATCTGGTTCGGTTGGGCTGCTGTTACATGGGCAGAGAAGGAAATGCGACCTGTCCCAAGTCAAGCTGAAATAGAAGTGTTCATTTTCAATTGTCCTAAAATGGAGCTGAGTAGCTGAAAGTGCTCCTGCCTTTGCCACTGCCACACTAAAGGCCTTTACTGTTCCTGAAGAAGGTTATAATTCTAGTTCTGCTGTTCTGGCTCCCCTTGTCTAGAAATAAACCAATACAATTTCCATGTTATCCTGACATGATTTCAATGTCATATTTACCAATTAAATATGAGATAATTGGTGTTCTAGAAACACATGTTGTAGCATAACAGACTAGACAATCTTTTGATCTATACATAAAATACAAATCAATCAGAATTTCCCCTTTCAGTATTTGAATTAAATACACCAAGGAGGAGCTGGGAAATGGTATAGAATTTTAATGGAAGAGGAATATTGAGTCTAGAAAGATAACTAAAGGATGGTGTATTAGTCAACAAAAGGAGAGCTGATGCAAAGTCCCAGAACTCTGTTGGCTTTTATAAAGCATATTTATTTGGGGTAGAAGCTTACAGTCACAAGGCCCTAAAGAGTCCAACTCAAGGTACCATAAGAGGTACTTTCTTACCCAAAGTCAATGGCCACGTGTTGATGCAAAATGGCAGGTGATATCTGCGAGGGTTCAGCCTTCTTTCCTCTTAAGGTCCCATAGTCCCAGCGTCTTCCGATCTCAGCTGTAGGCTGGGATAAGATTCATCTCTCCTCCCGGGCCATGTCTATGAAGCACTCTGTCTTCTTGCGTACCCACTTCTGTGTTCTCCTTCTCCATGTATTTACTTCCATGTGAGTATCTGTTTTCTCCCCAAAGGGGCTGGGACTCGACACTGAGTCACACTCTAATGATGTGGTTGGATCAGAGCCCTAATCTTAACATAATTTAATCAGACGACTCAGCTGAATCTAATACAATCAAAGGGTTATCACACCAGAGGAACTGACCAGTTTACAAACAATCTGTATTTCTTTCTGGAATTCATAAATAATATCAAACTGCTACAGATAGTAAAGGGAAAAGTAAAAATCTTTCTTTAGTGAAAGCATTACAAGCTGGAAGTTTATCTTCTCTGGCTTTCCACTCTTCTTCCTAGAGTTTTCAATAAATAAATTTAGAATTTTCCAAACATTTCTATGTAGCCTACTGTAGGCAAATTTTCTTTGAAATCTGGTTTTATCTTAAAAGTAAATGAGGATTATGCATTTAGCTTCATAATATAACTTTTTTGTTGTTGTTTAATAGTTTTAACAAAGAATTAAATTACTCCAGGATATAGGTATTGTGTGTCCATGGCTTTAAAATAGTTCTGTGTGAAAGAATGTCATCCTCCAAGCTGAGCTTGAGATGTTCCATTACCTATTTCTGTTTTATTAGAAACACCCAAAAGTCCAACCCACCTCGACATTCACTACACTGATTACTCACGCTTTGCTGTCTGATCCTGTTATCCAGTAAGCTAACTCTCTCACCATGTCCTTCATCTCCACTATTGCCTTGGCTATCATTTTTGGTCTTTCGCATTTTCACAGATAAGCACACCTATGTGAGCACATTAAAAAGTGCTTGGAATTTGATTTAGGTGGCACTGAATCTAAATCACTTTGGAGAAAATTGCAATATTGAAATATGGTATACCTTTCCATTTATTTAGATCCTTTTTAAATTGTTTTCAATAAAGTAGTATAGTTTTCTTCATAGAGGCTTTGTCTATCTTTTGGTAAATTTAATCTGAGTTATTTGATATTTTTATATTATTATAAATGGTATCATTTTTAATTTTTTAATTTTTCCTGGTATATAAGATAAAATTGATTGACCTGATTTTTGTAAACTTTACCAAACTGATATATTAATTCTCATAATTTATCAATACATTCCTTTGGATTTTCTACCTAAAAATTGATATCATCTATGAATAATTATAATTTTGTTTCTTCCTTCTAATATTTATAGCTTTTTGTTTATTTTCATCGCCTTATTGAACTGACTAGTACTTTTGAGAAAATGTTCAATAGAAGTATTTATAGAGGGCATACTTTACTTGGTTCTAGTCTCAACAGGAAAGTTCTAACTATTCCACCTTTAAGTAAAATGTTAGTTGTAGGGTCTTTTGTAAATACCCTTTATCAGTTTGAGAAGCTTTCCATCTAACTCTACTTTGATTAGAATTTTCTTTTAAAATCATGAATAGATACTGAATATCCTCAATTTCCTGAATTTTTTGCATATGTTGATCATATATTTTTGTCCTTTGTTCTTTTAATGAGATGAACTACACTGATTTATCTTCAAATTTTAATTCTCATCATGGTGTAACATATTGTTAGATTTGGTAGGATTATTTTATTTAGGATTGTCTTAGTTTGCCAAAGCCTGCCAATGCAAAATACCAGAAATGGGTTCATTTTTATAATGGGAATTTATTAGGGTAGACGCTTATAGTTCCAAAGCTGTGAATATGTCCAAATCAAAGCATCATCAGAGATGCTGTCTCACCAAAGTTCAGCTGCTGTTGATCCTGGACTCCTGCCATGTGGCAAGGCAAAAAGCAGCCAGTCTCTGCCTTCTCCACACTCACTTTATCCCCAAGCTCAGCTATGAGTGATCAGGCATATGACTTGTCTCTCCCTTCTCCTTGTTGCTTCAGCTTTGACTGCTCTGCTGATTCCAGCTGCTGGCTTCTCTCTCAGCCTCTCAGGGTTTCGTTGTCTTTCTGTAGCTGCAGGCAATCCTGGAGTCTTCTCTCATATGGCAGGGTAAAATGGAAGCTTTTCCTCTTCTCAATCCTCTGTTTATCTAGGTCTCCAATACAGGATTCAGATCCACCTTGGGTCCCTCAATCTAAGCAAAGGTCCTTAACTGAATTGATCTAATCAAAAGTGATCTAATCAAAAGATCCCTTAACTGAATCTAAGCAAAAGTCCCACATAAATAGGTTTACATGAACAGGAATGGGTTAACTTAAGAATATAGTTTTCTGGGGTCCACAAAAGACTCAAACCAGGACAAGGATTTCTGGAACTTTGTTAGTGAGATTGTCCTGTAATTTTTATTTCTATGTCTGGTTTTGAAATCAAATTTGAGTAGCCTCATAAAATGAGATGGGGAATTGTTCCCCCTTTTCTATATTTTGCAAAAATTTGTGAGTTTACTTTAAATATTTTTTTAATTGTTTGACAGAATTCAGTAGGAAAGTCATTTGGGACTAAAGTTGATTTTGAAGGAAAGAAAGTCATTTTGAATCAATTTGTTGTTAGTTAAATGATAATTCATAATTTCTACATTTTTAGGGTCAGTTTTGGTAACTGACCAAAACTTGATTTGTCCAAAATATCCTCTTATTATCTTTCTAGTAATCTAGATCTATAGTAATGTCCTCTACATTTTCTTTACTGACTTTTATTTATATGTGCCTTCTCTATTTTTTACCTGATCAATCTCCTCAGGGGTTTACCAACTTTATTAATCTTTTCCAAAAGACCCAAATTTTGGAGTTGTTTGTCTAAGTTCAACTTTACATAAACATTTAATTTTTTTTTCTTTTTTTGTAGTTACCCAGGCCAGGGATTGACCCTGGGACCTCATATGTTGGGAAGCCAGTGCTCAACCACTTGAGCCACTTCTGCTCCCCAAACTTTAATTTTGATATGCAATGTTTCATTATAATTTCATCATCATATCAATTTTCAAATATATGGGAATTTCTATTTTTGTTGATTTTTAGCTTACTAGCTTTATGATTAAAGAGCATCTTTATATTTTTCAATCTTTTGAAATATGTAAAGGCTTGGTTTATGGCCCAGTGTATAGTCAATTTTCTTAAATTATTCCATAAGTATGTAGCTTCAACATTTTTCTAAGAATGCTATCATTTGCTAAGACATCTTTTAACTTCATTGTTAAATTCTAAGGTTTTCACAAAGCATCCAAATTCTGTATTTTCCATAAAATTTATGAGATTTTCTTCATTTACAGTAATACCTCAAGATTCATCATTAATTGGTTCTGGGAGGTGTGACAAGTACCAAAATCAAATTTTTCCCATAAGAAATAATGTAAATAAATTTAATGCATTCCAAAACCAAAGACAATGAATATTTTTAAGGCAATATGTAAAAAGATAGGGTTGTATATCATTACTTTACATGAGAAATAAACCTAAAAATTAATAAATAAATTAAATTAAATTAAAACTTCACTTTACATGTACTGAGAAGAGTCCATGGCCCAATGGGATGGTGGGAGGAGAGTGGTGAGGAGTGTTACTTGGAAGGAGAGTCCCCCTCCAATAGAGCATGGGGCACTTGCACATCAGGTGTTCTTTATCTTTTCTGCCTTTTTTCAGCTTGCACCACAGGCTCTGACACTGTCTTTGTCACCTTCACTAAAAATTTATCCAATGAGGACTGCTTCTGTCTTCTTTTCAGAATTCCTCAGAAGTGTGAAATCATTTGGTCATTCAATAAATTCACATTTCTGCTTGTCAGAGCTTCGTCTAAATGGTACTTCTCCACAGTTTTGAACTTCTGCCCATTTTGCTCACATTTCTTCTATCAAGAAACTGGGGACATCCTCCCTTATCTCCTCCTCACCTGAAGAAATCTCTTCAGTCACCTCTTGCTGCTCCTTCTGTAGTTCCTGCAACTCCTCAGTGCTGAGCTCTTCACTATGTTCCTCAACCAACTCCTCAACATCTGCAGCACCGACCTCCAGACCCACAGATTGGCCCAAAGATAGAATACCCTGTGCAACTGCGCCTTCTGCACCTGCAGGCTTGGGGTCAGCCTCAAGCCCTTCCAAGTCTCTCTGAGTCACAGCTTCTGGCCACAAATTCTGGCCTGGTAATGCCTTCTCCTCTTTTGTGATGTAAGTTCTACTTGGCATTTTCTTCCAAAAAACTCTGGTCTCATCACAGTTAAAAACTTGGTGGGGAATAGAACCCTCAGCTTCTACATAGCCTTGAAATTCACTGACGGATTCATCAGCAGCCTTTTTATTAGCACTCCCTGCCTCACCATGCCTCATGACACTATGGATGCCGGTCCTCTTTTTAAAATGATCAAAACAGCCAAGGCTGGCCTTAGAAACTTCAACACTCTCATCACTCAGTTCCAGTCTGTTTTTCAAAAGATCAACCTGCAACACTTTCGTTTTTTTACATATCATGGCTCCCGATACACTGTCGCCCACTAACTGCTTCTCATTTACCCAAATTAAAAACAGCTTTTCAAATTCCTTGAGTGTTGAGGAACGCTGCTTTGTTCCTGCTTTAACTCTTTTCACAACATCAGCCTTTTTTATCTCTTCTTTATTCATAATGATGGTGGAGACCATTGCTCTGGGCATACCATATTCCTTAGCAAGATCAGTAATGTACATACCACTCTCATATTTACCTATAATTTCTTGTTTTTGCTCAATGGTGGTGTGAAGTAATTTTCTTTTCTGCTCAGTGCTATCACTGCTCATTTTCTTAGGACCCATGATGAGGAAAAAAATGCACAAATACATGAAATGACCACAGACGCTAAGATAAGACCACAATGGGATGTGCACAGGGCAAGAGCTAGTGCGTGACTCATGTGTAATCCTTTGTTTCAGCTTGGAAAGGGTAGCGAGTCACAAGGCAACCGACACCAACAAATTCTAGCTTGCAAGTCAAGTACCAAACAAACGACGAGTACTGGGACAAAATTTTCACATCAAAATGCATTGAGTACCAAATTCAATGAGTGTCAAAGCAGTCAAGTACCAAGGTATGACTCTATTTAAAATATAGAAAGGATTGTGGGATTAGTCCTGGAAGGCCCTTTAGAAATCATCCATTTCGAGCTCCTTAGGGAAATGACTGAGCAAAGAAAGGTCAAATTAATTGTTCAGGGTCACACAAATAATAAGTGGCAGACTGGTCTTGGAACCTGTATCTTCTGATTACTACTATCTCCCCCTTCCCTTCACACACCAATATGTCTCCCCAAATGATCACTCATTTGGACCAGCATCACAGGTAGCCTTTTCTGATAATGCCATGCCTTGAAAGCTAGTTATTTTATGGATATGCCAATATAACTAACTATATGATGGTGAGTTAATGAAATAATTCCAGTTACAATGGAAAAAACTGAAGTCAAAATGATGAGTTAGTGATGCTGATCCATCCTGAAGTTACGCAAAATTCGAGAACTTGGGGAGAAATGTTTATCTTTTCAGTTATATAAATATAGCTTATATTTTTAATATGTAGGGAAATATACATATATAAAACATTTATAGTTATATACAGATATATATAGAGAGAGACATATAATATTTTCTTCCCTTTTGGGTAAAGTTCTACAAACATTAAATTTTAAAAATTGTAGTTGATCTGTCATAATTTTCTTCTTATAATATTCTAATCCCTAAGACCTTCTAGATTCTGTCATTCCCTACACAGAATACTTATCACCAGGATTAAGAAATCAAATGTCTAGTAGGTAACAAAAACAAGAAAGGGGTCAGGTGTTTACATAGTAAACATAAAGAGGTATTCTTTACTTCTTTACTTCTACAAACAAATATTTTTCTTAAAACACTTGGCCCTTTTTAGCTTTTGGTAACAGTGCTAATGTGCCCCTTGCTTTTTCTATTACCTTCTCAGTTGGAAGGATACATTCTCCTTTGTTGCCCCCACTCCTGCCAAAGATGTCCAACTTCTCACTCTGGAACAAGTATCCAGGAGAGTTGAAAGGCCAGCTGTCCACAGGTGATAAGATAATACTAGGGGTGGAATACTTTCTTAAGAAGAGCGCATCCTGAGGCCCTTGCACTTCAATTCCTTGTTCAAATGATGATTTCCCACTGTGAGTACCCCTCATTCTTCTAGCCCAGCACTGTCCAATGGAATGTTCTGTGATGATGGAAATGGTCTATAATCTGTTTTGCCCAATATAGTAGCCACTAGCCACACTGGATACTTGAAATGTGGCTAGTGTGATTCAGAAATGGAGTGTTTAATTTTATTTAATTTAAATTCATTAACTTTATATCTGAATAACCACATGTGTCTAGTGGCTACCATACTGAACAGCTCAACTGCAGTCGACCCTTCGTCTCTCTCTTAATCAGGGCCCAGTCAGGCAGCAGTTATTTGAATAGAGAGACGATAACATAAATAACTGTTAGTTAATTATAAATGTGTTACCTAGTAAGTAAGAGGCTAAAAAGAGAACTCTAAGTCATCAGAAAGGTAGTGACTGCGGAAAGCAGCTACCATCCCTAGGGTTGAGGGAACAGAAGAAAGAATTTGAAATATTTAAACTTAGACGCTTAGGGAAGAGGCTCCCATGAGCTGGGAATTAGACCACTGAAGAGGGGGCACTGCTCAACTGTGCCCGTATCTCTAAGCTTGGAGAGGAGACCTGCTGCGCTTGGACCCAGCTCTCTGAAGAAGGGACATGAGGGTAAGGTCACACGATGAAGATGGCTTTGTAGGCAGAGAAAAAAGACAAACTGTATAGGAAGGAATTACTGCTGCCAAGGAGAAAGAGCGTTCCTGAGGTGATTCTCACAGGAACTGCAAAAAACAGGAAGCTCACTGGAACCAACAAGAAGAAGTAAGTTCCATCACCCTGCTCCAGCTTTGCAATATCCCTCTTATACCCTCTATGGGCAAATCCCAACAGGTAGCAATTGGCAAAGCAATTGGCTCGCAAAGTCCTGGCTCCAGCATCAAAAAGCTGACTATAGAGGGATGGGTTTGAAGCGGAAAGCCAGTAACTAGCACACTTTCTTATTTGTGTTTTTTCCCATTCTCCTCTCTTCTCTCACTTTCCCCAAACCCAATCTTATCTGGTCTCTGGGGGAAAAAAAAAGCAAACTAGCAAGCATGCCTCTGAGAAACTTCTGGTACTTAAAATGAGTGACAGTTTCTTGGATCTTTGTCTCAACCAGTGGGGGATAGAGAAGAGAAATTGGCCTTTAATGTATGAGAGAGAAAAGGAGAGGAGAACATGCAAAAAAACATAAGATTCAAAGATACAATTCTGCCATATTGTTTACATATTTTGATAAAGACATTGGTAGAGAAGTAATTTTCTAGTAAAAGAGAAATAGAACAAGTGTAATAATAAGTGGCAAGAAGTGATAGGAGTTGCTGGGGAGTGTGGAGAACACATGCCTTAAGAGGGCAGCAGCTACTCGGCCAGCCATGTATCCCAATGTGGTAATGTGAGTCCAGTGTTCCCAGATCTTCTAATTTTTTTGAGAGATGCCAGAAATCTGGATTTTTATATGAAAGCTTCCAATTTCAAAATGCTGGCTCAAAAAAATTTCAAACATTGTACAAGCCAAATGAAACACTGCCACGGGCCAACTCTAGCCTGTGGGCCATGGTTTGGGAGGTCTGAAGTGCAGCACACAGACGAAAGGGGATCTGTGGCAATATATGGACCTCAAGTATCATATCACATGGCCCTTAGGAAAGAACAGACAGCTTCTATTTCAACATCATGCGATCACCCTAGTTTTAAGGCAGTGTTGGTTTTTTATACAGTGGGTTTCTTTTTGTTCTTCCTTTTGGTGTTTCTTTCTTTTGCTTTTCTTATTGTCATTGATGGCGTTAAAAGAAAATCAGTCTAACCTAGCACTAGGATGATGTCTCCCTTAAGGGAGTTAATTTTGAAATGAACATTTAAGGGTGGGCATGGAATAAACCGTAAAAATCAATTATATAGTCATTATTCTGGGGATGCAGAAATTACTTAAAGAGAGTTGGCAACTCTAGCTTCTCTGTGAGAGCAAGAGTTAATCAATGGGGCATCTAGTAGGATATGCAAACTAGAGACAAATTGAATAGATTGACACTAATATATATACACATATACATATATGCATCGTACATATAACATAATCATATACTAATACTAGACCCCATGTTCTTTGGCAGAAACTTCTGTACAGTTCCATTCTAAGATGAGAGGGTATAATGCAAACCAAAACATGCAGACATTGAAACTGGAATTACAAGTTTTGTGCTACTTGTCAGTATCTGTCAAACCTTTCAGTAGGTTCTTTGATGCTTCATTCTTTCATTTGCTTGGGTATCAGAAAATCTTTTTCCCATATGGAAGCTTTATGCATATTACTAACCACATGGAAGAGACACTTTGACTTGTATGCAAAAGATTTGTGGTCTTTGCAAAGCCATTATAGTTTCTTTTGTGGTACAGATGAAACCATAAATACATATATATATGTGTGTGTTATATATATGTATATAGTATAAATTGTGTCATATGTTTTGAGTATCATACTTGTTCTTACTCATCAGAAGTAAATCACTGCATAGGCCCAACTTTAAAGGAGGTTTAGGCAGTGGATTTCATCAAATGCAGTCTTTCTCTTTCTTTTCTACCTCCAACTCAAATAAGTGCTTTACCTTCACTACCTACCATCACCTACCCAGAACGCAGCTGATTCTTGTGAAAGGGCATTTATAGTGCATTGAAAGAACAATTTTTCCTCCTAAAACTTGTCTTTTTTTTTGAAATTTCATTTATGTGAACTAAAGAGAAAAGATATCTACTCTCTTAGGAATCTAGCAGACTCCAACTTCAGGCCTTACTGAATTAAGCTCACATTCATAGTAAGTCCTACATGCTTAAGTCCTCATAATAATCATTGCCCAGCCTGAAGCTATCAGAAAAGAAAAGAAAGTTGGCCTTTAGATGATAACAACACTTACTAGTATTTAATGTGAGTTTTTAATACCCAGTAAGGGTAGTTTCTATTCAGAAGTTTACATTGGTTTTAAAAATTAATATTTATTTATTAGAGAAATAAATTTGTCTATTCTTTCTTCAACTTTTAAATTTGGCATACAAATCTCATTACTCTATTCATAATTTGAAAAAATGTTAATAGTAACATATAAAGGACAGATTAATTTATGAATGCATTAAAAAACTTAATTAGTTTCCTTTAGATATTTTTAAGTGCATTTATAAATTTGGCTACTTCAATTGTCCAATTAAAAAAACATAAAATTTCTAAATACTAAAGTAATTCTTCTAAACCTAATAAATTAAACTTATACATATACAGGGCATCAAGTTCTCTTAAATTTTCCAATATTTTCCAATAAAACTTTAATATTTAATCTTAAAATCGCAAGTCTAAAGTGATTATACAGATTGCAAATTTTAAATTGGAATCCACATCTAAGATTATTTTAATGGACAATGATAGGTATTAGGGCTAATAAAAATGCAATTCTCTTTCTTCCAGATTTATGGGAAGATTGTACCTTCCTGTCCATTGCAGTTAGGTCTGGCCTTGTGGCTTCTTTGGGCCAGTGAAAATGTATCAGCAGAAGTGACATGTATCACTTTCTAATCATAAACTTTCAAGAGCCACTGCTGTGTTCTCTTCCCCCAGCAATATTTATCAGCCATTCTCCAGATGGTGGTAGTTCCATCAGTTTGAGTCCCCAGTAAGAACAAGATAGAACATATCCTCCTGCCTACCCTTGATGGATATAGAATATAAGCAGGAAATGAACCTGGAAGTCTCTATAATTTTGGAGCTATTTGTTATCACTGCCTAACCAAGCTTATCCTGACTGATTCATAGACCAAATTCTCTTAACTTTATAAGTATTTATAATGCCAATGCACACAGAGTATCCTCAAATGCAATACATAAGTTACTGATACTGGAGATTTAGGACAATTAACCATTTTTATATTTGATTCTAAATTTTCTCAAGGCTGAAAGATGCTCACTGTGTAAATAATCATCTCAAACAATTTTATCTTCTGAAGTAGATTTTAAAGAGGTCTTCTCAGTTTAGTGAGATTTCTTAACCAGATAAGAAGAAATAAAGGCTGAAATAAGGTAATTTTTCTTATGACCCTTGTAGCAGTTTAGAGCTATGCACCTCAGGGGATAAAAGTGTTCTTACACTTAATCCATTGATGTGGGTGTGCACCCTTATAAAGAAGACCTTTTGATGAGGTTGTTTCAGTTAAGATGTGACCCAGCTCAATCAGGATAGGTCCTAATCCTATTACTGGAGTTCTTACTAAGTAGAATTAACTTTAGTCAGAGAAAGAAGACCCGAGGGAGGAGCCAGAAGCAGAAAGTCAACGGAACCCAGAAGAGAAGAAGGAGGACAGGAGAGGCTGCCATGTGCAATGCCATGTAACAGAGGAGTCCAGGACCAAGGATCACTGGCAGCCGTCCCCAGAATGCCAGTCCTCGGGAAGAAAGCCATTGCTTTGACAACACCTTGATTTGGACTTCTCCTAGCTTCAAAATCAGGAGCCAATTAATTCCCATTGTTTAAGCCAACCCATTGCACGGCATTTGCTTCAGCAATGAGAAAACTAAAACAGCCCCAAATACCAGGCTAAGTCCCTTTATGTAGTCATCATGCGTGGCTCCAAAATTTAAAGAACGAGTTGGATATAGGTCCCATGACCCTGGTTTTGAGTTCCATTGTTACCTCATTTTCACATCATATAGCTAGGGTCTATAGACCCCACCTAGAGGCGACATTACTTGGATTGGTCTACCTAATATATATGCATTCTATTTCAAATTCCTTTGATGTACTTCCTATCTCTTGGAGTCGGAACTTAAATATGTTTATCCCAATTGCATTTTAGGTGCTATGAGGCCGTGACTGACTGTTTTGCAACTTCTGAGGCTAGCCCTATGATGGTGGGTGTTTATGCAAGCATTTCTTGATTTGCCAAGTTTAGTAATGTGCTACTCTACTGCCTGCTCCAGGAAACTGCTAAGCACTGCTGCTGGATGACTGGATCCTCTTTTTGTCCTTCTTGCATATGACCCAGGACATTTGAGTTTGTTCCCATTTGTCTGAGCTTTGAAAGGAAGTATATTTGAAATCAACTTCTTCTTACTCTAACTGCCATATATCTTTTCATTTAATATTTAGGAAAATGTGTGACTTTGATAGGAAAATCACAGAATGCATGTTCTGTGTTTAACTGAGATTCCCTTTGGAATATAACTTCAAGATTATTTAAAGCAGTTATTTGTTCAAAATGTTTTTATCATGCACTTAATACCAGAAAAGGAGTTAGGTTTACTAATATGTGTCTGTAGAGAATATGACATACAAACAAGAAATGATCCTCTTCTAGGAATATTACCCTCTTCCAATGAGTTATGGTGGGAGGTCAATAGATTTAAGGATAGTTTTGTAGATTAAACTATTGTTTAATACCATGATGAATAGAGATATGAAATGACAAGATCTCTACTACATAAAATGGTAGAGAATCAATCTTCTAGGTAATCATTAAAAGCAGCAGAGCACAGATTGTTGTATTGATTTAGAATACATTTGCCTAGATTGGAATAAAAAATAAGAGGACATTCAATAGCCTAGCAGCTTCTTTTACTACTGAGATCCTCCTTGCTCTACTTAAACCAAGCCATTCTTCTAACAATAAGGCATACTGAGAAAAGACTCAAAAATGTGGTTGATAGTCCTTTTTCAGTCACTCCTTACTATGTAGAAGAAAGGAAGTGCAATATATCCAATTCAAAGTGATTTTTACATTATAGGAATAAATATGAAACACTAGGTGCTATACAGTAATTTAAGGGTATTTAATAATCCTTTATTCCAGTGAGAGAAGTGATAATATGCGGAGACCATGGCAATGGAGTTTGGAATCATGAAAATCTGGCTCTAGTGTTGGTTCACAGCTGTGTGAATTTGTTAATACCCAAACTCTTCACCCTTAAAACAAGATAATCATAATATCCTTGCAGGATTGTTGTTAGAATTAAATATAATATATATAAAATGTCTCAGAGTAGGTACTATAGAAACAGATGCTATTATTTTACAAGATTTTTAAATTGCAACTTTACCCTTGCAAGCTGAATCTCATTGTCATAAACTCACAGAATATGTGAAAATGTGTTGTCTTGTTGTATTTTTATTCTAATGAAGTGTTTTGCCAGAAATTGTATAATCCGTCTTCAGGAATCTGGGTCAAAATGAAATGAAAAACCATAATTTTGTTTCTCTGATGAAGGCATTAGAAAGTGGAAAATAAAGTATTCTAAACCAAAAGTGTTGGGGGTGGGAAAGAGTGGGAACAAAGAAACACATATTGAAACAGATTGTCTTCACTCTCCAGGATGTTATACACACATTTTACCTCCAAGATCTGGAATCTTACTGATCTTTTAATTTCTAGGTGGAAATTAGGCAATTGGATTTTCTTTAAGAAATACTGATGGTTTTTTTAAGTAAGGACTGGTGAAATGTGCTGAAAAATTATTCAAGAAGCAATACCTCAGAGTGGTCAAGAAAACAGGCTCTGAAGTGAGACTGCCCAGGGTCACAACTTACTAGCTATGAGTCCTGTGTGGTTCAGCTCTTCATCTGTAAATTAGGGATAATTATAGTTCCTACCGCATAGAGTTGTCCAGAGAATTAAACAAATTAATACATGGGAAGTGTTTAGGACAGCACCTGTCATATACGAAATATTTATTAAGCCATGTTCCTGCTTTTGTTCCTGAATTTCTACCATCACTTGCAGAAGTGCTTCCCTGGTAGCTTCTGCCTCTCCAGACTGGGTTCCATCATTAACACACATTGACAGGCCTACATCAAATCCCTAAGCAAGGAGTCAAGCCCAGCTGGAACCTACTTGCATCAGAATTGTCTAAGATGGGTTAGATCAATTAACCTCTACCTGGAATCCAGATGTGTGCAAGAAAAAATGATTGCTATTTGAAGCCACTGAGCTTTGGAGTGGTTTGTTACTCAGCAAAAGCTAACTAGTACAGAGTTGAGGAGTCACTGTTTGAGATTATCTATTTCTCTCTCCCCAATCCAATGTCATTTGAGTAGCAGCACTTCTTTCTCTCTTAGGTTGAAATGAAGCCCAGACTTAGGCAAATGTTGTTGTTCTTTTCTTTTGCTGAAATATTCAGGAAATACACAACATCTTCATCTCAATTCATACTAGATCTTTTTTTCAAATATACCTGAAGAAGCAAGCATATAAATATATAAGAGTGAAATAAGACAGAAAAAGGAATATTTAGGTCATACAACAGCACTGCTTTTTTTTTTTTTTTTTTTTCCCAAAAAATAGAAACAGATTGTTGTACAGAATCCAGCGATTCTGGTGGAAATACTCCGCAATGGAAGCATGTTTTCCATTAACTTAAATACTGTGTTAACCTCAATCAAAAATACACTTTCTTAAACTGAATACAGAATTTATAGTTTTGTGAAAGAGTGCATGCAGTCTAAATGTGTAAAAGGTCTGATGGAAATGACTTTGTCCCACGTGACTTAAAAAATTCATAGTTTTATTATAAATAAAAACCTAAAGCAGCCTTTGTCTACCCAACAAGCACATTAGCTATGCTCATATCTTTTAAAACCCCTGAGTACATTTTCCCTTTCTTGCTGCTGTGTACTGCCTTGACATCTTAAGAATATGATTTCTCTCTATTCAGTAAAACTACCCATGAAACACTTCTCATAGACAGCCTCTATCATCCTGAGACTTCTACCAACTGACATTGCCTGGCAGTGAGCTTTCTACTAAGCTCATGAGTTGGAGAAGTTTCACTTAAGATCTGCCCTGCTAGAAAGTGACGTGATGGATTACAGTTTGTGGCTGAGCCACATTTTGGCTGCCTCATTATAGAGGAGGGAGATGCATTGCATGAAGCAAGGAATGTTTGCAGAGGGACTCAGGTCTCAAACCCTACAGCCAGTTGTCTTGCTGATGATTCATTTATTTCTATTGTGTTTCATCTTTGCCCTTTGAAGGGCCTGAGAGGATGTGGGGACAATGAATCACATCCTGGAAAGAAGGTGAGAGTAGGCAGTGGAGTTGGGGAAATAAGGGGGCTGGAGGAAGGAAAAGTAAGGGTCTAGATAGATCCTGTCTGAAGAGTCAAGGCAAAAAGTGAGCCCTAATTATGAGAGGAAGGTTTTGGGTTAATGCTGCCACTTATCCCCCCTTTGCAGGGAAACTCTTCTTCTGGTTTTGGAAGAGGAAGAGTCTTCTGAAGGTACCTAACCATGGTGTACAATGCTGTGTTCATTTGATATGAAATCAACAACTCATGGTACTAAAGGAAGTTATTTCCCAGCCTTGAAGAAAGTGGTGATAAATATAACCTGGATGACAGGAGGTAGGGGGAAAAGAGAATAAATTACCTACTGTTTATAAGTTCTTCAGAAGACTCAGTCTACTTAATGCTATTTCCCAAAATCATTCCATAAATCTCATTTATGCCTTAGTCACTGGTACACTTGGCTTCTTTAATTACATTTGATAGTTGCTTCCACAGTCATAAACATAATCCTCTGAATCATTTCCACTCTTTGGGAATGTTGGTTTTAATGTCACACATAAATTCTGCCATGGGACTAATATTTGTAATTTAATTTGCAAAATCTTTAAGCCAATATATAGCCTTTCCTATCATTTCATCAGAAAGCAGAAAATTGCCAAAAATCTGTGTCTTATTCATTCTAAAATGGTCCATAACAATTGCAGGCCCACCAATCATATGACTAGTCAATCATTTTTAAAGTACACATTGTTTTTCAAACAACAGAGCACAGAAATTATATAGTAGGTCCTCGTGCAAAACAGAAGCCTAAGGAAGAAGCATAAGCTCAATTGTTACCATTCTTATTACTGTTATATATTTTACACATTTTTCTCATTCTCTTTCAAAATTTAAAACAGAGTTTAAAGCATTTGGCATTCCTTTTGCAGAGTCCTGTCTTCCACAAAGGCTTTTCTTCTGTCTCTCTTTCACCCTCTACCTAACCCAGATTAAAAATTGCCACACATAACAATTGATAATGGAAACCATATATCTCTGGGGCACCATATTACCATTGGAAATTTAGGACAATCGAGAAAATGGTATTTACCACATCATTTCCCAAGGAAAGGATTACAAGAATTTAGAAGGAGGGCTTTAAGTTAAATGGGGTCAAGGCCCTGGAATTGAAAATCAATCCTTGCTCAACTTCCATACTGTGCAGGGCTCTTGTTTCATAGAAGAAGACATGCGAGTTTGGCATCAGAGCTGAATTCCTCTAACCATAGAGAAGAGACTGGGCTCTGCTACCAGGTAGTCCTCCTCCTTTGCCTTTCCCCAAACACTGGCCAGTCCCCTTCTAAAATAAAAGTTAAGCAAATATTTAAAGGCAAATTGTTTAAAGTGGTGCCACATGGTTAAGCTGCCCAAGGCACCTGTAAGTCTCAGGGCACCCACATGCCCTACTCGAGCTCTTTCCCTGACTCTGGTTCTCTCTTTCCATTACTCTGTATGTCCTAATTAAAGAAATTAAAAATCCAAGCTTCCCTCACAAATATGACTAAGTCTTGATCCTTAACTTAATCTCAAATCTTGTTTCAACTAAGAAATAGAATCAAAAAAAAAAAAAAAACCCTAGCTCCTTTATAACTATTTGACTCTGCCTTTCATATTCTTCCTTCCACAAGATAAAAGAGAGAGAAGAGAGAGAAGAAAAGAAAAGAGAAAAAAAGGAAAAAGAAAAGATAAAAGGGAGGGAGGAAAGGAAAGGGAAGGGAGGGAAAGGAGGGGAGGGGAGGGAGGGAAGGAGGGAAGGAGGGAAGGAAGGAAGGAAGGAGGGAGGGAGGGAGGGAGGGAGGAAGGAAGGAAGGAAAGAAGGAAGGAAGGAAGGAAGGAAGGAAGGAAGGAAGGAAGGAAGGAAGGAAGGAAGGAAGGAAGGAAAGATAGTCTAGGGTAAAAATGCTTGTTTGGTGCTTTACCAATCATTTAAGTGAGATACTTTATAACTATTTTCTCCAATCAGAAATTTGTCTGACCCTATTTCTCTTACATTATTAGAAGTGGATTTAAATACACTTTCTTAATCCAGAAATGAATTTAAGATACATTGGTTTCCTCTACAACAGTCCTAACTCATACACTTAGCTCAGAAACAAACCAGTCATACAATTTGAAAAAGCTAGATGAGTGTGAAATTGGTCATGTTTCCTTGCACTGTGATTGGCAGTATCTTTCAAAGCTTGAGGAGAAAATATACGTTAGACTTAACTCAGATTATTCAGGTTGTAACCTTGGTTAAGGGCCTCAGATGAACTGGATTTGTAAGAGCCTAACTTATTCAGAGGTAGGAGAATAGAATAATTTTCCCAATAAGATTGCCTTGCTGCTCTGGAGATGAATGGGAGGCTCACTCTGCCTTTTATCTCCTTGTTCATCCACCTGCATTCATTTTTTTTTTCCTAGTCTTTTTCTTCTTGAGAACAGAGTACCAATCTTGAGAATTCTTTACTAGACCCAGTAACTCTGAATGATTCTTTGACGACATAGGGCCCTAGCAGCTAGAATGCATTGATAAAGTATGGTAATCTTACACTTTGTGTGCGATTTTAGCACATTGACCAACTCCTTTTTAAATAACTGACCCGCTCCTCCATGTCTACCACAGGTAAGAAGACAGAAGAGATCCCTTTCACAGACAAGGGCTGCAGGGGTTAAACAGCAATCTTTTACTGATCTAAACAGTATATTTCTTTAAATGTGATGCTTCTAATGAAAATTCCTCTAATCCCTAAAGATGAAAAGCTGATAGATCCTGAATTGGTAGGTACACAAATTATGGCAGACATAACTCAGCCTGGTTCATCTCACCATAGCGTCCCTATTTTGGAAAAAACCTATGATTTATTTAACTGTTTTCAAGAATATCCAAAGTGACTGCAAACAAGGCTGTCAGTAGCAGGAGCAGGATATCCCTCATTGGCAAGAAACAGAAAGCATGTTGAATGGAATTATTACGTGATAACACTATAGAGACAGAATGAGTTGATTAAAATATTCCTGGCATATCCTCTCTCTGGACATGACCTTAAAACTATAAGGACTGATGATGCATTTTAAAGGAGAGGGGTGTAGTTTTCCCCTCCCTTTCTAAGAATTAATTGGCTGGCTTTCAAACAGGTAGAGCAGATTTTCAGGAACGGATGATCTCTCTGGGAGCTAAGAAAGTCCCAAAGCCTGTACTCAGCCCATCACGGTGACTGCACATAAAGAGTTGAGAACTCATCTTAGTTTCTGCAGTATTGGCGTGTGCATTTTTAACTGTAGCCAGAGAAAGTTTTCCTCTCCCACAGAGAGGAGAATAAAAATAATTCATAATGATACATCTTTGTCAGCTCTTCCAAGAGGGGCCTGGAGGTGCTGCAGGAAATTTCTCATTTGGGATTCTGAGGTTCCTCCTTTTCTGAGGGGAACTCCTGCAGCCCCACATGGGGCTCCACACCACCACCTGGAATGGACTCCAACAGAGGAATGGAATGTTATAAGGCACTCTGCATGCTTAACCCCAGTTCCAGTGTGTGTGAGCTTTGAAAGCCAGGGCTAAAGTGGCGGCAGCAGATAAAGGAGCAGCGTTAGGGAGGCAGACTCGGAAGCAAGCTGACCAGCTGCAGGCACTACCCTGGGAACCCCAGTTTGCCGCAAAGTCACCTGAGTGCTGAGTCCCTGGGGAATCCCTCTCCTACCCTGATGACCATAGCACCTGTGGATCCAGCTCTGTTCTGCAAAGAAGGGTTCTGGGAACCTGACTGATCATAAATATTTGTATCTCAGGAGCAATAGTACCAAAAAGAGGAGGAAGTTGAAAGTCAACAAGACCAAGAATTGGCCAGGAAGTCACAAAGAGCCACAGCAGGAACTCTTCCTTTTTGAAAACTTAGCTAAAGCCTGTGGTAAAGGGGAGAAGGAAAAAATATGTGTAAGGAGCAGAAGATTAAAGAACCCACTGACTCTCAAAATTAGATAAAGCCTGTAGTTGCCAACTTACCTAAGTCAGTTGGCTCATGCACTTAGATTTTCTTATTTTTAACTTCCAAAGTAAATATTTCCTCAAATAGCTGGGCTCCTGAGGGCTCTGGAGACATCCAGACACTACAGGCAGAGCAGACAGCTCAGGAGTTTGGTGCCCTGCCAGTGGGCTCTAATTTGGAATTTATACTCCCCAGTGTGACAGAGTTGGACTCAGTTGTGTTTTCCCTACACCTGGCTCTTTTGCCCCTTCAACTTGAACCTATAGTTAGTACTAGAGTTGATAGGTGTATGTCCAAGAGGTTTAAATCTTTGGGCTTTCCATGTACCAGTTGAGCCCTGAATCTTAAAAGATTTGCAACACCTACTCTCCAGTTCATTGGACTCACCCAGGACAACTAACAAGGAAATGATGATGGACAATGACCATCCCAAGGAACAGAGAGTCTGCAACTGCAAGCAAGATAGTCCCATCCATCTGTCCCATGGGATATAAGCTCCCTCTCAGTTAGAGGTGGAGTGGGCATCACCATTGCAGAGTCCTCGGGATTGGGGAATGAATGATGGACTAGAGTAGACTTACTATTATTCCACTATAGACTTATTGTGATCCTAGCAATGGAAGAACTTTTATCATTGATGTGGAGGCAGTGGCCACAGAAGGTTCTAAGGGGAGGGAGAGGGAAAAATAGGTATAATTTGGGGGCATTTTCGGACTTGGGAATTGCCCTGAATGACATTGCAATGACAGATACAGGCCATTATATATCTTGTAATAACTTACAAAAATGTGCAGGACAGAGTGTAAACTACAATGTAAACTATAATCCACACTTAGTGGCAGTGCTCCAAAATGTGTGCATCAATTGTAACAAATGTACCACACTAATGAAGGATGTCGTTAATGTGGGAAAGTGTGGAGGGGCTAGGGAGTGGGGCATATGGGAATCCTCTATATATTTTATGTAACATTTATATAATCTAAGTCTCTTTTTTTAAAAATTAAAAAGTATATTTTAAAAAAAGTTTTAGGTTACAGAAAAGTTACATCAAAAATATAGGGGATTCCCATATACCCGACCCCCTTCTCCTCCCACACTTTTCCTATATTAATAACATCATACATTAGTGTGATACATTTGTTACAATTGATGAACAAATATTGAAGCATTGCCAGTAACCATGGTCTAGAGTTTACATTATGGTTTACACTTTGTACCATACAATTTTTTAGGTTTTGAAAAATGTATAATGGCCTGTATCTGTCATTGCAATACCATGCAGAACAATTCCAGTGCCCTAAAAATGTTGTAAGTTCCACTTATTCTTCCCTCTCCCTCCCCTCAGAACCTCTGGTAACCACTATCTTTATATCAGTGTTACAAGTTCTTCCATTACTACAACAATAATAAGTCTACTTTGGCCCATAGTTATATTCACCCCTTATGTTGGTTTGTTCCTCAGTCTTGAAGACTTTGGGATGGTGATGCCCAGTCTGCTTCACATGGAGAGAGGACTTAGATCTTATGGGGCAGAGAGAAGAACTGTTTTACTTACAGTGGTAGATACTCTTTGCTTTGGGGGATGGGGGTTGTCCATCATTAACATTTTGTTAGTTATCCTGGGCGAGTCTAATGAACTGGACAGTAGGTGTTGTCTGCAACTCTGCTGAGATTCAGGGCTCAGCCAGCATATCTTAGATTCTTTCTGGACGCTGCCAAAGAAGGTTGAGACAGCAATGGCTTGCTGCTCTCCCACAAGCTTGCTACTGGGTTTTAATGAAAACAAACCCCAGCCTAAATTCCTTCATATAGACAAAAATTTATTAGCAAATATTCATGCAGCAAGAAAGTAAAAAAGAGTTTATACAACTTGTATAAACTAGACAAAGCCCTTTTAGGTGACCCAGGAATGAAAGTTTCGGTGTTCAGTTGAAGTAGACAGCAATATTCACAAAGCAAGACTGTGCCTAAATAGTATCAAACAATCAGAAATACTCCAAAACCAATGTCTGGACAGAGAACCAATCAGGGAATTAAACTATTACCAGGACAGGTCCCTGTGAATTCTTATACCCTGTTCATACAAGTGTGGAAAGGGTCTTGAACCTATTTTAGTCAATCCATCTGTTTAACTTCATCAGTGAAGGCCCATTTCGAACATCCACCACACTAATGAGCAAATACTAGATTACTAGATTCACCAGGGGAAATGCAAATTTGGAATCCATATGCTAATTCGTTCAGCATCAGCTGTTGATCAAAGGCAAGCAGAACAGAAAGGCATATAGAAGTTGTGTTGGGAGTGGGTTCATTCTCACATAACATGGCCAGTTGCTAGCATGACATCTAACCACTTGTAAAGCTAAAAAGTAAACTGACACATACATGATGTTACATGGGTAGTACTGAAGCTCTTTAAAGTATATTACAAAGATTATAACACCTGTTCAATGTGAAGTCAAACCCATGGTGTGAGGCCATAGAGATTGCCCTGCCAGAGCGATTATCACCCATGGTTCTGATTCTAGGTCTGCCACCTTGAACACACCATTTCTTTGAGCTGCATTTTCCTCATTCAGGAACAAAAGGATTGACTCAGAATTTCTCCAGTTTTTTCTACAGAAACTTGGGGAAGTGTGAAGAAGTTCCAGAAATTCTGCAAACATGTGATTTACATTTCTTTTATAGTTTAAATAATATAATATGGTTTCCTTTTTAAAAAGACAAAAAAAAAAAAACTGTTATTTGTATGCAAGCGTGCACACACCACCCAAAATTCAATGCGGTAGAGACTGGTGCTATTAAACTAACTTGCTTTTATTCAGATCTTGGAATGAAGTTTCTCTAACCATATCTGTAAAGTCTATATAACTCTATTTTAAACATGTACTTGAGGAAGAAAATTGTAGCTCATTACTTTTTTATTTTTAATTTAGGGCTATGCATGTCAACTCATGTTAAAGGATGTGAGGAAGGACATGACTGCAGGAGCATGTAATACACTCAGTTAAATACCTAAAAAAAGGCTCCAGGCAGGTGCTCTTATCACACATAACTGCCAATTAATGCAATAGAGAGTGAATTCCGAAGGCTTTGCACGCTTATTGTAAGTTCTAGTTAATATTTGATTTATAAGTCTTGATGTCTCTTTATACGTTTTTCCTCAGTTTTAGAAAAATAAGTTCCTCTAAAGCCAGAAACGGGTAAGGATCACTGACTAAAAATAAAATTTTAAAGAAAATTTATTGATGCATGTGAAGAATTGATGAGGTTCAAGTTAAACTGTCAAAATGTCCAATTAGCACCGACTGATTCTTCAGCTAGGATTGATTCCACTCACAGCAGCTTGCAAAATGAAAAGCAATGTCTGGCAAACTCACACAGTACCACCTGACGACAATAAAGTATGATGATACATTGCCCAAGTCTTCAATGGATTTTACACAGTGAAAATTTGCAAAATAATTCTACAACTCCTAACATGTTCCAATGTAAATCTGAAACAAAACTTAGTCAATATATAACGTAGATATAGCACAGATTTTTTTTCATCAGTAACTGAGCAATTTTTGTGAAAACATATGGAAACTGTATTTGAATTTAACAATAAAAATGAATTAACATTCATATTCTTACGCTGCTCTATTGCAGATCAAGGAGGAGCTATATTCTGTATTTTTAGGCTTATTAGACCCTGACATCACAGCAGGTCAACAAGAATGTGTACGTTATGACGGCATGGATTCTGCTCGGACAACTGATTATCTCTGGGGTCGAGAATAGTGTCTGGTACCTAGTAGCCTCTCAATAAATATTTTTAAATGAATAAATGTATGAGTGGGTGAGCAGACTGATACAGAAATAATCTTAACTTTGTCCTCAGAGCTCAGAGATATATGCATTACATACACTTGAAAATTCAGTTCAAAGGCTGAAATGTTTAAGCTACAACTAAAGAAGAATATAGATATTGTGGCTATCATCATTTTGTTTATTTTTGTATGATATGTTCACACAATTGAATACAATGAAAAAAATATCACTTTGTCAAATACCTAACATACACAACAGAAGAGGAAATATTTAAGTGCAGACAGCAGGATCGCAAACTCCAGCCCATGAGCTACATCAGGCCCTGTCCATTCATTTATGTATTGCCTATGCTTTGGGGCTACAAGGGCAGAGTGGAAAGCTTGCAATAGAGACAATATGACCCACAACACCAAAAATATTTACTACCTGGCCTTTTACAGAAAACATTTGCCCACCCCTGCTATAGATCAATTTTAGTACAATACCAATTAAGTTTGCAAAAATGTAGTGCTGGCTATGCCAAACAATAGTTCCCAAATGGCAGGAAAACCAAAAGAGTAGCAGCTCTTAAAAAGCTATTGCCAGGAGCGGATGTGGCTCAAGCAGTTGGGCGCCTGCCTCCCATATGGGAAGTCCCCAGTTCGGTTCCCGGTGCCTCCTTAAACTGCATTTCATTGCGGGTTGCACAATGGTTATTTATAATTCTATCTGTTCTTTTAGTCACAGGAATATTCTTTCTAAAGAGACGCCTCACCTCATCTACTATTTGCTATTCCTTACCCCGTGAGACTGTTCATATGGGAAATGCAGGAAAAATGCTTGGTTCTTTCCCCACCCCTGCTTTTTTTTTAATGTTATTAAGACAATGAATGATTCTCTCTCACCTTCCAAATATAGCTAATTATTTTTTTTAATTATATTTATGAACTTAAGCATTTAAATATATTTGAGGAGTTTCACTCCATGGCAATTAAAATCCTTAACACTCAAAGTTTCCCATCTTTGACCAATAAGAGCCTCTTCAAGTTGGCTCCTGAAAACTTTTCTCTTGAACCTGGAGGTTTCTGATGGCTTCCTTGTAATCTGGCATGACCAGGTGCTCCAGGTCCATCTTATTATATTTCTTACCCTAAAACTTTTCTCCAAGATGCCCTGGTTTCCTTTAGTGGGAAATGATATTTCAATACCACAATATAGGTTTTGGAATTAATGATATTTTTAAAAATTGGAACCGGGTCAATTTGGTAATATACAGTTAGTGATTCACTAACATATACACTATGATTCAACAGCAGATAAAGTGTCAACAATGATGTTAGAATATAATCTCAACATGCAAAGCAAATACACTTAACTTTTTTGAAACAACCTGTGACTAACTGACAAGACAACACTGGAGATAACAAAGATTTTTGTAAACGACTTTGTTGGGCATTTCATAATTTCATAAAACACTATGTATTTTCACCAATGACATTTTAAACTGACTGAAAAACTATTCATCGATTCTCTCAAATTTCAACTTATATAATATAGGAATGAAGGAAGTTGCCAAATCTTACTAATAATTTGACTAAGGAACAAATCCCTGTTACTCTTCTTACAATCTTCCCAAATGGTTGTATTCAAAAATATAGTATAAAAAATAATCTAGAGGTGAGTTTGCAGGTTTAAGAGCCAAAATTATAGACACTAGTTAAAATTCACTTTTAACTAAAATCCTGTATTACCTATATTATTCCCAGTAGAGTTGACCCCTAAAATTCTTTCAAACCTAACATTCTATGATTCTATATCTATTAAAAATTCATTTCAGCAAACTCTTGTTGGGAGACTACCCCAGATACTCACTATTAGTTAATGGGAAGGAAAGGAAAGTGATAAAATGAAGAATAAAGTAAAGTAATTGTCCTCAAGAAATTTAATCATAATATACAGAGATGGAACTAATAATTAAAATTCTATCTTTTGAGGATCTCATTGGCTGCCACAGTAAGCAGTGCCTCAAACAGTGGGGCTCCTGGGGCCTCTAGAGACATCTAGACACTATATGCAGGGCAGACAATCGCAGGAATTCTTCACCCTGTCAGTGGCCTTACTTTGGAATGTATGCTCCCCCGTGTAAGAGAGTTAGACTCATTTACAATTTCCCTACACATGGCTCTTCTGCCCCTTTTATTTGAACCTATAATTAGCACTATACTTGTTAAATATAGTCCCAGAAACTTAAATCTTTGGTCTGTTCCTATGTCAATTGAGCCCTGAATCTCAGCAGAGTTGCAACCGCTACTCTCCAATTCATTGGACTCACCCTGGACAACTAACAAGGAGTTGATGATGGACAATGACCATCCCAAGAAACAGAGGGTATCTACAACTGCAAGCAAGACAGTTCCATCAATCTTCCTCATGGGTTCTAAGCCCCCTCTCAATTAGAAACAAAGTGGGCATTACTATCCCCAAATCCTCAAGATTGGGGAATGATCAATGGAATAAAGTAGACTTATTATTATTCTATTATAGACTTATTATTATTCTAGCAATGGAAGAACTTCTATCATTGATGTAAAGGCGGTGGCCACCAGAGATTCTGAGAAGAGGGAAAGGGGAGAATAGGTGTAACATGGGGGCATTTTTGGGACATTGGAATTGTCCTGCGTGACATTGCAATGACAGATAAAAGCCATTATACATTTTGTCAAAACCTATAAAATCGTGCAGTGCAAAGTGTAAATTATAGTGTAAACTATAGTCCATGCTTAGTAGCAATGCTTCTGTTTGTGTTCATCAATTGTAACAAATGTACAACATTAATGAAAGATGCTGTTAATGTGGAAAGTGGAGGGGGGGAGGGAGTGGGGCATATGGGAACCCCCTATATTTTTTATGTAACATTTATGTAATTTAAAGTTTCTTTAAAATATATGTGTATATATTTTTCAAAAATCCTTATGCAGCTTACATCCACTCGGAAAATAGAAGAAGTGAAGAAATTGGAAAGAATAAATTTTGTGTAATAGACCATACAGTCTATGTTCCACACTTTGGCAACACAATAAAATTGACAAAGTCTTTGGGAAAAAATTAAAGTGCTATGTGGAGGTATATACAATGATGAAAAATTCTGTTTTATATATATATATACATACATACATACATACACACACACTTTACTATAGGAAAATTGAAAAACAGTTTAATATAGAACAGTACGTATATTATATCAAATTTATGTTTTTTTTAGATTTTATTTTATTTCATTTTATTTATTTCTCCCCACACCCTCATTGTTTTCACTTGCTGTGTTTGTTCATCTTCCTTGTTTCTTTAAGAGGCACCAGGAACCAAACCCGGGACCTCCAATGTGGGAGGAAGGCACCTAATCACTTGAGCCACCTCCGTTCCCTGCTTTGTTGTGTCTCTCATTATGTTTTTCTTCTGGTGTCTCTTGTTGCATCAGCTTGCTCTGCCTGCTCACCGTCTTCTTCAGGAGGCACCGGGAACCGAACCAGGGACCTCCCGTGGGGTAAGCAGAAGCCCAATCACTTGAGCCACATCTGCTTCCCAAATTTGCTTTTTTAAATTAATGAATTTTTAAAGTAACCAGAGAAATCTAAAAGGGTATAAACCAAAAAAAAAATTTTTATGTTTCTTATGTATTTTTTTTTCATTAAAAAAATTTTATGAAAAATTTTTTAACAAAATTGCTTGAATGTTATTTTTGTTTTATTAATTTGAATAAAATATTTAGAAATATAAAAAGTGTTCCACACAAAAACCAGTATACAAATGTTTATAGCACCATTACTAATAATAGCCAAAAGATGGAAACAACCCAAATGTCCACCAATGAATGAATGGATAAACAAAATGTGGTATCTTCATCAAAAGAATTTTTCTCATTCAGCCATAACAAGAATGAAGTAATGTAGTTAGTTATTCACACAAAGGAAAAATTTTTATCAAAGTATTTTGAGAAGATGTGCCTATTTAAAGAATTATTTACAAACCTAAGGGTAGTGGATGATGTAAGCAAAACATTGAATCATTACCAAGCATATGATACATGCTACAACATGGATGAACCTTGAAAATATTATGCTAAATGAAAGATGCCAGTCACAAAAGGCCACATTTCATGTGTATTCATTTATATAAAATGTCCGGAATAGGCAAATCCATAGAAGCAGAAATTATATTGTGTTTTCTTAGGGCCTTGGGGGACAGGAATGAGAAGTGACTGCTAATGGTATACAGGGTTCCTTTTGGAGTGATGAAACTGTTCTAGAATTAGGTGGTGGTGATGGTTGCACAACTTTGTAAATATACTAAAAACCACTGAATTGTGCACTTTAAAATCATGAATTTTATGGTGGTCAATTATATCACAATAAAAAAGCAAAAAAAAGTATAACATGGAAGTAACACAATTCAAGCAACAAATATTTAGTTTTTATAGCTCTCTATATAAATGAGAAGGTGGGAGGATACAGGAAAGGGTTTACAGAGGAAACGACATTATTGATGGGTCTTAGGTGTAGAAGCTCATCAACATCTGCCCATATTTTAGCAAGCATGTCAAATTATTAAAGCTAATATTATCATAGCAATAAGGATTTGGCTAGCATGATTGCTAACATTTTTAACCCAATAAGGATTCACTTTTAAGCCAGATCAACTGGAGGATAAAAATTCCTGCCAAATATTGGGTGTTTATTGACTCCTCCCCAAAAGATGAGGAATTTTACCAAACTGTACATGTATTTCGTGGCCAAAATTTCCCTATATCTACTTCAATATTTTCATTGCTGTTGCAACTAATGTTGAAGTGACACCATTAGGCATGCTTTAGCCTGCCAAGGGTAAGTATATATTTATCTTTTGGGAACCAAATCATTTTATATTTGTAGACCATGCAGAAAAGTAGGCCATATCCCTTATCATGTTATATCCAGCTGCCCTCATCAGTCCAGATGGTTTACACAACATAACTTGCCCTGAGCATGGCAGTGGCATGTTTGTAATCTCATCCAAGAGGCACCTTTGTCAATCACTTTT
>JAKSZT010054524.1:22872203-23138243 GCA_026826555.1 Tolypeutes matacus
GAAGGAAGGAAGGAAGGAAGGAAGGAAGGAAGGAAGGAAAGAAGGAAAGAAGGAAGGAAGGAAGGAAGGGAAAAAGGAAGGAAAGAAGGAAGGAAGGAAGGAAGGAAGGAAGGAAGGAAGGAAGGAAGGAAGGAAGGAAGGAAGGAAGGAAGGAAGGAAGGAAGGAAGGAGGGAAGGAGGGAGGGAGGGAGGGAGGAAAGGAAAGAAAGAGGGAGAGGAAGAAAGATGAAGAAGAAAGAAGGGATCACTATAAAGTAGGATAACCAATAAACCCACCAAAAGTTTTAAATAGGAAGCAAAAATTGCAATCTCATAAAAGATAGTATTGAAATATTGAAGATAAATAAAAAACTATTTTTCTACTCCATCTTCTAGTTATTGTGTGAACAAAAATGCTTTCATTTATTAGATGTATAAAGACTAGATGAATTTTTATTTTAAAAAACATGCCTTGAACACTGACTACGTACCCCCAACCAAAGCCCCACTACCTGGATGGAGAATAGGAGCCCATGGTCACTCACATTATCCCATGGTTTTAATGAATTCTTTATAAAATTAACCAAAATGAATGCATCCAAGTGAGTTTTCCACCTCTGAAGTGTTCACCTAATAATATATTACACATATATTTTGATTCATGCTAACATTGCTCAAAACACTGTTGGAAGTCATCTTTTGAAGTGGTCTTCTGTATCACTTTAATCAAAATTAAAGCTTTTATTCAAAATTTCCTTTTTAATAAACACTCTATCATCCATTCTGTTCACCAGAATCAACTACATTTGTGTTTTTCCCATTTCCAAATTTCAAACCTACCCTCAAAGGACAGAAGATATCCATATAATATTTCTAGGTCTTTAAGCCATGGTGGAGAGTTTGGAACATTGTCAAAGAGATGTCTTGTATTCAGAGATATAAATTCAGATAAAGGTGTTTTAAGGAAAATCATTCTCATTACTTTATAATCACACTGTATATGTGTCTCTGTATATATATGTGAGGATATATTAACAAGGGTTAAAGAGATTAAAGAGTAGATTGAATCATTTGTTCAAAATATTTGCTTCCAACCATAGCAGCTTCTCCCTACTGGCTACATTCTTACCGGGCCCCTCCCTGAAGGAGGATTATATGACACATTCCACTGTTATCAGTCTGGGTCATGTTACTTGCTATGGCCAAAGAAATGTAAATGAAAATGGCATGGGCCATTTCTGGACAAAACCCATAAGAGCCATTGGGCAGGTCCATGATTGCTCTATTCCTCTTCTCCTTCACAGTGAAGAAGGCATGAAGCAGAACCATAGCCAAGCCACAGCCAATGTGTTACACAAATGACAAAAACGACTGCTGCGATTTTAGGGTTTTTTTTGTTACTGCATCATAACTTAGCTTAAACTGACTGATACAGACAGAACCTATTGAGGGGGGAAAATAAAGGAACTAAAGTTCATGGATAATTTGAAAGCTAAATCAATTTCATTGTAGCTTTAGCATTTAGTATTCATGCCACTCATCTCTCTGTAAGCACCAAGGAACATTCCTCTTATTATTTCTACTGTATAACTTATCTCTGTATGGTAGGATATACACTAATACTCTCTCTTACTGAATAAACTAGTAACTAAAAGCAGATGACATGCCATAATTGCAATAAACTGATGTCACAGGGAGTATAAGGTGTAAAAAAAACACCAAACTTTATCAGGACCACTGATATAATTGTGCTATGAAGCATTTGCTATCTAAATAAATCCATCATATCCCAAATAAAGTAAACTCAGGACAGTATGCATACTCGCAAAGAAATGCTTACTTTAACACTAGAAATGTTCTTTTAAAAAATCATTTATCGGGACAACTAGCAAGATGGTGGCAGAGTAAAGAGCTCTGAAAATCAGCTCCTGCTATGGGGCAGTTGGTGATCACCCAGAGCTATCTAAAGCAATTTTGGGGGGCTCTGGGAGACCAGAAGAGCATCCTGCAGCATCCTTGAAAGAATGGAAGGAGGAGACTGACCATCTGCAGAGAAGATTCATAAGTAGAGCCCTCCACACCACGGAGGCCAGTGCCCAACCTCCATTGGAGGCACAAGCTACCTTGGGAGCTGTTCTGCGGCCGGAATTGGAAGCTCCACTTCCCAAAAGGACACCAACTTCAGCTACTGATTAGTAAATTCAGCTGGCTAAAGTATAATCCTAAGAACAGCTAAAGTTTGAACCTGTCCAAGTCAGAAAAAGGCCGGTAGCTGCCACCTTAACTCTGCACATGACATGAGGGGAAACAGGGCTGACTGAAAATCACAGTGCTGGTAGGGACCGGTTTCTTTCCACCTAGATCAGATTGCAACTCTCGCCTAAGCCCCAGGCCCACCTCAGGCAGGGAGGAAGCTTGGGGGAGCTGTGCCAGCCTCCCTGGGAAATTACAGGCCACGCCACAGAGGCCAGTGATCAACCTACTTTGGCAGCGCAAGCCACCCCAGGAGCTATTCTGTGGCAGGAATTGGAAGCTCCATTTCCCAAAAACAGGGGAGGAAGAGACAGTTGGCCACCAATTTCATCTAGTGATTAGTAAATTTGGCTGGCTAAAGTATAACCCTAAGAACAGCTAAAATTTGAGCCTATCCAAGTCAGAAGGAGGCCGGTAGCTGCCATTTTGACTCCACCCCCAGCATGAGGGGAAGCCGGGCTGACTGAAAATCACAGTGATGGTAGAGACCAGTTTCTTTCACCCAGATTGGCCTGCAGCCCTGGCCTAGGCTTCAGCCCCACCTTTAGCAGGGAGGAAGCTGATGGGCCCTGCAACAGCATATCCAGGTAACTGCAGGTACATTCGGCTGGCACAGACTGAGTAAGCAGAAGTCTCCTGGGGCAACTGCGGTCATCTTAGACTTGCACTGCATAGATTGCTACCCACACCTGCAGCTCTATCGCTGCCCAAGGCAGGGAATAAAGGGGCGTGAAGCTTCACCCGTCTCTCTGGGCAACCACAGTCTAGGCCTGCCTGCGTTGGATTATTCCACACAGCTATGGCTCTGTCCCTACCCTTGACAAAGGAGAAAGTTGGGAGAAGCTTCATTGGTCCTTGGGGCAATGAGGGTAGGTTGAGTCTCCACAGCTTATAGCACCAATTACATCCTTGGCCCCTACTACACAACCAGCAAGGGAGAAAGGGCAGGAAGCCCTAAACTAAAGAGAAAAATTGCACGCAGAATAAATAGTCTAGTAAGCCAGATGCCAAGACACCAACAAAAAATTACAATCCACACCAAGAAACAGGAAGTTATGGCTCACTTAAGGAACAAGATAAGCCTCCAGATGACATAAAGGAGTTGAGACAACTAATCATAGATGTTCAAACAAATCTCCTTAATAAATTCAATGAGATGGCTAAAGAAATTAAGGATATTAAGAAGACATTGGATGAGCACAAAGAAGAATTTGAAAGCATACATAGAAAAATAGCAGATCTTATGGGAATGAAAGGTGCAATAAATGAAATTAAACATACACTGGAATCATATAATAGCAGATTTGAGGAGGCAGAAGAAAGGATTGGTGAGCTTGAAGAAATGGCCTCTGAAAGTGAACATATAAAAGAACAGATGAAGAAAAGATTGGAAAAACTTGAGTAATGTCTCAGGGAACTAAAGGACAGCAAGAGACGTGCAAACATACATGTTATGGGTGTCCCAGAAGGAGAAGAGAAGGGAAAAGGGACAGAAGGAATGTTTGAAGAAATAATGGTAGAAAATTTCCCAACCCTATTGAAGGACATAGATATCTATGTCCAAGAAGCACAACATACTCCCATCGGAAAAAATCTGAATAGACCAACTCTGAGACACATACTAATTAGAATGTCAAATGCCAAGAACAAAGATAGAATTCTGAGAGCAGCAAGAGAAAAGCAATGCATAACATATAAGGGACACCCAATAAGACTAAGAGCTGATCTCTCACCAGAAACCATGGAGGCAAGAAGACAGTGGTATGAGATATTTAATATACTGCAAGAGAAAAATTTCCAGCCAAGAATCTTATATCCCGCACGATTGTCTTTCAAAAATGAGGACAAGTTTAGAATATTCACAGATAAACAGAAACAGAGTGTTTGTAACCAAGAGACCTGCTTTGCAGGAAATACTAAAGGGTATGCTACAGCCTGAAAAGAAAAGACAGGAGAGAGAAGCCTATAAGAGAGTCTAGAAATGAAGATTATATCAATAAAAGTAACTAAAAGTGTCAAAAGAATGGTGAAAATAAAATATGACAGATAAAACCCAAATATTCAGAAATAAACTTAACCAATGATGTAAAACACTTATATTCAGAAAACTACAACTCATTGTTAAAAGAAATTTTTTAAAAAGACCTAAATAATTGGCAGAACATTCCATTCTCATGGATTGATAGACTAAATCATTAAGATGTCAATTCTACTCAAATTGGCATACCGATTCAATGCAATCCTGATAAAAATTCCACCAGCATTTTTTAAATCAATGGAAAACATGATTATCAAATTTATTTGGAAGGATAAGGGGTCCTGAATAGCCAGAAACATCTTAAAAAGGAAAAGTAATGTTGGAAGACTCTCATTTGTGGACTTTAAGTCGTATTACCTAGGTACAGTGGTAAAAAACAGCATGGTACTGGCATAAAGACAGAAACATAGACCAATGGAACTGAATTGATGGTTAAAAAACAGATTCTCACATCTATGGTCAAGTGATTTTTGACTAACCTGTCAAACCCACCCAGCTCGGGCAGAACAGTCCATTCAACAAATGGTGCTGAGAAAATTGGATATCCACAGCAAAAAAAGGAAAGAGGACCCCTATCTCACACCCTATACAAAAATTAACTCAAAATGAATCAAAAACCTAAATATAAAAGCAAGAACTATAAAGCTTCTAGAAGAAAATGTAGGAAAATATCTTCAAGACCTGGCAGGAGGTGATGGATTGAGATAAGAGGAGGACTGAGATGGACTGCTGATATTTAATGTGTGTACAAGTTTTAATTAGCTTTACTGTAAAAGCGTGGAAATGTACAGAGTTGATGGAAACACATTACAGTGAGTTAACAGCTGGTTTATAAATGGGGATGTGGCTGAAAATGGTAGTCTAGGGGTGTAAATGCCAATTGACAGAAAGCTAGAGATTAATCTAGAGACAGAATAGCACAGTAAACCCAGGCGTGGATGAGAATTGTGGTTGATGGTACAGATGCAGGAGTGTCCTTTGTGAGCTAGAGCAGATGTGCATCAGTATTGCAGGGTGGTGGGAATGTGGAGAAGCATGGGAAAAATACAACTGGAGTGACCTATGGAGTGTGGTTAACAGTAACAATGTAATATTCTTGCATCTATGCCAATGATGTGCTGTGTTGATAATGGGGGAGTATGGAAAACGTGTGCCAAAGGTATGCAGTGGAACTGGTAATAACTGGATGATATTATCTCATAATCTGTAACAAATGTTCCATCACAGTGTGGTGTGTTGCTAATGGGGTGTTGTTTGGGAATTCTGCACATGTGCATGATTGTTTTGTAAGTTTACAACTTCTGTTATAAAAATATAATTTAAAAATAATAATAGGGTGTATTGGGAGGAAAATAAGGTCTATAATTAGTAGTAAGATTTTGACAATATTCTTCAATAATTTGTAACAAATGTTTCACAACAATGCAAGATGTTGGTGGAGGGTTGATGTATGGGACCCCTGTATGATGTTATGAATGTTTGCTTTGTAAGTTCAAACTATTACTGTACACTTATTGTTTATGTATGTTCATGTATAAATGATATTTTAAAAATAATAATAATAAGGTGGGTTGGGGGAAAATACTTTGGTTAGTAGTAATATTTTGAGGCTGCTCTATAATCGTTAGTTAAAACTGTTTCACAGCAATGCAAGATATTGGTGGTGGGGTGAGGTATGAGAGCCCTGTATGATGTTATGTTTGTTTGTTTTGTAGGCACAACAATTACTATACACTTATTGTTTATGTATGTTCATGTATGAGTGAAATACTTCAAAATTTTTTTTAAAAATCACTTATCAGAGCTGAAAGAAACTGAGGAAGCCAGTCATTAGATGTTTACCACAGAGAATCCCAAAACACAGTAAAACAAAAACAGTTCATGATAGTTGAGTGAATACCATGGATAATCCTACAGCCACATTAAGAAGAAATACTGAGTACTCTGAAATTGTCTGTGGAATATTCTGAAGGTAGCAAACTGAGCCAAAATTTACAGCTAAGTGGATCAGTCTGTTGAGTTTGAACATTTTTAAGGATGAAGATTTCTATGGAACAAAACAAAAATAAGAAAAGCATTTGTGATTTTTAAGTGTCACTGACATTTTGAATTTTGAAAAATGGAAAAAATAAAATTGCATACACTGTACTCCAAACCTGTTTAAGCTTTTATCAAATTTAAAAGAATTTTTTTTATTAAGAAGATATCATCAATAAATGGATGGACTGCCAAAGGCAGGCATATAAGTTTTTCATCAAGCATAGTTAAGGAAGTTTTCAAACACAAACACGTCTGTCCTGTTTTCAACTTTGAGATTGTTAACATTGTACAGAAACAGATGGTTCAGAGAGGGTTTGGTCATGCCCAGTGAAATGAGAACTGTAAGCACTCAATTTATGTGCCAAGACTCCTCACTCAAATTAATTTCATACCATTTATTGCTAAATCACGAATATGTTAAACATGTTCTCCATATTACTTACATTTATTCCATACGATCTAATAGGCTTATACCAAAACATCTAAATGTTAAATAAGCCAGCAACTGATCCTTAAGGTGAGAAAGAGACAGTGCCAACAGCTCCCAGCCACTTAAATGTGCTAGCCTTAGAGAAACATCGAGGAGGAGAAGGTCATCCCTGGTATATCCTGCCCGAGCCGCGACCCCTTTCCCATCTCCTCCCACCAGGGGACAGTATCATCTCTGCTGTGCAGCTTTTCCTGCCCCCTTGACGTTGTTCTCACAACTGTACATCTATTACAATGCTGTTTTCATCACACTCAGTGGCATCTAAAGAATTGTTTGCCTTAGGAGAACATGCTTCCATTTCAACAGTCATCAAAAGCTGATGCTCAGCCTTCTACAGAAACAAAAAGGGAAGGGATGGAATTTCACTGAAGCATCTTTGGCTGCATGGAGGGAGGACTTAGGGGAGGGGATAAAATAAACATTATTATTCTTATTTTCCACGTTAAGGCTAAGGAAAGCATAAAGCCAACCTCATTAAGCACCAGTGTGCCAGGCACAAATTAGATGTTTTGCTGTTTTTTTTCTAACATAATATTTACAGTGATGCTCAGGGTAGGTATTAATATTGACAGCATGTTACAGAAGAAGAAACCCAACTGAGGAATATTAAGTACCTTGCTCATCCCTTAGCTAGGGGTAAATGACTTCAGATCCATTGCTCAGTGCAATGCGTCTAAGCCAAGAGGCAGCACTTTCTTGTGGCAGCTCCCACTAAACTTCATTTTTAATGTTCCCCATCCCCTACATTTGGTCAGCATCCTACAGCACAGGAAAGAACACAAGTTTTATAGAAGTACATTCATCCCATATAAAATTTATTGAATGTTCTGATTCAGAGTTAGTTACAGAAAAGAAATCACAAGATGTTACATTTTTTTCTACCCTTCTCTTGGCATCTCTAGACATTATTATCTTAGATGAGAATGCCAGCACTGTGCCCCATTTCTCTAAGTGGGTTTGCAGCCCATTTGATCATAGTTGATGTGAATTGATGCCATTTGCATGTGAAACAGAGCCTGCCCATGCTACCATACACTGTCCAAAGTGTTGTTTGGGATTTTAAGGGACAGAAGAATTTGACTACTCTATGCACAAAAGCCGCCTAGGAGGTCAGGATCAAGAGTCTTCTTGTGCCTTGAAAACTAGCTAAGTCAGCTGAATATTCCTAGACCAGTGGAAAGAAGCCAGGCCTAGTTCATGACGCTGACTTTCTATAAGCTAAACCCAGGTGGGCAGTATAAATTAAACCAGAGAGAAGACTCTTCTCCTTCCCAGTTTGGTTCCTTCTCAACCCTCCAAATTCAATGCTCTTGCAATTAAACCTTCTACTCTTGAGGCCTTTTCTAAGTGCCCTGAGACTTCAAATAAAATGTACATCTGGTTAAAATGTACATCTATCATTTCCTGATAGAAATTTATATTAGATCCTGGACACCATCTGAGTAAAACCCAAGTGATAGGGTTGTAGCTCAGCTCCTGACTTAGCAATTTTATTAGATGCCTTTTTTATTTTTTACCATGATGTTCAGCGTTGTTATAGGAGGTTTTTGTCAAATAATTATTTCCCTTCTACTGAGGCTATGAAATGCAAGTAGCCTTTGAATGCACACCGTGGGGGGAAATTGTCTAAAAAGTAAAACTCTTTCAGCACTAATTCCACCTGACTTCCAGCTGCTATCTCCCAAGGAAACTGTTGGCCCTACATTATGCTAAAATTACCCTTAAGTAATTTAAAGCAATCACTTAAAGTAAACGATTCACTTTAAATAAAAATAAGTGACAAAGAGTACAAAATTTCAAAATGAAAATGCTGAAGGTAAACAAAACAGAGATTGCCCTTGTCTCCATACGAGGTGGGAGCATGGAAAAGCAGTAAGCATTGGTGTTTTTATGGCTTGGCAAACTTCCTCATGGCCTTCAAACTGCTATGGCACTTTTAATTTTATATCCAGAGTCGTTGCCACATTCGCTTTTCACTGGTGCTAACATTTGTGTATTCTGGTTTTCCCCTGGGCATCTCTGGTCTACAGTCATGCAAAATTGCACGAGGGTGGGAAGAGAGAAATTGCTCCTCTCTCTCTAAATTAATCAGCTCAAGATTTTCTTTTATTTATTCTGGGCCCCACTTTTGTCCTTCCTCTACCACTATCATACCATTGAAACAAGGCTTAAAATCACTTTTAATATGTCTTTGGGCCCATCCTCTTCTGTAAATTAAAATTTATATGCCTATGGACCTTTAAATGACCAGGATAATTATTTTCTTGAGTAAAGCAACCTTTTAGGTCGTGCTTTACTACTTTTCTTCCCTTTACCCATTCCCAAAGAAAAGGCATGATTTTAGAACAATTTCCCCAGGAGGCCACCTTCCTATCTAACTCACTCATTGTTGAAATCAAAGACGTCGTTAGGAATAGGTCCCAACGAAGCCCTCAAGAAAGACATAGAAAAGCATCATGTGCCACATTGGCCTCCTATCTTACCATTTGGTCCACTTTTTTGGCTGGCATATTAAAAGCCTAGAGAATAGTGTACTTGAAGAACAAGTGAAGAGCTGGGAGTTGGACTATTGATTTCAACCCAGCTGCATTTGTCTCCTACTATAATAAATTACAGCAATATTAGAGACTTTAAGCAACACATGCATTTATCGGACGATTCTGTAGGTTAGAAGTCCAACAAGGGTGTTGCTAGGTTAAAATCAAGGTATTGGCAGGGCTGCATTCCCCTCTGGAGGCTCTAGGGGAAAATTCACTCCCTTGTCTTTTCCATCTTCTAGAAGCTGCCTGCATTCCATAGCTCCTGGCACTTTTCCTCCATCTTCAAAGTCAGTGATGATGCATCTCTCCCATCACTCTTTGTCACATCTCCCTCTCTCTGACCAAAACTGGGAAAGAATCTCTTCTGAGGACCTGCTGGGCCTGTAACAGTTTTGCATTGTTTATGAATCCCAAAAATAATTATCGGATTATGTTTGTAAACTGGTCTATCAGAGGTATCACCTTTAATTGATTAAATTATGATTACAACTTTGGACCATGTCAGGAAAGTATTGAGTCCCCACCCCTTGGTGGGCAGGGACTCACAGAGAAAAGACAGGGCAAAGGACAGAGTTGGGAGTTTTGAGCTGGAGCTCAGGAAGTAAGCACACAGAGGAGTAGAGCTGCTGAGCCTAGGGGCAGAAAGACAGAGCCAGTCACCTGGTAGTCTACAGCTTGCCTTGTGGAGAGAGCACAGCAGCTGAGCCTGAAGAGAAACGGAGCCCTGGGAAGAGAAGAACCCAGGAAACCTAAACTCTTGGCAGATGTAGGCAGCCATCTTGCCCCAACACGTGGCAATAGACTTTGGTGAGGGAAGGAACTCACGTTTTATGGCCTCATAACTGTAAGCTTTTACTCCAAATAAATACCGTTAATAAAAATCAACCAATTTCTACTATTTTGCATCAGCACCTATTTGGCTGACTGTTAAAGGGCCCACCTGGATAACCTAGGCTAATCTCCCCCTCATCAGGTCCTTAACCATAATCACTTCTGCTAAATCCTTTTTGCCACATCAGGTAACACATTCAGACGTTCTAGAGATTAGGATATGGACATCTGTGGGGACCATTATCCTGTCTACCATATCAGATATGGGTGCTTCATCTTCCATGGATTTCCTGGTGGAAGAAAATGAACTGTCCACATGGGCAAAGTTATAGCTTCTCCTTTTGCATTTGTATTAATTTCCTAAGGCTGCCATAAAAATTACCATAACTGAGTGGCTTGAAAAAACAGAAATTTATTCTCTCATAGTTCCGGATGCTAGAAGTCCAAAACCAAGGTGTCAACAGGGCCAGGTTCTCTCTGAAGGTGTAAGGAGAGGATCTTCCCTTGTCTCTTCCTAGCTTCTGGAAGTCACCAGCAATCCTCGGTGTTCCTTGGCTTGTGACAGCATAACTCCAGCTTCTGCCGCCCTCTTCCCTTTGTGTTTGTACAACTCTGTGTCTCTGTGTCCAAATTTCTCTCTTCTTATAAAGACACCATATATATTGGGTTAGGGCCCACCTTATCCAGTTTGGCCTCATCTTAACTAATTACATCTGCAAAGACCCTTTTTCGACTAAGGTCACATTCACAGGTACCAGGGATTAGGAGTTGAGTATATCTCAATTCAACCCACAGCAGCAGTAAATCTAACTTCTCATAGGAAGTCTCAATTGTGCCCCTAAATCTCCATTTTTACCTACCAGAGTTTCTTGTTTTTCTTTGAGTATTTAAAAAGTGCCAAGGTGCAGCTACAATACCATTTGATCAGTTTTGGTTCCATTAAAAGATCACCTAAAGACTCTATAGCATCCAGGCTGTATTTTCTGAAAAGCTGCTGCTCCTGATTAGGCTTTGATCAAACGCCACTCATGTCTTATCTCATATGTAGCCAAAAGAGTGGTGCACATGAAATATGGCCATGAGATATCAATTTTACTCATCCTGGAAGCAGGAAAACTTAGCTAGTTTCATAAACTTTCATCTTGTACATTTTTACATTTTCTCTGTCTCAAATGATTAGGTTTCTCTCTTATTCATCTCTGAAAGCACAGAATTTCTTAAACTAATTAAAACTTAGATGACTTTTCCAGACGTTTTCACACTTTTTTTTTTCTCTTCCTGGACATTACCACCACAGAAAAAGAAAGACTTGTACTTTCAAGATTATAAAACAAGTCCTGTTAATAAAATCATTATTTGGAGGCAAAATACTGAATTTCAGATAATCCCTCTGAACCACAAAAAGATGAAATTAACACCTTTGAAACTCTAAGCTAAATGGAAATTGCTCTATGCTCTAAGATAAATATAAATACCCTCTTGAGTCAAAGAAATGTAATAGGACCCTTTGAAGAAGTAAATAATTTTGTATGAAAAATATGTGGAAATTACATTTGGATTCTCAACAGTCCCAGCAGTTCTCAAATTTTCGGCCTCAGCAGTCTTTTATACTCTCAAACATTATTGAGGAACCCAATGAGCTTTGGGTTATAAGGTTTTATGTCTATTGATGTTTACTGTATTCAAAATTTAAATTGAGAATTTTAAATATTTTATTTATTTAGAACTATACAGAGTAAATCCTGATGTAAACTATAGACTTTAGTTACTAATAAAGTACCACTATTGATTCATCAATTGTAACAAATGTACCACACTAATGCAAGATGTAATCATAGAGGTAATTATGTGGGGGAGGGGCATATAAGAGAACTCTATTACTTTCTGTGCAATTTTTCTGAAAACCTAAAACTGCTTTTAAAATAAAGTTATTTTTAAATATTTATGCATTTATTTTAAAACACCAATAATAAACCCATCAGTGTTAACACAATATTTTTATGAAAAATAACTATTTTCAAGATCGAAAAACCTCAATGAGAAGAATAGCACAATTCTGCATTTTTGCAAATCTTTTAAATGTATGGCTTCACAGAAAGCTGCCAGATTTTTATATCTTCTTCCGCATTTAATCTGCTGTAATCTATTGTTTTGGTTAAAATATGTGAAAAAAAACTTGGCCTCACAGAGTTATGTTGTTGAAAATGAGAGGAGTATTTTGTAGTCTTTCCAGATAACTGTGAACACTCTTCTTTGATACTACACCGAAACTCAACAAGTGATATTTCTAAAGGTTAGTTGAAATGAACATTCCACACTCTACACTCATGAGATAATGTGAATGTGACAGTTTAGAGCTTTTTGTGGATCCCAGAAAAGATCATGTTCTTAAAGCTAATCCATTCCTGTAGAGGTGGGACCCTTGGATTGGATTGGACTCAGCTGGGAGGCCTCTGATTGGATTCCTTCAGTGAAGCATGGCCCAGGGTGAGTCTTGGTCCTCTTGATGGAGTCCTTTATAAACAGAAGAAACATGCAGAGACATACATAGAAAAAATGGCAGAAACAGAGAAACCCCAAGAGGCTGAGAGAGAGGTCCCAGAAGCTGGAGGCTGGAATCAGCAGAGCACAGGAGGCCCAGAGGAGAGAGGAGACATGAGTCATATGCCTCTTGGCCCACAGCTGAGCTCAGGGAGAAAGTAGGCCTGGAGTAGAAGTCAGAGAACCAGACCAGAGAGCGCCATTGTGTCTTGCCACATAGCAGGAGTTCAGGATCGCCAGCAGCCAACCTATGGTAAGACAGCATCTCTGATGATCCCTTGATATGGACATTTTCACAACCTTGAAACTGTAAGCTTTTAACCTAATAAATTCCCATTATAAGAGGTAAACCATTCTTGGTATATTGTTCCCAGAAGCTTTTAGCAAACAAAAACACTGAGCAAGAAATAAATAACATCTTAGAACTATTATGAAAATAATTTTGACCTCAAAGAGCTCTTGGAAGGGTCTCAGGGGTCCCTGGAGTTCCTAGACTACCCTTATGTTGAAATTAATTCAAACCATACTTACCCTCATTGGCTTGATAAGCGAACGTGAGGTTTCATTGTATGAACCTTTGTTGAATGTAAATAAGTCAGAGAAAAGGAACTATCCTCTTACAAAAAAAGGTTGCTTCCTACATTTAGTCAATTCCCTCTTCTCAACAAAATGTTCATAATATAAAGCTTACGTTTAGAGCCTTGTTAAAGATTTTTTATCAAAATTTCATTTTTACTGGTTGCTCCTACTATCAATGCTTCCTTGACCCCTCTAAATACACACTGCCTTCTCCCACCCATTATGTTACCCATGCTTATAAAGTCAATGATTATAACTCATCTTGGAATTTCCAACAGGTTATTCCTGGATCACAATCCCAGGATTCGTGCATAATCCCATGAATATGTTTATAATCCCCAGATATGGAGAAAAATGGCAAATAAGATTCCATGTGGGTGCAGGTTAGGGCATTGCAACAATTAATTCAAGCCATGCTTACAGAAGGATTATTCTGAGAGTTATCAATATTGATTATGGCCAAAGAAAATGGTGTAGGAATCTTTATGGTCTATTTTTAACAGATATTGGTCCTTTGGAAAGCTATAATAAAAATAATGCTGAGCATTTACAGAAATTGTGCTAGTAAATCATACAAGTGAGGCCTTTCTCAGGTAAAACTGACTTACCTTCACACCTCGAATACTGTGAGGAGTTCTGGCCTTCATATCTTGAGGAAGGCATTCCAAATTGGAGGAAGTCAAGGAGGTTAACTAAAATGCTTTAGGGAATGGAGGCATCTCTCAAAAATGAGAGATGAAAAGAAGGAGTGAATGAACTCTTTGAAATCATGTAAGGTATAGATATAAGGTAGGGTTATTCACCAAATCTCAAAATTCTCGAACTACCTTTATCTTGTGGAACTAGTGAATGACACAATTTTAAAATATTAATAGGTTCAGGGATGGTTTGGGGAAAAGTCATAAATGATGGAGCCATGATGTAGAATGGAATGTTGGGATGCCACCTTTCTAATTGGCCCAATGGTGTTGTGTTATTAAGGACAACCATGCCATTTAATGAAAAGTCCCTTGGTGCTGTCAGATGAAGCAGTCTCCTAAACCCGTATCTATATACTTTAAATACTAACATTACTGTGTGAGGGTCCCTTTCCTTTCCCATCCTTCTACCTGATAGAAAGGATTCTGGTTTTCCCTAGTCTGTCTTACTCTTTCCTGCCCTCCAAGGAGCTTTTTTTTTTTTTTTTATCCGTCAAGAGTTTATTAAAGGTAATTCTTTAAAATTCAGGATTTTTTCAAATCAATTCTATTGATACATAGTAAGAAAGCATACAATTAACCCAAAGTGTACAACCAATAGTATTCAGTACAATCACTTAGCTGTGCATTCATCACCTCAATCATCATTAGAGCATTTTCTTTATTTCAATAATAATAATAAACAAAAAACAGACAAACAAGAAATTTCCTCACCTCTCAATCTCTTTACTTTTCCAGACTGATTCTTTGGGGGTATTTTTAAGCAGAATCAGGAGGGTGGCAGAGAAGAGAAGCCCCAGAAACTAGAGGGCTGGCTATAGAAGGAGTTTTTCCCAGGTTAAAGACATTTGAAAATAGAGACCCAGGTACACCTGCAGAAAATATGGGCAGTGGATGAGAGAAAAATGGGAAAGAGAATTTTTAAAAGCATTCATTCTGAAAGATGTAAAAGATTTAAGTTACTCTGAAGCTAATTTTGGTTTCAGCGCTGTGTTTTTTTTGACCACAGTACTGCCCCAGACCTAACCACACCAGAGAAGACTCTACAAACCACCCACATGTGGACTCATCCAATGAGGCCCTTTGGGACTCCTTGTTAAAACACCTAGAATTCCTATTTAATATCACTGCTCTACCGCATGACACTTCTCACTATAAAGTGGTTAAATTAAACTCCTTGGAAGACCTCATGAGTTAGGTAGAATCTGTCATCAGATGCCTTTCACTAAGTTAATTACAGATAAAACCAACATTAAGTGGTTAGATGCAAAGGTTAATATTTCACTCACTTGGACTTTGTATAGTAATGAATTAAACTGCTGGACTGCATTGGCATTCTGCTGGGAGTATGATTTGGAAACAGAAAAACCAGCCAATGACTGGTCTAATTTTGTTCATGAGGGTAACTTAAAGTAGCATAAACACAAGGAGACTCTACCTCCCTTTGATTTCAAAATGATATTAGTGATAGGAACTGGGCAGATGAGTAAAAAAATCTCTATACTCTTTCTCAAGATACTTTCTCCATATGTGTGTAGACTACAAATCATTCAAATGCTTTTTTTTTTTTAATAACTCGGGCACTGTGACTACTTATCAGTGCTGATTCATTTCTTGAAAAATTAGCATACTCTACAAATCCAGAAATCACATCACCTTTACGAGCAGCCAATCCTGCAGGTGGGGAGGGGGGGGGAGGGGGCGGGAGGCGGGAGAAGGAGTAGGAGTAAAAGAAGACAGTGAATCTGTCAAACATGCGGAAAACGGAATGAAAAGGACCAGGCCTTTCTATTCTCTATTGGGAAAAAGTCAAATGAGTTTGTCTTGATGTGTATGCTTCATGTAAAATACACTTGCTACTTTTTAAGATGTCAGGAAACACAATCAAAACTAAAGCCTCATCCAAATTCCAAGGTCTTCATTAAACAGGCTTTATGTTACATTGTTTGTGAGAAAATTATCTCTTTTTTTTTTAACTATATGGCTAATGCTTCCCATATTTCATGATAAGATTCTATAACCCCTTCCTTCTGCTGTGGCACTTAAATACTAAAAACTATTCATACTCCAGGGCCTTGTTATTTTTAACTTTACTTCTTCCACATTCACAATAAATTCTATACCCTGATTTTTAATATGCTCAACCATTAAAATTTATTAGCTAGAAACTCTAGGTATATTTAATAAGAATCCCAGGTTCTCACTACACTCCCTCCAGTATCACCCTCTTCTCCTTTCCAAATACTCTTCTGTCCTCTTAATTGTTTTGGAGGAGGAGGGAGAAACTTTCATTGCTGTAGAGGGGTTAGAAATAAGAGAATACTGTAGGCATATATGGAGGGTATGCAAACTCAGTCAATGACTTTGGCACTTATTTTTTCCCTTATACACCAAAGGCTTTCAACCGCAGATATCTACAACTCTGCTTAAAGGAGACCTCTGTCTGCTGAAGAGGGTTTGGCCCATGAGCTAAGGCCAGGCCAGAAGTGGTGGGGAGTTAACGGCCCTCAAACACTGACTGACTGACAGGGGATGGCAATCTCCTCAGTATCCTCACATTCAGGTGTGACAACTCTGAGGTATGTGCTACACAGCCTCCCAGAGGTCCCAGCGGGACTGAGCTCATTAATGCACCTTGTATGCGTCCTTCCCTTCCCTATCTCATTTCCCCTTTCCCTTAAGATTCCTTATCTCGATATCTACTTCTGGGGGAGCCCAACTCCAATCAGAGGCTATGGGAAACAAATACACCTAATGCAAACTATGGACGATAGTTAACAGTAATATTTTAACATTCTTTCATCAATTGTAGCAAAGGTACCACACGATTGCTAAGGATCAAAAGTTGAAGGCAGGAGCCAATGTGGCTCAGTGTCAGAGTACCGGCTTCCCACATATGGGTCCCAGGTTCAGTCCCTGGCCCCAGTACTTCAAAAAAAAAAAGGGGGGGGGGGTCATAGGGGAATGTTGTATTTTTTGCATGACTTCTATGTAAAGCTCAACTTCTCTAATTAAAAAATAATAATTACAATAATTTTTAAAAACATTATGCTAAGTGAAAGAAACCAGACACAAAGTATTACATATATGATTCTATTTGTATAAAATGTAAATATAAAAATCTATAGATAAAGCAAAAAAATGTTTACTGGCAGAGATAAAGAATCAATGGAAGTTTTAGAAACCATTAACTCAATGCAAGTCTGTTGGTGATATAAACCCACACTAGATCTAGGCAGTTTAGAAACAATCTGAGAGAAAAGTTTTAAAGGATAGGTAACCTTTCAAGGAAAGCTTGAAGAATGAGTAGGATTTCAGCTACAAGCAGAGGTACCAAGAGAGCAAACCCAAGGAAGCATGATATCCTCAGGATGAGTAGGGAAATGATGGAAATGAGTTAGGAATTGGATTTGGGTCCTGAAATAAGGCTAAATCCTAGGAACATGAACTTCATTCCATAGATTATAAAAAGAAAATAAGTGTTTTGATCAGAAATGGATATGTTACAGCTATTTAGGAAGCTAAACTATGAAAGAAATATATAAAAAGGATTTTTAGAAATAATAATAGTATAAAATTTTAAATGTCTTGTTTATAATAAAGGTAAATAAAGGTTTTGACTAGTTTAGACCAGTCATGTTAACCCAAAGTGCATATGCATAGATATATGCATATGAATATTGATGCTCCTTCATGATTAAAAATAAGTTTTTAGGCAAATTGCACACTGTAGTTTCAGCTTTGTAAAACATGTCTGTGTGTAAATAAGAACAAAAGTACTCTGCAACATTGGTATTTTTGGTGTTCTCTTTTGCAATGTTCAGTTTCCTCAACTGCCATATCCAGTCCATTACTAAGTCATGTCAATTGTACCTCCTGAATATTTCCCAGATCTGTCCTCTTTTCTCCATTGCCTTTGCCACAACCCAGTCACAGGCACCATCAGCTGTCACTGGGAGAGTAACAATAACAAATATTTACCCTTGCTTCCCCCTTTCCGTTCTTCTCACTGCAGATCACGTCCCTCCCCAACTTCAAGTCCTCCCTTGGATCCCCACTGTAATTATGATAAAGACATAGTTTTCACTTGGCCCACAAGGCCACATGTGATGTGGCTTCTGCCCCCCTATTCAGCTTCGTCTCTTGTAACTTCCTCTCTCACTCTCAATGTCCAGCCACACTGGCCAACCATTTGTCCTCAGAAAAGCCTAATATCATCCCTTCCACAGGGGCTTTGCACATTGGGTGCCTCTTATTCAAATGTTCCCCTTTCCCAGGCACATCCTTCTCCTTTACTCATATGTCTGAGTTTGCCAGGCTGCAACAGGAATTTATTGGCTCATGGTTTGAAGGCAAGGAGGAGTCCAAATTCAAGGCATAATAAGATGATCCTTTCTCCCCAAGAGCCGTAACATTCTGATTCTGGCTGTTGGTGATCCTTGGGGTTCCTTGGCTTGTATCACTCCTAGTGTCACATGGCAATGCCCTCTCATTTCTCTTCTGGATTCCACTGACTTCCAGGTTCTGGCTCCTCCATGTGGCTTTCTCCAACTCTGGCTTCAGGTTTCTTTCTCTTTACAAAGCCTCTAGTAATCTAGGTTAAGACCCAACCTTATTCAGTTGGGCCACACCTTAACTAAAAGTAACAGCTTCAAGAGATCTGATTTACAATGGGTTTAAGGAATGTGGATTAAGATTAAGAACATGTCAAAATGGGGGTACAAAATTTAATCTACCACATTAACCCCCATCTCTCCTTTAGTTCACAGACCAATGTCACTTTCTCAGGGAACCTTCCCTAGACCCCAGACCCTACCGGATCTACCTGTTTGATGCTCACCTAACACCCTATATTTTTCCTTACCATTTATTTTTATCCTCCGGTGTGCTCATTGGATTGTATCCCCCTCTCTAGACCAAGAGTTCTATAACGATGTTACATAGCAAAGGAGTAATCAATATTTATTTAAAGAATTTATTTTAATGATAAGTTAACTTGTCTCAGATATCTTGTTAATCACTTTACCTGCAATATCTATTTACAAATATTATCTATTTATTTTCTAAGAAACTAAGGTGTAGAGGCATTTAAGCATCTTGTTCAGTTAGTAAATGAGGGACCTAGAATTTATTCCTAGGTCTGTCTGACTTGAGCTGACTCCCCTGGTCATCACCATTTACTGCAACTGAGAATAATAGGTACCATTTTTCAAGTTATGGGAGGCTTTTCCTATTTCTGAAATTTTTCTTTTATATCATTGTCTTGATATTTCTTTTTTAAAAATGGTCTTCTAAATAATGGGCAGGTTTTTCTAAATTTTATTTCATCCAGATTCAGATTTATTGTTCCATTCTTTTCCAACTTGGTTATTTGGCTTCCCATTGGGCCATATGATATCATTCCAGATATATTTTCCCTACTTGTTGCCTCTGTCCTCCCCTAATTTTTGCCAAGCAATAATAAATTGGAAGAATACACCTATTAGGGTCTGTTCATTTTGTTCAAAATATCTACCAAGAAATAATAAACTAAGCTGTAAATGCAATAAAACCATTTATTTGGGGTCTTAGAATTGCAATTTGGTGAACACAGATTCAGGTAGTAAGCGAAATTGTGCCCCAAGTTGGGGCTGTCACACAGGGTTTTTAAAGAAAAAGAAGACGGTTAAGGTAAAGGTCTTAGAAATAGGCTTTGTTTTTTTCAGAAAAGGAGTAGTTTAATTAGCTGCTTGGGTTTCACTTAAACAGCCAGTGTCCAATAAATTCCTGTTGCAGCCTGGCAAACTCAGACATATGAGTAAAGGAGAAGGGTGTGCCTGGGAAAGGGGAACATTTGAATAAGAGGCACCCAATGTGCAAAGCCCCTGTGGAAGGGATGATATTTGTTTCTGTCGCAGAAACAAAAACAAATTTCTAATTCTACTCAATATTTCTTGAACCCAACCCTATTCCTAGGCTAATAGTATCACTAAAATAGTCTGGCAACAATATTATGTGTACAATTCATGTCACATGGATAGGGTGTAGAGATTATTTTTTAATAAGGCAGGAAGAATCAAAGAGATGAGGCTGGGTTGTAAGTAGAATGAAGACCAGGACAATCAGCTCCAGTTCAGAAACAATGGAAGCAGATTATTCTCCTGGTTAAAAGAACAAACATCTCTAAGGAATGTCTGCTGCAAAATAGGATTAACACACAGTAAGCTACACATGATCTTTAGTTTTTAAAAATCAATACTTTGAGATCATACAATATTTGATATGAAATAAGAAAATTCATAGAGTCAAAAACTAGAATACAGGTTACCAGAGGCCAAACTGGGGTAGGGGGTGGGAAGTTAATGCTTAATTGGTACAGAATTTTTATTTGAGGTGATGCAAAAGTTTCGGTAATGGATGGTAGTGATGGTAGCACAACATTGTGAACATAATTAACAGCTCTAAATTATATATTTGAGTATGGCTATAAGTGGAAATTTTGGGTTGTATACATGTTACTAAAATAATTTTTTTTTAATTATAGGACTGTATAATGAAAATAATAAACCCTAACGTAAACTATGGACTATAATTAATAGTATAATTATAATATTATTTCATCAATTATAGCAAAGTTATGACACTAATGCAAGGAATTAATAATTGCAGGTAGGGGGAGAGATGGGAACTCTGTATTTTCTGCATGATTTTTCTGTAAATGTACAACTTCTCTAATTTAAAAAATTATACTAAAAATCAATAAGAAGATTTATCAAAATTAGAGTTCAGTGTAACAAATAAATATATATAATCATAGAATCACTATATATTTTAAATATGCTTCTTTTTTCTTGATGAAATTGCAAACATTTTCAATACATACATATGCTTTTGTTTCAGACCAAAAAAAAAAAAAAAAATGGTTTGATGAAAGAGACAAAGGGTGCGTTTCCAGCAAAATTAGAAAATCAGGTCAGTTTGATTGATGAGATAAGGAATAGATAAAAATATCTACAATTCTTATACAATCAGTCAATGATTATGTGAAACAAGCTTAGGTGTGAGCCAGGATGTTTTCTTTACCCACAACCCTGGTTATCCCAGAGACATCTACTTAGCCCCACACAGCCAGTTCCCAAAGAGAGGCACCCAGTCCTGTTGACCCAAGAGTCCTGGTCTTCTCCACTCGTGCCTGGCTAGTGGCTGGCTCTCAATTACACACATCCTCCTATCTTTCAACTCTACCTCCCATCTCCTGTGGCTGTTGCACTGCAACTTTGGATCATTATGCTTTTGGCTCCGCTGCTTTTATCCCTGAGTTGCAGTTTTGCTCATTCTAGGGTTTTTTCTGCTATGGTTGACCAGAATAACTGCCCTGTCCAACCCAGCCCCCGGGGTATACCCACTTGACCTCTCCATCCCTCAGGACAGGAAGTGGACAGTAACCAATGAATGAGCAATAATCCATGTGATGGGCTTCTTCAAAGAAGCTTCCCAATCACCACCCCCACTAGAAATCATCTCTGAAATGCAAATGCTTTCAAAAAGGAGTAACAAAATAATTCTATCATGTTATGGTCCTGAGGGAACAAGACATGAACAGGTCCTAGAAATGGAAAGGCCTGGGGGAGGTTTGATGGGCTCCTGAGACAGCTGGAGGGAGGGCACTGGCCAGGAGTTAGAGAGACACCAAAAACAAATTTCTAATTCTACTCAATATTTCTTGAACCCAACCCTATTCCTAGGCTAATAGTATCACTAAAATAGTCTGGCAACAATATTATGTGTACAATTCATGTCAAAAGTGGTATGATTTCAGAATTTTCATCTTGATAATGTTTGACCATGTAGATTTGTACTTTTCAATATAATAGCCACTAGCCAAATGTGGCCACAGAGCACTTGAATGTGACTAGCATAAACTGAAATGTGCTGTAAGTGTAAAATACACACTGGACTTTGAAGACAGTATGGTGAAAATGATGTAAAATATCTTGTTAATAATATTTACACTGAATACGTGTTGCAAAAATTTTATATAGTGCATTAAAAAAATAAGTATTAAAATTGATTTCATTTGATTATTTTTTACTTTTTAAAATGTAGCTACTAGAAAATTTTAAATTGCATGTATGGCCCACGCTGTATTTGCATTCAACGGTGCTGATCTAGAACAAATACTCAAACTGAGAAAATTTATTCTACTATAAAATAGCTAACACTTGTATACTACTTAATCTGAGGTAGGCAACATTCCAAGTACTTTATCTATATCAACTGGATTAATGCTCACAGAAACCCTCCAAATTATGTGTTATTGTTTCCCTCAATTTACAGATGAGAAGACTGAGACATAGAAATATTAAGTGAATTTTCCAGGGGTCACACCAGATTTGAACCATATTTGACCCTGATAATCTAGAACACACATATGCACACACACAAATCATTGTGCATTTGACACAATCAGCACACCTGAACTAAAAATTACCTATAGGTAGAAAGAAAACACGAATTATGCTTTTAATGACATTCTCTGAAGCAATAAACAGACATCTCAACAAAGACAGTCACTAAGTTCCAAAAGTTCTTTAACAAGGTTTTTTTTTTGGGGGGGCGGGGAGGAATTGACTTATCATGGGTTTGAGGATGTTGTTTTGACCTCAATCTAGAACTGATGTAAAAACAGAAATGAAAACATAGAAAGAAATAGTAAAAAGAGAAAAACAAACAAATAAATAAAAATAAGAAAATACTGAAAATAATAATGGCAAAGAGGACGAATTTAAGGATAATTCTTAGTGAAAACTTTTAAATGGTCGGAAAAGGTATTTTACAGTGGAGTGACCACATTTTCAGGTGAACTACAGTTTGCTAGATTATAGTAAGCTAAATCAACAAGAATAGGAGTCCGATGGATCAGGCAGAAAGCTGCTAAATGAGTGGAACTCCCGTTTGTGCAATAAAACCATCCCAGCAACTTGTATAGAATTGCTGCTTTGTTTTTTTAAACATCATCCAACATTTCTTTAGGTGAATTGTCTCCATGTAAAGAATTTTAGGTATGTCCAGCAGCCAAGGAACACTGAGATCACTCTTGTGCTGGTTATTCCTGGGGAGGAAGGCATCCAGGAGAGGTGGTGAAAGGGACTCAACTCCCTTTTATGCCGGAGGGGTCGGCACCTCTGGAAGCTGCTACAGGCCATGTGGATTTCACTTAAAAATGCTGAGTACAGATATCTACATGTCACGGCTCATATGCATCTCAGCCGCCTCTGCCTGTTTTACGGGTGTTATGGGATGAATTGTGTCTCCCCAAAGATACATTGAAGTCCTAATCCCCAGCACCTCGGAATGTGATCTTATTTGGCAAAAAGATTGTTACAGATAGAATTAGGCAAGTTAAAATGAGGTCATTCTGGAGTAGGGTGGGATAGATGACAGGGGAGAAGGCCATGTGATGACTGAGGCCGGGGTGGAATTCCAGGGATTGCAGCACACCTCAGAAGCTAGGTCGAGGCAAAGGACAGATGCCCCCTATGGATCCTGCCGAGGAAGTACGGCCGTGGCCAACACCTTGATTTCAGACTTCTAGCTTCCAGAACTAAGACAGCACATTTCTGTTGTTTGAAGCCACCAAGTTTGTGGCACCTCCTTATGGCTGCTCTAGAAAAATAAGACAAAAACTAAGCCTGAAAGGGAAGCCTGGGGTAATGGCAGGTGGTACAGCCCCAAGGACATCAGCTTAGGAGTCAGAAGACCTGCATCCTCATCCCTCTCTATCACTTTCTACCCCAGCAGTCTTGGACTATCACAGGGTTTCTGAGGGCCTCCTTTCTAAAATGAGAGGGTGGAGCAAAAGGGAGGCATGTGCACAGCGGTTAAAAATCATAACAACATCAATCAACTCCTTCATCTTCAACTTCTACTTGCAAGACCTTGGCCAGATTAACCTCGTGAAGCCTGTTTCTTCATTGGTAAGATGGAGATAATTATACCCACCTCACTGGGCTGATGAAATGATAAATGAGATCATCTTCATGAAGTGCTTAGTGCAGTGTTCCTGTCACATAGTAAGAGCCCAAAAATTATTCTTAAAAATTAGATGATCATCAAGCTTCTTTCCAGCTCAGACGTTCTGTGCATATGAGCAGCCCACACTGCGTTGCCATGCTCTGGTTTTATGTTGTGTGTGGGTTTTGCTTTTTTTTTTTCTTAACCCATGTCTGGTCTTTATTAAAACTCTGCAACGTTGTGGTGAGGGAAGAAGTTATTCAATAATTTTGAGCATCAAAAAACAAACTGACTGACACCAATGGCACAGTGATGATTTGAAGCGTTACAAATTGCCTTTGCCTTTTCAGATGGAAGAAGTGAGATGAACGAAGTTTTTCTAGGTAATGGAGCCGCTGGCTCAAAGTCACATGGGTTGACACTGAGCCCCCCCCCCCCCCAACCCTCTGGCTCTACTTAATAACTTGTGAGACTTAGGAACGTGAATATTCCTCCTTTCTAATTTTCATTTTCTCCAGTTACAGTTATAAACATAACCCCCTGATCAAAACTCAAAGCTAAAAGCTGGGTAAGACTCTATATCCTGACTGCCAGAGGCCTCTGTTTTAAACACGTCTCTAAAAATAGAGCCCTGCTTATAAGCTTGACACCATGGCTGCAAAAAAAAAAAAAAAAAAAAAAGTAGTATGCAAATTAGACATTTTATAACTTCACAGTTAAATAATAAAGGCAAGACTCCAAACTCCAGCTAGATTTTTTATATAATTGCATTACAAGCATTTGTGTGGGCCCTAAGGAAAGTTAAGGGGGACATCTTGCTTATTTCCTATTAACTCCAGAATAGAACATAATTTTTTTGGCCCTTCCAAATAAAGTTTAACAGTGGTTTTAAAACCAGACACCACGTTCGGGTTCTTTTATAGTTCCTGGTTGTTAACGAGGGAGGACCAGCAGATTTCATATAAAGGAAACAATGTTAATGAAAAATTACAGTTATGCCAAAAGAATTCACTAAATAGTAGACTTTTATTATGTCTTTGGATTTGCTTTCTGTCTTTCGACAGATCAGCTTCTCTCTACACATAGTTCTTTTTAAGGGTAATTTCTTCAAGGTCAATTTTTCCCAACTCTATGAAAATTCAGTAGGGAAATGACTATCTGATAATCCTGATCATTCCATCCTCATTAATTAATGAATAAATAATTGTTGAGTGTTCCTAGAGCCAACCTAGCATGCATCTAATAAATGTTAAGTTGAAGTGAAATTAATTTTATTCATAAATATGTCTCATTTTAGGTGCAGTTCCTGAAATAGGAAATTAAGTGCAGGTAGATTATTTAGGAGGTGATGTCAGAAAACACGAGTGAGGGAGAGGAGGAAGTGAGATAAGGAAGGGAGATCAGCCAAAAGGTGTGTATTAATGAGACAGGTATTAGCTGTGGGCAACTGGGATTCAAACCCAGGGGGGATATTATTAGGAACTTGATGAATGGAACTTCATGAAACCCCTGGCACTTTCCCATGCAACCATCTCTACTCCACTGTACACCACTGCTTCTATCCATACATCATCTGCTTCCCAGCAATTCCAGGCCCAGAGTGCTTACTTCTTAGATTAGACTCAGAAGTTCTATCATCTCCCAACCCCAACTCCGTCTCCCTGTCAGAGGGACTCCATGGTCTATGGTTCTCCAAAACAATGCTCTCCTTTACCCCCAGCCTATAGATTATTAAACTCACTTGAAAGATTGCTTGTAGGTGATTATGGATTATTTTTATGACCTTGTTTTCAACCCTTTTTGTTCATCTATTTCCCTAAAATAATTTCAAAACACTTTGTATCCCTAACACTTTTTAAGTTGACATCTCAAAGATTTTTATCATAAGTAAACCTAGTTGTCAGATATGATGCCAGAGATGTGTTAATATTGAAAAATGTAAAAAGAGGAACTGCACTCTTTTAAATGCTTCCAGTGGAATCTAGATTCCAAAGAAATTTGATACTCACCATGTCCATTGAAAAACATTAATGTACATGTTTATCTTATTTTATAAGTTACTTAAACTCATTTCCATTCCATTTTCTCCACAGAACTTTATCCTAATATAATAGTATATTATGCTTGTAAGAATTTTATTAAATAAACCTATCATAATTCACTAACAAAACTGATGTGTTGACTTTTTTTAATTTCCTGTGATCATAGAGGTTAAAATAGTTTTTAAAAAATTGTCTTCTGCATAATTATCATAATACTTCTTATTTTGGTGCATAATTAATCAAACAATATAAACATTGTTCAATGTAGTTAAATAAATATAAATATTTAAATTTTACTGGAAATTCGTCTCATAAAGAAATGAACAGGACTTGCTTGTTTTTCTTATTTAGTTCATCTCTCCATGAATGAATATTACTTATTGATAGAAAAAAGCAGAGTTCAGAAACAATGCTATTCCTTTTTTAAATAAATAAGCACTGAAAGAACTTATCCATAAGCAAAGTAGTTTGAAATGGGAGAGATTTGTTTCTAGCAGGGTACTTCCATTCTTTGAACTTTGCAGAGTTACATCTTAAGTATAACGTAGTGATCTATCATCAAAAATTATCTGGAATGATCCTGAATAGGTCTCCAATTTTGTTTAGTGCAAAGAATTAGAAGCCATCTGAGTTGTAAGAGGAATATGTTCCCCAGTCATTAGAGCAATTTGCTTCCTCAGCAGCCATATTTCACAGGGTACATTTGTTTGGCATTCGGGAGGTGAGAGAGGTTTTACCATAGCAAGATTAGGGATGAATGAGGAGAAAAACAGGAGAAGGAGAAAAGAAAAGCAAGAACTTGCAGATTACAAGGGTGTCAAGAGTCCGAGGAGCTCCAGAAGAGGACGGGTGGAATGTGAGGATCTGGAAGCTGATTTCATTGACCCTATCCATGTGCCTGAAGACCTCTAGGGGAGTCTGTATCCCCAGGCGATATACACACCCTGTTTACAGTCCTGTTTACAGTGCACTAGCTCTGAAATAGACTTTATGACACACATACATGCATGCCTTTCAGTCCCCTGCCTTGTGATATTCAAAGGTCAAGCTTTAGAACAACAACAAAAAAAATATCAATTCTTTGGTTTGGGTGTATCATTGTTTGGACAAATTAGTAAGACCTTAACACCCTGGCAGGTGCCTAAAATAGAGGCTAGAGGCTAGAGGCAAAAAGTTCCAGGAATGAAAAATACATTAGTTAATATTTCAAAGTTGTACCCTGCCACAAATAAAAAGACCATGCTCAAAATAGCAACTAAGCAGTGTGCATCATGGCTGCTAGAGGATTTGCAAACTCCATTTAACTTGGGCCTTGAACTGGTCGATTTTAGATTAATGGAGAAGAAAAGAGAAGCATGTTATTCTTGCTGAGGACAATAACATAGTTAGGGATACTGGAAATCACTAGTGATATCCAGAGAAAAAATAGGAAGAACAGCTCTGATGATAATTGGATAGCAGATAAAGGAGAAACAAGATAGGAAAAGTTGTCTGGGACCAGAGACAATCAATGGAGATTTCCAAATGGAGAAGTAGTAAGAAGTAGCCATCTTCAAGAAATGGAATGTTTATATAAAGCTTACAGTCTATATTCCTTGTTAGGTCTTATCTAAGATCATGTATTGCCATTAATTGTCACTGTCTCTTTAACTGCTCTTTCTTTTTTATTTTTATTGTGGGAACATACATACAACATAAACTTTCCCATCCCAACTACTCCCAAGCATACCATCCAATGGGATTAATCAGGTTACAATGTTGCTGTACCCTCACCACTTTCCATTACTAAAACTTTCACATCTTCCCAAACAGAAAGCCTACACACATTTTGCATTGACTCCATTGGCAACCTGTACTCCAATTTCTGTGTTTATGAGTTTGCATATTCTCCAATATTTTCTTTGTGGTTACCATTGGGGCTTAAAGTTAACACCCTAAATCTATAACAATCTCATTTGCTTTGATACCAACATGACTTCAATAGTATACATAAACTACATTCGTATACCCCTCTGTCCTCCCACCTTTATGTAGTTCTGTCACAAGCTACATATTTATACATTTTGAATCCAAAACCACTGATGTGTCATTACATTTTATACATTTGCCTTTTAGTTACTGTAGGAAGTTAAAAGTAGAGTTACAAACCAAAAATACAATAGCAATAGCATTTATATTTACTCCTGTCATTACCCTTACTTAAGATCTTTATTTCTTCATGTGGGTTTTTTTTTTTTTTTTTTTAATTATAAAGTCAAGATCTCTTATGAATAGAGATGGAAAAGTCCTCAACAAAATACATGCACATTGAATTCAACAGAACATTATGTGGTTTTAATCCATTGTCTATTGTCCTTTCCTTTCAATCTGCAGGATTTTCTTTGGCATCTCTTGTAGGGCTAGCTAGTGGTGATGAACACCCTCAGCTTTTGTTTGTCTGGGAAGGTCTTAATCTCTTCCTCATTTTTGAAAGACAGATACAAAATCTTAGTTGGTAGTTTTCTGTTCTTAGCATTTTAAATATGTCCTCTCATTTCTTGCCTCTGTGGTCTCTGATGAGGAATTTGCACTTAATCTTATTGAGGCTCCCTTGTACGTGACAAGATGCTTCTCTTTTGCATATTTCTGAATTTTCTCTTTATCTTTGATGTTTGAAAGTCTCATTATATTAATAATATGCCACAGCATGGGTCTATTTGGGTTTATGCTGTTTGAAGTTTGTTGAGCATCTTGGCTATATATATTCATGTTTTAAATTTGGGGAGTTTTCAGCCTATTATTTCTTTAAATATTCTCTCTCTTCCCCTTTCTTTCTTCTTCTTCTGGGACTCCCACAATGCATATATAGCTATGCTTGATAGTGTCCCACATTTCCTTAGACTCTGTTTACTTTTATTCATTCTTTCTTCCTTCTGCTCCTCAGACTGCTTGATTTTAATTGTCCTATCTTCAAGTTCACTGGTTCTTTCTTCTGCTATGTCCAATCTGCTAGTAAGCCCCTCTAGGGAATTTTTCATTTTTGTTACTGTGGTCTTCATCTCTATTTGATTCTTTTCATAATTTCCATCTCTCTATTAACACTCTCTGTGCTCATCTATCATTTTCCTGATTTCCTTTAGTTCTTTGTCCATGTTTTCCTTTCTCTTTGAGAATATTTTGAACCATTTGTTTAAGTCTTTCTCTAGTATATCCCAGTTCTGGCCCTCCTCGTTGATAGCTTCTAGTGCCTTAATTTTCTCCTTTGCATGGGCCTCCACTTCCTATTTCTTTTTATGTTTTGTAATATTTTGCTGAAACCTGGGCATTTTGATATTTTAATGATGTGCTGTTGCTGGAATTCAGACTCTGTTCCTTAAGCTTGTATCCAGCTGGTGCTATGACAGAGCTTTGCTTGACTGCCAGGAGCTAACCAAAAAAAGAATGAGGAAGTGGAGGAAAAGGAAAAAGAAAAGAAAACACCTTTCCAGGTCTTTGCAGATTGACCCATGCAAGTGCTTTTCTTCAGGGTTTATCCAAACAATGACTTTGGGGAATAGCTCTTAGGGGTCTCCCTAATCTTTTCTGCACATGACTCTTATCTTGGCTGCACATATGGCCCTAAGAATTCCCTAAGCTCTGCATGTCCCCTCTTCCCTGGGAAACAGTTTCCTCATAGTCCTATGTACTGCATGGTTTGTCCTACAGTCAGCAATCCTTTTCCTCAGGCAGCCACATGACTGCTCTACCACAGTGTTGTGTAGGAGAGCTCTTGCTCCCTTCTATACATGGGGCAAGTTCTGGGATGGCAAATCCCTCAGGCCACCACCAGACTGACTGGGACAGACATACATGGTCCCAGAATGTGCACGAGTGTTACTCTGCTCCCTCCAGAACTAGGACCAGGGATCCACACACCAAGCAGGCAATGGGTAAAAGAGAAGCCAGCCAGGGCACCACAAGATCCTAGGGATTTTAAGTAGCTTTTTTCTTGATTTGGCACTTTCCCTGTCACTGCAGTCCTTTCAAAGTTTCTGGAGATTTTAGAAAGATGTTTCTGCCTGTTCTTGCTGGTTTTTCAAAGCTTCTATGGGAGTGGGGATGAAACCCTGAAGTATCTCACTCTGCCATCTTAGCTGGGGTGGGGCCTCAAGTAGCCATCTTAGATGCTCTGTAACATTCACTATAGCAGACAAAATATGGGCAGGTCATCAAGATTTTATTCCACTTAAAGTGTGTCAGGAAATTACATAAAATCCTCAGATGGATAAACTCAACAGACCAGCATAGCTTGTCTTACCTTTGGGTATACTTTCTGGTGGTTGGTTTAGAATAATGTGGATGTTAAATGTATTTTATGTACAGTGTGTATATGCATACATATAATAATCTCGCACAGTCTCCTGGTATTTAATTATAGCAATATATTTGTAGTTTTAGGTGGTCTAAACCAGTCAGTTCCTAAACTAACACTTTCTTTATGGAATGGTTTATTTATTGAATTCAGGTGATGTCAATAGGACAAATTTCCACACCAAAAGGTCTGAGTTTCAATTAACTTACCAAAGTTTTACCTAGGGATTCAACAGAGTGCAGAAATACAATTTGTACTATCTTTTCTAAACAATAACAATAACAATGATAAGGACTGCAGTCTTTAGTCTTATCCTAGCCTTGATACCAGTAATCAAAGGGAATAGTCCAGAACCTTTTTATACCATAACACAGAAATAGGCACTTGTCTAAAAACATCTGTGGTAAGCAGAATAATGGTTCCCCAAAGAAGTCCACATTCTAATCCCCAGAATGTGAGCATATGTCACTTTTATTGGACAAAGGGAACTTTGCAGATGTGATTAAGTAAAAGATCTTGAGATGGAGAGATTTCCCAGGGTTATCTTGGTGAACCCAATATAAGATAATACAATATAATATAAAAGGGAGGCGGGAAGGTCAGAGTCAGAAAAAAAGATGTGATAATGGAAGCAGAGGCGGGAATTATGCAGGGCCACAAGCCAAGGAATGCAAGTGGCCTCAAGAAGCTGAAAAAGGCAAGGAAACGGATTCTCCTCTAGAGCTCCAGAAAGAACACGGCCTTGTGATTCTGATTGATTTTAGGACTTCTGACTCCCAGAACTGTAAGAGAATGAAGTGGTGTTGATTGAGGCACTAAATGCATTGTAATTTGTTATAGCAGCAATAGGAAATGAATGCAGTGCCCTCATGAATGAAATGGCAGGTGTTGTTACAAATTAACTATGTAGACATATTCACCATATACTAAAATATATAATGTCTCCTAAAATTAAAAATCCCTTTTAATACTTATCATCCATGACTTTCGATTATTCTTGGTAATCTAATTCAGGTATGAAAATAAGTATATCACCTGGGGAGGATCAAAGGAAGTTGAGAGGGTAAGAGAAATAAGGTGTTATTAAAAATCATGGGGCCTCCCTAAAAGGTGGGAGATTTATCTGTTGTGTTTTTCTTTCCTACTCAAGTGGTTATGTTTGCCCAGAAATCCACAAACATGGAAGAACTCTAATCATATCTTCAGTGGGTGATTACTTGTTTTTCCCTAAATTCATGATGCAGAGGGAGCAGGAATAAAGGCCACAGACCACTGGGGGTGGAACAAATGGACCACAGTAATAAAAAATGCTGTTCATGGAGGAAACTATGGGAGGGGGAGGTAGTGGGACATATGGGAATCTCTTATTTTTTTCTTTTGTTTTATTAATTTCTTTATTTTTAAAGAAGGTTTAGATTAAATAAATATTACATTTAAAATATAAGGGATTCCCATATATCCCACTTGGTCTTCATCCAGAATTCCCTACATCAACAACATCCCTCATTAGTGTGGTACATTTGTTAAAATTGATGAACACATATTGAAGCATTGCTACTAACCATGGACTATAGTTTACATTATAGTTTACACTCTGTCCTGCACAATTTTATAGGTTATGACAAAATATAAATAGCCTGTATTTGTCACTTCAATGTCATAAAGAACAAATCCAATGTCCTGAAAATGCCTCCATATGACACCTATTCTTCCCTCTCCCATCCCTCAGAACCTCTGGTGGACACTGCCTTTACATGATGATAAGAGTTCTTCCATTGCTAGAATAATAATAAATCTATAGTAGAATAATAATATATCTACTTTTGTCTATTTTTCATTCCCCAATCTTGAGGATTTGGGGGTGGTGATGCCCACTCTGCTTTGAATTGAGAGTAAGCTTAGATCCCATGGGGCAGATGGATGGACTATCTTGCTTGCAGTTGCAGACACTCTCTGTCCCTTGGGATGGGTGTTGTCCATCATCATCCTTTTGTTAGTTGTCCTGGGTGAGTCCAATGAACTGGAGAGTAGGTGTTGCAACTCTGCTGAAATTCAAGGCTCAATTGGCACATGGACAGATCAAAGATTTAAATCTCTGGGATATATATTTATCAAGTATAGTACTAATTATAGGTTCAAATAAAAGGGGCAGAAGAGCCAGGTATAGAGTACCTATAAATGAGTCTAACTCTGTTACACTGGGGAGCATAAATTCCAAAGTAAGGCCCACTGACAGGGTGCCGAATATCTGAGCTGTCTGCCCTGCTTATAGTTTCTAGATGTCTCTAAAGCCCTCAGGAACCCTGTTATTTGAGGCACTGTTTGCTGTGGCAGTAAATGAGATACTGCTGAAACTTACATAAGCATAACCTCTGGAATGACCAACTCATCTCTATTTACCATTTCCCCCTTTTGGTCAAGGTCTTTTTCCAGATGCATTGCTAGTTGGCATTTGGTAATAATCCCTTGGTGCCAGGGAGGCTCATCCCCAGGAGTCATGTCCCATGCTGGGGCGGGGAGAGTGCATTTATATGCTGAGTCTGGCTTAGAGAGAGGCCACATTTGAACAACAAGGAGGCTTTCAGGAGGTAACTCTTAGGCAATACATAATACTAGGCTGTTTCATTTTCACAAGGAAAGATTCATACGTACAGTCATCAATATCAAGGGACTGGCATAATGGTCTGCCTTCCTTCACTGGGCACTGCTCTTGCACTTGGGTGGCAGGGGGGAATCCCATATATTTTTTATGTAACATTTATGTAATACAAAACTTTTTTAAAAATAAAGAGAAAAAAAAGTAAGTCACTAGGTCTAGGGCCCATCTCACGAGGAGGGATTGTACAAGGGCATGAACCACAGGAATCACCTCAGAGATGCCTGCCATGATGGACAAGTCAGGCAGTGCTGGGAGAGGACAGTGGGCCTCTCTCCCTGCTCCTTCCCAGCAGAAAAAAAAAAGGAAAAAAAAAAACCTCTTGCACCCTTTAAGCAGCTTTCCCCAAGAGAAATGATAGAGGACGGGATGCATTACAGATGCTTTTTTACACCCAACAATTAAGTAAATAAATCTTGAATGAGTGTAAGGGTGGTAGAGAAAAGCTAACAATAGAGGGAGACAGTTATTCCAAATCAAAAGAAACATCAGAAGTAAGGATATAGCAGCCCCTTAGCACTCCTAATGCCCTGTGTATATTATGATCCCATTTACACTGAAAGAAATTGAAGCTTAGAGAGAATAGTAATTCAAGGTCACACAGATAATATGTGACAGAGCCAGGATCTACAAATAACCAATCCCTGGGAAAGTACCATATTCTCTATTATAATTATACTTCTCCATATTCAGAATCTGTTTGGAAACAACTATCTGATGAAGACATTTATACTTGCCAATGAAAATATCTCATTTGGGAATGAAACTTGATTTTTCCTTCCTTTTCCTTAAGTGTCCTCTAAATTTGAAGGATGGTGATGAAACAACGGCCCTGCCAGAAAATAAAATGCACACCTGGTTTATAAGCGAGCCATCACCGAGTGCCTAGGCGCGAGATAGAGCTTCTGAATTGTGCAGCCAATGCTTTGGCCAAATGACTTGCCAATAGCTCATGGCCCAGACAGAGGTGGTGACATCAAAAAGAGGTTGGTCCAGAGTACATGGGTGGATGTGTCACTCCTGGTAACATGACAGCTTGCAAAAGCACAGCTTTGAACCTGAAGCAAAATACTTGCTTTCATCAGCCACCCAATCTCTCCTGCCCTTTTGTTCACTGACCTAGGCTAGTTCAAAGAGGGAGATACTTAGCTTCCTGCTGCATAGAAATATAATGCCTGAGGACCTTCAGCTCTTAAGATTTTGCACCCTTTTAAAAAGTATCTGACAAAAAGGAATTTCTATTTTAACTTAAGTCATATGTGTACTCTCATATTTAGTCTCATTTACTCAATGGATATTTGAGAGTCCACTGTGTGCCAAGCATGCCAATGTGTGCCAAGGGCCAAGCATGAAGAAACAGAGGATCTGTGCACCAGGAGCATGGTGTGCAGTGTGGGGGACAGAGGAATGGGCTCCCAAAGACAATACAGTGAGTGCTCTCCTAAAGGGATGTCCCATGTAATGGGGGAGTTCCGAGGAGGGCCTCCAGGTCAGAGAGGTCACTGTGCCACAGGCATACCTATGCATCTCCCTCTCTGAGACCCAGTTCACTAAGCTGCTTTTCCCATGTCCAGAAGAAAAGAAGGCTGTATGCATACAAATCATGCGGTATGGACGAGACTGGACAGAGGCCCATGGGTGAGCATAAAGGAACTCGGGTGAATGTTTCCCAGAGAGACCCAATATAATAGACCTGCCATAATACACACACACCAGCATCTACACCCAAATCCTCTGGGATTTCCCCCCAAAGGGGAGGATTCCGTCTGAACAAGAGAAACCTAGATTTTGGCAAGCCTCACTCCAACCATTATTCCCCTCTTCTGAATGTCCCACAGAAATATGTTTCTCCCTCCAGATCAATTGTTGCTTGTTGGCAATACCCAGCTTCTTTCAGAATAGGGACTGTGCAGTTATGGAGGCTTCGCTGGGGACCTATGTGACCTGCTCAACACCTCCCACTGACACAAACAGGATGAGTCAACAGCAATAGGGTTTGTCCAAATCACGTGCTCTTCCACCTACCTGGGCATAAGGAAGTAACAGAATCCTCTTACATAACACTGACTGTATCTCATCTAAATATCCACAAGTCTCCTGCTGGACACACCATCAAGCACACAAAGTATCCAAAATTTATCTTTTCCTGGGATTTACCTATAGGTGCCCTATCCATGAAACCAATTTTGCATCTATGGGTCTCCCTGCAGCTGAAATTGCATATTCGTGAGCTCCATTCTCACCTTACATTTGTTGCCCCATCTTCCTCCCTTTTCTCTATGGGTCACAGATGTTTTGGATTAAGTTCCCTGTCTACTCCTTCACCTCCAGTTTTTTTTCACACACAGGAGTTTTTCCTTACTTAAATTTTACCTTCTGTCTTAAAGTGGAATTAAATAGATACCATTATTTGATGTGAATAACCTGCCATCAAATTACACTTTGGCTTTAAAGGATAATTTAGTCTTAGCAAAACATATGACGTTGGAGAAGTCTCTGTCCAATATTGAAAGAGAGAGAGAGAGAGAGAACCCATATATTGAATCTTAGTTTGCTAGGGTCACAATGGCAAATACCAAACTGGTTGGCTTGGACAACAGAAATGTATTGCCTCACAATTTTGGAAGCTGGAAGTCCAAAATCAAGGCGTCAGTGGGCCATGCTTTCTCCCCGATTCTGCAGTGTTCTGGTGCTGACTTGCCACAAGCCGTGGCATTGGTAGGCTTAGAGATGCACCTATGCCTCACCACATGGCACTCTCTCTCTGGCTTCTACATCCGTGTCTAACTTCCTTTGCGTATAAGAACTACAGCCCTATTGGATTCATTCAGTCCGGACTCACCTTAACAAATAACATATTCAAGTACCCTATTTACAAATGGGTTCACATCCACAGGATTGGGGATTAGGAATTAAACATGCCTTTTGTGGGGGCCATGACTCAGTCCCTAGCACTGACCTCTGAGTAACCTCCTCCTTGTTACTCTTTGCAAGCCACATTTATTCTTCCTGGGCTCAGTACTTCCAAGTGTCCCCACCCAAAGCCTCTGGCAGAGATTTCCCTATTGCTGATCCACTTTCTCCTTTCACACTAGTCTTACAGGGACCCCCATCCACAAATGTCTGTTCCATTGTTTCTTGGGCATTTGGTAATGGAGGTAAGTCATCATCATATCTCCTTGATGGAGATTAATATTAGATACTATAGCAGACTTCTTATTACTGAAATACTATAGATATGGAGATTTCTAAATCTGAGATGCCTAATATCTATATCAGGAGTTCAAAATGAATCTGAGCCCTCCACATCTGTTTCACACACCTACCTGGTCATCTAAGGAGCATAAAATATGCTTTTACCTGCTGAAGAAGAGACCCAAGTGTGAAAAACATTCTCCCGGTGGTCCCTGAGGGCAGTTTACACTCTCATGTGGAGACACGTTGCATGTATTTAGAACTGTTTGCACAATTTTAAATTCTGATAAAATGTGCACACCATTGGACTTTTATCTTCATTTTTCACATTGGTTGTCTGCCATAGCAAGTCCACTTTTGATCACAATAAAAAATTGGCAAGACAACTACTAGAGGGAGTGATCATATTTGCAATTGTGAACAGTCTCAGTGTTAAAAATTTTACCATGATCTCCTGGTCATAAAAAAAATATTGAGGGGGAGTGAGGATGAGGCTTGAGCAGTTGAGTGCCTGCCTCCCACATGGGAGGGCCCAGGTTCAGTTCCCAGTGCCTCCTGAAAAAACAAAAACAATAAGCAAAGCAAATGAATAAACCAACTCAGGGAAGCCAAGGTGGCTCAGTAGTTGAGCACCAGTTTCCCACAAACAAGGTCCTGGGTTCAATTTCTGGCCCCATGTACCTGAAAAAAGAAAATTCTAACTTAACTATTTTCCCACCATGAATTAAAGGAGCAACAAAGAATTTTGACAGGATCTGTGCAGTAATCCTGTTCAAAAACATGTCACATGGATACAGGTCATTGTATATTTTGTTATAACTTACAAAATTGTGCAGAACAAAGTGTAAACTATAATGTAAACTGTACTCCTTGGTTAGTAGCAATGCTTAAATATGGGTTCATCAATTATAACAAATGTACCACACTAATGAAGGATGTTGTTAATGTGGGAAAGTGTGGGAGGGTGAGGGAGTGCAGTATATGAGAATCCCTTATATTTTTGATGTGACATTTATGTAACCTAAAGCTCCTTTAAAAATAAAAATTAAAAATTAAAAAAAAAAAAGTCACAATTTTCAACAGCTCCACAGTAGTATGCTACCTGAATAGCTCATTGAAATAGTTTCTCCTTGCAAGGCAGAGAAGAGCTTCATCTCTTAGGCACAGTCAGTTCCATCTTCTCTAAATGTGACAATATACATGCTAAAATCTAAAGACATCAAAAGTGTAGTGCCTAGTCATGAAGCCAGACAGTGTATCAATTAGCTATTGCTGTATAAGAAACTACCCCAAAACATAGTGGCTCAAGCACCAAACAGTTAGCTCATGATTTTATACATCATCAACATAGAGTCAGATCAGCTGGATGTTTCTTCTGCTCTCAGGCACCTTCATGTATCTCTGGTCTGCTTCTGATTGGGCAATTGGGTGGCTCTGCTTCCCAAAATTGGCTAATTGTCAGCAAGTGTGTCTTAGCTCTGCTCTCATTCTTAAGACACTGGCAGAATTCCAAGAAAGAGAATAGATGTGTACAAGGTCTTTTGTATTATATTTCTATTCCTGCATAATCATGACCACAAACTTAAAGTTTAAAACAACACCCATTTATAAGTTCACAGTTTGTAGATCAGAAGTCCAGCATGAAATGGCTAGGTTTTCTGCTCAGGGCATCACGAGATGGAAATCAAGGTATTAGCCAGGCTAAGGTCTTTTCTGGAGCTTGGGGGGAAGTCCACTTCCAAGCCCATTTTTGTTGCTGGCAGAACTCAGTTCCTTGTAATTGTAGGACTGAGGTCCCCATTTCCTTGCTGCCTGTCAGATGAGGACTGCTTTCAGCTTCTAGAGGCCACCCATGTTCTTTGCCACATGGTCCCCTAGCTTCAAGCCAGACAGAGCACAAGTCCTTCTAAGGCTTCATAGCTCTGAATTCCTCTGTCTCTGTAGATCCAGATTTAAAGGGGTCATGGGATGAGTCAGGCCCACCTGGATTATCTCCCTATCTTTTTTTTTTATTTATTTTTTTTTATTTTTTATTTTTTTTTTTTTTTATTATGGGTAAAAATCAAAATTCTCACAATACATACAAACATTTGTAAAATGATATATAAATATATATGCATATATGTGTATTTGCTTACAAAAATGTTATTTATATATATATATATACATATATTTTAAGAGGTGCTTAGATTACCTAAAATATTACACGGAACCCACTGGGATTCCCATGTTGCCCTTACATTGAAAATATAGGGGATTCCCAAATACCTCATCCTCTCCCCCTCCCACATTTTTCTCCATTAACAACATACTTCATTAGTGTGGTGTATTTGTTACAATTGATGAACACATATTGAAACAATGCTACTAAGCGTGGTCTATAGTTTCATTACAATTTACATTTTTCATCACACAATTTTATAGGTTTTGACGAAATGTATAAAAGCTTGTATCTGTCATTGCAATATCAAGCAGAACAATTCCAATGTTCCTCAAATGCTCCATGTTACACCTATTCTTCCCTCTCCCTTCCCTCAGAAACTCTAGCGACCTCTGCCTTTATATCAATGTTACAAGTTCTTCCATTACTAGAATAATAATAAGTCTATTTTAGTCCATAGTTGCATTCCCCCCTTGTGATGTTTAGGCTAATGTGTCAACTCAGCCAAGTAATTGTGCCCAGTTGTTTGGTCAAGCAAGCACTGGGCTAATTGTAATACAAGGACATTTATGGACTTTAGTTACCAGCGAGTTTACTGCATAGATAGCTGATTACATCTACATCAACCAGGAAGATTGCCATCAGTAATGAGTAATACTTTATCCAATCAGTTGAATGCCTTATAAGGGGAAGTGATTTCTCCATTCAGAGAGAATTTCCCAGCTCATCTTTGGACAGACAGTATCTCCCAGAAACTCATCAAAGACCTTCATTGGACTTTCATCAGAGCCCCTGGTTTGCAGCCTGCCTGCAGAACCTGGACTTGTGCATCCCTAGGGTCAAGTGTGAGACTCTTATAAAATCTCATACTATTGACAGATATCTCCTATTGATTCTGTTTCCTTAGAGAACTCTGATTAATACACCCCTTATGTTTGTTCATTCCTCAGTCTTGAGGATTTGGGGATGGTGATGCTTCCCACTGAGAAGGGGATTAGATCCTATGGGGCAGATAGATGGAACTGTCCTGCTTACAGTTGTAGATACTCTGTTTTTTTGGGGGGATAGGCATTGTCCATCATCACCCTTTTGTTAGTTTCCCTGGATGAGTCCAATGAATTGGAGGGTAGGTGTTGGCTGCAACTCTGCTGAGATTCAGAGCTCAACCAGTATATGAACTGCCAGAAGATTTAAGTCTCTGGAACACATATTTAACAGGTACAGTGCTAATTATAGGTTCAAATAAATGGGGCATAAGAACCATGTGTAGGAAAATTATAAATGAGTCCAACTCCAATACATTGGGGGGATAAGTTATCGTATATTCCAAGGTAAGGTCCACTGACAGGGTGCCGAATTCCTGGGGTGGTCTTCCCTGCCTACAGTATCCAGATGTCTCTAGAGCCCTCAGGAGCCACCCTGCTTGTGGCACTGTTTACTGTGGCAGTCAGTGAGATCTTTCTAAGATGTGTCTAAATTTAAATGATCTCCCAACTCACTTTGTAATCTCTTAGTTATAAAAAAACTCATTTGTATTTAATATTTCCCCCTTTGGTTAAGGTCTTTTTCCAACTGCATCACTAGTTGTCACTTGGTAATAATCCCTCAGTGCCAGGGAGGCTCATCCCTGGCAGTCATGCCCCACACTGGGGGGAAGGTACTGAGTTTATATGCTGAGTTTGGCTTAGAGAGAGGCTATATTAGAACAATAAAGAGGCTTTCAGGAAGTAACTCTTGGGCAATATATAATACTAGGTTAAATTTCAATTTCACAAGAACCAGGTTCATAAGCATCAATATTAAGGACCTGGTGTATTGGTCTGTCCTTCTTCGCTAGGCACTGCCCATGTACTCTAGGGATTCTTGCCACTTTATTAGAGAATGCAGCAAGACTCCCCAGGATGGGAATTCAATATTCTTTCTGTTTTTGTGGGGGTCTTCATCCACTGAGACAACACCCCATGATCACTTGAACACATTTATATTCCATAGAGGTATGCCCCAGGTGCACCTCTCCCAACACATCCCCCCACCACCAAGTCCATGCATGAGTGATCCTCTCCTGCCATAGTTGTGACTCTTCTGCAATCCAAAACCTCCCCAAAAAACAAAGCCAAAAAAATAAATAAAAATAATAAAAAATAAAAATAAAATATATATATAATTTTTTTAATTTTTTGCAGTCTTTCATTCCCATAAGATCTGTTATCTTTCATGTGCCATGACAATTTCTTCTTTATGTTCCCCCAGTGCCTTATTTTTTTTTTACTTTATTTTTAAAGGAGCTTTAGATTACATACATGTTACATTGAAAATGTAGGGGATTCCCACATACCCCTCCCACTCCCACTCCCACACTTTCCCCCATTAACAGCATCTTTCATTAGTATGGTACATTTGTTACAACTGATGAACACACATTGAAGCATTGCCACTCACCATGGTCAATGCTTTATATTATGGTTCACATATAAAAGTACACTTTTATAAGTTCTAACAAAATGCCTAGTGGCCTGTATTGGTCATTGCAAGATCATGCAGAACAAATCCAATGCCCTAGAAATGCCCCATGCTTTATCCATTCTTCCTTTCCCCTCCCCTCAGAAACCATGGTAACCACTAGGTTGCAATTTTTGAAGAATAAGGTTCATTGTTACATGCATTAATATTGAGGGCTTGACATATTGGTCCATTTTCTTTTATTAGGCACTACCTATATTCTCAAGAGACTCTTGCCTCTCTATTTGAGAACATAGCAGGACTCCCCAGGATAGGAGTTTAATATTTTCTTCTTTATTGTGTGGGTCTCCACCCAGTGTTATAACACACTATGACAAGATGAACACTTAACTTACATATGAAGCATGCCCCAGGTGCACCCTTTCCTGCATATCTCCCCACCCCACAACACCCTGCACCCTGCACCTATCTCCCTATCTTAAAGTCAACTGACTCAGAAACTTAATTATATCTGCAACATCCCTTTGGCCATATACTATAACATTCATAGAAGTGACATTTCTTCATATTCACAGAAGCCACACCAAGGGAAAGAGATTACACAAGGGTGGGGGTTAATGGAGGTCATCTTGGAATTCTGTCTACCAGAGAAGCTTAGGCATATTCTGGTACATTATCACTTCTGCCACAATCTAAAGGCCAAAGCAGGCCAGCCCAAATTCAAAGCACAGGGAAATAGACTCTATTTCAATGAAAGGAGCCACAAAGTCATATTGCAAGAGAGCATCGACACAAGGAGAGGTGGAGGATTAAGTCATTACTTGCAACCTGCACAGACTGTATACACGAGGCTTGCTTACAAAGGCCAGGTAGCTCAACAGCAATGGTGGATCAAGCTACAAGATGGCCTCATGAGAGAGCCCACTTCTAATAATTGCAAGGATGAGGATATGGAAGGGCAGGTGGTAATGCCAGGCCCACATTGTCCATAGAAGTAGACCCAACCACATTCATTACCTGGCTGCTCCACTTCAAAAAGCCCAAACTGTCTCTGCATCTTGCTCTCTCATCAGTGCGACAGAACAACAAATCGGGATGCTTTCATGACCCACCTCAGGGAGCTGAGAGGTGGAACTTGCAGTTTCCAAACCAGAAGCCTGAGTAGGTTGATATACTTCCTAGAAATCCGGCTTACAGTTTGTTCACAAAGAAAAGGCTGAGAGAGACAGATAGGAAGGAAATAGCCACAACCAGTCCAGATAGAAAAGTCAAAATTGACAGAGGTGCCCTTTCGCTTACTGATATTTCAAGATTCATGAGTATTAAATATTACCCTGATAATAAGATCTAATAGCTCCTACCTTCTTTCCATACGTAAAATTGAGGAGCTGTGGAGATTTAAAAGACCCTATCCATAAACTCAGAAATAGAAAGAGATGTGTCCCAACTAATAAACAAATAAATAAATAAATAAATAAATAAATAAATAAATAAATAAATAAAAGGTTTTTGTCCCCAGTGGAGATTTATCTGTTTATTATTAACTTTTTCCCAAGGCTTTAGGGGCGGGGCCAGAGAAGACAAGACTTCATTGTCAACCCTTAATTTTTTCTTTTGGAAGTGTTGAAATCATGGTTTCTTGTGTTTAAATGATTTTTCAAAACTTAGTTAGTTCATAGAATGTTAAAAGACAAAAGAAAAAAATAGATGAGCTCCCGTATGCTTCTGGACCTCCTTGGAAACGTGCAACAACTTTCAAATAAAAGCGTGTAAGGAACATATATTTCTTTCAAAACATCTCAACAGCTATTGAGAATCATGCCTTTTTTTTCATATATATGTCTTATTTCACTGCCCTCTCATCTCAGCTAAACCAGCTAAATTTACCAAGCTCTGCATAATTTCACAAGCCAGAGTCTGCCAAAGCTCTCTGAGGCCTTCCATTGCTGATTGGAAGCCAGCCAGTAAATATACACCCAGAATCCAAGCAAATCACAAAGCAGAGATTCATTTTCAGGGAGAAGCTCAGTAAAGAACAGGTTGGGGGGAATGCAAAAAGGGCATTGCATTGTGCTAATATATCCATATTATAATAATCCATATAATATATAACATACAGATATTGGAAGGTCTGAGGATTGTTTTATAGATGTTCAGGTTGACACTCAGGTAATTGTTTAGCATGTAGAGCCCAGAATAGCAATGATTTGCCAGCAAATTCAAGCCCCTTTTGATGCAGTAATCACTTTTGTCACCTTGCATTAATTTATATGCTATTGGGGTAGTAATGGACATATTTAAAACCATCTTTTTCAAAAAAAATATTATCTTAGCTGGTGGTCTGTATCATTTCCACATTTCATCAGTAAAGTGGTGTTTCATTTTTAAAATCTGACTCTTTTTCAGTTAAGTTTGTTTCCAGATGGCCCAAAAAGACAGCTGAAATCTATTAGATCTGTTGATCACTGTAATTTGGAGAAGGTATTGGCAACCTTTTGACCAGTGGGGTGTGATGTTGCTGCTATATTTTTCTGACAACGCAAAGATGAGATAAGATAAAGGCAAAGGAAGGGGGAAACTAGGTGTTGATATGGAAGTAGAGAAAGAATGCCCTCTAGCTCTTCCCCCTACAGTCCATCAATCAGAAAGTCATTTGTACAAGGTCTTTCTTTAAAATGTAAATGCCGCCTGGGACAGTTGATCATGTCAGTCTCTGACAGTTGGGAAGCCCTTTCTGTGACACAGGAGACATCCCACGGGTAGACCAGGAGCCTGGACCCTGAGACCCTCGAGGCTACTTCTCTGAGTGACCACCCAACTCTCTCCACCTCAAAGCAGCAAGGCCTAAATCTCAGCAAAATCACCCAGACATGGGCCTGATCCCCAACCTTTGTGCAATTGTGACATTTCTTACCCCAAAATAATGCATGAAACCCACTGACTCTTCCATTTAAATGCATTCCATCGATGACTCTAGAAGCCAACTACAGCGTAAGCAGAGCTCAGAACACTTGAGTTTAAAATGGGGAAGAAAATAGATATGGTTGCTGCCCCCAGGAAGTATATTCCTAGCAATTTCAATTCATTTTGTTTTCAATTCAGTTTTCCAATAAATACATGGCCATTCTGAGGTTATCAGCAACATCTTGGGACATACCTACACTGGGGTTATGAACCACCATTAAAAACAAATAAAAGCGCAACTCACCCTCAAGTGTGCCCCCGGTCTTTGCCTCAGACTGTGTACTTTTCTCAATTTCTTGATTCTTAATAAACTCTTTTCTCCCTTGCCTACCCTATAAATAAATAAATATATTGGCTACCTTTTCCTAAAGTCAATATGTACTTGAATGAGGCAAAAAGAACCTATGCTAGGCATTTTATTCATGGCTACCATCTTGAGAATTTAGGAAGAACAGCAAAATAAATTGTTGTATGTATTTCTGACTCCATTTTGATGACGTAAAAAGCTTCCTCCATCTTAATTTTTCTATTGCCAAACTGAGTATTTTCCTGTTTGGCACAAAGTTTAAAAACAGGTCTTTCTCTTTTTTGTTTTTTTTCCACTAAAAATATGAGACTGGCCACTCAATATACAAAGTTAAAGAGGATATTTCAAGCACAACTAATTAAAGTGTTTCCTAAAATTAGTATATTTGTATTTAATTACATTAGAAGGAACTAATAATAAAATTTTATGGATAAAAATAGACATACTCAGAACAGAGGAATAGAAGTTTAAATAAATAAGGTTTAGATGAAATGGGAGTTAAGATGTCTGCTTCATAGCATTCTTTTTTAACTTTCTCAGTTATCAGTTTAACTTTTTGGAAAACTAATCTTGAATATTAAAAATAATTCTTTGTGCAACACTATTGACATGTAACTCTCTAGCACAGGGCACTGTCAAGTAGAATTTTCGGTGATGATGGAGATGTTCTGCATCTGCATTGTCTGATTCAGTAGCCACTAGTCACACGTGGCTATTTAATTAATTAAAATTAAATAAAATTAACAATTCCATTCCACAACCTCACCAGCCACATTTCAAGTGTTCTTTTCAAGGGCCATTTGGCTGGTGGCTACCATAGCGGACAACACAGGTCTAGAATCTAGGAAACATATTTAAGAAAGCAGTGAAAATATGAACCCAATGTTTTCCAAATATGGGTGGAAACAGAAAATGTTTCAAAAGAACCTCTATGGAGCATGAGGAAAAAGATCCACTTTGTATCTGAAGGATTTTTTTCCTCTTCCCATCAAGTTTCAAGCAATAATTAAAACAAGTTAGCTGTACTTTTCCTTCCAACTGCTATGTTGAGCAATATCTCAAGTATCTCCCTGGAGAGTTCCCCTGATATGCATTTTCACACAACCTGTCTATAGAAAGCACACTTTCTGAATATCCAATGTATGTTTTTCATGTAAATTCACTTTTCTGATCCTTTGAGTATATTTATAATGGAAATTCCCCCTACATAAAGCCTATCTATATCTTAGCAACCACACTTGTAAATAAAATGTTCCATAAAGTGGAACATTTTATTCATTTTTGTCTATTTATTTTTATCTATTTATTTTTGTCTATTTTTGCAGCCCAAACCATGCAATAAGATTTCCAAACTGGAAAAAAAAGATGAAAATATACAAAGGCCTTTATTGTACAGGTAAGCCTTTGGAATGTCTTTACTTCCCTATGAGAGTTGACATAAAGCAGGAATTCAAATGACTCTGGGTCAAAACTTGAGGGTCAGCCATGGATTTCTGCTTACCTCCTTTGGTCAACTGGCTATTATAGTCCACATAAGGATGATAAAATTTACTCATATATGTATTAGTTTCCTAGCTGCTAAAACAAATAACTTGCAATGGGTTGGCTTAACAACAGGAATTTATTGGTTCACAGTTTTGAGACTAAGAGAAGTACAAAATCAAGGTGTCAGCAAGGCGGTGCTTTCTCAGACTGTGGCATTCTGGGGCGGGCTGCCAGCGATCCTTGGTTCTTGGCTTTTCTGTCACGTGGCAATGCACACGGTGGCATCTTCTCTTTTCTCTTCCAAATTCCATTGACTTCCAGCTTCTGGCTGCTCCCCATAGCTTCTTTTCTGTATCCAATTTCTTTTGTTTATACAGACTTCAGCCATATTGAATTGAGACCCACCTTTATTCACTTTGGGCACACCTTAATTAAAAATATCTTCAAGGGTCACTACTTGTACATAAGCCTTTATCAGGAAATCAAATAAATTAATAAATGGTGGTGTGTGAGTGTGGAGAAAAGAACACTATGACCACAGAGAAAATGTTGGACTAAAACTTTGTTAAGCCAACCCATTTTAGGTTATTTGTTTTAGATAGGAAAGCATCTAGCAGGTCAATTGCCCTTCAAGAAGCAAAACAGCCAAGGTCAACAAGATCCTGGAGTCTGCTTTGAGATAGCTCTGAGGGTCTCATTGTCTCTGCTTTTCCACAGGTGGATTTACCTACTCATCATCATTATCTATATCTGGACCTTCTTCAATCAGAGATTAGACATCGGCAAGCAACCTCAAGTGACCTATATCTGGAATTAGCACCTACCTGACCTTACTATTGATCAAGTTATTTATAAATATATCATCTTGTTAAGGATTGTGTAGTGCACTGTTCAAAAATGTATATGTACTTTACCTCTAGTATAATTACTAGTGAATTTACTTCCTAAGCGGCTTGTCTCCAGGAAACCTACAGAGCATTTGTTCCATTACATTCATACACACTGGGCCAGCTCAGACCCCAGCACAATTCCAAATTTAAAGTGCATGGGCCCACAGAAATAAATAAGAGAAAATGACACTCTGCTTAGCCCAGCATTATGACCAGACCTGTCTCCACTGTCAAGCTCATGAGTCAGGTCCCTACCCCAACATTTTACCTCCAAAAAATCTGATACATGATCAAGCATTTAAGGGGGGGGGGGTGGAAACAGATGAAAGGCAAAATGTCTACAGAAGGGATTAAATCTCATACAGAGAGAGTCTTCCTTAGAGAGATAGCAAGCCCGAGTTTAGAGCAGGCGATGGCAAACTGTCTCCCAAGACCAAATCTGCCAGGTGGTTCTGTAAATAAAGTTTTATTGATTTCCCAGCCACACCCACTCATATGTATGTTGTCTATGGCTCTTTTGGAGCAATGGTGGCAAGATGAGTAATTGCAACAAAGACCAGAGAGAGCCCAAAAAAGCCACACAAAAAAAGGCTGAAAATACTTACTGTCTGGGCCTTTACAGAAAAAGTTTGCTGACTCCTGATTTAGATTTTTACAATTTGCCAAAAACTAATTATTGGAGTTCTCTGGAGCAACTGGCTTTTTCTGGAGAGAAAATGAATGGGGAGAATGAACTATTTCTATATGTCCTTTACAGAGTTGCATTTGTGCCTCAATCTCCAAGGTAGCTCTCAGTTTCTATCATCACTTCCTTGTCATATGTTCTAAGAATAATTATTCCTCTGTTCACATTTGGCAAACTGATCTTTAAGAACCTGAAAGAAGGGTGAGAACATCTCTGAGGTTTGATTTCAAAATATGTTTAAATCTAACGTTGGGACTCTTGAAGTGCTGGTGAGGAGAATAACACTCTACTTGCCTAGAGGCTTTTCAAGGGGAGGCTGTGACTGGTACTTTGTAATACTGGCCATGGGAGTGAACTTGAAAAACAGTCATAATTGCTTTTCCAAGTTTTCACCATAAATAATCACTTTTTAAAAGGTTCCAGTAACTTAACCACTAGGAAAAAAGAAAAAGAGGGAAAAAAAGTAATAGTGGGACAATGACAATGGTTTGGCTCTAAAATAATTATGTATAATACCATGCTGCCATCTGCAGCATTTCAATATTTTTACCCAAATGTGGGCATTTTAATAAGCTCTGTAGACAAGTGCCCATTCAATGGAGGGAGAAAGTTTTGTCTCTTACAAGAGTAAGAGAAAGTTTTAAACCAACATTTTCTCTTGGTCACGGTGTTCTTTTCTCCTCACCCACACACCACCATTTGTTAATGTATCCGGTTTCCTGATTAAGGCAAATGCTCAAGTAGTGATATTAATTATAATGAACGAGTATGCTGTGCTTGTTAGAAGTGCATGCAACTGCTCAGAAATGCCGTGACTAACGAGCGACATAGACTCATGCAAGCACACACATCACTGTCAAGTTTGGGGCAGTGGTGGAGTTGTGGCACCAGTTGGGATTTGACACAAAAATCCAGGAAAGGCAATTTTTAAAAAAATTTTTTTGGTAAAATTTGGAGGTTAAAGAATCTGAGATGGTAAGAAGCTAAATAAAGTACCTGCTTTGAATATATGGACCTAAAATAAGTGGAATACAGTCACTAACAAGCATTATAATATGGTCAAGGATGGCATTAGGATGCCAAGAAAGAAAAAAGGAAGGAGGAAGAAAGAAAGAGAGGGAGGCAGGAAGAAAAGGAAGAAGAGCTTAATGAACCACTGGAGTCTAACTTGACCCAAACAAGACATCGTGCTAGTTAATGAACTCACCCCATCCATGCCTACTAGGAGGAGGAAGAATTATAAAACAAGAGAAGGTGATGAAAGTAAGATGATCCCAGCCATTCATCTTTGCCTGTTATGCCCCGTGGCACCCCAAGCTGCCAGGTCACAGTGGCACCAAACTTTCTACTGTTCTGAAGCTATCAAAGAAACCAGATGCTAGGCAGAGCTGCAGCAAAAACTGTCCCCAGAAGTGTTCTTTTAAATTTGCACTGGAGAGTTACCCCAAGTGGGTAAAATAAAAAGACATGGTTTTGCTGTTCTTTCAAATTATTAATGGTTCACTGCTGAACCACAGCTAGGCAGTGTCTGTTTAGGAGTCGAACCCCAACTTGTCTTTCATGCCTGATACCCTCTGCTGGGGCATTACAGGAGGCAGCTCACCCTGCCATGTTTCTACAAAAGCACTGGCCTGACAATTCACAGTTCAGCCTCTCCTGTACCACAAGAGTAAAGGACTCTTACTCTTTTTCATTATTTAAACTGCGATTTCTTTTTATTAACTGGAAAAACAGACTCCATCTCTGACAAGCTCCGCAATGTGGGAGGGTCCTGCTAGGTATTTTACATACATTATCTTATTTGATAATCACCCATTTGAAATCTTCAACCATATAAATAAATTTAGAGAGTTATTTTATAAATAAAAGAGTATAAAATGGTTTTTTATGCTTTTAGAAAATCCCGCAAGCTGCAAATCAAAAAGGGTAAATTTTGAACCAAACAGGTTTATGTTGTTTGTGTCTTGCCAATTTTGCAGCAGTTAATGTATTCTTGCCATGGGGATATTACACTTCAACTCACATGCTGCCTTAAGCTTTTTTTCACTAATTTTGAAACATAAAATGCTGTCATAGCTTTTAGACGCATGCTCATCATCCCAAGACAAGCTGAAGTATACAGAAAGCGGCCACCATTAACAAAAACTGTAACTCCTTATTTATGGAAGAAGTGCAAATAAAGAATAATTGTGCCTTGAAAACATAACTCCAATTGCTCCGGCAAATGGAAAACACATGCGATTGTACGTGTTAAAGCGCAACTCTTACAAGATGGACCGGTTTGGCGTAAGCGGTTTGTGGTGCAACACTGCCATCTGGTGGTAATTAGGAAGTATTAACTATTTAGTTGGGGAGAGTGATCAACAGTATACCTAGGTAACTTTTTTTGCATTTTTTTACTCCCTTAACCTCTAATAGACAACTCTGATTTGTCCAGGGAGACATCGTTGAATCTGATTTATATTTAAAATTTATGGATATGGCTGTTCCAGGAGTTCACTGCCTTAGACTCCGACAAGAGAGGACCCGGCCCTAGCCACATAATTTAGAGGAGCCAGCTCTGGCTTCCTCTGGCTGAGCCCTTCCCCTTGGGTGGGACAAGGGATGCGCCCACCCAAGTTCGCGCCCTTTTCTTCCTGCCACCCCCCTCTATCTCACCTCCACCACCGCCACACAGCCGCCAATTCCACTTCCCAGCCTCTATTCATGAGCCAATGTTCTCATTTCGCCTGAGGTTTTAATGAATAATAACGGGCTTCCGCTTCCCAGATATCATTTGCATTTGAGCAGCTTCCTGAAATATCCTGACCCACCCCTTCCCAGCAATAATAACAATGAAAGGGAATTTTAAAATACAAAAATAGATCCATGGGCTAACTTTTTTCCTCTCCCCTTCAAATTCAGGTCAGGTCATGTGTACGAGGTCTGGATTCTTTTCCAAACCTTTGACCTCCCTGCCACCTCAAGGAAGCTTGTCCTACCTAAAAGCACAGCCACATTTTCTGGTTTGCTTTCTCCAAGGACTTGGAGAAAGTCCTGATTTATTCCTGTTACCGAAACCATTAAAATATGTGTCACACTAAAGGAAGTAAAATTGAGCACATTGATCTAGAGTCTTGGTAACTTTGACGATATTATCGGCTATTATCAGACTTTGGAGGCATAGCGTTTTAGATGACTGAAATAGGCTTAATTTGGTTAACCCATGGTAGGCAGCATTCAGCTCTCCACGTTTGCTCTAGTTCTTAAAGTTGCTACTGCAGGAGATTCAAGCATTGCCTAAGAGGTAGGACTACTTACCCTTCAAAGTGTCTCGGAACACTTAAAACCTCTCTGAGTCTATGTCTCCACGAGAAACAAAAAGATCATTTTCCTAAAAATAATGACCAACATCTTTATAATCATAATAGCACGTTCTTATATAGAGCTTTCTATGTGCCAAACACTGCTCCACACACATATCAGCTCGTTCAATTAGCATGAGAACTTAATGAGGCAGCTACTATTATTATTGTCATTTTATAGAAGAGGAAACTGAGATACAGAAAGTTGAAATAACTTTCTCAAGGTCAGAGAGTCCAGGACGCCCACTTCCGGAGTCTATTTTAAGTTACTTTAAAGCATAAAATGGTTTAGTGGCATAAAAGACACATTCAAAATTCCACACAAAATTTCTAATAGCTGTGTCACTTGTTCAAGAGGCCTGAGTACCAGTATTGTTAAGCAGTGAATTTGCTTAGCTTTGAATTTGATCTTTGAAGAGGCAATCTGGGTATTCTAACGTGGTCTTGGCTCACGGCGCAGGAGGGTGGTAACTTCAGAAGCAAGATGAAAGCTAAGAGGAAAGAGCTCTCTGATGATTTACTTTAACTGGTCAGTCTACCAGGAAATTAGAAAGAATATAACCAGAGAGCTAGTGCACCTCATACAAGGGATGTTTCTATGCTCATCAAACTGCATATTTACACACCAGGACAACTAGTTGAAAAATAAAAATAACTAGTTAAGTCAGTCATTTTACCATTGCTATTTTAAATAATCTGGTTGAACAGGCTTTTGCTTGGCCAAGAAGCAGATAATCTGTGCTCTTTTATTTAACAAATCAATATTATTGATACATATTAATGAAACCTTAATCCATTCAAAGTGTATCACCAATGGTATTCGGTGTAATCACATATTTCTGCATTCATCACTTCAGTCATTCTTAGAGTACTTTCATTATTCCAATAATAATAATAAAAAACAAAAAACAAGCAAAATTCATCACCTCTCAATCTCTCCATGCTTCCTCTGCCGTACATAGCTGCTATTCCTTTTCCTTCTCTCTAGTATATCTGTATTTATATTGTGTAAAAAAAACAGTCTTATATGTACAATATCACCCATATTCGTGTTGTACATGAGGTTTTGCTACCATATACAGTCCCATGCTACAGTTTTTAGCTTTCCTTCTCGTAATATACAGCCCCTTTCAGCCACTGTCATAGGCATCTAATAGCTCTGCTAGTTACAGACACCATAATTTGTTTTCACTGTTTCCATTCATTTCCAAAGATTGATGAACAACCTTTTTACCAATTCTGTCTGTGCTCTCTTAAAGGTAGAAAAGACTAAGGACCACGCAGATATTTCCAAAATACAGTCTATTAATTTACCTTGTTAATTACACAGTGAAAAAATACATACTAGTCTATGCAGGCGTTTAGGCACGTATGTAGGTCAAACTAAGAAAAAGAAACATAAGAAAATCTTATTATAAAATGAGCTTTGTGCAAAAAGAAAAACCTTCTTTCTAGGGAAGTATAAAATTGGATTCCCTTAAGCTATTGAATCCTTAGCTGTAAGGTAAAGGTCCTCTGTCATATCACTGTGCTGCATGACATCATGGTATGGTGCACAGCAGTTTCATAGGCTAATTTAATCACTGTGGAAACAGCCATAAATGGCTTTTAGGCCAAACCCAATTTACATATTTGAAAACAAAATCAAAATAAGTTAGGTGGCTCCTGCAAATTGATACATCTCAGCATTAGAGGCAAGACTAGAACGTGGTCTAATCTCTCTTATGAAGAGTGAAAGAAAAAATTGTTGGCCACAGAAATGTAACTGGGTCTTATATATCTAGTTAATCAACTCACAACTTTTTTCAGCCAGCTGTTCCTAGCTCACCACGTTTAGAGACTTCAAAGACTCCCCCGATACATTAGCTCACTATTTATAATCACACAGGGAAATCTTAAAGCCTTCGTTACCTAATACTTCTAAGGATCATTGTCTTCCTATCAAATCCTAGAATTCTTCTCAAATGGCGTATAAAGGAACTAGTTATCATTTTGATTGTTGCCTGTAAACATATCTAGTGTTCAACGTGACTCAGTTGAGCTTACAATGACTGAAACAGAGGAAGACTAATATACAAACATGTACCATATGCCAATTTAAGACCCCACTAGAGGCAGTAGGCAATTTTGTTTTGTTTTGTTTTGTTTTTACTTTTTAAAATCATGCATCCAAAAACAGCAGTTGGTTAATGGCAAAAGAGACCTTACCAAATGAAAATTAAAGGACCAAAAAATAAGAAGCCAATTTGTAAGCATCTATGTTTTGTTCGGAACCACCAAGAGCAAAAATTTTCTTTAAAACAACAAACTGTAGGGGAGCGGATGCGGCTCAAGTGGTTGAGCACCTGCTTCCCACATTGGGAGGTCCCTGGTTCAGTTCCAGGTGCCTCCTTAAAAAAAAAAAAAAAAAAAAAACAAATATCAAGCAAACAAATGAAAAAATCAACTCAGGTGTGCTAATGTGGCTCCATGGTTGAGCGCCGGCTGCCCACATATGAGATCCCAAGTTCAATCCCCAGCCAAAAACTTTAGTTCACAAACAGCAAATTGGGACATAGTAAATTGAACAGAAGATGAAACTCCCTTACTAAGTGGAAAGCAGTTGGCTTAGTCTGCTTTCTTTTTTTTGTAAAACAACTACTTCCCACTCAATGTTTTTTAAATTTCTAAAATTAACCTGTTGCATTTAGGCCCTGAAACTGGTTTTTAATCATTTTCTTAATTCCTCTTTATGAGGAAGCAGGCTGGTTAGCCCCAAAACAAGTGTCCATTCTTAGAACTGAGCAAATAGAATATCAAAATCCCTGGAAAATAGCATCGTCAGTCTGACTTTCTGAGCCACCCCAATGACCGGGGACTGACTCAGCTGATCCTCACTGGGCTGTGCATTGTCCATGATATCGCAAAGCCCTTTATAAGATGTTCTTAACTTAGGGGGATCCAATCGGATCTCATAGTCATAGAAATGCCTTACAATAATCTTGAATCTTCTATAGTCGTATTTTGAAAATTATTATCCTTGTAATATAGATACATGTTTTCTTCCTCTATCATAAAAGAATGTAAGGATTTCAAAGAGTCACAATAGCTTCCATTATCCTATGTGTATATATCCTCTTTAAAAACGGGCCCTCCCTGGCTGTGGTCACTGAGTGTGCCTCACGGTGAGCACTGCAGAGCTGTGTGATGTAGCAGGAAGATCCCTGGACTGGTTTTCAGGATAACACTCGATGCAGCCTTTCAGTAGCTGTGTGTCCATAGGCAAGCCACTGCACTGCATGTCCTCAACTGATGGAGAGGGAAAAAGAGAGACGAAAGGGGTAAGACAAGCAATGCATGATTCCCAGAGCTATTTTAATGACAGTGAATGTGAGACAAACTTGAAAATTAGAAAACATTATAAAATGCAAGACATTGTTGTTACAAAGCAAAGTTTGGAGCTAAAAGCATTCCACCATCCTGGTGCAGGAAGCAAGTGGCTAAGGTGAGGAGATGTAGGGGAGATAGTATTGGACATCCCTGAAGGCAACATGACTCCATCCTTCTCCATTAGTGGTTGGTCATCCCCATCGGCTTTATTTCCACAGCAATGACTTAGGAGCTCAACGATCATGGTCCTTTAGGATAAAGAGTAAAAGGAGCCAGGACATTGCTCAGTTGTTTCCAGAATCCTAACACCCTCTACCATTGAACTTGCATCTGGCCAAAATTGGTTGTCCAGCATCTCCCAGGGTTGTCCCCTACTCAAGGGGCCCTGAAGAGAGCAGAAGAGTTCACAGTCTCAGCATCACTGGAGAAAGTGTGTAATGGGTGGCTCCTGGGTATCCCTAAAGGGAAAAGGGAGTTCAGTACCTCACAAATCCTGTAGCAGAACAGGCCTTGGGAGCAGGCAATTTGAATTCTCAGCAGTAACATCATCTCCTGAGGTAGATTAACAAATCTCATAGAGTTAACGATATAATATGAAAAGAAGCATATCATAAAACACCACTGTTTGAGAAATAGAATTTATTCTGCTTAACTTTATAAAATCTTTCCTATAACTTACTATTTTTATCCAGACAGAGATTTAGTCTCTTAAATATACACACACACGCACTTTCCTACTGTCTCCTTTTGGGGATGCCACTAAAGGCAGTGAAATTCGAGGTTAATAAATACATTCTGATGTGTTTCTATGGAGTGCAAAAGTAAAATGGTGCTTTTTAAAATCATTTCATTAGCCTAAAGATAATTTTGTCCAGAAAGATGGCAGTTGACCTCTTCGACTTTTATCTGGAAACTTCTAAGATGATCCAGTAAGTGTTTGGAGCAGAGTCCTACTCATTTTCATTTCTATGAATCCCACACCAGAGAGTTCTAATAAAGCCCCCATAAGCCCACACCAGAGGGGTCCAAAGCCCCCTCCCACAGTTGAATATCTAAGCTCATAAATTCACAGCCCTGAGGTCCCTGCCCCTTGCAGATGTTATTTCCTGAAGTGTAAAAATGAATGGAAATTCATTTGGTTCCAACGACCTGCCAGTTCTTCTGGTAGCAAACAATAAATGCATCTGAGGAAGTTCTGGTGAACCAATCAAAAGGGAAGCTTTGTTTCTGAACTTGGCTGAGCCCACGTCATGCCTTGTAAATGTCAGTGTATATACATGTGAGCATCTGACATTACTCAGCAGCACATACCAAAGGCCAAGAATTTGGCAGAACCAGGATGATTAGAATACCTAAAAATATTCCAATTTATCAAAATCCGTTCTGCTGATTTTTAGCATATGAGCAAAATGCTAGAGCAGCAGGATCTTTCAGAAGCAGAAATTCTGCAAGGCCTTCCAAAAACCCAAAATGACACAACCTCATTGTGTAAGAAGTAACCCTTCAGCTTAAGTCCTTGCTGTTTGTCCATTTTTTATCTCAACAGAATTTTTCTTGTAAGCCATCTAGGGCAATGCTCTGTCATTTATAAACATTTATAAAATGTAATCTAATTTAATTCAACAAATAGTTATTGAGACCCTATTATAGACAAGACAATTTGTTGGGCTCCACAAGGAGTATAAGGTCAAACAAGTAACGTGCCGGAAATGTGGAAAGAAATGAGACCTTTCCTGAGAACTTCTGTGACTTTCAGGCCAGGCAAACCCAAGAGCTAGGGAAGAAGAGACCAAGAAAAAATTAATTGTGCTGGTAAGGATTGGCGAAGGCTTCTTGAAGATTTGGCTTATTGAGCTAGACTTTTAAGGGTAGTAGAGTTTGCCAGGCAGATACTGGAGATGCTCAAGACAGAGCAAGTAGCATGAGTGTGCACAGAGATGGAAACTGCAGGACATTCGAGTAATTAGTGTAAGATTTTCCAGGGGCTTCATTTTCATAGGTGATAAGGTTTCCCTAAACCAAAAAGTCTAATAGCACCAGAATCATAGCTCCCATAATCTCTGCAATCAGGAAAATGCACTAGAGTGGGGCATGCTCTAAACAAGAGGGAAAATATCGCTCCTACAAAACAGTCAAAGCCACAAGAGTTTCAGTTTATGCTGAAAATAGGCAAAGTTTACTCCTAGTTTATCAGGTGCTGTGTTAAAGAGTTGTCCTTCTTTGGCTATCATATATGCACACACATAAACACACTCTAGGCACTCAACATCATAGTCATTCTTTTTCCTTGGCCCAAATCCTACTGTTGCTGACTTTTAGCTTAGGTATCTCCCACTCAACAGATTTGGAAAATGCTGCAACTCATGTTTTCAGCCATGTTTCCACCATAGAGTTGGAGAAATAAGTGCACAAGGTATAATATTGTGTGGTGAGGGATTCAGAAAACTTGCTCAGGAATCACATCCATTTTTACATGTAAAGGAAACTTAAAGAAGAATTTTCCAGCACGTGTGAGGAAGATGGATAGCCAAGTTATGACACAACCCAATAGCCAGCCAGGTGGCTATTACATGGTCAGTCAACAAGCAGCTAATCAGTACCCACTATGTGTCCAGATGTGAGGTGATAAAAATCATGACTAAGACTTTGGTGGTATGGAGCTGTGTGTACCCCAGAAAAACATGTTCTTAACTTAATCCATTTGTGTGAGTGTGAACCCATTGTAAGAAGGACTTTTTGATGAGGTGGCTTCAGTTAAGTTGTGGCCCACTTCAATCAGAGTGGGTCTTGAGCCTATTACTGGAAACCTTTATAAGCAGAATGAAATTCAGAGAAAAAGCCACAGAGGGAGTAGCCAGAAGCTGAGAATCAATGGAACCCAGAAGAGAAGGGAGATGGAGCCATGTGCATTGTCATGGGACAAGCTAAGGACCAAGGATCACTGGCAGCCAGCCCCAGAACTTTATAGTCTTTGGGAGAAAGCATCGCCTTCATGATGACTTAATTTGGACTTTATTCCTAACCTCAAAACTGCGAGCCATTCAGTTTCCTTTGTTTAAGCCAGCCTTTTGCAGAGTGCTTGCAAACAAGAAGATAGCTAATAAGGCAGAAATAAGATTAATGCCCCTTTTTTGTGAAGAAAGGATTGACAGATCTCTTCATGGATTAGATGAGGGAGAGAGGAAGATCTTGAAAGAAAATAAAAGATCTATTCTAGGGGGAAAAAAAGTATATTGAAACAAACATTAAAATAATAAAATAAATGTAGAAGCCTAATTCCCACATTTCTAAAGCCTGAATTGTAGCAACCAAGTGCTGATCAGTTTTCATGAGTGTTTTCCATAACCCCAGAGGCTACAAGGCAAATTCAGGCATTTGAATTTCATTACCATTGCCTTCAGATATACCCTATTATTTTGAGCAGTTTCAAAGATGCATTTCATTTAGCTGTGCACCGGACTACCTTGAGGCCACCTAATAGCACAAGCAAGTTGACCTCGGCTAACAGCACCACCTGGTGGCTAAACAGCTGCATAGTTTAACTTCAAGTCTTCCTGGCCATACCTTCCCACACAGACAGCTCATGCATATGCCATGTGCTCAGTTCATCTGGTCTTTCACCATTCTCTGCCATTTCCTTCACTTCAGACAGTCCTCCTTAAATATCATTGCATCTACTTCATTCCATGATTTGAAAATGATCTCAGTAAAATCTTCACCCATTCCAACTGCAAACCAAAAATGTATTTTATTTTTATTTTTAGCTCAGATGTATGCCTGACCTTGCTGTTAACAAAACACTTTAAGCATGCATCATTTCATTTTATTCTTCAAACAACTTTGTGATATAGACACCACAATTGACAGAGAAGAAAAGTGACTTAAAACAGATAATTTAGCTAATAATTAAAAAAAAAAAAAAAAAAAAAGGTCTACAAACGCAGGCCTTCTGATTCAAGAACACATTGTCTTCTAGGGCATAAGTAGATACTAGTTATATATCTATCCAAGAAGAAGAAAGTTGAATTTCTGCATTTCAGGGGGCGGATGTAGCTCAAATGGTTGGGCGTCCATCTCCCTTATGGAGGGAACTGGGTTCAATCCCAGGACCTCCACGTTAAAAAAAAAAAAAAAAAAAAAAAAAATTCTGCATTTTGACATGAAATTTTAAAAATAAGATACCTGGACTTCCAACAGTAAAAACCTTTGAAACTACTCAGAAGTCCTCTTCAGAATCTAGACAAAATTTTGATTCAGGCAGATTTTCTTCAGGGAAGAGTGTTTAAGATAAATAAACATAATAAATTTTCTTTCTAATTATATTAAACTATTCATTTCAGAATTGGCTTACTCTATTTTTCATTGCAAAGATGGTGTTTCAGCTTATGCCTTATATGGGATAACTGGGGCCGTTAGCATTGATTTGAGTTCCATTGGACATATTTATGTTCTTGAGCATAATCTATTCATTCAGCAAATGTTTATTAAGTACTTTCTATATACTAAAGGTATTCTGCTATTCGGTATTAAGCAAATCAAATTGTGTCAGGACACCCTAGTCAAGCAGATTTCAATCTATTTAGGAGATGCTATCTGTGTTCAATGCTGGCTTCTTGGGTTCCTCTCTTCCTGGGGCTCTGTGTCTCTCCAGGTTCAGCTCCACTCCTATCTCCACAAGGCCAGTTGTAGACTATCAGGCGAACAGCCTGTTTCTCTTCCCAGGGCCTTTTCTCTTTCCTCACAACCAAGCTCCTCTGTGTGCTTACTTCCCAGGGCTCCAGCTCAAAAACTCCAAACTCCCTTCTCTGTGGTATGGTTTCTCTGCGATTCCCTTCCCACCACGGGGGTGGGGATGCAACAGCCTACTGATGTGGCCCAATCAAAGCCTTAATCATTATTTAATAAAGTAAAAGTAAAACTTCTGAATCCAATACACTCTAATATGCCCAGAGGAAAAGGCCAGTTTACAAATATAATGCAATATTACTTTTTGGAATTCATCAATAATCAATAAACTGCTACAACAGCCTTTAACATTATTGGCCACAGTGTGACCCTAGCTATTCCTGTCACACTTTTAAGTCTTTGCACAAAAATACAAAAAATATGCTCATGAATATTTTGAAAAGGCTTGCAATAGTTTCTGCATGACATATGAAGGTTATCCAAACCACAGTCTATATTAAAAATAAATAATGCTGAGTTTCACCTTTGCGTCCAGCCCACTAAAGGAAATAAGTCCTCTGTCTCCTGTCTTACATTGTTAGAGTTGAATGGGTCCATAAAAATCATCAAATGAGAAAAAACAAGCTCTAGCGAGGGTACTGTAATGTCTAAAGTTCCAAAACTAATTGGAATTGGTAGTAGGGCAAAGATCCCGAAGAACTCTTAAACCATCTGCATAGCTACAGGGTGCACCAATTTCAGCTTGGAGGAAGGAGAAAGTTCCCAAACAGGAAGCCCAAAGAGAATGCAGTGAGAATTTGGCCCTTCTTGCCTCAGGTTAGGTTATCTGACTTTGCAGAAGACCAAGCTTCTGCAAGCAAAGCCTCTTCAGCCTTTTTCCACTTCTGGGACCCTCCTCTGTGTAGAGTAGTAGAAAGTTTCTGTCACTAACTAGTCATGTGACATCAGGTGACTCCTCAACTTCCTCATCAAGAAAACAAGGATAACCTAGTCAATCCAAGCCACAGTGACTGAAGAGTAGTGATGTTTGACCAACAGCGTTGTTAAGTTGGGGAGCTGTGTACTCATGAAAGGGAACAAGTTCATTTTGACCATGTTCTCTTAAGGAGTCAAAACAAGAGGCAGTTAAGCAGGTGCAATAGGAGCTCCTCCCACATCCTCTGGGCACCCCCATAAGGTCAACCCAATGGATTCCAACAGCAAGCAACAGCTGCTTTCTCTCAAAAGTGATCTCTGGCCACTGCAACCCATTTGGACCACATGCGGTAAGCCTGAAATGCTAGGGAGTCAATGCCCCCCAGAAACAGCCCTCACCCAAACACTGACAGGAATTGGTAAATAAAAATCCCAGCTACCTTGCTCAAGGGTGGGAACAGAAGCAGCTACTCGGAGGAAAGCCCCATGGTGTCTCCCATAGTTCCCTGGAGGGCTGAATTCCAATGGTAACTTGCTGGATATCACTTCCTTTTCTTCCCTACCTCACCTCTTCACACTCCTACTGCTGCTTTTTGGAATCAACTCCCACGTAAACTGTTTGCATGCAAATCCTTATCTTGGGGTTGGCTACTGGGAAGATCAACCTCAGATAGCCAAGCAGAAATATCCAGCAAGTAGTTCAAGATGCAAGCCTGGGAACTGTGTCAGAAGGACAAAAGGGATGTATGTATTTGCAAGTTCTGATGTGTTCGTATTCACTGGTTAGGAGGTTAGAGCAAGTTGAATTTTAAATATAAAAATTGAAAAGTGAAGTCAATGCTGCTAAGTACTAGAGAAAACATAAGAACCTCTGCAGAGGCCCAAGAGACAACAACAGAAGATGATAACAAGAAAGCCTTATAATGAATAACAAATATAGGGGACAGAGACAGAAAAAGCAATGACACCTGTTTCACCTCTCACACCCACCTCTTATCAGGATATGCACACATAACACCAAAAGCCCTGTAAAAGAGAAAGAAATGTGTCCCCTTGGCCTTCCACCAATTAGAATCTGTGTCTACCCACCAAGAGAGAATGGAGAGAGAGGCTGGTCCCTATCCAGTCTTATCCCTTGCAAGGAACACTTGCAGATCCAAGTAGGTGCCTCGTCATCTACAACTTGAGGTTGCAGCTGCCAGGGCAGAAAGGGAGACAGACTCACCATTCCCAGGTGGGCCATTCCTGAGTGCCTGGGATTCAAGTAAAATGATCCTTCTGCCTCTTTTCCCCATGTGCTTCAGCAAAGTATGAGTGTGCAGTGATAGATCCCTTAACTTCCAATTATGGCCATGACTACTATTATTTAACTATTGCTAATTGTGGTGGACTGACTTTAACTCACAGTTCTAAACCCCACCCCACCCCATCATGATCCCACCTCCTGGTGCTCACGCCTTTGTGGGACCACCTCCCCTTGAGTGTGGGCCTCCCCAATGTTCTCCTGAGACTCGCTTCTAACCAATAGAACACAGCAAAGGTGACACATGACTGCATTTCATATGATTGTAACATCCATCTTGCTAGAAGACTTTCTCCATTGCCAGCTTTGAGGCAGCAAGTGACCATGTTGTAGAGGCCCGTGAGGCAAGGAACTGAGGACAGCCTCCAGCCAACAGGCATTAAGAAATTGAGGCCTTCGGGAAGCGGCTGTGGCTCGATCAGTAGGGCTCCCGTTTACCATATGGGAGGCCCCGGGTTCGGTTCCCAGGGCCTCCTGGTGAAGGCAAGCCCGCCCGCACGGCGTGGTTAGCTGACCCAGCGAGCACAAGCAGCAAGGGGGGGAATAAATGAATAAATAAATAAAAATCAAAAAAAAAAAAAAAGAAAAGAAAAAGAGATTGAGGCCTTCAATCCAACAGGTGCAAGGAACTGAAATCTACCAATAGCCTCTGGATATTGGAAGCAGATCCTGACTCGGCTGAGACTGCAGCCCTGGCTGACACCTTAATAGCAGCCATTGGAAGAGGAGGACCCACCTAGGCCAGGTGTGGGTTTCTGACCACTGAAACTGTGAGAGGAAAAAACGTGTGTTTTAAGTTGCCAAGCTTGTGGTAATATTGTTATGCAACAATAGCTGATCAAAACGGTAACTAATCTAGTATTGACTTATTGGGTCCTAGTCTTAAAAATGTGGCTGCTTTGATTGAATAGGTTCAGATCAATAAACCATGTGATCTGAAAATTATTGAATTTGTTATCATCTTTCAAAAACATGATATACTGAAAATGGAGGCTACCAAACAGGCAAAAACAATGTCCTCTAACACACAAGTCCTTGGGTGGTAAGAGGAGCCATGATTAGGATCAAATCTGAAGGAGGGCTACAGAAGCCCCTCTGTGCCTGGTGTGAGTCAGAATCAACCTCCAAAAAGAATATATTCCATGCCTGGGGCTCCATTTTCCTCCCACTTGAGCTCCAGGAAAAATTAGAGAAAACCAGGTCTGTGAAATGACTACATGAAGATCCATGATTTGAAACAAAGGAGGCCTGAGATAATTAAAAAGAAAATTTGGTGAGACTACCATGCAGAGGCAAAACCATAGAAGAACGCAGGACTTCACCCTGCACAAAAACCTTCCAGATAAATGGTGGCTGGCAAGGAATTGACAAAAGTAACAATGTGATACTAACCGGCATAACGCCTTTAATCCTTAAAGAAACCCCTTGTAAAACCCCTTGTGAAGTGACTTTACTGTAACCTGTTTTAACTACACGTGGAGCCTAGAGGAATACATAAAACAGGCCTCTACTGCATGTTCTAATCATATCTTCTAATGTGTTTATGTGGATGGTTCAAGGAAGTCAGGAACAACTTCTTTCCTTTCTTGAACTCCCACCCAACTCTTTTAAAGACATGGGTTCTTTCGCATGGGTTCATGGCCAATGTCTCATGGCTAGTCAAGGCAAGTCTCCACCCCCAGGGGCCCCACCATCCCTTTATCTCCATTGTTCCCCCTCCCCCAATGTCCTGTCTTTTTTCACCTTCAGCTCCAACATGGTTGTCAGTCATTCTATTTCATATGGTTCCTCTATGAATGAGACTGAAGGCTGAGGTTTCAGGACATTAGGAAAATGTGGGGAAGGGGAGAAGAGGGTTTACCTCTCACTGTATCTCAGAGAGACTGAGACCTTTCAAAGTAGAGGCAACCTCCCTGAAGGCATCGTTCCCATGTGTTACTCCCCTTCTCAACCAGCATGTGCTTCTCTTACTCTGGGCTTTGCTCTGGTACCCATTTGCCATGCCTCAATGAAGGAGTGGGGGAATATTGGAGACTGAGGGATGCAAAGGGCCATCCAGCTACCTTCTCTGTCTCACTGAACAATTTGAGCCCATCCAAAGATGGGTGCACTTCTTCCCTACCACTGCCACAAAATACTATGGAAGGAGTGGGGTCTGTTGCTATTTGGGCACACAGAGGGTAGCATCCAGACACTTAGAGCATCCACCCTGTTCGTATCATTCTATTAGTTTTCCAACTGCTAAAGCAAACACCCTAAAATGGGTTAGCTGAAACAGGGGGAATTTATTGGCTCACATTTTAAGTCTAAGAAAAGTCCAAAATCAAGGCATCAGCAAGGTAATCTTTCTCCCCAAAGACTGTGGCATTCTGGGGCTGGCTGCCAGTGATTTTAGGGGTTCCTTGGCTTTTCTATCACATGACAATGCACACGGCAACATCTTCTCCTTTCTCTTCTGCATTCTGTTGACTTACAGCTTCTGTCTGCTCCCTGTGATTTCTCTACATATGAATTTTATTCTGCTTATAAAGGATTCCGGTAACCTAGATTGAAGTGCAAACTGATCCAGTTGGCCAAACCTTAACAAAAACCGACATCTTCCAAAGATCCTATTTACTATGGTATCATACCCACAAGAATGGATTAAGATTATGAACACGTTTTTCTGGGGTACATAATTCGATCCCCAACACCTCCCACTTTATTATATGGGTCAACCAAAAGAGTGGGAAGATTTCAGAGTGTCCCCTGTATGAAAATATTACTTCTCCAATTCAGAGCTCTGCCATCCCACACCCCCTGTTGGGGATTGAATCATGTCCCACACAAAAGACATGTTCAAACTTTAATCCACATTCATGTGGGTGTGAACACATTGGTAAATTGGACCTTCTGAAGATGCTATTATTAGTTAAGGTATGGCCAAATTGAATCCGGGTGGGTCTTAATCCATATTACTGGAAGTCTTTTAAAGAGAGCAAAATTTGTACACAGAGAAGCCAGAAGATGTAGAAGCCAGAAGTCAGAGAAAGCCACAGGAAGAGATCAAGTACACTGCCATATGACAGAGGACTGCCATCAATAGCATGGCTTTGCCAATATCTTGATTTTGGCTTCCAGCCTCTAAAACTGTGAGACAATAAATTTTTGCTGTTTAAGTTGACCCAGTGTCAAGTATTTGACATAGCATCTCTGGCAAACTAAGGCACACCCCTTCTGAACTCAGAGGTGCTCAGGCCTTGCTCTCCCTGAATAGTTCCACCTCTCATCCAAGAAGCATCCTTCTCCTTATGTTTAGTCTACCACCCACACCTAGGTAGGGATGCAAGAACGAGGCCACCACATTTCTTTAGTCTTATCTAGAGCACAACCAGTGTATCATCTCATTGGTAACAAAGTCAGTGATGTGGGCTCCTTGCACACCAGTTTCCTGATGGTTTGAAGATCATTGCTCGAGGGTTCAGTCGCATTTTATACATCGACAAGGATCCTAACTGGTCCACTAACAATTATAAGGTCCCTCTTGCTAGAGTCAGTTATCTTAGTTTCACATGGACCCCCTTTTCCAAACAAAGATTTAATCTTGGGCCTGAACCTCCTGGCATTGCCCCAGGTAATGTGTTTTTTTTTCTGTTGTATAACATTTTTTCTGTTGTTATGCTGGACTGCGGGTAGTTAATTTGTACTGTTTCAGTTCATTAACATGTTGCAGGCCCCCAGTTATCACTTCAAAAATAGAGGTCAAGGGTCCCACTAGAATTTTCAGCAAAGGAGAATGAAGCCAGAAGTTTGGTTCTTGACAACACTGTTTGTATGCAGTAGGATCCCATAGTTGGGATCCATTTCCTTTCCTATTCTAGATGGAAATTTCCTAAATTATTATTAAAGCAAGGTTATGGGTTACTTGGAGATGATATAAAATAATCACAGATAATTTTTAATCCCTGCCCATTTAAATATGTCTCATGGGAATAGATCCTCATTGTCTCCTACTTGGTCGTAATGATTAAAACGGGGCTGGTGAACTGAGAGATTTTTTCCACAAAATCCATGAAGTGAAGGCTTTCATGCCATAGATGGAATAAGCCTGGACATACAAAGTAAAGTTTTAGCTGTCCAGTTCCAAGGACAAAAATTCAGAGCTAACTTTAAAGCTTTCCTATTCTGGATCATTCCTTTGTGTGCAGTAGTTTGCCCCGAATGCATTGCTTAGAAGGGTCACATTTTGATTAAACATCCTCTGCCTTTGGGCTAAAAGATTGCATCAATTAAATTGGGACACATCAAAGTCATCACCCAGCATCCTCCATACCATGGGGTAGTACAGCAAAAGAAACTATTGTCTGGGTACTGAATTTCTCTTTACAGGTCCCATAAATGGGTGTTTTTTATTTGCCATTCCCGGAGCAAGACTTGTGTGATGTTAGAGAAGGCTTGTCCTTTCAAGTTGTGCCTTTCAGCTCACAAAAGATTCTACAAGGAGGTAGAGGTTTAGGACAGCTCATCCATTCTTGTGCACTCCATAAATCCTCAGCAACATCCTGAATCCTCACAGGCTACCACTCTCAGTAGGAAAACAAAACAAAACACAAAACAAAAAAAAAAAAGGTTTCCTTTGGAACTTTCCCTCTTTTCTATATCACCATGTGCCCAGACCCCTTAAACCCTTTCCTCCCTTCCTTCTAAGTTCTTCTGCTTGGGTGTTTCTCACCCATTCAGTTCCACCTGTTTCCAGATGAAAGGAAGAGGATGAGGGATAAGGCTTCCCAACTTGGAAGTCAAGACCTTTCTATGCACCAAGATTGAACTCTGCTTAGGAAATCTTCTGAGTATTATTATCCTACGTGTCTCTGCCTCTTCCTCCATCTTGACTCACTACCAAATGCTTTTCTAGCCATGACTCAGGATAAGGAAGGACAATTTACCAAAAAAAATACACAGACACACCCAACACACTAAAATTTATAGTGTACTCTCTACATGCCAGACAACAGTGATGAGTGCTTTAGAAACATTATCTCAATTAATCCTCACAAACAACCCTATTATTTCCATTTCATAGATAAGGACGTTGAGTCATGGGGGTCATACAACTACTAAGTAGCAAGCCAAAATTTGAACCTTGGTTCATAGTCATCACTGTGCTTCCCAAACAGGATGCGTGATTGCCAAGTACTGGGTTACAGTAATGGAACTTGCACTCTGGAGATACAATTCAGAGAGAGCTGAGTGAAAATATGAAGTCAGATATTTTCTTATTGGTCTGGGGCAGATGTTCTCAACCAGAGGCAATATGCTCCCAGAGGACATTTGGCAATGTCTGGAGACATTTTTGGTTGTCACACGCAGGGGAGGGAGGGTGCTACTGGCATTTAGGGGGTAGAGGCCAGGGATGTGGGTAGACATCCTGTCGTGCCCAGTACAGCTCTGACAGCAAAGCACTACCTGGCCCAGTATGTCAACAGTGCCATGAAGTACAGTTTCTGGCGGTTTGGTCTAGTTGGCACACTTATCACACCCTACCGTCTGTTCTCTACGGCCATTCTAACAATCTTATTTTATCTTCGTCTTTTACTGGGAAGTACCCCAGGTCCTTTCAGAAAGCAGAGAGAATGTGGATAAAGGGCAAACTGCCTTTCAAAGAACCTCCCAAAGAGCAGCTCCCTGCTTAGAACAAAATGCTCTGCAGGCACTATTTTGGGAACAGTAACCCAGCAGGCCAATTATCTGTCACTTACACTTCACCTCAGGACCAGTGCTTCCTGGAATCCTGTCTGAGGAAGGTGCTTGGGAGTGGGGAGACTGGTTACCCTGGAACATGCTGTTGCAATGAGAAATCTTGAAAGGGAAAAAAAAATCAAAAGAACAAACCTGTAACGTGATGCCAGCTTTAACGGCTATTCACTAACCATAAGTCAAGGGAAAGAAAAATAATTTTCATCACACTCATACGGCATGTGCTCTAGGGTTTGCCGGAAAGAAAGAGAGAATGTGGAGAAAATGCATTGTTCTGTCATTCTGTAATCAAAACTTAAATAGGAGATAAATTTAGCAGCTTCAGTAATCAAATGTATGTCCCAACCATGCTTATATTGAGTAAGCCCTAAAAGTGCAAGAATGGTAGATGTTAAAACAACTTCAGCAGAACACATCTTTGTTTGCATTACAGGACGCACACATAAACTTTGAGAGCAGGCTAATCAACTGATGAAAATATTTGAATTGGCCTTCCAAATATCTCTATAGGGACAAAATCAGCTTGTTTAAAATGTTGCCTGGCTGGTCTCTAATTTTGGCAGCTCATAACACTGTCTTAACACCATGAGAATATTTAATCATTATGTCAGTTTCTTTAAAAAGCATTCCAGATTTTATCCAATTCTGGATAAAGGTTATTTATACCTTAGAATGTTAACTGCTTCATGCCAAAGGAAAATATGAAATGTTTTCTAATTATTACCTCATTTAATGTCTTTTTAAATTACAATTCTTTTGGCAAAATTTGCTATATAATTCTTTGAGCCTGGGATGTCTTCCATCCTCTTCCCTGGCTACTAAAATTCTTCTTATCACTCAAGGCCTAACTCAGATACCACCTCCCCTAGAAAACTGATTCCAGCTCCCTATCAGCGTTAAGCAAAAGTTCCTCTTTGCTCCCAACTACAGTGCTTCTGCCTTCACTAAGCTTTTACAATGACCATTTTGCTCTTCATGACAGTTATTTGTGTGTGTCTGTCACCCTGAGCTGAAACACCTTCAATGGGAGGGGCAGCATCTTACTCATTTTGCATCCCCAGAAACTGACAAGGTACTTAGGGTTAGTGAGCATCCAACAATGTTTCATTAAATACCATGAAATCGTATGGGTTCTATCAGATAGAACTTGTTGTTCCACTTGTTCCTGGGTTTCTTTGAAATAGTTTGCTTTCAGGTACACTCATGAATTGGGGTCTTACTCAATACTACACTCCCAGTGGGGTAAATGATGTGATAAGTGTTTGGCCAGATTCTAGGTGCTATAGGCAAGCTAGGTAATAATTAACTAAGGTACGCTCTTCCATAAACACTTTGTTTCAAAACTCCCCCATGTATTCATTCCCCCACTCAGCAACTTCCTCATTCATTGTTAGCTAATGACATTTAAACATCTAATATATCATAAGGAATTTCAGCAACTAGAAATACAGAACTCAGTGAGGGCACAGAACTGACCCCATTAAAAGAAATGTAGGAACATATTAATAGAAGAGTCTATCTTTTAATAACTAAAAACTAAAATATAGAAAAGATCATTTTAACAGAAAATATTCACCCAAAATATGCCCTGGGTAGGCAAGGAGAATTTGTCTCCAGGAAAGATGGAGACCATTCTAATAATTGGATTTCAAATATAGACAACGTGCTACTGATGTTGTATAAATAGTGCAATAGTCACCAGCCAGGTGTGGTGAGGGTAAACACAAAGGTGAATCCAGAGATAAGAATCACCTCTGGGGTAATCCCACCAGGCCCTCCTCTGCTTCCCTCAGAAAGATCAAGCTCCACCAATCTGGTTTGATTTTGTTTTCCAACCACAAACAAAATCTTCTTCAAAACAAACTGTGTGTTCAGACCTGATATCTTATTGTTCTGTACCAGGAAAACTGTTCCCAGGCTGCAGTTTGTGGCCAGGATTCTGCTATAAATATCAAAAATGTTACAAATCTTTCAGAAGCTGTGAAATTGTTTTTGTTAAGAAGGAAATCAGGCATAATTTAAGACTTCCTTATCATTTGCATTCTTAAAACTTCAATTCTAGGTAGAAAACCAGAGCTCTAAGTCCTAATCTTGGCCATGCTTTTGACAAGTGTGTAGGCATTTTTAAATCACTTAATTTAGACCCAGTTTTCCCCTCTTCAAAATAAAAGGTTGGATGAGTTTGTTCCTAAGATCCATTCCAAATCTAGATCTATGATCGGTGGCGATCTATTGATTTTTAAGTTCAGGTGGCCTCAGGTTGCTCTGTAGCATTCTATAAAACTATCTGGAAAATCAAGCTTACCTGCTAAAAACTGTTATCAATATTAAGAGATTAAGAGACACCATCATTCAGATTTCCCTGGAAATTTTGTTTATTATTTATTCCTTTTCTCCAATAATTTGATGATATAAAAATAAAGACATTTCCAAGGTCACTCAGAGTAGAAATATTTCCCTGTTCCAAATCTATTTTTAAAGATATAGTATTATGACCTTTAGATTTTATTCCTAAATTATATATTCCTGAGTTGTGTGTAGCCCATTAAAAGAAGAGCATCTTCATAATATTTGTTTAATTTCAACAAGAATATCGCATCAACTTACCCTCAAGTACCATCTAAATTTGGACCAGTCTTGTTTTTAATGGAGAATTTGTAAGAAAATCCTGGCAGTAAATGACTTTACAAATGGAAATGATATATTCTATGAAGGAAGAGCTTTGCTTCAATACTGAGAACAATGAAGTAGGATCTTCAGGCACAATTTATCTCGAGTCCTTTTTATTCATTTAATTTTTATAGTTTAATATTTTACAAACTTGTACAACTGAAAGTGCTATTAGAGATGATGCAACCCTCTTATTTTAAAGATTAGGAAATTGAAGCTATGGTTTATGACTTGGGAAATTGAGTGTCTGGCACTTGCCATTTACTGAAACAGGAACTGTAGAAGATGATGTTGGGGATGAGAGGATGATGAGTTGGTGCTTGGACTTGCTGAGACTGAGGTGTCTGCAAGATATCCAGGTACAGATGTCCAGAAAAATGATGGGTAGACAAGTCTAGTACTCAGAATATGGCTTGAAGTATATACATGTGTGTAAATGGTAAGCATGTGAATAGTAATTTTAGCCATAAATGAGGGATTTATAAAGAGAATGCAAAGGAGACAGGGAAAGAACAATGCAAGAGTCAGAAGGAAAACCCAGAGAAGGTGGTTCCACAGAAGTCAAGAAATAATACTCTTTTATTCAACCATATCAAATTCTCCTGAGAAGTTCCACAAGACGGACTCTAAAAGGTGTTTGAATGTCGTGTCATCAAAGGTTGTTGATGACATTAACATGAGTAGTTTCAGTGAGGTGATGGATATGGAACTAGCTTATAACAGATTAAATAGTAAGTGGAAGGGTCTACACAACTCACACAAGTTGTTATTGAAGAGGAGAAGAAAAATTGGGAAATTCTGAGAGGTAAAGTGGGGGTTTTATTAAGATGGGAGAGACTGTTTAAATGCTGTTGGAGAGGTTCTAGTATAGAGCTAAAGACTGAAAAGATAGAGAGAAAGAAGAACGGAGACATAAATGTGAGATGGCCTTTGAAAAACACTTCCGGCAGAAGAGTTTTATAGGTTCCTTTTTTTTTTTTTTTTTTTTTTTTTTTGAGTTTTCAGAGGAGTGGCTCCCTTTTTTATTCAAGAAGAGGGAGGAAAAGTAGTAGGAGTACTATAGCAAAGACAGGCAATGTCAGAAGAATTTGCAGACTTCAGGGAGTTTCAACAGTGACCCCTCAAGCATGGTGTCAGGATAAGCAACAGAGTAATGATTTCTTTTCAAAATTTGAGACATGAAGAAACATAAGCAGAATCTTATAGAGGCAGCCTGGCCTAAACCAAGAGTTACATGTCTTTTAACATAAGGGTTGATAACTGCTTGTTCAGCTGCATCAATCCACCCCATAATAGGGACAGAATGAGGTATGAGTCAGAAAACCTTGTGCCCCACTAGGAGACTGCTATGTATAATTCTCATCCAAGAGAAGCTCACTCAAGTGCAGTAAGAGTGGGTGAAGGACTGTGGACTGTACTTACTCAATTTATTATTGAATACATTTTTCACTAAAATTTGTTAATTTTATTTTCTCTAAGCATTAAATATATCTGTCAGAATGGTTTGATGCAAATCACAGAATATACAAAGTAGCTCAAGCAATACAAAGCCTTGTGATAAAGCCATTCCAGGTTGATTAACTCAGTAGATATTCAATGTCATCAAAGACCCTGGTGCTTTCTACATTTCCGATTTGTTGGCCTCAATACCTCGGTGTGACTCCCTTTATAATCAAAATATGGCTGCAGCAGCTTGACAGCGTTGAATTTTACCTGAACCCTGTGATCCTGGAAAAGAATGTAGGTTAAAAAAAATCCTCCACCCATTATGCTAATGTCCAAGAAGGCCTTAACATCTCCTTAGCGTGACTAAATTTTAGACAGACTTCTTGACTCCAGGTCCCTGGCCTCCCTTACCTTTACAGAATCCAGATAGAACATATTCCACCTGGCCTTGACAGTAAACTCAGGAGATAACATCATGTTATGGGCACACCCATTGCGTGGCTCATACTAGTCCTTAGAAACTTTCCTGCCCTCTGCTTCCATGAAATTGAGCCCTCTCTCCCCTATTGTGATAGCTTTCTGGTCTCTCTCTATCACAATAGCCTTCTGGTCTCTCTCTCTCTTCTCTACTGGAGATAACTTTGAATAAAGTCATCCTTGCCTTTTTCACATTGTCCAGTGCAGAATTTTTCCTTAACAAGTGTCAGGTGACAGCTCCAGACACAACAGTATCCAGTGAAGAGGAGGGGAGCTTCCACTTGTTTATCAAGCTTGTTTTTAGCAAGGAAACTTCCAGAAGCACCCAACTGACTTCTCCTAGGATCCTATTGGCTAAATTTAGTCACCTGCCCTTCCCTAAACCAATCCCTGCAAAGGATATAAACTTACCGTGATTGGTTTAAACCAGTCATAATTCATGCCCTGTCATCTATAGTGGTTGTCAACTGTTCTGAACTTATGGGACAGTGACAACCAGGACAAAATCAAACTTCTGCCCGCATTAAAAAGTGATGAGATGTCTTTAGGATAGGCAAACAACATTGTAACAGCAGAATAAAAGAACACATTTGGAACGGGAAGAGGACTGGTCACAAATAAAATAACTTTGGTTTTAGAATAATAAGCCAATTTTGGCTTCCCAAAGATGAAACATAAGGTCAGCAAATAGTGTGTGAATTCAGGAAGATTTTCAAAAGCCTAACTAGGGAATTCATTTATTTATTCAACAAAGTTAATCAGTATTTTGTATCCCTGAGACAACATTAAGTTTCCAAAGTAAGTTTCCCAAATATAAGTAACATCTTTCCTTGTGTACAAGACCTCTAAAATCCCATGAGAACATTTATTTTTTAAAAAATTTTTTTGATTTTGAAAATATTCTCAATAGTACAAAAAAAAATCCTACATTTCTAGGTTTTAAATACTTTTCTTGAATATCAGTATTTCAAAGGGCAGAACAAACTTCCTGAAACCCACGGGACAAATGTCAGACATGGTGACAAGAGTTTTATGTGTTTTGCCACACTTCTCTCAGCACCTTCCTGTCTTGCTCTGAGCTGTGTGTGTACATATATATGCCTGTTCTTCGATTCTCCTTTTAACTGTTTTTTAATGAACTAAATAAAACTTTTATGAGAGGATGATGATTTTAGTTTGTGAAAATTATACTTCAGCAAGGAGGTTAAGACACAGCACACCAGGGAAAAAAGAACTTCAAATTGGATAATGGACATCCCCATGCTGGAAAATTCTTCCTTTGCCACAAGGATTTCTCATGGGCCTTGTCTCTCCCTGGACCGTGGCCTCCTGCCATGTTCTGCGGCACTTTCTCTTTCATCTCTTTTCTTCCATTGCCCCATATCTCAAGCACCAAGAGACAATTCCAAGGTGTCTAATTGTTTTATAAGGTAGAGCAATTTAACTCCAAACACCCACCTAGACTTAGTTCCTGGCTTCCCTGTGAGTGTGCAGGAGGAACTTATTTTAAATAATTTCTTTTTTAAAACTCCTAATGAAACTGCACCAATCCATTCGGACAACCTAAGATTCTTTAAACCGTAACTACTTCATTTGAGATGCCAAGGGTGCTCAAATACCAGCGTCAGTGTTTATCACAGCCTGACCATTCCAGTCTCTGGCTTTTTAAAACTGAACACTAGTAATCTTTGCAATGTTCCCAACTGAGAGTGACTTTATTCCTTTGGTCATTTTCCATTATTATTTCAATTCTTTTACTTAAGACATATTCACGTATGAGGAACAGAATTCCACCTAATAGTCAACGTACATGAAGAGCATGATTTATACATAACATGAGGAAAATATCTTGTGTTACAAAATACTTCTGTTTGATGCTCAACATTTCTAGATATTTTAGACTAAAGGAATACACTAGGTTTATATATTATGGAATAATCAAGTCCTAGTTTCCTCTACTAGGTGAAAGAAATAAATCTGGTTCTTTCAATGTACAGACTTTAGAAAAGTTATCTATAGATTTATTACCATGTGCTTTCACTAATCCAAATCAAACTGCACGTATTCAAAAGGAAAAGAAGGATAGTTAAATAAAAATGAAAACTTCTGCATGCCATAAGTGATAAATGAATAGTCAAAAAACTTTAGGTATTAATTATAATATATGTGGCAGGCAAAGTTTTAGTATCTTTAATTTATAAAGAACTCATAAGAAGAAAAATGTTGAATTTAAAAGAATTTTAAATGTCCATAAGGACACTTGAGACATGACTACTAATTGGTGCACGGTTTCTTTTTTGGGTAATAAAAATGTTTTAAAATTGATTGTGATAATAGTTGTACAGCTCTGTGAATATATTTAAAAAAACCATTTGGCTGCACACTTTAAATGAGTTGGTTGTATGGTATGTGAATTATATCTCAATAAAGTGATGTTTGTTTTGTTTTGTTTTAAAAAAAAAAAGGTCCAACCTCTCTATAAATTAAGGAAATGTAAACTAACAGTTGGCCAATACTTAAAATGCTTTATTTTTTTCAAGTAATGGTAAGAACATAGAATAATGAATGCTTCATATGAACAACGTGATAATAATTTAAATTGGTACTTTTCTGCAAGATAATTTAATGGTATGTTCTCAAATGTTACAACTGGGTATGTTCTTTAACAAGGCAATTTTACTTCTAGAATTCTCACAATCTCCCTTGTGAGAGACTGCAAATACTCTTCACTCCTCCCTACAGTCACAGTATTTACCATGTCAACGTGACTGCATTCCCACTCTCACTCTTGCCTCAGCCTTGTAACTTCTTTGGGCAATGAGATATTATCAATTGTGATACAAGAAAAGGATCGAAAGAGTGCATGCCTCTACTTACATTCTTACCACCATGAGACTATGCCTGGGCTATCCTGCTGGAGAATAAGAAGCTTACAGAGCAGAGTCAAATCATGTCAGTTACCCCAACTAACAACCAGACACATCCACTAGAGACATGAACAAGCCCAGCTGAGACCAGAAGAACTACCCTGCCTAAATTGCTAACCCAAAACTCCAGACCTAAATAGTGTTTTTGTTTTGTTTCGTTTTGTTATTTTTTTAAAGAAGCTTTCAATTACATAAATGTTACATAAAAAATATAGGGGATTCCCATATGCTACACACACCCCCACACACACTTTCCCACATTAACAACATCCTTCATTAGTGTGGTACATTTGTTACCATTGATGAACCCATATTGAAGCATTGCCACTAACCATGGTCCATAGTTTACATTATAGTTTACACTCAGTCCTGCACAGTTTTGCAGATTATGACAAAATATATAATGGCCTGTATGTGTCATTGCATTGTCATATAGGCCAATTCCAATGTCCTGAAAATGCCGCCATATTACACCGATTCTTCCCTCTTCCTCCCCTCAGAACCTCTGGTGGCCACTACCTTTATGTCAATGATAAAATTCTTCCATTGTTAGAATAATAATAGGTCTATATTAGAAAAATAATAAGTCAACTTTAGTCCATTGTCCATTCCCCAATCTTGAGGATTTGGGGATGTGATGCTTACTCTGTTTCTAATTGAAATGGGGCTTAGATCTCATAGGGCAGATGGATGGAACTATCTTGATTACAGTTGCAGACACTCTGTTCCTTGAGATGGGCATTGTTCATCACCATCTACTTGTTGGTTGTCCTGGGTGAGTCCAATGAGCTGGACAGTAGGTGATGCAACCCAGTTGAGATTCAGGGCTCAACTGGCACATGAATTGACCAAAGAGTTAAGTCTCTGGGACATATATTTTTAAAGTCTAGTGCTATTTATACATTCAAATAAAAGGGGAAGAAGAGTCATGTGTAGAGAAACTATAAGTGAGTCTAACTCTGTTACACAGGGAGCATAAATTCCAGAGTAAGGCCCACTGACAGCGTGCTGAATTCCTAAGCCTATCTGTCCTGCTTATAATGTTTGGATGTCTCTAGAGCCCTCAGGAGCCCCACTGTTTGAGGCACTGTTTGCTGTGGCAGTCAATGAGATCCTACTGAGATGTGCATAGGCGTGACCTCTGTAATGACCTCCCAACTCACTTTGAAATCTCTTAGCCATAAAAACTCATTTGTATTTCACATTTCTCCCTTTTGGTCAAGGTCTTTTTCCAGATGCACTGCTAGTTGGCACTTAGTAATAATCCCTTGGTGCCAGGGAGGCTCATCCCTGGGAGTCATGCCCCATGCCTGGGGGTGGGAAGTGGAAGGTAGTTTGTTTATATGTTAAGTTTGGCTTAGAGACAGGCTGCATTTGAGCAACAAGGAGGCTTTTAGGAGGTAACTCTTAGGCAATATATATGTAGCAGTTTGATATTGTTTATGAATTCCAAAAATAGATATTGGATTATGTTTGTGAACTGGTCTGTTCCTCTGGGCATATTAGATTGGATTCAGACGTTTCACTTTTACTTGATTTTAAATAATGATTAAGGCTTTGATTGGGCCATGTCAGTAGGACAATATAATACTAAGCTAAGTTTCCATTTAACAAGAAAAGATTCATAAGTACAATCATCAATATCAAGGGCCTGGTGTCATGGTCTGTCTCCCTTCACTAGGCACTGCCTTTGTACTCAGGGGGTTCTTGCTATTCTATTAGAGAATGTAGCAGGGCTCCCCAGAATGGGAATTCAATATTCTTTTGGTTATTGTATGGATCTCCACCAACCAAGACAATGCCATTTGATTACCTGAACATATTCATATGCCTTAGAGACATGCCCCAGGTGCACCCATCCCCACACATCTCCCCACCACCACCAACACCCACACCAGAGATCCTCCCCTGCCACAGATGTGACCCTTTTGTGATCCAAAACCTCTCCAAGAATGAAGCCAACAAAATAACCAAATAAAATTAACAAGAAAATGAGATAATAATAGTTTTTAAAATAATAAATAAAATACAAAAATTTTTTTTTAATTAAAATAATATAGAAAATTTTTTAGACATTGTGTTTTTCATCACTGTAAAATCTGTTGTCTTATATGTACAGTGACAATTTCTTCCATATATTCCCTCTGTATTAGTCAGCCACAGCGGTGCTGATGCAAAGTACCAGAACTCTGTTGGCTTTTATAAAGGGTATTTATCTGGGGTAGAGATTTACATTTACCAGGCCCTAAAGAGTCCAACTCAAAGTACCATAAGAGGTACTTTCTCACCCAAAGTCTGTTGCCACGTGTTGATGCAAGAGGGCGGAAAATGTCTGTGAGGGTTCAGCCTTCCTCTTTCCTCTTAAGGCTCCATGGTCCCAGCTTCTTCCAATCTCAGCTGTATGCTGGCATAAGGCTCATCTCTCTCCCCAGGGCTCATTTCTTTCCAGGCTCAGCTGCTCAGTTCTCTTCACAAGGACTCAAACTGAGTTGCCCTAATGATGTGGTCAAATAAAAGCCTTAATCTTGCTATAATAAAGTAAAAGTGAAACTTCTGAAGCTACTACAATTGAATATACCCAGAGAAACTGACCAGTTTGCAAACACAACCCAATATCTATTTTTGGAATTCATAAACAATACCAAACTGCCACACCCCAGTGTCTTATTTTTCCCAGTTTATCTTCAAAGAAGCCTTAGTTTACAGAAAAGTCACAGAGAAAATATAGGGAATTCCCATATACTCTGCACCCTCCCCCTTTTCCACTCTCTCCTATTAATAACTTTTTACATGTGGATGGTTCATTTGTTACAACTGATGTACAAATATTGAAGCATTGCTACTAACCATGGTCAATGATTTGCATTGTGGTTTACATTTTGGACGGTACACTATTATAGGTTTTGTTGAAATATAAAATGGCCTGTATCCATTATTGGAAGATCATGCAGAATAATTCTAATGCTCTAAAAATGCCCTATGTTCCATCTATTCTTTCATCCCTCCCTCTCCCCTCAGAAGCTATGGTAACCACTAAGTTTCAATTTTTGAAGAATAATATTCGTAGTTACTTGCAATAATATTGAGGGCTTGACATATTGGTCTGTTTTCATTTATTGGGCTCTGCCTATGTTCTTGAGGGATTCTTATCCCTCTAACTGAGAACATAACAGAAGTCCCCAGGATGGGAGTTTTATATTTCCTTGTTTATTATATTGGTCTCCACCCACTGAAATAACACACTATGACAAGATGAACACTTACATATTCCACAGAAGCATGCCCCAGGTGCGCCGTATCCCATATATCCCCCCACACCCTACACCCTACACCAGTAACCCTCTCCTGCCACATTTGTCAAAAGAACATTCCCAACATTGTAGTGTTAACCATAGACCTGCAAATCCCCAGAGTTCACCTGCTCCTTCCTCTAACCCTCCCCCCAGTTCCACAGATAGTACAACCCAACCCCCCATACCTACAGGCCAGCACTGCCAAGCTCAATCACATCACTGCACCAATCTCATGCCCATTCACTGCCAAACCACACCCTTCCACATTATCATAGATTTTGCCCATATGGGCATTGATTCACCACACTTTCTGTCTCATGTAAACCTATCTTCCCGACTGTATCTCTGTGAGTCTGCTCAATTTGCTTAAGCCGTATCAGTGAGGTCATGTAATATTTGTCCTGCAGTACCTGGCTTACTTCATTTAACATATGTCTTCAAGATTCTAATACTGCAGTCCTTCTTACAACTGAGTAATATTTCATTGCATGTATATACCACAGTTTGCTTATCCATTCATCTGTTAATGGACATTTGGGTTGCTTCCAACTTTTGGCAATAGTGAATAATGCTGCTATGAACATTGGTGTGCATATATCTGTTGTGTCCCTGCTTTCATTTCTTCTGCGTATATACCCAGCAGTGGGATTGCTGGATCATATGGCAGTTCTATAGTTACCTTCCAGAGGAACCATCAAACCATCCTCCATAATGGCTACACCATTCTACATTCCCACCAGCAGTGGCTAAGTGTTCCCTTTTCTCCATATCCTCTCCAACACTTGCAGTCCTCTGTTTTTTTGATAACTGCCAGTCTAATGGGTGAAAGATGATATCTCATTGCAGTTTTGATTTGCATTTCCCTAATAGTTAATGATGTTTTGCTTTTTTTTTTTTTTTCCATGTGCTTTTTTAGGCATTTGTATTTCTTCTTTGGAAAAGTGTTGCATTAGTCAGTGTTCTCTAGAGAAACAGAATCAACAGGAGATGTCTGTAAATAGTATGAGAATTTATAAGAGTCTCTCATGTGACTGTGGGGATACACAAGTCCAGGCTCCCCAGGCAGGCTGCAAACCAGGGGCTCCAATGAAATCCAATGGAGGCCCTTGATGAGTTTCCGGGAGACGTTGGCTGACTAAAGACGAGCTCTGAATGCTGAAATCACTTCCCCTTTTAAGGTATTCAATTGATTGTATAAAGCGGCACTCATTGCTGACGGCAATCTCTCTGATTGATGTAGAGGTAATCGGCTATCTTGCAGTAAACTCACTGGTGACTAAAGTCCATAACTGTCCTTGGACTACAATTAGCCCAGTGCTTGCTTGACCAAACAACTGGGCACAATAACCTGGCTGAGTTGACACACTAGCCTAACCATCACAGTGCACCCCTTGTCAACTCGCAACCATACACATTACCTTAAACCAAACTTAGTCTCTGAGTAAAAACAATAACAGACATGCATACATATATATTTCTGTCTAACAATATTCAACTCACCTGCATACAACTGGAAACACATTTATTCCCTACAGAATACGGTGCCGGTCCTTGGGTAATATTCACTCTTAAACTTGACATCCTTAAATATTATGACATGAAACTAACACAACTTTTCATAAGATATGGGAAAAGGTTGGGGAAGAAAACAAAGAAATTCCTTTTGTGTACATATACAATCATACTCATAATGAAACAAGGAAGAAAGATTTATGACTATTACACTCCTTGTTTCTATAACTGGCTACATGGTCAAAGTTCATATTTATCACTACCTTCTTCCACTACCCATTACATGTTCCCATTACCCTCAGCAAGCAATTCAGCTGGCCATGGTTCATTGCCGGGTGAGGTGACCCAAACGTTCATTCCTGAAGATTCTGGGCATTGTTAGTCCTGCTTGGATTGGGTTGTTACAATTTTCCATTGACTTTAATCACAGGGCATGGCAGTACTAGGAGACACCCTAGAGGATCTCCTGTATTCTAGGCAAACTTTTCTTTATCCCGATTATGTAGATAGAGTCATATTCCCCTTGATAGTCAGGATCAATGACCTCAGCCAGTACAGTAATTCCCTTCTTCACCTGTTGATTCAGAGGTAAGAGGAACCCAAACTGGCCAGGTGGCAATGTTAACTTCCAGTTCAATGGAATCATGGTTGTGTTCCCTGGTAGCAGTACTCCTCCTTTTGTAACTAAAGTTGTGGACCATCATAGCTTAAGGTTGCAGGGACAGGAAGCAAAGATTTTCCTAGTGGGTCACTAGGGGTAATAGTGAGTGGTGCCACTCCCATTTCCACCCCTTGGTTCCTGGACCCAGGAATCCTGGTTATGGAAGAAACAGCACCATAGAGTGGATGCTGATTTAGAGCATACACGGTTTCCTGGAGAATATTGCCCCAGCCATGCAAGGTATTGCCACCTAGTTGGTGTCAGAATTGAGTCTTCAAAAGGCCATTCCAACATTCTATTAATCCAGCTGCTTCAGGGTGATGAGGAACATGGTAAGACCCATGAATTCCATGGGCATGTGCCCATTCTCAAACATCATTTGCTGTGAAATGGGTTCATTGATCAGGAACAATGCTGTGTGGAATGCCATGGCGATAGTTAAGACATTTGGTAAGTCCAAAGATGGTAGTTTTGGAAGAAGCATTGCATGCAGGAAATGCAAACCATATCCAGAGTATGTGTCTATTCCAGTTAAAATAAATCGATGCCCCTTCCATGGTGGAAGTGGCTCAATGTAATCAACCTGCCACGAGGTAGCAGGCTGGTCACCTCAAGGAATGGTGCCATATCGAGGGCTGAGTGTGAGTCTCTGCTTCTGGCAGATTGGGCATTCAGCAGTGGCTGTAGCCAAGTCAGCCTTAGTGAGGGGAAGTCCATGTTGCTGAGCCCATGCATAACCTCCATGCCTACCTTCATGGCCACTTTGTTCATAAGCCCATTGGGCATTGCCAGGAGTGGCTGGGGAAAGAGGCTGAGCATTAGCCACAGAGGGGGTCATCTTATCCACTTGAATATTAAAATCTTCCTCTGCTGAAGTTACCCTCTGATGAGCATTCACATGGGACACAAATATTTTCATGTTTTTTGCCCATTCAGAAAGGTCTATCCACACACCTCTTCCCCAGACCTCTTTGTCACAAATTTCCAATCATGTTCCTTCCAAGTCCCTGACCATCCGGCCAAACCATTGGCAACAGCCCACGAATCACACCTCTGGCCATTTCTTCTTCCAAGCAAAATCAATAACCAGGTGCAGTGCTCAAAGTTCTGCCTACTAGGAGGATTTGCCCTCACCACTATCCTTCAGGGATGTCCCAGAAAAGGGCTGCAGTGCTACAGCTGTCCACTTTCTCATCCTCAGTCAAGTGAGTGGAAGGGACTCCACAAGAGGCCAAAGCTGTGGGCTGTGAAAGAGACGGTAACATGGCAGGGATAGTGAAGATGGGCATTTGGGCTACTTCCTCATGTAACTGACATGTGCTTTAGGACCCACTCAAGCCCTATCTCATATATACCACTTCCACTTTATTTAGAGTGTTGCTGTGCATGCCCAACTTTATGGTATGGTGGATCAGACAATACCCAGCTCATGATAGGCAACTCAGGTGTCATGGCAAATTAATGGCCCATGGTTAAGCATTCAGTCTCTACTAAGGCCCAGTAGCAGGCCAAAACTGTTTCTCAAAATGAGAGTAGTTATCTGCAGAGGATGGCAGGGTTTTGCTCCAAAATTCTAAGGGTCTGCCTTGTTATTCTCTTATAGGGGCCTGTCAGAGTCTCCAGACAGCAATTCTATTTGTCACTGAAACTTCCAGCACCATTGGATCTGCTGGATCACATGGCCCAAGTGGTAGTGCAGCTTGCATTGGAGCTGGGACCTATTGCAGAGCCTCCTCTTGTTCTGATACCCAATCAAAGCTAGCAGCTTTTATGGTCACTCAGTAAATGGGATGGAGTAGCACACCCAAATAAGGAATGTGTTGTTTCCAAAATCCGAAGACACCAATTAAGCATTGTGCCTCTTTTTTGGTCATAGGAGGGGCCAGATGCAACATCTTACCCTTCACTTTAGAAGGGACATATTGACATGCCCCACACCGCTGCACACCTAGAAATTTCACTGAGGTAGAAGACCCCTGTATTTTGGTTGGATTTATCTCCCATCCTCTCGCATGCAAATGCCTTACCAATAAGTCTAGAGTCTTTGCTACTTCTTGCTGACTAGGTCCTGTCAACATGATATCATCAATATAATGATGGACCAGTGTGGTGTCTCATGGGAGGGAGAGACGATCAAGTTCCCTGAGTACAATATTATGACATAGGGCTGAAGAGTTGATATAACCCTGAGGCAGGTCAGTGAAGGTATACTGCTGCCCTTGCCATCTGAAAACAAACTGTTTCTGGTAGTCCTTACTAATGGCAATTGAGAAAAAAGCATTTGACAGATCGACAGCTGCATACCAGGTACCAGGGGATGTGTTGATTTGCTCAAGCAATGATATCATATCTGGAACAGCAACTGTAATTAGAGTCAACACCTGGTTAAGTTTATGATAATCTACTGTAATCCTCCAAGATCCATCTGTTTTCTGCACAGGCCAAATAGGAGAGTTGAATGGGTATGTGGAGGGAACCACTACTGCATCCTTCAAATCCTTGATGGTGGCAATAATCTCTGTAATCCCTCCAGGAATCCAGTATTGCTTTTGATTTACAATTTTGGTAGGTAGGGGCAGATTTAACGGCTTCCACTTGGCCTTTCCTACTATAATAGTACTCACTCCAAAAGTCAGGGAACCAATGTGGGGATTCTGCCAGTTACTGAGTATGTCTATTCCAATTACACATTCTGGAACTGGGGAAATAACCACAGAATGGGTCCAGGCACCCACCGGACCCACTGTGAGATGGACATGAGCTAAAACTCGATCAATCACCTGAACTCCAAAAGCCCCTATTCTGACTGGTGGACCACAGTGACATTTTGAGTCTGCCGGAATTAATGTGACTTCTGAGCCTATGTCTAATAATCCCCAAAATGTCTGATCATTTCCTTTTCCCCAGTGCAAAATTACTCTGGTAAAAGGCCAAAAGTCTTCTTGGGGAAAGGTGGGAAGAAGATTAACAATACAAAGTTTTGGCAGTTTAACAGGATCCTTCCCCATGGGGATCTGGCCTTCTTCTCATTCAAGGGGCTCTGGGTCTGTAAACTCTCTCAAGTCTTGGAATTGATTAACAGGCTGTGATTCTCTCCATCTGTAATTTGAGTTAGGGTTTGTTCACTTGACCTAGAGCTATTCTGTTCATACAGATCCAGAAGAAATTTAGTAGACCACCTATCTATTGCACTTCTAGGTACCCCATGATGTATTAGCCAATGCCATAACTCCTATGGGTCTCAGACTATTTTGAGTTCTGCTTTGAATCTGCCTTTCTTCATTGTGGTAGCAACACCCACCTTTTCTTTGGCGATTTACTGCCGATACTTGACTTTTACCGGACTGAGATCTAATCATCCCCATATTGTTTAAGGATTCTAATTCCTTTACAGCCCTCCCTACAGTAATATCTGGACTACAGAGAAGAGCAACCACACAGCACTTTAGGGAAGATGGAGTTAGTCTTATAAATGTATTCCTCATAGTCTTAGTTAAAGGTGTGTCCTCTGGGCATTCATGGGGTGGGTGGGCAGGTCTCCATTCTAGCATTCCAATCTCTCTAAGCCTTTGAATTCTCTCTTCTACTATATACCAGGGCAAATTGGGCATCTCAAATTCAAACATCTTAGGCCATCTTTTGGTCTATGTTTTAGTCAGCCACCCAAACATACTGTTAGAGCCCTTTCTAACCCCTCGAGCTACAGCGTTGAATCCAGAATTTCTGCTTAGTGGGCCCATATCAATAAATCCAGTCTGATCCCACTTTATATTCCTTCCACCATTATCCCATACCCTTTGTATCCATTCCCACACATATTCCCCTGATTTCTGTCTATATAAGTTGGAAACTCATGCAGTTCTTTCAGAGTATAGCATACTTCCTCATGGGTCACACTTTGTATTTTACCTTTGGGGGCTGGTTGTGATTTTAGTTTAGTAATAAGGTCTGGAAGACAAAAGGGGTAGTGGGGAAGGATAAGGAGAAGTATTAGAAATTTCTTGGAAGCTACTGACCTCAGGGCATTCCTTTACATTTTCTTCAGGTGAAACAGGGTTCATCTCTTCAGGCAGGGGTTGGAAGGCAGATTCCTCAGGGCAGACTGAAGGCTGGGCAGTGCATGCTGGAGTTTGGCTGGTATCTGCCTCGTGGCTGGGAGGAGGTCCAGACTCCCTGGGGCAGGCCAGAGGCTGGGCAGTGCAGGCTTTAGTTGGGTTGGTACCCTCTTCAGGGCTAGAGGGATGTCCAGACTCCTGGGACAGGCCAGAGGCTGGATGATACAAGATAGACATGTGTGGTCTCCACAGGGCAGGACATTGCAGGTTTATCTGGCAAAGTCTCAGCAGAATTTAGGGTTCCAATGTCCCCACCAATATTATCATCATCCTATATGTCTTCATCCCAATCCTCAGGGTTCCATTGCTTTCCAATCAATGCCTTCACTTTTTAACTGCAGAAACCCTGCGAGGTTGAGATTTTAGTTTCCTTTGTAATTCTGCTACTCATACAATGAAAGCCCGAGTTTGGTTCTCAGATATCTCAAGTCTGTGGCTACAGGAGACAAGATATTCTTTCAGAGCACACATAGCAACTTTCACATCATTCATGCATTTAAGTTTCAAATTTGAAGACTTTGGCTCATCTCTTTCTTTTGTAACTGTACCCAGAGTATTTAGGAGGAGCCAGCCAAGATCATTATACCTTTTGATTCCATAAAACTCTGTTAAGGTGTTGAAAAACTCTCACCCAGATCTTTGTTTCTTATAAGCATGGAAGTAGGGGAATCCAGTGATGGTATTTTGCATATCTCTATTGCCAACTCACACCATGGACTGTTAACAGCATCTTCATTATTGGAAAGGGAGTCATTAGTACTCTTGAGTCCAATTAGAGTAGAGAGCCAATTGCAAAACTCCCAGAACCACCTCAGACATCCCATGTTTAAGACTCTGTTCCTCAACAACCACTCCCAGTACCAAGCTGTTTTAGTCAGGGTTCTCTAGGAAAACAGAATCAACAGAAGATATCTGTGAACAGTATGAGGTTTTACAAGAGTCTCTCACGTGACCGTGGGGATACACAAGTCCAGGTTCCGCAGGCAAGATGCAAACCAGGGGCTCCAATGAAAGTCCAGTTAGGTCCTTGGTGAGTTTCCAAGAGATGTTGGCTATCCAAAGATGAGCTGGGAAATTCTCTATGAATGCTGAAATCGCTTCCCCTTATAAGGCATTCAACTGATTGGATAAAGCATCACTCATTGCTGATGATAATCTCCCTGGTAGATGTAGAAGTAATCAGCCATCTATGCAGTAAACTCACTGGTGACTAAAGTCCATAAATGTCCTTGTACTACAATTAGCCCAGTGCTTGTTTGACCAAACAACTGGGCACAATTACCTGACTGAGTTGACACATTAGCCTAACCATCACAAGTGTCTATTCAAATCTCTTGCCCATTTTTAAATGAGTTGTTCATCTTTTTATTTTTGAGATGTAGGATTTCTTTATATATGCTGGATATTAGGCCCTTATCATATAGATGGTTACCCAACATTTTCTCCCATTGAGTAGGCTGCCTTTTCACTTTCTTGATAAACCCTTTGAAGTGCAAAAGTTTTTAATTTTGAGGAGATACCATTTATGTATTTTTTTCTTTCATTGCTCATGCTTTGGGTATTAAGTTTACAAAACCATTTGCTACTATAAGTTCTCTTAGATGCTTCCCCACTTTATCTTCTAGGAGCTTTATGGTCTTGGCTCTTGTGTTAAGATCTTTGAAACATCTTGAGTTAATTTTTGTATAGGGTGTGAGATGGTGATCCTCTCTCATTCTTTTGGATATGAATATTCAGTTCTCCAAGCACCATATGTTGATGAGTCCATTCTTCCCAGTTGAGTGGGCTTGGTGGCCTTGTTGAATATCAGTTGACTGTATATGCGAGGATCTATATCAGAACTCTCAGTTTTGTTCCATTGGTCAGTATGTCTATCCCTGTGCTAATACATGCCATTTTGACCACTGTAGTTTTCTAATATGTTTTAAAGTCAGATAGTGTGATTCCTCCAATTTCATTTTTCTTTTTCAATATGTCTTTGGCTATTCAGGGTCCCTTGCCCTTCCAAATACATTTCATAATTAGCTTTTCCAATTCAGTTAAAAAAAAAAAAAAAAGCTGTTGTAATTTTTATTGGGATTGTATTAAATCTGTAAATCAATTTGGGTAGGACAGACATTTTAATGATGTTTAGTCTTCCAATCCATGAACAGGGAATATTCTTCCATTTACTTAGGTCTTCTTTTATTTCTTTTAACTATGTTGCATAGTTTTCTGCCTACAAGTCATTTACATATTTAGTTAAATTTATTCCTCGGTATTTGATTCTTTTAGTTGCTATTGTAAATGGAATTTTTTTCTTGATTTCCCCCTCAGATTGCACATTATTGGTGTACAGAAATGCTACTGATTTTTGTGTGTTGATCTTATATCCTGCCATTTTACTGAATTCATTTATCAGCTCTAGAAGATTTGTTGCAGATTTCTCAGGGCTTTCAATGCATAGGATCATGTCATCTGCAAATAGTGAAATTTTTACTTCTTCCTTTCCAATTTGGATGCCTTCTCTATCTTTTTCTTGCCTAAGTGATTCTAACACAATATCAAATAAGAGCAGTGACAGTTGGCACATTAGTCTTGTTTTAGATCATAAAGAGCTAGCCTTTAGCATTTCACCATTGAATATGATGTTAGCTGTGGGTTTTTCATATACACCCTTTATCATGTTGAGGAAGTTTCCATCTACTCCTGTCTTTTGAAGTGTTTGTATCAAAAAAGGATGCTATATTTTGTCAAATGCTTTTTCGGCATCAATAGAGATGATTGTGTGATTTTCTTTCTTTCGATCTGATAATGTGGTGTATTATATTGATTGAGTTTCTTATGTTGAACCATCCTTGCATACCAGGAATGAAACTCACTTGGTCATAGTGTAAATTTAGTTTGATGTGTTGTTAAATACAATTAGCAAGTATTTTGTAAAGGATTTTAGCATCCAGGTCCATTAGAGAGATCAGTCTGTAATTTTCCTTTCTTGTGGTGTTTTTATGTGGCTTTGGGATTAGGGTGATGTTAGCATCATAGAATGAGTCAGGCAATGTTTCTTTCACTTCTATTTTTTTGGAAGAGTTTAAGTAGGATTGGTGTTAGTTCTTTCCAGAGTGATTGGTAGAATTTACCTGTGAAACCATCTGGTCCTGGGCTCTTCTTAGTTTGAGGTTTTTGATGATTAATTCAATCTCGTTACTTGTGATTGACCTGTTGAGTTCAATTTCTTCTTTCATCATGTAGGCTGCTTGTGTGTTTCTAGAAATTTGTCCGTTTCATCTAAGTTATCCATTTTGTTGGCATACGATTTTTTACATATCCTCTTATGATGCTCTTTATTTCTGTGGGTTTGTTCTGATACACTCTCCTTCATTGTTTATTTTATGTATTTGCACCATCTCTCTTTTTCTTTGTTAGTCTAGCTAAGGGTTTGTCAATTTTATTAATCTTCTCAAAGAACCAGCTTTTGATTTTGTTCATTTTTTCTAGTGCTTTCTTACTTTCAATTTCATTTAGCTCTGCTCTAATCTTTATTTCCTTCTTTCTTCTTGCTTTGGTATTAGTTTGTTGTTCTTTTTCTAATTCCTCCAGGCACGCAATTAGGCCTCTGATTTTAGTTCTTTCTTCTTTTTTAATATAGGCATTTATGGCTAAAAATTTCCCTCTCAGCACTGCTTTTGCTGTATCCCATAGGTTTTGATATGTTGTGTTGTCATTTTTATTCATTTCAAGGTAGTTAATGATTTCATTTGCAATTTCCTCCTTGACCCACTGATTGTCTAAGAATGTGTGGTTTAACCTCCATATCTTTTTGCCTGATATGGTTCTCCTCTCTCTCCCTTACTGATTTCCAGCTTCGTTCTTTTGTGGTGAGCGAAATTACTTTGTATAATTTCAATCTTTCTGAATTCATTGAGAGTTGTTTTGTGGCCTAGCCTGTGGTCTATCCTAGAGAATGATCCATGTGCACTTGAGAAGTATGTATATCCCACTGTATTTGGGTGTAATGTTCTGTATATGTCTATTAGGTCTAGATCCTCTAACATAATATTCAAAGTCTCTATTTCTTTATTAACCCTCTGCAAAGATGTTCTGTCTAATGGTGATAATGGTGTATTAAAGTCCCCCAGTATAATTGTAGAGGCATCTATTTCTCCACTTAGTTTTTCCAATGTTTGCCTCATGTATTTTGAGGTGCCCTGGTTAGGTGCATACATGTTTATGATTGTTCTTTCTTCTTGGTAGATTACCCCTTTTATTAATATGTAGTGTCCTTCTTTGTCTCTTACAATAGTTTTGCATTTAAAGTCTATTTTGTCCAATATTTGTATAACTACTCCTACCCTTTTTTGGTTATTATTTTCATGTAAAATCGTTTTCCAACCATTCACTTGCAACTTCCTTGAGTCCCTGGATCTAAGGTGAGTTTCTTGTAGACAGCATATAGATGGGTCATATTTCCTTATCCATTCTGCCAATCTGTGCCTCTTGATTGGAGAGTTTAAGCCATTAACATTCAATGTTATTACCGTCAAGGCATTACTTACATTAGCCATATTTTCTTTAGGCTTATATATTTTATATGTTGTTTTTATTTCTCTTTTTATCTTTATAGTTATTCATGCCAATAATCTTCCTCCCTACACTCTCCTCCAACCTTCTCTCTCTTGTTTTTTTCTTTCAACCTGCAGTACTCCTTCTTGTATTTCTTGAAGGGCAGGTTTCTTGTTGGCAAACTCTTTTAATTTCTGTTTACCTGTGAATATTTTGAATTCTCCCTCATTTTTGAATGCCAGCTTAGCTGGATAGAGAATTCTTGACTGACAAGTTTTTCTTTTAGCACCTTAATTATGTCATACCACTGCCTTCTTACCGCCATGGTTTCAGATGAGAAATCAACACTTAATCTTATCAAGCTTCCTTTGTATGTTATGGATATCTTTTTTTCTTGTTGCTTTCAGTATCCTCTCTTTGTCTTGAGTATTAGACAATTTAATAAGTATATGTCTTGGGTTAGGCTTGTTAGAATTTATACTGTTTGGGGTACACTGTGCTTCTTGGACATGTAAGTTCATGTCCATCAAAAGAATTGGGAACTTTTCAGCCATTATTTCCTCCAACACTCCTTCTGCCCCCTTTTTCTTCTTTTCTCCCTCTGTGATGCCTATAATGTGCATGTTTTTGCATTTTGTGTTATCATTCAAATCCCTGAGTACCTGCTGGATTTTTTCTATCTTTTTATCTATCTGTTCTACTATCTGTCTGATTTCAGATGTACTGTCTTCAACATGACTGATTCTTTCTTCTGCCTGTTTTAAATCTGCTGTAATGTGTGTCCAGTGTATTTTTTATTTCTTGCATTGTGCCATTCATCACCATCATATCCATTATCTTTTTATGTATGTTTGCAATTTCTTCAATATGTTCTCCCAGTGTCTTCTTTTTAAAAAAAGATTTATTTTATTTTATTTATCTACCCCCTCACTGCCTGCACTTGCTGTCTGATACCTGTGTCCATTCGCTGCATGCACTTCTGTGTCTGCTTGTCTCCTCTTCTTGTCTTCTTGTTAGGAAGCACCAGGAACTGATCCTGGGACCTCTGACATGGGAGAGAGGCACCCAATTACTTGAGCCACATCAGCTCCCCAGTTTGTTGTTTCTCTTATTATCTTTCCTCTGTGTCTTTTTTCCCCCTGTCATCTTGTTGCATCATTTTGCGGCACGGGCCAGCTTTCTGCAGTGCAGGCCAGCCTCACGTTCAACAGGAGGCCCCAGGAACTGAATCCAGGACCTCCCACATGGTAGATAGGAGCACATCTGCTTGAACCACATCTGCTCCCACCCCTACACACCCCCAGCGTCTTCTTAATATCCTTTATCTCTTCCTTCATTTCACTAAATTGATTCATGATATTTGTTTGGACATTCTTGATTAGTTGTTCCACATTCTGCATCTCCTCCTGTTTTTTAGTTTGTTCATTAGACTGGCTCATGTCTTCCTATTTCTTAGTATGGCTTGTAATTTTTTGTTGGTTTCTAGGCATCTGTCTATCTTGATGGGTTTATTTGGTGGTTAGCTTCTTTTTCTACTCTAGGGTTTTATTTTGTTGTGGGTTTTCTTGTGTATGTTGTAAGGCTCCTTTTTGACACTTGATTCCTCTTATTCTATGTAATTGCAGTTGTTTGTGTTCCCTTGGGAAAAAAATATTAGGACCAGAGAAAAGGAAAGAGATAAAAAGAGAAATAAAATGGTAGTAATAATAATTTTTAAGAGTTAGAAGAGAAGCCATACAAGAGATAGGAAAATAAGTAATATGAGTGAAAATTCTTTCTTCTCCCTCAGGGCAGCTGGGTATGAGAGCCTGCCTGATCAGATCCCCCCTCCCCTCTCCCTGGGGTCATTTCAGTGCAGGCTGTGGTCATTTTTGAGATTCAAAGGGGGCTCAGCTGGCTAAACTCATGGAAAAGAAACCACTCTCCACACTTTGCCAGACCCCACTTCCTCCCAGGGAATATTCTTTCCCACTCAGTTGGCTACAGAGCCAGGGGTTTTACCAAGGTTATTAGCCTTGAAGTTGGGGTATATGTGCTGTTCCCTGCCACAGGGGCAAGTAACTCACAGTTTTTCTTTGACCTCTTTGTCTCTCTCCTGCTCTCTCCTGGATGATGCTCAGCACATTCCTGTTCTGCAGATTCCCAAAGCAGCTCCCTCAAGTAGCTTTTTGCTCTTTCTCCATTGTTCTTTGTAAGAGAGTTGAGTTCTGCCTACCTACTTCAACACCATCTTCCTAGAAGTCCTCCTAAACAGTGTTTTGATCACTGAATTTTGGAGTGGATTGCTGTGCAGCACCATCAGAAAATATTAACCAATTCATACTCTAATGAAGTAACTTCATATGTGTATATATTTAGCTATATAGATGTTTAATGTAATATTTTTATCATAGTGAACTACTATCCTACATTCAAATCTTACCTCTACCACTTTCTGATTGCAGTTGAGAACTTTGTATCTGTTTCCTCCTCTGCAAACAAGGATAATACTAACACCTGCCTCATGAAGTATGTAAAGATAAATCTGACCACACCTACCTCAAAGATGTCTCTGGAACGTGGTGGAAAAAGTCAAGACCCTTTATGTATATGCATCAGGCCTTTCACAAGTTGGCTGATTTATCTCCCAAGCCCATGGCAGCCACTCCTTTCTTCCATGTTCTGCAAGTTCCAATCAAACCATATCTCTGACCTTATGCCCCCTATGCCATCCCTCCTTCCCCTCTGCATATTTTAGTCTTTCTGTCTGAAATGCTTATTCACAGTTTCATATAGCAATTCATACTCATGCCATTTTTTAAAATTTATTGAAGTATATCACTCATACATGAGCATACATAAACAATAAGTGTGTAGCAATAGTTGTGAACTTACAAAACAAACATACATTGTTGTTAAACATTTTTAACTACTGATTAAAGAGCATCCTCAAAATATTACTACTAACCAAACTATTTCCCCCAACCCTCCCTATTATTATTATTATTATTATATCATTTATACATGAACATACATAAACAATAAGTGTATAGTAAAAGTTGTGAACTTACAAAGCAAACATTCATAACATCATACAGGGGTCCCATACATCAACTCTCCACCAACACCTTGCATTGTCATGAAACATATGTTACAAATTATGAAAGAATATTGTCAAAATCTTACTATTACTTAAGTCCTTATCTTGCATTTGGGGTATTTTCCCCTCAACCCACCTTATTTTTTTTTTTTAATATATTTTTATGACAGAAGTGGTAAACTTACAAAACAAACATGCACATGTGCAGAATTCCCAAACAACACCCCTCTATCAACACACCACACCGTGGTGGAACATTTGATAAAGATTATGAGATAATATCATCCGATTATTACCAGGTCCACAGCGTACATTTGGTACACATTTTCCTTACTCCTCCATTATCAACACAGTACATCTTTGGCATAGATGCAAGAATATTCATTATTACTGTTAACCACAGTCCATAGGTCACTCCAGTTGTACTTTTCCCATGCTTCTCCACATTCCCACCACCCTGCAATAGTGATGTACATCTGCTCTAGCTCACAAAGGACAATCTTGCATCTGTACCATCAACCACAATTATCATGCACCTCTGGGTTTTACTGTGCTATTCAGTCCCTAGATTATTCTCTAGCTTTCTTTCAATTGGCATTTACATCCCTAGATTATTGTCTAGCTTTCTTTCAATTGGCATATTACTCACTATAATGTGTTACCATCAACTCTGTACATTTCCACACTATTACAGTAAAGCTAATTAAAATTTCTACATACATTAAATATCAGTAGTCCATCTCAGTCCTCCTCTTATCTCCTTTAAGAATCCACCACCTACTTCAATATCTTGAAGATATTTTCCTACATTTTCTTCTAGAAGCTTTATGGTTCTTGCTCTTATATTTAGGTTTTTTATTCATTTTGAATAATTTTTGTATAAGGTGTGAGATAGGGGTCCTTTTTCCTTCTTTTGGCTAAGGATATCCAGTTTTCTCAGCACCATTTGTTGAATGGACTGTTCTGCTCAAGCTGGGTGGATTTGACAGGTTAGTTAAAAATCACTTGAACATAGATGTGAGGGTCTGTTTTTTTAACCACCAATTCAGTTCCATTGGTCTATGTGTCTGTCTTTAGGCCAGTATTATGTTGTTTTTACCACTGTAGCTAGGTAATATGACTTAAAGTCTGGAAATGAGAGTCCTCCAAATTTGCTTTTCCTTTTTAAGATGTTTCTGGCTATTTAGGACCCCTTACCCTTCCAAATAAATTTGATAATCATGTTTTCCATTTATTTTTTAAATGTTAGTGGAATTCTTATCAGGATTGCATTGAATCTATACATCAATTTGAGTAGAATTGACATCTTAATGATATTTAGTCTTCCTATCTGTGAGCATGGAATTTTCTTCCAATTATTTAGGTCTTTTTTTTTTTTTTTTTTTTTTTAACAGTGAGTTGTAGTTTTCTGAATACAAGTGCTTTACATTGTTGGTTAAGTTTATTCCTGAATATTTGGGTTTTATTTGTCATATTTTATTTTCACCACTCTTGTGACACTTTTAGTTACTTTTATTGATATAATCTTCATTTCTAGACTCTCTTCCAGGCCTCTCTCTCTCTTGTCTTTTCTTTTCAGGCTATAGCACACCCTTTAGTATTTCCTGCAAAGCAGGTCTCTTGGTTACAAACTCTCTCAGTTTCTGTTTACCTGTGAATATTCTAAACTTGCCCTCATTTTTAAAAGACAATCTTGCCAGATATAAGATTCTTGGCTGGAAATTTTTCTCTTGCAGTGTCTTAAATATATCATACCACTTTCTTCTTGCTTTCATGGTTTCTGGTGAGAAATCAGCATTTAATCTTATTGGGTATCTCTTATATGTTATGCATTGCTTTTCTTTTGTTGCTCTCAGAATTCTCTCTTTGTATTTAGCATTTGACATTCTGATTACTATGTGTCTTGGACTGGTCTATTCAGATTTTTTTGGATGGGAATACATCAGGCTTCTTGGACATGGATATCCATGTCCTTCAACAGGGTTGGGAAATTTTCTACCATTATTTCTTCAAACATTCCTTCTGCCCTTTTTCCCTTCTCTTCCCCTTTTGGGGCACGCATGACACATATGTTTGCATATCTCTTGCTGTCATTTAGTTCCCTGAGACCTTGTTCAAGTTTTCCAATCTTTTCTTCATCTGTTCATTTGTATGTTCACTTTCAGAAGCCATTTCTTCAAGCTCACCAATCCTTTCTTCTGCATCTTCAATTCTGCTATTATATGATTCCAGTGTATTTTTAATTTAATTTATTGTATCTTTCATTCCCACAAGATCTGTTATTTTTCTATGTGTGCTTTCAAATTCTTCTTTGTACTCATCCAATGTCTTCTTGTTTTTTATTTATTTTTTTTTATTTTTTACGAGGAGGTCCCGGGGATCGAACCCAGGTCCCTCCATATGGGAGACAGATGCCCAAACATTTGAGCCACATCTGCCCCAATGTCTTCTTAATATCCTTAATTTCTTTAGCTGTCTCATTGAATTTATTAAGGAGATTTGTTTGAGCATCTATGATTAGTTGTCTCAACTCCTTTATGTCATCTGGAAGCTTATCCTTTTCCTTTAACTGGGCCATATCTTCCTGTTTCTTAGTGTGGATTGTAATTTTTTGTTGGTGTCTTGGCATCTTGCTTACTAGAGTATTTATTCTGGGTGCAGTTTTTCTCTTTAGTTTAGGGCTTCCTGACCTTTCTCCCTTCCTGGTTGTGTAGTAGGAGCCAAGGACATAGTTGTTGCTATAAGCTGTTGGAGACTCAAGCTTCCCTCATTGCCCCAAGGAACAGTGAAGCTTCTCCCAACTTTCTCCTTTGCCAGGGGTAGGGACAGAGCCACAGCTGTGTGGAATAATCCAACTTATGCAGGCCTAGTCTGTAGTTGCCCAGAGAGACTGCTGAAGTTTCACACCCATTTTTCCCCTGCCTGGGGCACGCATGGAGCTGCAAGTGTGGGAGCAATCTATGCAGTGCAGGTCCAAGATGACCACGGTTGCCCTGGTAGACTTCCAATTATTCAGTCTGTGCCAGCTAAATGTACCTGCAGTTACCTGGATAGGCTGGTGCAGGGCCCACTGGCTTCCTCCCTGCTATAGGTGGGTCTGAAGCCTAGGCTAGAGTGGCTGTCCAATCTGGGTGAAAAAAAAGTCTCTACTGTCACTGTGATTTTCAGTCAGCCTGGCTTCCACTCATGCTGGGGGGTGGAGTCAAAATGGTGGCTACAAGTCTCCTTCTGACTTGGACAGGTTCAAATTTTAGCTGTTTTTAGGGTTATACTTTAGCCAGCCAAATTTACTAATCAGTAGATAAAATCAGCTGCTAACCATTTTTTCCTCCCTTGTTTTTGGCAAATGGCACTTCCAATTCCTGCCACAGAATAGCTCCTGGGGTGGCTTGCGCTGACAAAGTAGAATGATCACTGGCCTCTGTGGCATGGCCCATAATTTCCCAGAGAGGCTGGCGCAGCTCCCCCAGCTTCCTCCCTGCCTGAAGTGGGCCTGGGGCTTAGGCTAGAGCTGCAATCTGATCTAGGTGGAAAGAAGCCGGCCCCTACCAGCACTGTGATTTTCAGTCAGCCCCGCTTCCTGTCCTGTCAGGCGCGGAGTTAAGATGGCGGCTACTGGTCTCTTTCTGACTTGGACAGGTTCAAACTTTAGCTGTTCTTGGATTACACTTCAGCCCTCCAAGTTTACTAATCAGTAGCTGAAGTTGGTGTCCAACCGTCTCTTCCTCCCCCATTTTTGGGAAGTGGAGCTTCCAATTCCTGCCGCAAAACAGCTCCTGAGGCAGCTTGTGCCTCCAGTGGAGGATGGGCACCGGCCTCCGTGGCGTGGAGGGTTCTACTTACGAATCTTCTCTGCAGATGGTCAGTCTTATCCTTCCATTCTTTCAAGGAAGTTGTAGGATGGACTTCTGGTCTCCTGAAGCCCCCAAACAAGTGCTCTAGTTAGCTCTGGGTGATTACTAACTGCCCTGTAGCAAGAGCTGATTCTAGGAGCTCTTTACTCTGCCGCCATCTTGCTTGTTGTCCCCAGACTCGTGCTTTTTTAAATCTGGGAAACCTTTACAAACTTCTCTAACTTGTAATATATCTGTTTAGACTCCTTGATTACACGTTCCTTGTGGTTTTATATGCTTGTTGTGCCTTCCAGCTCTACAACAAACTCTTCATGGGCAGGGACTTTGTTTTTTCTTAGGTTTCTAGCACTTAGCCCAGTGGCTCATGAAATGCCTGTTTATATAAATGAGTGAATGAGCACAGATCATGACCAGGAGATCTGAGTTCATTCAAGCAAATCATATCTCCACATTTCCCTCTTCTCACCTGTGAAGTGGGTACAATATCATCTTATGGCTCAGCCTCATAAAGCTCTTGTAAGAACTAAATGGCATAATGTAAAAGTTTTATTTTCATTCATACTTCATCCATAGGTCAAATAAGTTTGCCCCATTAAAATGAAATTGCATGGTGAAATTGTAATTCTCTAGAAATACCATTGTTCTCTGTCACAAGATATACAATAACTGTGATGTTAGACTAACAATATTTTTTAAATCAACTTTCAAAACTGTTCTATATAGATGACGGTAATACTAGTCCTTTATAAAAAAGTGAAAATTCTGTAAGATTTTCAGTTGCTGATAAAGAAGCTTGAATAACTAAAAGAAACAATATATTAGATATTTCTTTTGTTTAGACTTCTCTTGATACTGGATCCACTGAATTTAAGATGGGAAACAATACAAAATTAGGGGAAAAAAATCTTTCTCAGATGGAATTTGAAAAAGCCAATGGCCAAATGTTTTTTAAATGATTGCCATGAGACAGTTGAGGAAAAGTGAACTTTACAGAAGAGCAAACAGGGATATGGGCTTATATAAGCAAGGAAGAAAAGAAAAATAGTTTAGAGAGCCATTGTTTACAGTCTCGCTAAAAGAAGTCTAGACCTCTTTCTATTTGCAGCAAGAAGTTACTCTAAGAGAAGGGAGCACAGTGACAGAAACAAGGAAGGATTCCATATAAGACTGTTTTGCTCAGCGTTCTGCAGAGAGTAAATATAGGAATTGACTCACACAATCCTGGGGGTTGGCAAGTCCAAATTCCATAGGGAGGCTGCAAGCTGGAAATTCCAATGAAGTTGAAGTTGTATTCCTCAGGAGGAGCTGGCTGGCTGGCTGAAGAAGAAACAAAAATTTTTCTTTCTGAACTTCTGAAATCTTCCGTTCTGGCTTTTTAGACCTCCAACTGGTTAGATGAGACTCACCTCATTGGTGAGGGCAATCTGCTTTGTTGATTGTAGATGCAATCAGCAGCTCCTAAGGAAAATGTACATTTAATGAGTTACAAGGTGCTATGTGGGGTTCTTAAAGAAGTAACACAAAAAGTGTTTTCAACCATTTTAATTCCCAAACTTGAACTGTTTTGTTTTGGCTTTTGTTTTGTTTTGTTTTGTGTTTTTTTGGCATGTATTTTCGTTTGTTTGTTTGCTTGCTTGCTTTTGTATGTGTATACTGTGTTTTCCTGAACCCAAAATGTGTTTTGGTTACAGGAGTTCAACATTTGGACAATAATTTTTCCACTATTTCATGATATTATTGATATTTATTGGAATGGAGCTAAAACTTCCAAATAAAGATTGGTTGTTCTAGAAAACAGGACATAAAATTCATAGCTGATACCTCAATTTTCTTTTGTTTCTGTTTCACTGTCCATAATAAAACATGTTTCTATCTATCTATCTATCTATCTATCTATCTATCTATCTATCTAAAATAAAAGCAAATCCACCTACACAATACTTTCACAATAACAATCAGGTACATGTTTGCTTAACCAAACAACTGAACACCATAACCTAGCCAAGTTGGCACATGAATTTAATCATCACAGAGACCATAGGCAATCTTAACAAATTCTTGGAGGTCATGTCGTGACTCTAAACATCTTTTGGGAGAGTAATAAACACAAGTATGGAAGGCGGAGAGAGAAGGATGGCTCTTTCTAACTTTCCTTTAGAAAAATTAAAAACCCAAATAAGTTCTCAAAAAGGGAAAACAAAAGCCTCTGCTGGAAAATAAACTGTACAGCTGGCAATCACTTTTGGTAATAGAATGGAATGTCTAAAACATTTAAGGAGAAAGAACATTAAAATAAAACAAATATGCTGGAGTTAAAAGAAACATGCAAGTAACACCTTTGCTTTGACAAATATAGATGGAAACAATACCAGTGTCAGGCCTATATGAAAGAGAACCATGAAATACAAGGAACCCATTCTGCTTTAAAGCTCTTAATTTTCCTAGTAATAAAACATAAGGAGAGTATCTTAGTAAATGCAAATTTCAAAAGAAAAAAAAAATTACCACCAAAAAAAAGAAGAAAGAAGGAAATCTTATTCAAGGAGAAATATTCCCAGCTAACAGACTCCATGTCTCAGTTTCATATTGCTGTGTGACTGAGTTTTGGCTAACAAGATGTAGGCAGAGTGTTATGTGGACCATCTAGGAAGGGTGTTTCAAAAGATGACTCCATGGAGAAGAAAGTCCTTGCATCTCATGCCCCAGCCCCTTTTCCTCCTGCTGAGAGCTTTGGGTACCTTGTGATGGCCCACAGAGGGCCAGAAGCTAACCTTGAGTACAAAAGCCAGAACTATGGACCACAGAGACCCTGGCTGGATCCCTGAGGATACTGTGCAGTCACTGTCAGCTCCAGAGCACCAACCCTTCCTTGGTCTGGATTTGAGAGAGCAATATAAACTTCCATCTTGTGCCACTCTTTTCTTGGGCTTCTCAAATTTAATCCTAACTGTTAAGGCATCAACAACATTTGAATTCTATTTTAGTTTTCCTTTACAGTAAACTGGATAATGGTATTTAAACATATAAGGGGGGGCGGCGGGGTATTGATCTGGAATTTTCCTAGGCATCCCAGAATTTAAATTTGTTCTGCTTAAGGGGAATCAAATTAACAACCAAATGAACTCTCAGTATTGTTTTTTATAAAACCAATCAAAAAGATTGTGGCTGAAAGGGGTAGACTGTGGACATAAATGTCAACTGAAAGGAAACTAGAGAATAATCTAGGGAATATACAACAGTGATTTTGCTGATGGATGAAGATGGCAGTTAATAGTGTAAATAGAAGAATGTTCTTCATTTATGAAACATTAAGAATATGGTAATACATGAGAAAATTACCAGATATATTATGAATGTTATGGACTTACGTAACTTATGGAAGATAGTTAATAGTAATATTGTAGTATTTTTGCAGCAATGGCAAAGAAGATATTATATCAATTCTCAGGGACTGTTAAATAGGGGTGTTAATGAGGGTATGGAATTTTTCCTTTTGAAGTAATGAAAACATTCTAAAATTGACTGAGGTGATGACAGCACAACTTTGTGATGAAATGAGAGCCAATGAGTGTACATTTTGAATGGATTGTACAGAGCAAGGGATTATATAACATAGGAAATCCAGTGTTGGAAGATGGACTGTGGCTAACAGGACAATTATGAGAATGTTCTCTCATGAATGACAACAAATATATAATACAAATATAGGGTGTTAATAATTGGATGGCTTGGGGGGGAAATACACCAAATGTAAGATAAGGGCTATAGTTAGTAGTAATATTTTGACGATGCTCTTTCATAGTTTGTAACAAATGTTTCCCAACAATGCAAAGTGTTGGTAGTGGAGAGATGTATGGGATCCCTATATTATGATATATATGTTTGTTTTATCAGTTCACAACCTTTACCATACACTTATTGTTTATGTATGTGCATGTATGTATGATGTACTTCAATAAAATTTTATTTTTAAAAAAACAATCAAAAAGAAATTCCAAAGTGGAGCATATTTTAAAAATTGAGGAGCACAGATATAGTTAGATGATAGAAGAGACAAGCAAAAATCAAAGAGTAGCTAGGCATCATTGTCTTTGGGATTGCAGAGATCTAAACAACATAGATGAGATCCACAAATAAAGTAACTCAAGACCAAAATCATGACAAGGAATATGTGAGAGTGGAAAGGATGAAGAAATGGGGTAAAATCATAGGTTACAGGTTACTGGCTGGTCATTATAACACCAGGGAAATAATGATCACTTTCCAGTTTATATGGAAGGAAAAGAAATTATTTTAAAAGAGAAAAAATCATGTTGATATGTTCCCAGAACTGAGAGAAGGAGGCCTGCTCCCACTTTCAGGAAGATACGTCATTGTCTAAAGTATAAACAGACATCTAGCATGTGGGCCAAACACCGAGCTGAGCATCTATATATGTTCTCTTACTAGTCCTCACAATAACTTGGTAGTAGGTAATATCAATCCCAATTTACAAATATGGATAACAATTGGATGAGGGTTTCTGGCATACAGGAACTGTGCTAAAGGCTTGGCATGAATTACCTGATTTAATCCTCTACTCTATTATGTAAGTACCAATGATATCCCATTTTACAGAAGTGGAAACTAAGGCTCAGGATTTTGATGCCACTTGTCCATGATCATCTATGCTTTAGCAGCAGAGCTAGGATGCAAGAACCATGGACTCCTTCAGAAGTGCAGGCTTTTTCCATGATACAGCATAGAAAAATTCCAGTGAGAATGGGCTGTAGAAAGCCTGTGGTTGAGGAAACTGATCCACACAGGACCAGGCCATCAGTGACAGAACTTGCCCAGATTTGAATCCCAGTCCAGAGCTCCTTCCAGGTCCTGATATAGCCAGAATGATATACAAGAGATCAGCTAACTCCTTCTGTCTGATTCCACGGTCATTAATAGAAAAGGCCATCTGACATTAACATGATTTCCAAAAAAAATGTTTCTTATCCTGAAAAAGAGAGGAAGCACTAAGAAGACACTTAAAAAGTCTCCTAAGAATTATTCTTAATAAATTAATAAGATGGCCAGTTGGTTTATGGAATAAAGCCCAATCACTTTAGCTAATATGGGTCAAGCTGCCCAAACTGAGCAAGCCAGTGTCCACTCCCAGAATCCATGGAGTAGGCAGATTATCATGAGCCTGCAACCTAATACCATATGCTACCCCCTTTCTGTGCTTGGACATTGGCAAAAGCCATTGAATAAGCACATTTGAACAACCAAAAGCAAAATGTCAATCTTTCCTGAAAATCATAAATTGAAGAGAGATGCCCTCTGATGGCTAATATAAAATGGGGAATCCTCAAAAACTGAGATCTGCATTCTCAAACCTGTCAAAGGGAATAGAAGTCTCAGGAATATAGGCATAAGCATTAATTCTATAGCCATAATGCCACCGTCAAGAATTAAGTTTGTCAAATAAGTCCTCCCTGCACATGGTTCACCAGTCCCTTCTATTCAAACCTATATGTGATGCTGGAGTTTTTAGGTATACTTCCAGAGACTGGAGCCTCCCGCCTACCTATGTGCCAGGTGTGCATGAAATCTAGGTGGAGCTGCAACTCCTACCCTACAGCTCAATGGACTCATCCAAGTCACCTCGTGAGGAGACAACGATGGGCAATGGCCATCCAGGGAATGGAGAGGGCCTGCATCTGCAGGCAGGATCATCCCACCCACCATATCCATGGGATATAAGCCCTCTCTCACTTGGAGTTGGAGTAGACATCACCATCCCAGTCCCCTCAGGATTGGGGGAAGAACTATGGACTAGAGTGGACTTGATGGTATTCTCTTGTTCATATATGGTGATTCTAGCAATGCAAGAAATTATAACAATGAGGTGGAGCCAGTGGCCACTTGACACTTTTGGGGTAGGGAGGGGATGAGCAGTTGAAATACAGGGGCTTCTTTGGGAGTTGGAGGTTGTCCTGAGTACCGTTGTGGCAACGGATGTAGGCCATTTTAAATCAACACACACCACTCAGAACTGAGTGGGAGAGAGTGTGGTCTACAGTGTGAACTGTGGTCTATGGTTGGTGGCAAGGCTCCAGGATGTGTAAGTTCATTGAGGGTGGTGGGCCACACTGTGGGAGATGTTTGTGTGGGATGTGGTGGGAGGTGTGGGAGGTGGGCAACATGGGAATCCCAGTGGGTTCCGTGTAATATTTTGGGTAATCTAAGCACCTCTTGAAATATATGTATATATATATATAAATAACATTTTTGTAAGCAAATACACATATATGCATATTAAAAAAAAAAAAAGTAGATTAAAAGAATTACACACACACACAAAAAAAAGAATTAAGTTTGGGGAAGCGGCTGTGGCTCAATCAGTAGGGCTCCCGTTTACCATATGGGAGACCCCGGGTTCGGTTCCCGGGGCCTCCTGGTGAAGGCGAGCCTGCCACGCACGGCGTGGTTGGCTGACCCAGCGAGCACAAGCAGCAAGGGGGGGATAAATGAATAAATAAATAAAATCTTTAAAAAAAAAAAAAAAAAAAAAAGAATTAAGTTTGCATATGCTCTCATAAAGGTGACAACCTAGCAGGGAAGCTAAACATTGAATAAGTAATTTGAAGAATTACTTCTTGAAGATAAATTCCATGCATGAGAAGAGTTATAGAGTATGGGGATTGTTTTAGTGTTCTAGGCTGCTCAACAATGGGAATTTATTTGCTCATGGTTTTGAAATTGTCCAAATCAAGCCATCATCATTTTCTTCCCAAAGACTGGCTGCCAGAGATCCTTGGTTCCTCTGACATATGGCAAGGCACATGGCGGCTTCTGCTGGTCTCTCCCTTCTCTTCCGAGTTTCATTGATTTCAGCTGCTTGCTCCGTGGCTTTCCCTTTCTTTGCCTGCATTTCATTCTCTTACATAGGAGTCACACTTTAACTGAAGTAGCCTCATCAAAAGTCCTACTTACAATGGATTCACACCCACAGGAATGGATTAGATTTAAGAACATGCTTTTCTTAAATGGTTCTAAACCATCCCAAGGGCTTAACATAACTCAGGGTAGGGAGGGACAGGGAGCAGGGACAATGTGCCCACGGAGACCTTCATATGGTTTAAGGTTATAACTAAGCTCACGGTGTGCACACACGTATGTCTGGGGTGGGGGAGCCGATCGCAGAGAACAACATCCTTGGAAAATATAACTGCATTTCAATATATGCATAGGAAGAGCATGGAGACATTCAAAGTCTAAAAGAAAACTCACATGACTGGAGCAAAAGAACCAATGGGGAGGTGAGCCAGAGATGTGCCTGGAGAGGTAGACAGAGGCATTCTGATTTCTTTTCTCTTCCTGTTTGCTTATTTAACAGATTTGCTCATGAGAGATGGATCCACTCTCAGTGTTCTGGCAAAATCTCCAAGAGCCTGGAAAACAGAAGGCTGGCCAAGCAATGAGATCTACCGAGGCACAGACGCCACCCTGCCAGCCTTGTGAGAGACAGCCAGTAGTCCTTTACCCCTAAAGACAAAATTATGGTTCTGTCAATAGAGCTAGGAAAGGATGGTTTTAATTTCTAGTTTTAGATTTTCCTTTGTGATTAATCACAGCATATCAGTACATAAAGAGATGGATTCCTTAGACTGATTTGTGAAAGACAATTTACTGATACATTTTGGTAGGAATCTAAATAACTACTTGTTGCTGGAATTTTACACATTGGCCAAATATCCACCTTCTTCAATCAAAATTGACTTTCTAATTGATCATCGTAAGTTTCTTTGCATCCAAACCCACTCAGTAGAATCCTTGCAGAAATCCAGAGCTTGGTTAGACTGCAATTGCTGTGGCCCTGATATCAATACCTTAAAGAACAGTATATTAGTTTCCCAGCTGCTAAAACAAATAGCATTGGGTTGTCTTGACAACAGAAATTTATTGGCTCATGGTTTGCAAGGCTAAAAGTTTTGCTTTCTTTTGGTATCTTTTGTCTGGCCAGTAATCTTTCAGATTAGTTAATTTTTCTATCACATGGCAATGTACATGGCAGCATCTTCTCCTTTCTCTTCCAGGTTCTGTTGACTTCCAGCTCATGGCTGCTGCTCATGGCTTCTCCATCTGTGTCCAATTTCCTTTGCTTCTGAGGACCTCAGCCATATTGGATGAAGGCCCACCCTCCTTCAGTTTGGGCTCACTCAATAACATCTTCAGTGGCCGTATTTACATGTGAGTTCACACCTGCAGGACGAGGGGTTGGAACCTGAGCATATCTTTTGCGGGGGCATGATTCAATCCCCAACAAACAGTAATTGATAACATAATTTAACTAAGCAATTCTGAATATGTTTATGTTAAGCCCTCACAGGATTTTTAGAGAGTATTAATTAATGAGATTTGGACCATAAGATCTCTTTTGTAAGAAAGGTTTATGAAAATTTTGAAGTCAAGGTTTTTCTCACTGTTCTGCCAAAATGTCTAAAGCCAAGTCTGAAAAATAAGTTTCCATATATAATGATTGTAATTGCCACAGACAATTCCAGTAGCAGATGTGATCTCACAACATATGTGTAATTTTTTTTTACATTTTACCAAATATCCAGCTCTAAATACTGAAAAATGAGTTCAAACTTGATATCTAATATCCAGACCTTGACTATATAGAGACAGAACACACAGGGTTTCCTAAGTGAATTTTACAGTTTAAAGTTTGATATCAGTGGGTGCTTTTGAAAGTATATATAAAATCAGAAGGATAAGGTCAAGGTAGAGCAGGAAAATAAGTAATTCTGGTGTGAGCAGCTTGGCAGAAACAAGACTCAGTCTATGTACAGGGAGAATATTCCTTGTGACGTATTCTTGCTTCTTAAAAGAACCAAGTCAGACTGGACATTGCTGGTTTTCATCAGAGTCTGATGAAGGACAAATAAGATATAAAACTGTAACCCATGTGTACTAAACTTAAAACTATCAAAAAGCCAAACCTCAGCTCAGGATAAATCTTTATGATAATAGTCAATTTTTAACTCCAGAAAAATATTTAATGATAGGAGATCAGAAAGGCCTCTGAAGGTGACAGAGTTGCCTGATAAAACACAGGATGTCCAGTTAAATTTGAATTTCAGAGAACATCAAATAAATGTTTGATAGGAGTATGCCTCGTGCAAACTTGCAGTATTTGTATTTGCTAAGTCTGGCAACTTTAATGATAGGGAACTTACTCATTAAAAAAAAAAAAAAAATTAATTCCCTACTGCTATCCAAGGGTTTAGGTGTACACATACAGCTGTGATGTGCCCAGACACACTTCACACGAAAGAAGAGATTGATGCCCAACCAAAAGCTGGGAAGCTCGAAGTCAACAAGGAGAGGAAAAGCAGATGAGTCACTTATCAGAGGTTAGAGAGGTGTGGGAGAGCAGACTTGAGAGAGGGACATTGACAAGGGTGCAGGAAATGTTCCCGATAGCTAAAATTATCCTCCTATCCCCAAGAAATACATCAGTAAAATCTACATTGCTTACTGATGCTTTGGGGTAGGGATGAGTATATTATTTCTGGAATAGGTTCTTTCTTGATTCTAAAAGGTGCCAAGGGAAGCAGCTGTGGCTCAATCAGTAGGGCTCCCGTTTACCATATGGGAGGCCCCGGGTTCGGTTCCCGGGGCCTCCTGGTGAAGGCAAGCCCGCCCACACGGCGTGGTTAGCTGACCCAGCGAGCACAAGCAGCAAAGGGGGGATAAATGAATAAATAAATAAAATCTGTAAAAATAAAAAATAAAAAAATAAAATAAAATAAAATAAAAGGTGCCAAGTCCAACTTAAAATTTGGCACAAAGCAGCCAGCATATGGCTTACATGAATAATTAGGGAAAGTCTTACAAGCAACAGCAAGTCTAATGTATTTGTTTCAACCACTAGACAGGAGGCCTGAAAATCCACCCTGAGTAAATAAATGTACAACAAAGAAGATAAGGCCCTGCTTAGGGCTAGCAGATGACAGCTCCAAAGAACTGAAAAAGAAGATTTGGACCTGAACCAGACTAAAAAGACTATAATCACTAAGTTAATCACTCACAGACAAGGGCTTCAATGATATCCCACCCGAAGACCACAACAGTACATATAAGAAAATACCATTTTTTTTTAATTGTTAAACACTTACCTAATGCTAAAAAGGTTAAAATACCAACACAGCACTCTTTACTCACTGCCTTGTGAGTCAAGTTTAGTTTCAGTGTTTCCCCCCCTTATTTTTGACAATTTAACAAAATTGGCCATTTTACAAACACTTCATGGCTGATTGCTTTACAAACTATTGCATTTACATAAATGAAATGAATTCCAGCAACTTGAAGCAATGAACTACACCATAAAACATCTCTGAAATCTCTTTGAATGCCAGCTTTCAAAACAAACAATTGGAAATATGATTCTGTTCTGATGATAAACACCTGCAATAAACTAAGAACATTTTCCAAACCACGCTCCCGGTTCCATTGCACATCAAAGTGCTATTTGGTTAGGTTAGGTTTTTTGTTTTAAAAAATTGTATTGTTCAGAGAGAATTTATATCAGTGAACCCACACTTGTCAAGCATCTGTGGACCTTTACAGGGGGTACCAAAATTCAAGCATTTGGCATATTCCTTGTTTTGGACATTATGTGACTGTTCTGAGTAGAACAATTTTCATCTTTCATTACACCATGGAGTACTAAACATGTGATTATTCCATGACAGTTGTAGAAAAACCCTACAGGACTATCTTGATAGAACAATATGTGGGGTGATCAATAAATATTCATAGAATTAATAAATATTTTTGTATCTCCCCTTGAGCTTTAGGAAGAAATGTTAATGAAGAAAAATGAATTCGAAATATATTTTTAAATTCATCTAAGTGATATTGTAAATGTGTGTGTTCAAAATGTATTTTGGCTTTTCTAAGCAATATTTTGGAAATAAGGTTAAAGAACTGCTCCAACAATACTTCAACTGCAGGTTAGTGTTTCAACACGGAAAATGGTGACTTTAACTGTGTGGATTCTGGAGAGTATGTGGACCAAGTGTTCTCAGCCTTGACTGCACGTTAAAATGACCTCAGGTGCTTTTTTAAAAATCCTGATTCCCAGGCCACAGCCCAACCCATTAAATCAGAATCTCTGGGCAGGACCCAGGCATCGATATTTTTAAAGGGGGTTCCATTATGTAATCAAGGTTTAGAACGACTGGTTCTTCCCCTTTTCCATAAAAGTGTGCAAACAACTCCTTTCTAGACAAGGAATGGATAAAAATCCACACTCCATTTTGAGAGTGGGGAATTGTCCAGCTGAGAACCTTTCACCTTCCTCGGCATTGTGTTCCCAACTGGGAGGTAGATAACACAGTCACAGAAATTAATATAATGTTTCCTTTAAAAATGGTGCTCAGGGAAGCTGAATCTCATAAGCTGCCTCTTCCAATGAGTTTCCTCGCATGGTGTTCTATTTGACATAATCTTATAAAAGTTAACGTTTAAAAAGAAATGCCCTTTTTGGGGACACTGGAATTGTTCTCCATGATATTGCAATGATGGATACAAACCATTATACATTTTTTTCAAAACCTATAAAATTGTGTGGTACAAAATATAAACCATAATGCAAACTATAGACCAATCTTAGTAGCAATGCCAATATTGTTCATCGATTGTAACAAATGTACCACACTAATGAAATGTGTTGCTAATGGGAAAAAGTATGGGAGAGGAGGGGCAGGGGTTTATGGCAATCCCCAATTTTTTTTTTTTTTTTTGATGTAACATTTATGTATTCTAAAAATTCTTTGAAAATAAAGAAGAAAGAAATGCACAAATCCTTTTAAGAAATCTCTGTTAGAACTGAATTTTGTGTCTGGAAGGGTCAAAGCTGAGGCTCAGCACTCTAGTGTCTTCTGCTTTTGGATTTATTGGTCTTGGGTTGACCAAGAGTCCCTGGTAGCTTTAAGCAGTAGGAGGATAAGCCATATTCACTGTGCTCAAAGTTCAGGGCACTCCACATCCTATACAAAGGAAGTTCCCTTTTTTTTTTTTTGGTTGCAAGAGACAGAGTCCCACAGTACTGAGAGCTTGCTGGGTGGGTATGTTTGGGGCAATAAGAGAAATGTGAATTCTACAGGAACTTCCAAATAATGAGATGATCTCACTCAGTAACAACTATTTATTGAACCTCTACCTCTAGGATTATGTCGTGGTAATTTCCCTGTCTAGGTTTCCTATTGCTTTTTTTTTTTTTTTTTTTTTTTTTGCTTTTGGAGGTACCAGGGGATTGAACCTGGGACCTGGTAAGTGGGAAGCCAGTGCTCAACCACTGAGCCACATCGGCTCCTCTGAGTTGGTTTTCCATTTGTTTTACTTGTTGCTTTGTTTTTATTTTTTCAGGAGGCACTGGGAACTGAACCCAGGACCTCCCATGTGGGAAGCAGGTGTTCAACCACTTGAGCCACATTCTCTCCTTCCTGCTGCTATTTTAACAGCCTCCTTCTCCCTGACTCCACATCTTTCCTCTACTTCATAGGATCTGTTTACTCAAGATTTACAGCTTCCTATGCCCTCATATAAACCCTGTTGTTTTTTTTCTCTCTGTCTGGATCTTTTCGTCTTTCAATCCCAGTGCCCAGGCAAATCAGAATCTCTGACATGGTACCCAGTGTTGGTATCTTTTAAAGCTTCCCTAGAACATTCCAGTGTACAGCCAAAGAACAGGGGGTACAGGTAGGCCGCCTGGATTTATAATTAAAGCCTTAACCTGAAACAAAGAAAACTGAAGAAGGTGACTCAATATGCCTGAAAATCCTGCTCTCCTTGCATTTTTGTTCTAATTCAATGTCTCATTTCTCTTTCTATAGAGTATCAATTTATTCATATGCATGTTAATTAGGTTTTTTAACTAAGTTGTTTTATTTAAAGAAAAGCTAAAACTGCCTTATCAAGTGGTGGTCTCTGAGAAATCCAATCTCAAGAGTTTGGTGCAGTCTAGTAAGACAAGCCTGCCATCTAGTGGTAACTACCCCTGAATTGCAAATACCAAGTTTGCAACTTTTAAGGAAAACAGTGCCCTACTCTTGGGAGGAAGCAGCTATCCAATTCCAACAACCCAAAAACAAAATACACCTCTATGATAAAAAGAGCTTTGCCGCTTTCAAGCTGTGCCTGCAAAGACCTCCAGGAAAATTATTTTTGAAAATCATTTTTATTGAATTGAAAATTATTTTTATTGCATTGAACTTATATGCTTATGTTTGATGATGGAGAGAAAGTAACTGGTTGTTATGAAATAGTTTATGTGCACCCAAAGTAAAATGGTTAGTGGTGAAACCTTATCTTACTCTTCTTACTTTTCAATACACTCCAGAAAACAAAATTAGCATGTTTGTAAATAGCACAGGTACCTAAAGTTTAAAAAAAAAAAAAAAAGGCATTTGTCTAAATCCATTGGTCTAGAATGTTATAGAATGCTATCAGATTAATAGCGTAAATGCTTTGTAACCCCTACTTTCAAAAGTATTTTGGATATCAAAATTGTCACTTCAGACAGTTTTCACTAAAAATGCTGAAGCTAAAGGATTAGGCAATTCAGATACTCTTTCTAAGATAGAAGGTGAAACAACAAGGGTTTTGCCCAAATATGGGTATGTGTGGCCAGAATAATCACACATAACCAACTGTTGGTCCAGTTGGAACAACACAGTAAATTGAAGAGGAATGTTCATGGGCTGCCCATCATGTGAGGCATTTGGAAGATATGCAGACACCGAAAACAACAATGTCAATACAATAGAATGAAAACATTAATAAAACTGTCGTTCAGATCAGCAAATAATCTTATAGCTCAATATTTGGGGACCCGGGGGGAAGGAAATAATCAAAGGCAAGACATTCCCGTCAGGAAATGTGGTTTCTACACATTGTAATCACAGGTTTGGTTTTACTGAATAATGCATGAAGATGTCTGCTTTAAGTTATTCACTGACTACAGAGTTGACAAGTAACCACTGAAGAACAATGGGAGTGGCCACTCGGAGCCCCTGTTTGATGTCTGACTCCATGAGGCTACAATTTCTCAAAGGAATGAGGAGTTCTATGTAATAGGAGACTCCAGTGAGAAGTGTGGATTCTGCAGTACACTCATGAGATCATTCCATTAAATGTGCTGATGCACTTCTGGAGCCCAAGACTCTACAAATGGGGGTGGGGGGTGCTAATGAAGGCCCCACTTGGTTCTGTAGCACTTTGATGTGTCAAGGGCTTAGATTCTGCCATTCTTCTTAATAAATACGCCTAAACATAACACTACATAAAACTTAAAATTGCCTTGTAGGGGGAAGCGGATGCAGCTCAACAAGTTGGGCACCCACCTACCACATGGGGGGTCCTGGGTTCTGGTCCTGGTGCCTCCTAAAGAAGATGAGCAGACGCCACATCCGCCACAACAAGCAGATGCCTAAAATGAGCAGATGCCATAAGCCAGCAGATGCTACAGCCCACAGGGAACAGATGTGGCTCAGGCCGTTGGCACTCACTTCCCATGTGGGAGGTCCCGGATTTGGTTCCTGATGCCTCCTGGAGAAGGCGAGCAGACAGACAAAAGAACCATCTGGGGGAGGGGGGATACATTTTAAAAATAATAATAAAGTAAACAAATTTTTAAAAATTACCTTGTAGGATCATGTAAGTGTTTTGGCAGAGAATGAATCATCCATAGAAGACAGTGCTGTCTTAATTATTCAACTACAAACATTCCATTATTATTCCTTGTGGTGATTTGGAGCTCTCTGTACCCCCAGAAAAACATGTTCTTTTTTTTTTTTGATTTTTAATATTTTAATGACTTTTGGATGTGCCCAAGATCAGTTTGCGGTTGGAAAACAAAGCAGTTCATTGATATGTTGTGTTTTTTTTTTGCTTACAAAAATGTTATTTATATATATATATATATATATATATTTTTTAAGAGGTGCTTAGATTACCGAAAATATTACACAGAACCCCCTGGGATTCCCATGTTGCCCACCTCCCACACCTCCGACCACATCCCACACAAACATCTCCCACAAGTGTGGCCCACCACCCTCAATGGACTTACACATCCTGGGGCCTTGCCACCAACCATAGACCACAGTTCACATCATAGACCACATTCTCTCCCACACAGTTCTGAGTGGTGTGTGCTGATTTAAAATGGCCTACATCCGTTGCCACAACGGTACTCAGGACAACCTCCAAATCCCAAAGGAGCCCCTGTATTTCAACTATTCGTACCCTCCCTGCCCCAAAAGTGTCAAGTGGCCACTGGCTCCACCTCATTGTTATAATTTCTTCCATAGAATCACCATATGTGTACAACAGAATACCATCAAGTCCACTCTAGTCCATAGTTCTTCCCCCAATCCTGAGGGGACTGGGATGGTGATGTCCACTCCACCTCCAAGTGAGAGAGGGCTTATATCCCATGGATGTGGTGGGTGGGATGATCCTTCCTGCAGATGCAGGCCCTCTCCATTCCCTGGGATGGCCGTTGCCCATCGTTGTCTCCTCGCCAGGTGACTTGGATGAGTCCATTGAGCTGTAGGGTAGGAGTTGCAGCTCCACCGAGATTCCATGCACACCTGGCACATAGGTAAGCCAGAGGCTCCAGTCTCTGGAAGTATACCTAAAAACTTCTGCATCACATATAGGTTTGAATAGAAGGGACTGATGAACCATGTGCAGGGAGGACTTATTTGAGTCCAGTTCTGTCACTCTCAGGAGCACAGATGCCAAAATAGAGCCCACTGATAAGGCATCAGTCTCTTGGGCTATCCCCACTTATATAGGACCTGGGTGTCTCCAGAGCTCTCAGGAGCCCCTCTGTGTGGGGTGATAGGCACTTAGATGTTCTATGAGCTCCTACTGAGGTGTGCGTAAGAGTTACCTCTGGGATGACCTCCCGACTCTCTTTGAAGTCTCTTAGCCACTTGAACTCATTTGTCTTTACCTTTTCCCCCTTTTATTCAATATCTTTTTCCGGTTGTGTTGCCAGTTGGCACTTGGTATTAATCCCTCATTGCCAGGGAAGCTCATCCCCAGGAGTCATGTCCCATGTTGGGGGGAAGATAATGCAATCATATGCTGAGTTTGGATTAGAGAGAGGCCACATTTGAGCAACAAGGAGGCTCTCAGGTGGCAACCCTTAGGCACCCCACAACTGCAGGCTAAGTCTCAGTTACAAGAGCAAAGACTCACAAGGGTAGTCATCAATAAAAAGAACACATCAGTGGGTCATCCTCTTTTGACAGACACTGTCCCTGCACTCAGAGGACTATTGCTGCTCCCTTGGAGAATGTGGCAGAGCTCTCCAGGCTAGGAATTCAGATTCCCTCATTTATTGTGTGATTGTCCACCCATCGTGACCATGCCCCATCTTTTGACCTTTAGAACGATTTTGTATATCTTTCATGTATATTCAGATGAACTAATTCCCATGAATCCCGCCTCCCAGACACCCCCCACCAATAATCCCCTGCAGTACCCATTGTAACCCTTCTGTGATCCAAATCCTCCATGAACATGTAGTCCATAAAATAATCAAATACATTTACTAGGAAAAAGAAACAACTATGATAAGCTTACATGCAAGAGACAAACATAAGGAAACTCAGGGAAAAAAAAAAGAGAGAGAAGGGAAAAAAATAATAATAATAATAATCAAACAAAAAATATATATATTATATAATTAGCGGTTTGGGACATTCAAAAAAATGGACAAAAAAGCATTTTTTTTCCTTTCTCTTTTCATTTTTTTTCCTTCCTTTTATCACTGTGTTATCGGATGTCCGGTGTGCCGTGACATCTTCCCCCTCTCAATCCCCATTGTCTCCCAATTTTTCACTTAATTTTCAAAGAAGTTTTAGGTCACAGCAAAGTCACACATGGAGTGCCGGAGACTCCCAGATACCAAACCACGCCCCCTTCCCCACCCCATATTAACCGCCCCCCCCCCTTTTTTTGGATGTTAGCACTGTTATAACTGTTATACAGAAAGCAAAATATAGCAACTAAACATTGTCAATGATTTACAGTATAGTTTACAATTTAGATGATACAGTTTAATAATTTTGATGATATTTACCATGTCCTGTGTCCATTACTGAAAGGTAATGAAAAACCTTCCCCATGACCACCAAACACCCCATTAGATATTGACTGTTCCCTTTTCCCCAGCCCCCCAGGGCCCAAGATACCACCCTATCCCGACCCATGGAATGTCAAGATTCACAGTTACATGCCCTGGGAATTTGAACCTGCCCTTCCTAATCCACCCACCCGCCAGTGCTGCACCACCAAACCCAGGAACACCACCACTCATCTGCCCCATCCCCCAACATGCAACCACACTGTATCCCTTTACCATAGATTATGTCCATATGGGTGATGGCTCAAAGCCTGCTCTTCTCTTACTCTCCCTTGTTAACCTATCTTTCAGACAATGGTTCTCAGAGACTGCTCACTTTCCTCAGTTCAAATCAGTGAGGTCATATACTGTTCATCCTGCAGTGCCTGGCTTGCTTCACTCAACATAAGGTCTTCAAGATTCAACCCCGTTATTCCATGTGTTAGCACTTTGAAAAAAACATGTTCTTAAACTTAATTCATTCCTGGAGATGTGAACCCATTGTAAGCAGAACTTTTTGTTGAAGTTACTTCAGTTAATATGTAGCCCACCTCAGTCAGGATGGATCTTAATTCTATTACTGGAGTCCTTTATAATGAAATTGAGACCGAGAGAGAAAGCCACAGAGGGAGCAGCCAGAAACTGCACATCAACAGAATCCAGAAGAGAACAGAGAGGCCAAGAGAAGCCACAGTGTGCATTGTCATGTGACAGAGGAGCCCAGGGCCAAGGATGGCCAGCAGCCAGCCCCAGAATGCCACAGCCTTCAGGGAGAAAGCCCTGCATTGATGATGCCCTGATTTGGACCTTTTCCTAACCTCAAAACTGAGAGCCATTAAATTCTCATTGTGTAAGCCAGCCCTTTGCCTGGTATTTGCTTGAGCAGCCAAGGAAACTGAAACGTTCCTCCATATTGTTTTCACTGTTGGAGATACATTGAGGAAGAAGGAAGGTAAGAGAGTGGTCCAGATAATGATGGCTTTCATTTATAAATCCATGAAAAGTAGTATTTTCTCCCTTAAAAGATGAAAAGTCTAAAGCTCAGAATGGTTGAGCAACTTGCACCAAGGTCAGACAGCCCATGAGTAAGATTCTTCTAACTAGAGCCTGTGCTATTCCATGGTTAATGGCAAAACACTGCATTATTAGGATCTTAAAAAAAGTCTTTCCAATCAGTTGTTCACTGGCCAAGCCCCTCCTCTCTCCAGCTCCGACTTACTATACTGGAAGTTCTTAAAGGACAGAGACCTTGTCTCTTCATCTTTTTATCTAGCACAATGATCATCCCATAAGAATGCACTCAATAAATGTTTACTGGATGAACAAATAAATGGGATGACACAGAAGAAGTAGGAAGCATTTGGGGAAAACAAATACATTTTGTAAGTATTTGTAATTTCCACATCAATTATATCTAAACATCCCAATCATATTAATCCATAAAATATTTTAAAAGCAGCTCAGTATTAGGTAAAATGCAAACTATTTGCAGTGTGGATTTTGGACATATCTTTCATAATTTAAAGGCTGAACAATGATCAGGAAGGAAATTTGATTCAGAATTTTGTAATGCTCAGATATGTGATTGAAATAAATTATTCTAAATTGATGTTGAAGGTTAGACTCCAATGTGAAGAAAATATTACAAATGTGAGTTAGGTAGCTTTCAACAATTTGACTGTTTAAAGGTCTGTTGATGGTTTCCTTAGATGTGAAAGTTAATATTAAGTGCACTTTAATATGAACTTTAGACAGTGATTTATATTTTTATAGTGTCACTATTGTATTTATATGTTTGGGTTATCCTAGTTTTACTGGGAGCTCCTAAGTATTCTCTAGGCCATTGCTTGGTCCTTCTGGCAATTCCTAGGACTGAAAATGTGTCTTTCCCTCCAGCAGAGTTGAGAAGTTGGTAAATTGCCTTAGAAATCAAAATATTCTTGTTTTATGCCCACCTTGCAAAAATCATCAAAACCACATTCAGACACTAACTTTTCACCAAGACCCACTCCTGTTACTGGTTGACTGTCCATTGCACTAGTATAGGAGGAAAGTCAGCTAAGAAGACGCTTTCACAGTAAGTTTTAAAAAGAAAAAGAGAAATGTAGAGACTTAAGAATCCAATTATGAATATTAAAGGATAGAAACAAATAACTTGGATGAGAGCTAAAAGTTTGAAATCGACAGACAGAAGAGTAAAAAGCCCAATCTCATAATAATGAAGAAAACTGGCTAGTGTAAAATAGGAGGTGATGAGTAGAAGATTTTTTTTAAGTGCCTGATAATGTTTAACAAATATTATTTTTATGATGATAAAAGGTAAAAATAAGGGATTGTGTGATATGTGAGTGTAAATGGAATTACTGAAAGACTTAAAGGAATGTTTGGAAATTATATGGACAAACAAGACTTCTGTCTATTTATCCTGTTTATTGATATCCTCCAAACATTTCTCTCCATTCTTCATGAATTTTCACTCCTTGGATTTCTAGCCAGACTACCAGGGACCCTGCATGCCTTTAGGCATAGTTTCTGCCGAGGGCCAGTTATGAGGAGCAATCGGTCAAGCAGGTGACCCTGTTTCACTGGCAGCTGTCTTGAGCTTCTCCAAAAAGATCCTCTGCTTGTTTGATGGAGGTTACCTCCCCTTCACTCACCAAGCAGGTTCCCGCTGCCAATGCTTCTCCAAACACATGCCATAGAGGGGCTCTGAGTGTGGGAACATCAGCTTATCAGGGGTTCTTAACCTTTTTTGTGTACTATTTAATAAATATATCTCACCTGCACCAACACGGCCCCACAAGAATAATGCTTTTTATGAATTTCAATTCAAGCTCATGGACCCTTGTTAAGAACCCCTGGCTTAGGGTTTTGGTGGGGTGTTTCAAATCAGTACCTCAGCACCTCATGACCCTCTGTGGATGAAATGCTAAAACAACCATAAGACTAATAGAAGAGCACTGGAGTTTGGAATCTTACTTCTTTCACTTGGTATCTCCAGCCCTCAGTTTCCTCGTCTGTAAAATGGAGATAGTACAATATTCACACCCCATAGAGTTGCTGTGAGGATAAAATGAGGTAATATATGTTCAGCACTTTACTCGGTGCCAGACACTGAGCTAAGGACTGGATAAATGTGACCAACTACTTTTATTTATTTATGTTCATTATTCTAGTGATCAGCAATGCAGTTTGGAACTCTAGAGCCTAAGTGGAAACTAAATTCAGGAGTCTGTGGCCACTCATTTTCTCCTTTCTATCCCACCCTATGCTCTTTGGGGGCCTTGGGAGGAAATAAAAATGGCAGCAGCAAAGCTAACTGTCAACTGATGGAGACAAATTGCAGTAGTGGGGGTGGTCGTAGTAGGAATCGTAGCAGCCTGGTAGCAGCCATAGCAATAGTAATAGCTGCTAATATTCCATGAGCGATTCAGTGCCAGGGGCTGTGCTTAGGACAACACAGCCCTGTTGCATCTCTCACTGCCACTACTCATAGCTAGAAACATAGTCATACCACCTCCAGCTAAAGGCTGCCCTGTCCCTCACCCACTAAGGTGAGATGCCTGTGATTTGCTGGGGACCTTTCATGATGCTCTGTCTACCTGCTGGAACCCGAATTTGAGAGCTATCCTAACATTATTTAAAATAATAATAATAATAATGAACTGCTGGTTTTCAAACTGCACTGTGCACAGCCCGTGCCTGGGAGTAGCCTGATGGGCATCATGGACAAGAACCTGGGCTTCAAGACTCAGACCCTTCACCCTGAGTAGTTCCGCTTTTACCTGTTTTCTGCATTGACTTGTTCCTCATTCATAAACTTCCTGTACAAAGAGCTCAGAGTTTTCAAAATAAAAAGTTTGAAAGCCACTGCAGTAAACTCGGTTTCCTTTCATAATAATGATTATCATTGTAAACTCTCTGCAGCATTTTGATAGCCTAATCAGTCCTTGATTCCTGAAGGTTTGGAATGCCCTATGAGATTTTGAAAAAAAAAAAATGCTTTTTATATGAAAAGAAAACATTATTCTTTATTTATATGTGCAGTCTTATGACAGTGTTTGTATTTATACAAAACTACCCACATAGCTTGATTTTGATCAGGTATAATCTGTGGCATGCCCAAATTTGGAATATACTTCTACGAATTTCCAGTCATGTTTCCTTCTTTTGTGATTCCATGAGGAGAAGGCTCAGCTTCAAGCAAATAGCCATATACACATTTTTTTTATTTCCCCAATAGAATTTTCCAGAAGCACTTGCATCTAAGAGTATACACTCTGAGACTCAATCATAGCTTTGCCAATCCTATTTTACACCCATGATACTGCAGTTGACGTGTGAAAGTACTTTCCAAGAGAGAGAAACTCCTGATGGTGGTGTCCCTTGGTCCAGACTCACAGTCGGCTGGAAGACCAAACACTGTCACAATATATGAGTTATCTGCCTCTTGCTTCCAAGCAGGACCCTTTGTTTTAAAACAGTAGCACTTTTATAAACACCAGGCTTATTCATCCTACACTTACGTATGTGTGAAATTCTAAAACCCACAATCTTGGATTGCTTGGCATTGTGACAGAAAAGCCAACTCAATCACTAAAGAGTTCTTTAAAATAAAACCTTCATGTAATCTTTTTAAAAATATGTGTAGTGGAGAAGTGGAGAGACCTCTAAAGATTGGTAAAACACCATGAAATACCTGTACTAGGTGGGGAGGAAGTGGCTCTTTTTCAAAATAAAGAGGGATGGTGTTGAGTCCTGCATAAATACTGTCAGAAAAGGCCAATGTTCGATGATTTTAAGGAGCTCATCTTAATCTGTAGCAATCTCAACCTTCAGAAGTAGCCAAAAAAGAAGCAAAATAAATGGGTCTTCTAAATAAAATTTACATTGACTAAATAGCTTCTCCATTTTTCTCATATAATCCCCCCAATAAAAAATAAAGCAACCTAATGAGAACAGTAGAGAGAAAGGTTATACAGAGAGACAGATTCTCTGGGGTGGGACTGGAGAAAGAGGAAAGGAATATCCTGTGGAAGGAAAACAGGGCACCATCTTCACATTTGTGCCTCAGGCGAACTCTGACAATAGTGTTCTGAGCCCAGAAGGTGCATTAAGCATCCATTGCTTCACTGGACAGAAGGGCATGGAAATATTAGGTTTAAGAAATTCTGATCACGAATCAACCTGTTTTCACCTAGTGCCCACAGTTTTCTCTTTTCTGCATTCTACTGTTGTTAAGTCAGCTTCTACCAGAAAAAAATATTTGTCTGCTGCAAAGCTGCTTACACGGTACTTTCGTGGAGAGCTTTTAAGCCTTAAGAGAAGCTATTGGGACACTAAGACAAAATTGTCCTTGTTCACTCAGGTTTTCTCTCTTGCTAAATGTCGCAATGGGTTATGGGGCTGATCTCACTAATTAAAGCAGGGTGGTACTGGCTTGTGAAGAGACAGACAGTGAGGAGAGACCAGAAAGTCTCAAAGTGGATCCAAATTTTATAAGGATTTAGCATATGGTCAAAGGAGGCATATCAAACCAGTGAGGGGAAAGAGCCTAAAAGAAAGAATAAAATAAAATAAACTTGAATCCGTCCCTCATATCTTATTCAAGACAAATCACACATGGAACAAAGGTTTTTAAAGTAAAAAATAAAACTATAAATGCTCTAGAGATAACTCCTTTGTGACCTTAGAGTTATAAAGAAATTCCTTTATAATTTTGGAGTGGGCAAAGCCTTTCTAAGAGTAAGTAAAATCAAGAATCTGTAAAAGAAAAAGAGGGATAATTTGATGATATAAAACATTTGCATGAACAGAACTAGAAAAAGCAAATCAAAGGCAAATTTTGGAAAACTATATTGGAAATTTATATCACTAAAGTCTAATCTCTTGAAATGTAAAGATCACCTAGAAATCAATAAGGAAAAGACAAACAAAGAAAAAGTAGGCAAAGGATATGAACAGATAATCAGAGAAAAGAAGTAAAATATTAAGTTAAGTCTTATGAAATTGCAATTTTTGTATGTCAAAAATGTTCAAAAATGGCAATCTCATATGGTTCAAACTAAGAGCTATTAAATATATGAAATGATGTTGCATTTTTAAAATGCAAATTAAAATATCAACAAGACACTATCAGATTGGGGGAAAATCTAAAAGTTTGGAAACTCATTATGTTGATGAGGTTGTGGGGAAACATTCTTATACATTGTTGGTATAAATTGGTTTATCTTTGGATGCCATTCTGGCAATCCAATATCTGGCAATAACTATTGAAATTTTAATATATATATATATATTAAAGTTTATATATATATATAAACTTTAACCAAGCAATTCCACTTTGGAGAGTTTATTCTATGGCTATATTTACCCATGAACAAAATTATGGGTGCAAAATGTTATTCATTTCAGCCATGTTTGTAACAGCAGAAAAGTGAGAATAACCCAAATGTCCAGTAAAAGGGACCAGCTAAATACATAATGGATCATTGATATAATGACATTCTATGCAGCTTTAATAAAGAAAGATGAAATTCTCTATTTACACATATGGCAAGATCTCCAAAAAATATTAAGTGAAAAGAAAATGATGCAGAACAGTGTGTATTGCATGTCACCTTTTGTGTAAAAAAGGAAAAGGAAGAAAAATAAGACTCTTCATTCACATTTCTTCGTGTATGCATAAAGCAACTCTGGAAGGATTCAAAATAAGACTCTAATAAGACCAGTTCTGTGAAGAAAGGAGTAAGAACTAGGAAAATGGGGGACAGAATTGGAAAACACATTTTTCTGTGGTTCTTTTAATACTTCTAGCATTTTAAGCCTATTCAAAATAATGTAAAAAAAAAGTATTTCAAAATAAATAAATGCCTTACAGCTGATTAATAAAGACTCTGGAGAAGATGCTTTTGTTTACATCATTTGTACAAAGGATTCACTACATAATTTGCATGGCCCAGTGAAAAATGAAAATATGGGGCCCCTTATTAAGAATTAAAAATTTCAAAGGGTGAGAGCAAATGTGGCTCAAGTGGTTGAGCATCCGCTTCCCACATAGGAAGTCCCTGGTTCGGTTCCCAGTGCCTCCTGAAAAGCCAAAACCAAACAACAAGCAAAACAAATGAAAAAGCCAACTCAAGGAAATCAATGTGGCTCAGTGATTGAGTGCCAGCTTCCCACATACAAAGTCCCGGGTTCAATTCCCGGCCCCGGGTACCTCAAAAACAAAATCAAAAAAATTTCAAAGGGTGACAGCAGAAAAGAAAGCCAGTCTTGGGACCCTTCTAAGCAAGGGGGTCCCATGTAACTACACAAGTCACCAGCCCATGAAGTTCGTCCTGTTTATACACAAGACTGTACTTGCCAACATTGACAATTCAGAATACTATTGTAGTTCCCAAAGGAAAACAACTTGTTCCTCAATGGTCCAAGTACCAGGATTCTTGGAAAAACTTATTTCCCTCGACTTCTTACACATTTCATGTTCTCTTAGTTCCTAAGCAATTATCCTGAACATATATTGATTTTAACCCAATGGGATTAACAAGCATGTTCATTAAACCTTGAGCTTTGGAGACCTAATCATCTTGGATCATAAATTTGTCATCATCTATGATAATGGAATCTTTAAAAATGGTACTTGTATACACAGGTTTTTGAAATAATAAAAGTTTTCATTTTACAGCATTCAATCAAGTTGTGAAACCCAAATAAATCTTGGGTCCAATGTGGTTCAATCTCAGCCTTGCGTTGTGATCAAAGAATCATAGTTTGGCATCCAAAAGCTAATGAAAAGAACATCCAAGGTTTTTTTTTCAGCCTCTTAAGGACCTACCGAAGAAGGAAAGACATTCTTAACCACCAGAAAAACATCTTTAAAATCTTCTCTCATCACTGCCTTTCTCAAATTCTTCCATGCAACTGCTAGCAATATCCCAAAACCTTCTTTCTGTCCATGACTTTTCACCCCCACCAACACAGGTTTTCCTTTCCCTCTGCCTATTATTTCTACACTCAGTATTGTCCCCTTTCTCAAATAAAACTACATATGCTCAAAGGTGAATAATCTATTTCCAGTTTGGGGGCACCCCAATTACAGTGATCTGAATAATAAGACCTGGATTGGGGGAGCAGGAAATGCCAGAATTGCCATTACTGGGCAAAGGAAGGGAAAGAAATCCATGCTCACAAATAATCATTTTTATCTCTGTTACAATCGCATTAACAACATACTTCTGTTAACAGAAGTTTTCCCAAAATGAGTGCAGCAGACATGTTCCTTAGCAAAGGTCAAAATTGGAAATTGTTTTAGAATGAAGTAATGAATAACAAGTGTTCTATCAATGTCTTTAAAATGAAGTCAATATTTTAAATAATCTTGTTAAATTAACATATGGTATTTATTAGCTTTGTCCCCCAAAGACAAACACTACCTTCTTATGAACTATCATTTTTTCTTCTAGAATCAGGATGCTCTGAAAAATTTGCCTGATTTTCTGTGTAATTCATCCTGTTCCAAGAGTTGTCTTATAGTGCTCTGATAACACTTAAGCTTAGGTAGGGTGCTCCATTAAAAAAAAAAAAAAAAAAAGTACAAAACAAGTTTTGAACATTTTGTAATTCAAAATAAAGATAAGGACAGCCAGATTTTTTAAGCTGTCAACAGAGAAATTCCAGTAACAACTTTGAATATGTCACATAATTAAATGTTGAAATCATTTTTAAAGGTACAATGTACTCCCCAAAATGTTTTACCCTGGAGTGAAGAGCTCATAGAACTTGGTAGGCAGATGGATCATAAACTAAAGATCCTTCAAAAATTTTATCACTTAGAACACTTAATAATTAGGAGTCAGAAAGACACTGAAAAAATGAGGCTGTTACCTTGCTCAACTATGACCAAATTCCATGAGCATATTACCTTTATCCTTGTACATTCATAAAGGAAGGTGTGGGAAGAAAACCAATATTCATTCAGTGCCTGTTATGCCACCAGCTCTATTCAAGGAACTTTACATACTGTATCAAATCCATGTTTCTCAAAGTAGTACCTTGAGAATTTGTTAAATATACAGAAATCTGGGTCATCACTTAATATACAGATTCCCAGGCTTTCCCTATGAAAATTCTGATAGGTGTGGGGCCCATGAAGTTGAGTTTTTAACAAAATTTATTCTTTGTTGATATGCTGTAAAACGATGTCCATTGTTCCTATTTTGCAGATGAAGAAAATGAAGCACAGAGAAATTTAAAAATCTGTCAAGTTCACCCAGTGATGGGCAAGAGCTAAGTGTTCAGTCTCAAGTAAATTGGCTCCAAAGCCCATGCTTTCATCACTAGGCCATGCTACACTCCCAATAAAACCTCATTTGCTCTCTGCATCTGGAATAGTGGCTGTGGCTTCAGAGATTTGTCTACAGCAGCTCTAGCTCACCACTGCCTGCTCTCCTTCCCACCATCCTGCTCCTGACTACCCAGCATCACAGGTGTTTGAATTATATCATGGGTTATTATGTGATAAAATTTTGCTTATACAAAGCTAATGAGTATCACATCCTATTTCCTCATTGTCTTTAACCATATCTTTACAAAAGAAGAAGAATTGGTTAACACCAAAATGTTCAGTGATTACAACTTGCCAGTTCTCATCAACACAAGTTGTCTGGAATTCGGAAGCTGCCATCAACCGAGTTGCTTCCCAATCAAAACACAATATCAGAGTCCTTGACTTCTCAGCTGTATAATGTCTTCCTAGACACTGCTGCTCTACTTTACATTGTTTTATTTAAAAGTTCTGCTTTCTTATCTCTGAAATTAATATATTTATAGGTGCTACATGCTTTAAAAGTGTACAACTATGAAAAATAATGTGACATTGAAACAAGCAAAACCCCTGACAGAAAGTTGAAATTGAGGTTGTCCAAGAACTCGGCAAGTACATAGTGTCTCCATCTACTGTGATTCTTCAGCAATTTTGAGAGCTCTTTTCCCTCATTTGTTTTTGGAGTATGCACATCAGTATGTACTGTGGCAGAGTGTCTGTTTTCCAAAACTCCAGAAACATGAGTCAGCTGTTCAACTATTATCTACAAATTTGGTAAAGTACTGTATTCATGGAATCTGAGAACGTTTTCCAGGAATCACATCTCCAGAGCCTCTGCATTGACTGTCTTGACCAGTGTGTAATGCTTCTGAAGTGTTCTGTATTTACTTTCTAAAGGAAATGTTGTCCAGAAAGATAATTATGGGCTCCTATTTATTCAGAATAGATGTAGAATGTATTTGCATAATGCATTTAATATTCTGGTTAATGTAAAATGTCATACCATATGCAACAGGACAGTAATTTAGCAATATCCTGTAACTCAATAAACTTGGTAGAAAATTCTTGTAGGAGCCCTTGCTAGTGCTTCCAGCTGAGGCTGCTGGAAAATGTCAGAAGGAACCAGGACTAGACTGAGGTCCCCTTCTCTTTTCCATGAACTCCCTGCTTAAATGAACTCATCCAGCTCCAGGGATTTAAATACCAACTATAACATTTGACTTTCAAAGGTGTTATCTCCAATCATGACCTCTCCCTGAGTTCCAGAATCAAATCTTTGACTGCCCCCTGGATACCGCCTCTTGAATGTCATAATGTCAAAATTAGCATTAACTAAGCAGGACTTGGAATTCAATGACCACTCAAAACTCCCCAGCCTACCCCCATCTAAGTAGATGACATCACCATCTACTAAGTCATTCAAGTCAAACCCCAAGAGTCAGCCTTACACCACCTTCCTTACCCAATATATTCAACCCATCTGTTAGTCCTGTAAGTTTTATTTTCAAAATATGTCAGTTCCCTGGGAGACATACCCTGAGATGGACATTTGCATGCAGGATGTTGATTAGGGAGTGTCATATGAATCAACACCCACCGCAGAGGGAAAAGCTGAACTGCAATGCAGTCACCACAAAAGTTCAGCTCATTCTATGGAGAGCTCTGGAGCTGTGAGGGTCTTCAGAGGAGCTCCATCTTAGGTTGGGGGGCACTTCTGTTTAGCCCCAACCCACTGACCAGTCCGTGAATGCAGGCTGCCCCCAGGAAAGGAATAAGGTGTGTGGTTTAGGAAAGGGTAATTGGGAACTCTGAATGGAATTAATACACGAAACCCCACGATCCAGGAAAATTTATGAAACATGTACTAAAACACTAATAGATATATCTAATGTTTCTTTGGTAACTCAGAATGTCTTGATGAGTTGGCGGTGTTCACTTAATCTTCCTACCCATCAGTCCTCATCACAAATCTAGATGTGGAAGAAAATAGGCTGCTATCTACTTTGACCCTTGTCTTAGTTTTCCAGGCTGCTATGACAAATACCACACATTGGGTTCGCTTAAACAAAGGGAAGTTTTTGGCTTACAGTTTTGAGTCTAGGAGTAGTCCAAAATCAAAGAATCAGCAAAGCAATGCTTTCTCCCCAAGACTGTCACATTCTGGTGCTAGCTGCCAGAGATCCTTGAGGCTCCTTGGCTTGAATCCCTGCCTCATGTCACATGGCAAGGTCCTCTCCTTTCTCTTCTGGGTTACACTGACTTCCAGCTTCTCACTCCTCCTTGAGGTTTTCTCTGACTCTGGCTTTCAGTTTCTTTCTCTTTATAATGCCTCCAGTAATCCAGATTATGACCCATCATCATTCAGCTGGTCCACACCTTAACTTAAAATAACATCTTCAAGAGATCCTCTTTACAATGAGTTCACACCCACAGGAATATGGATTAAAATTAAGAACATGTCTAAATTGGGGTACATAATCAATCTACCACAACCCTGTTGACAAAGCTTGGAACTTGCTTATATTAACAAATTCCTGATAATAGTATTTTAGCCATAATTTTTATATTCTCTCTGAAAGCAATAATTTTTTAATTATCCCCAATTTGATAAAATGTATTTTCTTCCTCTTCCTTAAATTTATGCCAGAAAGGAAGATTCTGCTTTTTTCCTTTCTTATACAAAGGTGATCAAATATTGGATCATTCTGGCCCTCAAACTACATGAATATGCAATGCCAGGGAAGGTATCAATTTTAAAATTCCAAATTCCAAAATGCCAGAGCTGTGATGAGACTGCAGTGACAAGTTTCTGCTACAGAGTATACCTCTTCAGACCCTCCCAATCTTCAGAATCTGATTATGTTGAGATAATTCTCAATTCTCAATGTTGCCCCATTGCTGTTTGTATTCTTGTGCATGCTAAGGGGAAGCCACTGAAGCCTAGGGTGGGGAGTGAGTAGAAGAAAAACATCATTTTCCTAATTCTTTTATATTTTAGAAGGACTGTGTAGAGCAAATATAGAGCTGGAAGGCACAGCACTATTGTAAGTACAAAAAATGTTGCATTATAATTGTTAAGCCTATCAGTGTAAAATATTTCATTTGAATATCCATAAATATTTTATTTGCAGAAAGATTCTTGGAATATATAGAAAAGAACACTCTAAATAATTAACACTGAATCCTTTTCTGTCCAAAGATTTATTTAACAAGGCAGAGAAAATAGCAAAATTCATTCCTGAAATTTCTTCAGAAATGAATATGGTGGCAGTGATTCTTGGTTGGCTAACCCAATATCCACTTCAAACCCACTGCCCTCCTGCCTCTACTACCTCTAAAACTTGGAAAGATATATATTCCTATTTCCAGACTCCCATGCACCTAGATAGTCATGGGATATAATTCTAGCCAAAGAAATTCTGCTGGAAAAAAGAGTGAGTCTTGGAAAGCTTTTGTTTTTGTTACAAAATCACAGTGACAGAAGTCAGATGTGGTGTTTTGAAGTTGTATCCCTAGAAAAACATGTTTTTAAAATATAATCCATTTCTGTGGGTGTGAACCCATTGTAAGTAGGACCTTTTGATGAGGTTACTTCGGTCAAGGTGCGGTCCACTTCAACCAGGATGGGTCTTAATCCTATTACTAGAGTCCTTTATGAAATAATGAAATATAGACAGGAAGAAAGAAAGCTGCTGGAAGCAGGAAGCTGAAATGGAACCCAGAGGACAAGGAAGAGACCAGGAGATGCCACAATGTGCCTTGCCATGTGTTACAGGAGCCAAGAATCACCAGCAGCTGCCCCAGAATACCACAGTCTTCGGGGAGAAAGCATTGCAGTGACATTTTCCTGGCCTCAAAAACACCAGCAAATAAATTCCCATTGTTTAACCTGAACCATTTCATGGTATTTGCTTGAGCAGCCTAGGAAACTAAAATGTCACACTTCCTCCCTTCTTCCTCATTTCTGCTTTATATGTAAACTTGATAGAAAGAGCTAGAGCAGTCATTTTGCAACCATGAGGACTGAGCCATGAATCAATTCCAGCAAACAACTATTTGAATAGCTTGTTATGAATAAAAGATAAATTACATTTGTTTAAACCTCATTAGTCCAGTACTCAGTTATATGTGGCTAAATGCTTTTGTGTTTAGATATATGACCCATTTCAAATTCATTTTTCTTTATGGTATGAGGCAAACGTTGAGGTTCATTTTCCCCCTTGGATCTTTTGTTATTCCAGAACCATTTGTTAGATAAATTTTCCTTCTCTCATTGGATTGATTTGGTGTCTTCACTGAAAATTAAATGACTATAAAGATATGGGTCCATTTCTGGACTATTTTTCTTCCATTGATTTATTTTTCAGACCTTAGTCCAATGCCTTATTATCCTGTTTACTGTAACATTATAGTAAATCTTGAAGTCAGGTGGTATAAATCATCCAACTTTGTTCTGTTTCAAAATTGTTCTGGACATTCAAAATCCTTTTCATTTCCAAATACATTTTTAAATTAGTTTGTCAAATTCTATCCAAAAAAAAAGTCTTCTGGAATTAAGATAGGGATTTTATTGAATCAACAGATCAATTTGGGGATAACTGATAACTCAACAATATTGAATCTTCTAATTCATGAACATGGAATACCTTTCCATTTACATAGTTTTTGTGTAATTTCTCTCAGCAGTGTTTTGTGGTTTTCAATGTAAAAATCTTATATGCTTCCTAATATATAATGCTTTTATATGTCATTGTAAATAGAATTGTTCTTTTATTTCATTCACCAATTCTTTGCTGCTAGTATACAATTGATTATTTTATATTAACCTTGTATCCTGTGACCTTGCTAAATTCAGTCATTAGTTCCACTGGTTGTTTTGTATATCACACAGAATTATCTATGTAAACAAATAGAGATGACAAACATGATATTCTCTTCAAATATAGGCAATTTTATTTCTTCTTATCTAATCTTTATGCTTTTTAGCTAAATGCATTTTAACTTATGCAAATTTAATAGTTTTAATTAAGCAAATGGTGCTTTTAATGTTTATCAAGATAACTCATTTTTAAAGCACTCAAGAAAAACAGATTAAAACTGTCATTGCATTCATCAAATTTTATTTACTGTCTTCCTAGCTTGTGCTTAATGTACGGTAATAAAGCAGAATAAGATTCTTTCCTACATAAATTGTCCTAGAGGAATTCACAATCCCACAATAAAGGTGATATATAGGCTGTGAATTCAAGGGATAAGAGGAATTGCTGATTGGTAACATAAACTGAAGAAAATTCCTTGGAGAACAAGACATCTAAACTAATCTTTAAAGCAAGGGTAGTATTGAGATTGATGGTAGGAAAGATGCAGGAATAGAGGAAGCAAAGGTAGGCAGGGAGAGAGGGACAAAACATGTTCCAAAGGTAGTCAGAGACCATATCAGATTGTTATGAAGACTATTGGTGCCAAATGACAGAGGGTCTCAAATTACAGTCTTCTAAATTTGGATTTTGCCTTTAAAAAACCTAAAGTTTTTTAAGCAGGGAAGTATGATAAGAAGAAATCTTTTGACTAGATTATAGCCAGAGAAAGCCTGATTCCTGAGAGTTGATAAAGGGTGTAAATACCACTACTGCTGAAATAGGGCTAAACACAAAATTTCTTTCCTATTTTCCATTTATTTTGATCTGAAAAGCAAAATAAATAATTCACATTCCTGAAGGCATAACTCATAACTTCATTTAAAATGCCACAGCTGGAAGTTCCTATGTCAGATCCTATATTATAACTTAATACATGGTTGATACACATTTATTATTTTGGAATGAGGAAACACTTTCTGCCATGTAGATGAAATGGGTCAGGATACAATCTTGCATTATAATGTATTTTTTTTTTTTTTTCCGGGAGGTCCCGGGGATCGAACCCGGGTCCCTCCATATGGGAGATGGACGCCCAACCAGTTGAGCCACATCCGACCCCCTTATAATGTATTTTAAATGCTTCACTATATTATGCAACAAACAAATTTGAAAGCTTTTAATCACAGAGCAGAATTTAATGAGTTGTATCTATCTTGAGTGCTATCCAAAGGGAGATTCATTTTTGAAACATAAAAATGCCTGAAATACTCATAGAAAATGCTTCAGGGAGTAGAATTTGATCCAAACCTGGCTGGACTTTCAACATCTGGATAGAAATTTCTTTTGCATTCTCTCATTACTTTGGTTTCCTACATGGTTTCTTAGTCTAAAAACCTACTGAAATCGTCTATAGCAGGCCCTGCAAGTCTGAATGCCTGGATCGACTGTGGCCATCATGCATAGGGAGATATCCTAGTCCCAGTGCCGACCCCCGTCCTGCCAGAAACGTGCTCTCTCCGTTCAGCAGCATCCACGCCTCTGGTTTGGGGGGAAGCCATCTCTGGACAGAGCACTAGATCAGGCCCACAAAAGGCAAACATGCCTTTCCTTCCAGTTCAAGCAGCAGTCATTTCTCTTTGTTCCAGTCAGGGTTCAGTGAAGAACACAGAAGCTACTTTAGGTATTTCAAGCAAGAAATAATTTAATAAAGGGATTAAGAGACAAATTGTTGAAAGGACTAGGGCAGTAACAGCCATGGAAGACTCCATTTACACTCAATAAATCAAAAAGGGCAGGAGTACGAAGAAATTGTCACTAGCACCAAAATGGGTGATTGTCAGGATGATTCTCACCCAGTAGCCACTTTGAAACCTCACTTCTGTCATCTGCTGATGTCAATTGACCAGCCTGCCACTGCAACCAGAGATCAATGACATCTCCTTGTTTTCTGCTTTCCCAAATTCGGATACATGCCTCACATATAGGGAATAAAGACCAGAACCTGCTAGCAAGGTAGACTGGGAAATGTAATTTTTAGCATTCCAGCCCTACATCACAAAGTGGTGCTTAGAAAGGCAAGGATATTGATGAAAATGAATAGAAAATACCCAGCATACCTTCCTTCCCTTCACAACTCATAGCCAAAAGCACTCCCAGGAAATCAAGACTCATTCCTCCACATTATTCTCATTCTGGTGATTCCTCTCTATAAGCTCAGTTCAGTTTTCCTTCTTCCTCATTCTATGTTCTGCTGGCCTTTCTTCTAATCATATCTGCTCCCTTTTGGAAATAAGTGTCCCCCAGACTTCATCTTCCAAAAAAGCAATTTTTTCCAGAGTTCAAATAATAATTTGTGTATTATTGTGGGTGAAGGAATATCATGTAAAGACTTTGACTAAGCCCAAGATTAAACCCCTAACATGAGAAGGGTAGGTTGTGTAGTCTAGACTGAACAGTGTTACTGCTAACCCCCCCCCAAACACGTCCAAAAATTCCAGAAGAGTGTACTGTACTTTACTCTGGTATATTCCAACCCAAAGAGAGTCTACAGTGTGGATAGAGACTCAGAATTGAATTATTGTCACTATTCCACTCATCCTCCCATATCCTTTGTACACACCTCTTCTATAGTATTTATAGTACTTTTCATTTGTCTGATTCTTTCTCACTGTGTTGTGAGTTACTTGGGTTCAAGTATCATGCTTTGAAAATCTTTGTAACTCTGCAACATAATGCTAGTTACATAGCAGGTTTTCCATGAATAGATTGAATGGTAAGATGTAACTTGAAAAGTTTCCCACTTCATCTCCATCTGGCTGTTCAATGTTCCTATATATATGTCACTTCTTAGCTTCAAACACAACATATCTAAAATAAAATTCACCTACTCTTTAAAACTTCCTCCCCTCCACAAGTTAATGGTGTTTTTTAATGAAGTGGTTGATCAAAAAAGTGTAAAAGTCCTGTGGTCAAGCTGTAGCATTAAGCAACATGGATACCAAAGACATATAGGCAGAAATGGAGGGATTAAAATGATAGGGATATGTTTTAGTTTTCTAAGCTGCCAAAATCAGATACCATAAAATAGGTTGGCTTTAAGGGTGGGAAATTATTAGCTAACAAGCTTACAGTTTCAAGGCTGGGGAAAATGTCCAAATCAAGGTATCATCAGGCAATGTTTTCTCCCCAAAGACTAGCTGCTGTTGATCCTAGACAACTTTGTCACATGGCAAGGCATAGAGCAGTGTCTGCTGGTCTCTCCCTTCTCTTCCATGTTTCATTGCTTTCAGCTTCTTGCTTCTGTGGCTTGTTCTCTCTCTCTCTCTCTCTTTCTCTCTCTCTCTCTCTCTCTCTCTCCCCCCCCTCCCTCCCTCCCTCCCTCCTTCTCCCACCCCCATCTCATTTTTAAAGTAATCCAGTAAGAGGATGAAGACATACCCTGGGCCACACCTTAACTGAAGTAACCTAATCAAAAGTTCCTGCATACAGTAGGTTTACACCCACAGGAATGGATTAGCTTTAAGAACATGATTTTCTGGGGTATATAAGTTCCACAAAGTAAAAATTTTCTAGGAAGGTAGAAATGAAGATTGTTGGGGACTTGGCAACAACTATTTGTGATTTAGCCAGAGGTACTGGTGGCATTTTTAAGGTACATGAACATCTGCTGCTATTGAATAGTACTATAATGGCATTTACAGGTTTATTTGATGTTGCTGTAAGGTTTTAGAAGGAATTATCTATATTTTCCCACCTACCCCACAGTCCATTTCACCACCATGTTGGAAGAAAGCAAAATGCACTATCTGAAGGCATGTTGAAGAATCTCTGAAAGGTGGTAAGTAGACAGAATAATATCTCTGACATTAGAAAATTGAATAGTCTCAGTTTAAGATGCATGCAGGAGAAGAGAGTTCCAGAGGCAATAGATAAAATAATAAGTAGGGTTCAAAGGCAGCTTTGGAGATGTTAAGTTCATTGATCTCTCCCACATCCATTTAAGAAGTTGTCAGAAGAGACATTCGCAACTGAACTAAATCACTGATGTGGGCTCTAGGGCCCAAGCGGCAGGAAATGTCAGGTAGAATCTGACCCCAGGAGGAAGATGGAGGGTCCTTACATAGTACCTCCTTACATAGCTCCTCTCTCCCAGCAGGACAGTCCATCCCTCCCAGACAATCCCTGAAGATGAACTACCATACCACAATCAGCATCCTCAGGCAGGTGACCAAAACAAAGATGAGCAGGTAACCAAAAATTACCAAACATTTAAGTAAAAGCAACACAATCAAATAATGAAACCAAATCCAACCAATTTAATACTCAACATTGAGAAAACATAATAGAACAATCAGAAGGAAAAAAGGTATTTTAAATTAAATATAGGTTTATACATCCAGTGAGAATCAGGAGATTGCTACCATGGAAAATAAACTAAAGAGCTTAGAAATTTATGTGACTGTTGAAATTTTTGTGAAAATTTAAATGTTAATTAAATAGTGGAATGGACCTAGCTTAAGAATGAATTAAGAGGTGACATCACCAACATGGCAACATAAACATCCCTTGGAAAAACCTCCACAGAGATTTAGCAAATAAAAGGATAAATTCCACTTAATTTGAACTCTGGAGAACTGTAGAGACTGGAGAACAACTCCACAAAGGCTGAATCAAACAAACAGGAAAATCTCAAGCAGAAGTCCATCCTAGACTGCCAGTCAGTTCTCATTTCCCCTCCACCTCAGTCCCACAAGGCTCAGGAGCCACACAGAGACAGCATGGTCCCAGGTTCCCTTTCACCGCAGACAGAGACTGTAGACCGAGTTGCAACTGTGAGTTAGAACTTTAAATATATCCAGGCACAGTGATCTCAGTCCACAGAGAGAAAGGGCAGAACACAAGCCACTTAGGGGTGCTGCATACAAAAGGGCCCTCGGGGGAAAGACACAAAGGAAAGAGACCACCATAGAAAAGCTGGTAAGAAACTGTTGTGACCAATCCAGTATCAGTCAACTGGACCATCTCAAGGTAGAACAGACTTTTCTGAAGTGACCCACCTTTATGGATTAGCACCATCTGGCCCTAGGGTGGATACCATAAGAGGGAAAAAATTGGAGGCAGGAAAGCCTCACAGAGCAAAAAGGGAGGAGGGGCATTAAATTGAACTGATATAAGGTAATATGGGTCCCAGAAATGAAAATTTTAAGGAAAATGGGGCACTGGGTGAGGGAATTTAAACAAATTATAAGAGCTGGGGAGAAAAGTCTGCACTAAACCAAACAGAAGAAATCAAGATTCCCAGAGAAGGAACAGAGAAAAGGAAGCTCTCTCCTGGAGGTGAAACAATTTCACAAAAAGGGCAATTTTAAAAATTACACTGCATATCCAGAACAAGAATCAAATGAAGAAGAGGTGAGAAAATCTCAGATAAACACTGGCTATTCTAAAGGTCTAGAATAAGTTAGACCAAGCATCAAGGAAAAGCCTTAACACAAAGTCAGTCAACAATAGAACCCTAGATAAATGGGAAAAACTGACCTTCGGGGTTAACTCAAGATAATTAAACACATAGATATCAGCAAAAGAATTACAAGGATACTAAGAAACAGTAAGATATGGCTCAGTCAAATGAACAAATTAAAACTTCAAAGAGAAAAAAAAAAAAAAAAAAAAAAAACTTCAAAGATATGACTGTTTTCCTTTGAAACTGAATAAATATTAAATATGCTAATGGTACAAGATGGTAATATCAGTCAAAAAAAACACAAGAAACCAGTCACAACATACTACATATTGTATGATTCAATTTATATAAAATGTAAATATAAATCAATTTATAAAGATGGAATTACATTAGTGGCTATGTAGGGCTGGGGAAGGATGGAGGGATTGAGAGGTGACTGCTAAGGGGTGTAGAGTTTTTCGTTTTGGAGTAATGAAATTGTTCTAAAATATTTTGTGGGGATGAATGCACAACACTGTGATTATACTAAAAGCCATTGACTGTATACTTTGGAAAAAAAGAATATATGGTATGTGAATATATCTCAATAAAACTGCTTAAAAATAAATAAATAAATGTGCATGAATAGCCAGAAATAGCAGCTATGTATGGCAAGGGAAACAGTTAGAGAATGAGAGGTGGAAGAGTTTTCTTGTTTGTTTGTTTGTCTGTTTTTTGTTTATTATTATTATTGAAATAGTGAAAATGCTCTAATAATGATTGAAGTGATGAATGCACAACTGTGATTATATGAAATAACATTGATTGTACACTTTAAATGAATTGTATGCTTTATTAATATGTATCAATAAAACTGATTTGTTTAAAAAAAACAAAAGACAAAAGGGCTGAAGTAAGTACTTCCTTTACAGTAATAACACTGAATGTTAATGGCATAAACTTCCCAATCAAAAGACAGGGGTTGGCAGAATGGATAAAAAAAGCATGATCCAACTATACGTTGTTTACAAGAGACTCACTTTAGACCCAAAGACACAAACAGGTTTATAGTGAAAAGATGGAAAAAGATATTCCATAAAAATAGTAGCCAGAAAGAGTTGGGGTAACTATACTCATATTGAACAAAATAGACTTTAAGTCAAAAGCTGTTGTAAGAGACAAAGAAGGAAACTATATATTAATAAAATGGGAAATCCATAATGAAGAAATAGCAATCATAAATATTTATGCTTGGTGCCTTAAAGTACATGAGGCAAACACTGGCAAAACTGAAGGGAGAAATATACACCTCTACAATAATAGTTGGAGACTTCAATAAACCACAGTCTTCAATAGATGGAACATCTAGATGAAAGATCAATAAGGAAACAGAGAACTTGAATAATATGATAAATGAAGTAGACCTAACAGACACATACAGAACGTTGCACAACAAAACAGCAGGATATGCATTCTTATCATATGTACATGGATCATTCTCCAGGATAGACCATATGTTACAAAAGAAGTCTCAATAAATTTAGAAAGACTAAAATCATGCATAGCATCTTCTCTGACCATAATGGAATGAAACTGGAAATCAATAACAGGCAGAAAACTGGAAAACCCACAAACATATCGAAGTTAAATAATACTCTCTTGAGCAATCAGTGGGTCAAAGAAGAAATTGCAAGGAAAATCAGTAAATACCTTGTGATGAGGGAAAATGAAAACAAAATATATCAAACATTATGTGATTCAGTGAAGGCAGTGCTGAGAGGTATATTTACAAATCTAAATGCTAACATTAAAAATGAAGAAAGAAGAAGCAACCAAGATGGCAGCAGAATAAGCAGCTCCAAGGGCCAGCTTATCCTACAGGGCAGTTAGTAATCACCCAAAGCTATCTAAAGCACCTGTCAGAGGGACCCGGAAACCAGAAGAGTATCCTGCAACATCCTTGAAAGAATGGAATATGGAGACTGTCCATCTGCAGTGACGATTCATGAGTAGAGCTCTCCATGCTGCAGAAGCCAGTGCCCATCCTCTGCTGGCAGTGCAAGCCACCTCGGGAACTATTCCATGGCCAGAGTTGGAAATTTCATTTCTGAAAAAACACGGTAGAAAGAGACAGTTGGGCATGGACTTCAGCTACTGATTAGTAAATTGGGCTGCCTAAAGTATAATCCTAAGAACAGCTAAAGTTTAAACCTTTCCAAGTTGGAAAGAGGCCAGTAGCCCCCATTTTAGCTCAGCCCCTGGCTTGAGGGGAAGTGGGGCTGATTGAAAATCACAGTGAAGGTAGGGACCAGCTTCTTTCCACCCAGATTGGATTGCAGCCCTAGCCAAGGCCCCAGCCCTACCTACAGCAGGGAGGAAGCTGGGGGAACCTGCACCAGCCTCTCTGGTCAACTGCAGGTGCTTTCAGCATATACGAACTGGTTTGTTGAGTGTCTTCACCCCCATTCATGCTCCCTGCCCCCTGCCCCCTCACATAGGAGAAGAGGGGCTGGTGTTTCTTCAGCCTCCCTAGGCAACTGCAGGCATTTTCAGCCCACGCCAAATGGATACTCGGACACCTGTAGCTCCATACCTAGCCCCAATAGGATAGGAAGGAAGCTGTGTTTCCTCAGCCTCTATGGTCAACTGCAGGTGCTTTCTGCCCACACGGACTGGTTTGTTGAATGACTGGGGCTCTACCCCTCCCCCCACCCCACAGGATAGGAGGGGCCTGGTGATTCATCAGCCTCTCTGGGCAACTGCAAGTGCTTTCAACCCACAGATACTAGTTTGTTGGGTACCTGTGGTTCCATCCTCACCCATAAAGGGCAGAAGGGACAGTACTCCCTCAGCCTCTCGGGGCAACTGCAGGTATTTTCATCCCACGTGAATTAAACAGTTGGGCACTCTGGAGCATCCATCCCCACCCCTGGGAGGGGAGGAGGGGGGCTGGAGCTAGATTAGTCTACCTGATCAACTGTAGTCAGTTTTGACCTGCATGGCTTAGTTTGCTGCCCATACCTGCAGCTCCATTACCTCACTGGCAGGGGAGGAAGGGGCATAAAGCTTCATCAGTTTCTCCAGGCAACTACAGATGGTCTTGGCCTACACAGCTTGGATTGCTACACACTGACAGAGAAGAAAGGTGGGAGGAGCTTCATCAGTTCCTGGGACAACATGGGCAGCTTCAGCCTCCACAGCTTAAAGTACCAACTAAATCCTAGGCTCCTACTACACAGCCAACAACAAAGAAAGGGCAAGAAAGCCCTAAATTAAACAAAGAAACAGCACCCAGAATAAGCCAGATGACAAGACATCAACAAAAAATTACAATCCATACCTAGAAACAGGAAGATATGGTCCAAAGGAACAAGATAAGCCTCCAGATGATATAAAGGAGTTGAGACAACTGAGATGATTAGGCTAATGTGACAATTCGGCCAGGTAATTGTGCCCAGTTGTTTGGTCAAGCAAGCACTGAGCTAATTGTAATACAAGGACATTTATGGGCTTTAGTCATCAGGGAGCTTACTGCATAGATGGCTGGTTACGTCTACAATCAACCAGGGAGACTGCCATCAGCAATGAGTGATGTTTTATCTAATCAGTTGAATGTCTTAAAAGGGGAAGTGATTTCAGCATTCAGAGAGAATTTCCCAGCTCATCTTTGGACAGCCAACGTCTCTCTCGCAGAAACTCATCAAGGACCTTCATTGGACTTTCATTGGAGCCCCTGGTTTGCAGCCTGCCTGTGGAATCTGGACTTGTGCATCCCCATGGTCACATGTGAGAATCTTAGGAAATCTCATACTATTACAGATATCGCCTGTTGGTTCTGTTCCCTAGAGAACCCTGACTATACAGCTTGGTACTGGGTGTGGTTCTTGAGAAACAGAGTCTCAAACATGAAATGTCTGAAGTGATTCTGGGAGTTTTGTAATTGGCTCTCTACTCTAATTGGGCCCAAGATTACTAATGAATCCCTTCCAATATGATCCCAAATGTAAAAAGTCCCAAAACTTTTACAACAAAGTTGCTAGAGCTAATAGATTATTTCAGCAGAGTGGCAGTAAAAAGATTAATACACAAAAATCAGTAGTGTTTCTATGCACTAGTAATGTGCAATCTGAGGAGGAAGTCAGAAAAAAATTCCATTTACAATAGTGACTAAAAGAATCAAATATTTAGGAATTAGCTTATCCAAGGACATAAAGCACTTGTATTCAGAAACTACAATGTATTGCAAAAGAAATTTTTAAAAAGACCTAAATACATGGAAGAACATTCTGTACTCTTGGATAGGAAGACTAAATACCATTAAGATATCAATTCTACCCAAATGGATATACAGATTCAATGGAATACTGATTAAAAAATTCACAGTATTTTTTAAAGAAATGGAAAATACAATTACCAATTTATTTGGAAGAGTAAGGAGCCCTGAATAGCCAGAAACATCTTAAAACAGAAGAGCAAAGATGAAAACCTCTCACTTCCAGACTTTAAATCATGTTGCCTAGTTACAGTGGTAAAAACACCATGGTACTGGCATAAAGATAGACAAATAGACCAGTGGAACCAAACTGATGGTTCAGAAACAGACCGTCACACCTATGGTCAAGAGATTTTTTACAAGGCTGTCAAACCCAACCAGCTGAGACAGAACAGTCTATTTAACAAATGGTGATGGGAGAACTGTACATCCATATCCAAAGGAAAGAAAGAGGGCCCTTATCTCACACCTTACACAAAAATTAACTCAAAATGGCACAAAGATCTTAATATAAAAGCTAGAACCATAAAACTCCTAGAAGAAAATGTAGGGAAACATCATCAAGACCTGGTGGTAGGTGATGAATTCTTAAACCTTACACTGAAAGCACAAGCAACAAAAGAAAACATGGATAAGTGGGGCCTCCTCAAACTTAAATACTTTTGTAATTCAAAGGACTTCATCAAGAAGGTGAAAAGGCAGCCCACTCAATGGGAGAAAAAATTTTGGAAATCACAGATCCAATAAGGGTTTGATTTCCACTCTATATAAAGAGATCATACAACTCAATAATGAAAGAGCAAGCAATCCGACTTAAAAATGGGCAAAAGACTTAAAGAGACATTTCTCCAAAGAGAAAATAAAAATGGCCAAAAAGCACATGAAAAGAATGTTCAATATCACTAGGTATTAGGGAAAAGCAAATCAAAACGACAATGAGATATCATCTCACACCAGATACAGTGGCTATTACTAAAAAAACAGAAAACAGTAAATGTTGGAAAGAATGTGGAGAAATAGGAATACTCCTTCACTATTGGTGGAAATGCAAAATGGTGTAGCCTCTGTGGAAGATAGTTTGGTGGTACCTCATGAAGCTAAATATAGAACTTCCATATGATCCAGCAATTCCTCTACTAGGAATATATCCAAAAGAACTGAAAACTGTGACATGAACAGACATTTGCACATTTATGTTCATAGCAGCGTTGTTCACAATTGCCAAAAAATGGAAACAACCCAAGTGTCCATCAACTGATGAATAAACAAATTGTTGTATATACATATAATGGAATGCTATGCTGCTGTAAGAAGAAATGAAATTGTGGCTCATATGATAATCTTAAAAGCAATATGCTAAGTGAAATAAACCAGACACAAAAGGACAAATATTGCATGGTCTCACTAATATGAACTAAATACAAAGAATAAATGCATGGAGTCAAAACCTAGAATATAGGTTATTAAGAAATAAGAGGAGGCCTGAGAAGGAGTACTGATGCTTAATGTATTTAGAAGTTTTAATTAACTTGTGGAAATGGATAGAGTTGATGGTAACACATTATAGTGTGTAGAACTAATGCAGCTGGTTTATAAATGCGATTGTGGCTGAAAAGGGTAGTCTAGGGATGTAAATGTCAACTGAAAGAATGCTAGAGAATAATCTAGGGACTGAATAACATAGTGAACCCAGAGGTGGATGAGAATTGTGGTTAATAGAACAAATAAAAGAATGTCCTTCTGTGAACTAGAACAAATGTACATCACTACTTTAAGGTGGTAAGAATGTGGAGAAGCATGGGGAAAATACAATTAATGTAACCTATGGACTATAGTCAACAGCAATACTGTAACATTCTTACATCAATGCCAAAGATGTTCTGTGTTAATAGTAGGGGGGGTATGGAAAAAATACGCCAAATGTATGCTATAGACCATAGTTAGTGGTAATAGCCTAACAATATTACCTCAAAATTTGTAAGAAATGTTCCACAATGTAGTGTGCTGATGGAGGGATGTTATATGGAAATTCCACATGTCATGACTGTTTTGTAAGTTCACAACTTTAATAAAATTATGTTTTTTAAAAAGAAGAAGTAAGAGCTAAAATCAAAGACCTAACAGCACCATTGGAGGAACTAGAAAAAGAACAGCAAATAAACTCCAAAGCAAGCACAAGGAAAGAAATAAGAGACATTAGAGCAGAAATAAATGAAATCAAGAATTAAAAAAAAAAAAATAGAATTAATAAAACCAAAATTTGGTTCCTTGAAAAGATCGATAAAATTGACAAACCCTTAGCTAGACTGACAATGGGAAAAAAAAAGAGAGAAGATGCATATAAATAAAATAAGAAATAAGAGGGGGGACATTACTACTGACTCCACAAAAATAAAAAAGATTGTAAGAGGATACTATGAACAACTATAGGCCCAAAAATCTGATAACCTAGAGGAAATGGAAAAATTCCTAGAATCATATGACCAAGTTACACTGACTCTAGAAGAAATAGAAGACCTCAACAGGCCAATTACAGGCAAAGAGATTGAATCAGTCATTAAAAAAAAAAAAAAAAAAAACTCTCAACAATAAAATAACTAGTGTTGGAGAGGATGCAGAGAAATAGGAACCCTTGTATATTGTTGGTGGGAATAACAGTTCAGGCACTGAATAGAAAACAGTTTCATGATTCCTCAGAAAGTAAAACATAGAATTACCATATGACCCAGCAATTCCACTCCCAGGTATATACCAAAAAGAATTGAAAGCAGAGACTCAAACAGATAAATGTATACCAATGTTCATGTCAGCATTATTCACAAAAGTCAAAATATGTTAACAACCTAAGTTTCCATTGACAGATGAATGGATAAACAAAATGTGGTAATATGCATACAATGGAATATTATTGAACCATAAAAGAAGTGAAGGGCACTGGTATATGCTACAAAATGGATGAACCTTGAAGGCATCATATTGAATGAAATAAGCCAGATTCAAAAGTACAAATATTGTATGATCTCCCTTTTATGAAATAATTAAAATAAGCAAATGCATAGACACAAAAAGTAGAGTAGTGGTTACAGGAGTAGGAGAGAGATAAATGGAGAGTTATTGCTAAATGACTTTGAGTTTTGGTTTGGGATGATGAAAATAGTATGGAAACAGATAGTGGTAAAAATTACACAATATTGTTAATGTACTTAATGTCAAAGAATTGTTCACTTAAAATCCTTAAAATGATTTTTATTTCATGTATATACAACTAAAAATAATACTTTAAAAAAAATAAAAGAAAAGACCATTCAACAAAGAAAAGCCCAGGACCAGAAGGCTTCAACAGGTGAATTCTTCCAACCATTCCAAGAAGAATTAATACCAATCATGTTCAAACTCTTCCAAAAAATTTAAGAGGAGGAAACACTATGTAACTCATTCTATGAGGCCAACATCACCCTTATACCAAAGCCTGATAAAGATACTACAAGAAAAGAAAATTACAGACCAATTTCTCTTATGAATATAGATATAAAAATCCTCAATAGAATACTTGCAAATCTAATCTAACAGCACATTAAAAGAGTTATAGACCATGACCAAGTGGGTTTTATCCCAGGTATACAACGGTGGTTCAACATAAGAAAATTAATTCATGTAATACATCACAGCAACAAAACATGGAAAAAACAAATGATCATCTCAATTGATACAGAAAAGGCATTTGACAAAATCCAGCATTCTTTCTTGATAAAAACACTTAGAAAAATAGGAATAGAAGGAAACATTCTCAACATGATAAAGGGTATCTATGAAAAACCCACAGCTGACATCATACTCAATGGTGAAAGACTGAAAGCTTTCCTTCTAAGATTTGGAACAAAACAAGAATGCCCACTGCCACCCCTGTTATTCAACATTGTGTTAGAATTTCTAACCAGACCAGTTAGGCAACAACAAAATAATAATAAAAGGCAGTGAAGATGGCATCAGAATAACAGCAGGGCTGAACTCACTCACAAAAACAACAGAGGAAGGGCAATAAACTGTCCAAGAGACCTGCTTTGGGGCTCTGCAGATCAGGAGAGTGCTGTGCACCCATTAAGAGGGCAAGGAACAGAGAGGTGAAGAAGCCAAAACAATAACTGTGAGTTAATAAACCCTGGCAGCTGAGAATGGTACCCATCCCCCATCCTCAAGGTGAACAGCCTGGATAAAACCCATGACTCACTGCAGACAACTGAGAGAAGAACAGATGTCTTTCTCCTTGGGCAGAGGGTGGGTGTGGCAGAGGGCAAAGAGTGGTTTCTTGTCAGTGAATTTGGCCAGAAGAGCCCACTTTGAATCTCAGCTCTGACCAGACCAGAACCATGGGCAAGTGAAGGAGTTGAAAGAGTCACCTCCATGGAAAGATTTGCCAATGAGCACTATGTACTGAACAGTCAGGAAGCTGAAAAGAGAAAAATCACTCTTAGGTATCTCTTATCCCAAGCTCCTGGGAATGGATCTGTGCCCCATTAGTGTGTTCCTGGCCCAATTTTGATAACTTAACCTGGGAAATTTTAAAGACTTAAAATAAGTTGAACCAAAAATCAATGATCTGTGAAACAAAATCACTAGGCAAAAGAGAGAAATTGACAGTCAGAGTAAATTCTCAACATATTTAGATGCCTAGGCATCACAAACCATACAAAGAAACAGGAAGACATGGCCCAGCCAAAGGGACAAGCCAAAAATCCTGACAAGACACAGGATTTAAGACAACTAATCAACAATAATCACACAAATCTCCTAAATCAATTCAAGGAGTCAAAGAAAAATATGACTAAAGAGATAAATGATACTAAGAAGACACTGGAATGAACATAAAGAACAATTTGAAAGCCTGCAAAGAAAGTAACAGAGGTTATGGAAATGAAAGACACAATGGATGAGATTAAAAATAGAATAAATACCTATAACAGAAGAGTTGAATTGATGGAGGGCAGAATTAGTGAAATCAAGGACAGAACATCTGAAGTTGAAAAGACAGGAGAACAGAAAGAGAAAAGAATGTAAAAAATTGAACGGGATCTCAGGGAATAGAATGATAATGCAAAATGCACAAACATACATGTTATCCATGTCCCAGAAGGGGAAGAGAATGGAAAAGAGGCAGAAAGAATATTTGAGGAAATAATGACTGAATATTTCTCAACCCTTATGAAAGACATAAATATAAATATCCAAGAAGGACAATACACCCCAAACAGAATAAATCTGAATAAACCTACTCTGAGACCTACTATTCAGAATGACAAATACCAGAGATAAAGAGAGGATTCTGAAAGCATCAAGAGAAAAGCAATGCATCATATACAAGGGAACCTCAATAAGACTAAGTGCCAATCCTTACCAGAAACCATGGAGGCAAAAAGAAACTGGTATGATGCATTTAAGGTACTGAAAGAGAAAAATTGCCAGCCAAGAATTCTTTATCCAGCAAAACTGTCCTTCAAAAATGACAGTGGGTTTCAAGTCTTCACAGACAAACAAAAACTGAGAAAGTGTGTTACCAAAAGACCAGATTTACAAGAGATACTAAAGGGTACAGCCTGAAAGGAAAAAACAAGAGAAGAATATAAAAATGAAGATTATTAGTAAGGGTGACTTAAAGGAAAAAAAAAAAAAACAGGCAACAAAAAGATATGACAATGGAAAGCCAAAGAATAAAATAGATGAAGTAAGCAACGCCTTTACAGTAATAACATTGAATGTTAATGGATTCAATTCCCCAATTAAAAACATAGATGGACAGAATGGATATAAAAATATGAGCCATCTATATACTGTCTATAAGAGACTCACTCAGACATAAGTACACAACCAGGTTGAAAGTGAAAGATTAGAAAAAGATATTCCACACAAATAGTAATAAAAAAAGATCTGGAGTAGTGATACTAATAACAAAAAAAATTAGGTTCTAAATGCAAAACTGTTATAAGAGATAAGAATGTCTTTATATATTAATAAATAAAGCAATTAACCAAGAAGAATAATTATAATAAACATTTATACACATAACCTGGGTGCCCCAAGATACATGAGGCACACACTGGCCAAACTGAAGGGAGAACTAGACGTCTCTATATTAATAGTGGGAGACTTCAATACTCCACTCCACATTGGATAAAACATCTGGACAGAGGACAGTAAGGAAACAAAGAGCTTGAATAATACGCTACATGAACTAGACCTAACAGACATGTATAGAGCATTACACCACAAAACAGCAGGGTATACACTCTTCAAGTGCTCATGGATCCTTCTCCATGATAGAACACATGTTGGGTCACAAAAGGAGTCTCAATAAATTTGGAAAGATTGAAATCATACAAAGGATCTTCTCTGATCATAATGGAATGAATCTGGAAATCAATAACATGGAAAAGGGGAAATTTCAAAATATATGGAGATTAAACAACACACTATAAAATAATCAGTGGGACAAAGAAGAAAATGCAAGAGAAATAAGTAAATACCTTGAGACAAATGAAAATGAGAACACAGCATATTAAAACCTATGGGGGGGGGGCGGATGTGGCTCAAATGGTTGGGCATCCGTTTCCCATATGGAAGGACTTGGGTTCGATCCCTGGGACCTCCCGGTAAAATAAAAAGAAAAATATAGAAAGTGCGCGGGCACGCCGTAAGGCCCCACGAGTGGGTGAGCCATCTGGCCCCACCGAACCACGCAGCAAGATGATGATGTAACAGGAGAGAGATGCAGGGGAGAGCCAAGACTAGATGCACCAAAAAAAACAGGAACTGAGGTGGTGCAGGTGGCAAAACACCTCTCTCCCACATCAGAGTTTCCCAGAATCGAATGCCGGTGAAGAAAGGAGAAGGATGAGAAGAGAGAGCAGGAAATGGACACAGAGAATTGCCCAACGAATGGACACAAAAACAGCAAAAACAGGGGCAGGGGGTTAAAATGGATAAAAAATTGAAAAAAATAAAACCCTGGAGCAAGGCAGATGTGGCTCAAGCGATTGGGCTGCCACCTGCCATATGGAGGGTCCCGGGTTCAGTTCTCGGAGCCTCCTGGAGAGCAAGCTGACCCGCGTGGCAAGCTGGGCCTTGCGGAGAAGCTGGCTGATGGGGAGAGCTGATGCAGCAAGATGACACACACACAAAAAAAGAGACACAGAGGAGAGACACAACAAAATCAGGGAGCTAGGGTGGCTCAGGCAATTGGGTGCATCTCTCCCACATCAGAGGCTCCCAGGATCAGTTCCCAGTGTCTCCTAAAGAGATGATGAGAAGAGGGGATGGGCAGCGGGTGGATGTGGAGAGCAGAGAGCAAGCACAAGCGGCGGTGAGGGAGGGGAATAAATAAAATAAATCTTTAAAAAAATAGTAAAAATAAAACCTATGGGATACAGCGAAAGCAGTGCTGAGAGGGAAATTTATAGTCCTCAACTCTTACATTAAAAATAAAAAGCTAAAATTGAAGACCTAACTGCATGCCTGGAGTAACTAGAAAACGAACAGCAAACTACCCCCAAATCAAGCTGAAGGAAAGCTATAACAAAGATAATACCAGAAGTATATGATAATTAGAACCAATCAAGAGAGAATAAACAAAACCAAAAGTTGGTTCTTCAAGAACAACAAAAAAATCAACAAAGTCTTAGCTAGAAAGAAAAAGAGAGAAGATGCACATAAAATGAGAACTGAAAGAGGGGACATTACCACTGACCTTGCAGAAATAAGGGAAATCATAAAAGGATAATCTGAACAAATGTATGCTAACAAACTAGACAATGTAGACAAAATGGACAAATTCCTAGAAACACACGAACCACCTACTCTGCTCCTAGAAGAAACAGAAGACCTCAACAAACCAATCACAAGAGATTGAAACAGTCATCAAAAACCTTCCAAAGATGAAAAGCCCAGGACCAGATGGCTTCACAGATAAATTCTACCAATCATTCAAAGACAATCTAATACCAATCTTACTGAAGCTCTTCCAAAAAACTGAACAGGAAGGAATGTTACCAAATTCATTCTGAGAAGCCAACATCACCATAATACCATAGCCAGGTAAAGATACTATGGAAAAAGAAAATTACAGACCGAGTCTTCTAATGAATATAGATGTAAATTCCTCAACAAAATACTTACAAAATGGATCCAAAAGCACATTAAAAGAATTATACACCACAATCAAGTGGGTTTTATCTCAGGTGTGCAAGGGTGGTTCAACACAAGAAAATCTGCTAGAACTTCTAGCACAATACTGAATAACAGTGGTGACAGTGGGCATCCTTGTCTTGTTCCCGATCTCAGAAGGAAATTTTTCAGTCTTTCGCCACTGAGTATAATTCTAGCTGTGGGTTTTTCATATATGCACTTTACCATATTGAGAAAGCTTCCTTCTATTCCCATCTTTTGGAGTGTTTTTATCAAGAAAGGATGCTGTATTTTGTCAAAATGCCTTTTTTGTATCAATCAAGAGGATCATGTGATTTTTCTTCTTCAATTTATTAATGTGGTTTATTACAATAAGTAAATGGCCATCATCAAAAAAAAACAGAAAACCACAAGTTCTGGAGAGGATGTGGAGAAATAGGAACACTCCTTCATTGTTGGTGGGAATGTAGAATGGTGCAGCCTCTGTGGAAGAAAGTTTGGCAAAACTTCAAGAAGCTGAATATAGAACTGCCATATGATCCAGCAATCCTCTTACTAGCAATATAGTCAGAAGAACTGAAAGCAAGGTCACAAACTGACATTTGCACACTGATGTTCATAGAGGAATTATTCACAATTGCTAAAATATGGAAGCAGCCCAAGAGCCCATCAACTAATGAATGGCTAAATAAAATGTGGTATATACATATAGTGAAATACTATTCAGCTATAAGAAGAAATGAAATCAGGATGCATATTACAACATGGATGAACCTTGAGTACATTGTGTTTAGTGAAATAAGCCAGAAACAAAGGACAGATATTGTATGGTCTTACTAGCATCAACTAAATACTATGAGTAACTCCCGGAAGTGAACTCTGGAGTATAGATTACTAGGAAATAGAATGTGGGTTGAGAATGGCTGTTGCTCAATATATGTAGAATTTTTAATAAGGTTTATTATAAAAATGTGGAAATGAATAGAGTTGATGGTAACACATTATAGTGAGTATAACTAACACTGCTGATTTATAAATAAGATTCTGGATGAAAGGGGTAGTCTGTGGATATAAACGTCAATTGAAAGGAAACTAGAGAACAATCTAGGAAATGTGTAACACAGTGATTTGGGTGGTGGATAAAGATTGTGGTTAATAGTATAAATGAGAATGTTCTTTTACAAAGTGTTAAGAATATGGTGATACACTGGGAAATAACTAATATAATTTATAGGTGATAGCTAACTGTAATATTGTAATATTTTTGCATCAAAAGTAAAGAAGATATTATATCAATTCTAAAAGACAACTATAGGGAGGTATGTGGAAGTTGAGGTTATTTTATGAATCCCAAAAAGAGAAAGATTGTTTCCTCTGGGTGTGATACACTTTGATTGCGTTAAATTCAGCTGAGGGGCCATTGATTAGATTACTTCATAAGATTTTTTTTTACATCAGTAAGGTGTGACTCAGGTTTAGTCCCCACCCCCTTGCTGGGTCTGATATAAATGGATTCACATGGACAGACAGGCACACACAAAGAGAAAGCTCTGTCATTTTTGATCCTGCCATGTGACAGAAAGGAGAAGGCTCAAACAGCTGAGGCCTCAGGGAGAGATGATCCATTTGTGTGATAGCTTACAACTGAATTTGGGAAGACAGCAAAACGGCCGAGACTGATATACGAAGCCCTAAGAGACAAGCCTTATGCCAACATGCAACTGAAATGGGGAAGAAAACAGAGCAGCTGAGCCTGAGAGAGGAAGCCCAGAGGGGAAAGCTGAAACCTCACAGAGATGGGTGGCCATCTTGCTTCCCCACGTATCAACACACCGGAATCAAGAGTAGCTAACATTGGTGAGAAAGCATCTCTGCTGATGCCTTGATTTGGCCTTGGAACTATAAGCTTTTACCCCCAAATAAATCCCCATTATAAAAGCCAACAGATTTCTGGTACTTTGCATCAGCACCCCTTTGGCAGAGTAAGACAGTGATTCGTGTTGAGTCTCCACCCTCTTGCTGAGTCTAATATGAAGGGAGACACAGAGACTCAGAAAGAGGGAAAAAGGGAGCCGACATATTTGATTCTGCAATGTAAGAGAGAGGATTGCTTAAGCTTGAAGCCCCAGGAGTCCAGGCCCTCGGAGCAGCTCAACAGAAGACCAGCCCTGCTATATGCCTGATAGCTCACAGCTGAACTTGAGAAGAAAGCCGAGACTGGTATAGGAGGCCCAGAAAGAGACAAAGCTCTATGCCTGGTTGCTCACAGCTGAGCTCCAAGAGAAGGTAGGTTCTGGAAGGGAAGGCAGAGACCTCTGTAGAGATTGGTGGTCATTTTACTTCATCATGTGGCAACAATGCCAGGATCAGAGGTAGCTGACTGGTGAGAAAGCACCTCTTATGGTGGCTTCATTTGGACTTTTCACAGCCTTGGAACTGAGCCAATACATTTTTGGTACTTTGCATCAGCAGCCCTTTGGCAAACTAAAAGAGGTGGGTTGGGGGGGGGGGCAGGAGAAATGCACCAAATGTAAGATATGAGCTATAGTTAGTAAGTAATATTTTGACGATGCTAATTCATAGTTTATAACAAATGTTTCACAAATATGCATGGTGCTGGTACTGTGGTGTATGGGAGCCCCATATGGTGATATGCATGTTTGCTTTGTAAGTTCACAAATTTTACTCTATACTCATTAGTTATGTATATGCATGTATGTATGATATACTTCAATAAGTTCTTATTTTAGAAAAAGAAATAAAAGACATCCAAATTGGTAAGGAAGAAGTAAAACTTGCACTATTTACAGATGACATGATCCTATATATAGAATGTCCTGAAAAATCAACATCAAAGCTACTAAAGCTAATAGATGAATTCAGCAGAGTGGCAGGGTACAATGTCAACAAAAATCAGTAGTGTTTCCATACTCTAATAATAAACAATCTGAAGAAAATCAAGGGGAAAAATCCATTTTCAATAGCAACTAAAAAATATCTAGCAGTAAATTTTATTTTTATAATTATTTTTTTTATTTTTAAAGAAAGTTTAGATTACATAAATGTCACATAAAAAATATAAGGGATTTCCATATGCCCCCCTCCCTCCCCCTCCCACACTTTCCCACATGAACAACATCCTTCATTAGTGTGGTTTATTTGTTAAAATTGATGAATCCATATTGAAACATTGCTACTAACCATGGACTACAGTTTACATTATAGTTTACATTTTGTCCCACACAATTTTGTAAATTATGACAAAATATACAATGACCTATATCTGTCACTGCAATGTCATGCAGAGCAAATCCAATGTCCCAAAAATGCCCCCATATTACACCTATTCTTCCCCCTCCCATCCCTCAGAACCTCTGGTGGCCACTGTCTTTATATCAATGATAAGAGTTCTTCCATTGCTAGAATAATAATACCTATAGTAGACAATAATAAGTCTACTTTAGTCCATCGTTCATTCCCCATCCTTGAGGATTTGGGGGTGTTGATATTCACTCTGCTTCAGATTAAGAGGGGGTTTAGATCCCATGGGGCAGATGGATGGAACTATCTTGCTTGCAGTCACAGACACTCTCTGTTCCTTGGGATGGGCATTGTCCATCATCATCTCCTTGTTAATTATCCTGTGTGAGTCCAATGAACTGGAAAGTAGGTGTTGCAACTCTCCTGAAATGTAGGGCTCACCTGGCACATGGACAGACCAAAGAGTTAAGTCTCTGGGACATATATTTATCAAGTATAGTGCTAATTATAGGTTCAAATAAAAGGGATAGAAGAGGCATGTGTAGAGAAACTGTAAATAAGTCTAACTCTGTTACACTGGGGAGCATAAATTTCTAGGAGTAAATTTAACCTAGGATGTAAAGGACTTGTACACAGAAAGCTACATAATATTGCTAAAAGAAATCAAAGAAGATCTAAACAAATGGAAAGACATTCCATATTCATAGATTGGATGACTAAATATCATTAAGATGTCAATTCTGTCCAAATTGTTTTGCAGATTCAACACAATCTCAATCAAAATTCCAACAGCCTACTTAGCAGAAATGAAAAAGCCAATGATCAAATTTATTTGTAAGGGTAAGGGGCACTGAACAGGCAAAAACATCTTGAAAAAGAAGAACGAATTTGTAGGACTCACACTTCTTGGATTTAAAACATATTACAAAGCAACAGTGCCCAAAAAAGCATGTTACTGACACAAGGATAGCTCGACCAATGGAATCAAATTGAGAGTTCAGAATTAGACCCTCTATCCTATGGCAAACTGATTTTTGACAAGGCTGTCAAGTCCACACAATTGGGAAAGAATAGTCTCTTCAACAAATGGTGCTAGTAGAACTGGATATCCACAGGCAAAAAAAATGAAAGAGGACCGCTATCTTACACCATATATAAAAATTAACTCAAGTAGATCAAAGACCTTAATATAAGAGCCAAGTCTATAAAACTGCTAGAAGAAAATGTGGGGAAACAGCTTCAGGGTCTTGTGTTAGGCAATGGTTTCTTAGACTTTACACCCAAAGCACAAGCAATGAAAGGAAAAATAGTTAAATGGGACCTCCTCAAAATTAAAAACATTCTCAAAAAAGTAAAGAGACAACCTACTCAATGGGAGAAAATATTTGGAAACCACAAAACCAATAGAGTTTAACATCTAGAATATATAAAGAAGTTCTACAACTCAACAATAAAAAGACAACCCAATTAAAACACAGGCAAAAGACTCGAATAGACATTTCTCCAAAAGAGAATACTCAAATGGCCAAAAAGCACAAGAAAAGATGCTCAACATCACTAGCTATTAGATGCAAATCTCTGAGCCATTGTTTACCTGTTTTGTTTTTAAGTGGAACTAATGCCATCAGATCAATAAGATAAAATAAACATCCATCTCTTGGTGGTCAACCATCTTCATTTATGAACAAGAATATAGAATGATATCTAGGCAGCACCTAAGACTCTCTCTCCCTCCAAACTACCTTTTGCTTTGCTTTTCTTCCCCTTCTTTGTCCACTCTCTTCTTAGGAATTTTCAGCCAATCCAAACTTTAGAATAGTTGTGGGGAGAAGTTGACATGGTGGATATGTTTCCTATGGCTGCCATAACAAATTACTACAAACTTGGTGACTTAAAACAACAAAATTTATTCTCTCACAGTTGTGTAGGCTAGAAGTCTGAACTCAGTGTGTCAGCAGAGCCATGGGCTCTATGAGAATTTTCTTCCTTGCCTCTTCCTAGCTACTGGAAGCACACATTGACACTCCTTGGCTTGTGGTAGCATAACTTCAATCTGTCTCTGTCTTCACCTGGCCATCTTCCTTCTTTGTCTCTTTTTGTCCTCACATTGTGCTTTCCTCTCTGTGTCTCTTCTTTTCTTCTCCAATATGATCTCATCTTAACTAATTACACATGCAACAACTCTATTTCCAAATAAGATCATATTCTGAAGTACTAGGGGTTAGGACTTCAACATATATTTTGAGACACACAATTAAACTCTTAACAGGGGTTTTGCTGCCATTGAACCCCACTGTGCCTTCCCAGAGCTTCACAGAAACTTCATCACAAACCACAGAGCTCGGTGTAAAATTTTATTGGCATTAGCTTAGCCTTGCCACTGATCACCACCACATTGAGACGAAGAACTACTGTTGTCAGATCTTCCTCAAATCATATTCTATCACTTATTTAAAGAATTGAATAGTACCCCAGAGGAAGGCATTTGAAATCATTTCTTAATGACAAAAGCAATATATTCACAGGGGTATGCTCTTGCCAATTTAAAAGCTGCTTTTTGGTATAATGAACTTCACCTCTAGTTGCTGTTTTGTTTTAAATGTTCCTCTTTGAATGGCCCTTCTTTACCATTTCCAAGCCTAAGAACTATGGGTTATATGTAATCAGACATCAATGTTTTAGTTGCCCTCAATTAGTAAATGCATAACCTGGAAATTCTTGAAATTCTGGTAGTTGCTCAAGACAAAGCCAATAAATAATAGGTTATTAAAAAGCCTCAAGTAATATTAGGTGGGTTTCTTTGGGTACACAAGATATAAGGAAACAACCTTTTATGTTACAGAGTCAAAATGTCCCAGCTAAACCAAATAACAACCATATTATTTATTAGCTTAAAAAAGACCTCGGGGAGCGGATATGGCTTAAGTGGTTGAGTGCCTTCTTCCCACATGGGAAGTCCTGGATTTGGTTCTTGGTGCCTCCTAAAAAAAAATAAGAAACAAACAACAAGCAAACAAAGGAAATAACCAACTCAGGGGAGCTGATGTGACTCAGGGGCTGAGCACTGGCTTCCCACATATGAGGTCCAGGGTTCAATCCCTGGTCCTGGTATCTGACCAAAAAAAAAGACTTAGTCATTTAAATCTATGTCATTCATTTGTTTATAAACATTTTGAATACTTTATATATGAAAACCTTTAACTTTTTTTATTTAAGCATAGGTAGAGGTCATATAACAAATCAGCTCAACTAACTGAAATATTAAGGTGAGAATATTAGGGTGGTTTTGACTTATTGAATTTCAAATTAGTGGAAGATTTGCCCCAAAAAAAGTTCCTTTAGCTTTCTGTGATGGTTTGAAACTGTATGTACCCCCAGAAAATCATATTCCTAAAGCTAATCCATTCCTGTGAGCGTAAACCTATTCTAAGTAGGATCTTTTGATTAGGTTACTTCAGTTAAGGTGTGGTCCACGAGGTAATCAATCCTCTTATTGGAGTCCTTTATAAATGGGATGAATATGGAGAGAGAAAGAGAAAGCCACAGAAGCAAGAAGCTGAAAGCAATGAAACCTGGAAGAGAAGGGAGAGACCAGCAGATGCCGCCATGTGCCTTGCCATGTGACAGAGGAGTCCAGGATCACCAGCAGCCAATCTTCGGGGAGAAAACATTGTCTGATGATGCCTTAATCTGGACACCTTTCTCAGCCTCGAAACTGTAAGCTTATAAGCTAATAAATTCCCCCTGTTAAAAGCCAACTTATTTCATGGTATCTTCTTTCAGCAGCCTAGCAAACTAAAACACTTTCTACCTTTATTTTATAATGCCATCTTACACAAATCATCCCAGGTTTCTATCCAATTCATATATCACACCAAAAGTGCATAACATTTTTACCAATGATCTCTTATCTTAAAATATCATTCTGGCTTTATTGCAAGTGATATGAATTGAGGGGTAGAATAAGGGAAGTTAGGCTGATAGCACTTTCATCATATGTACACAATATGTACTTTTAAGAAATCCAGAAAAATTGTATTGGAAATTTACCTCATTTCTATAAGCTAAGCAAGCAAAATAATTTTCCATATTTCATCATGATGTCCAAATGCTTTAAAGCATGTGGCTTTTGATTTACTATACTATATTATTGGCACTCTTTTTTTTAAGGTTTACAATAGTAGATTTTCTTTGTCTAGTAAAAATGTGGGGAACTCAAAATGCAGGGAATTAGAAATAATCCTATGAGTCTGCCTTCACACATAAAATATCCAAGTAAAGTGACTTCTCCTCAAACCCACACATCAGAGGTTGAACTTCAAATGCAGCCCAGTTGTCTGAACACTCCCCACTCCTAACAAATGTTCCCTCTTTTCATGTTTCCACAAACTAAACACTTTCATTCCTTATATTTAAAGTGCTGCAACCCTTAAAGAAAACCTCTGCAGAGTAAAACACAGATGGGGAAATGCCTGAAATGTAGCAATGTAAGCTTTGGTCTAACCTGGGACTCATACAGTTGCCCTCTTTTTTCCTTGGCGATCCCTCAACCTCATTTGTTTCACTAACACCTTCCAAACCCTTTTTTTTTTTCCTTTCTTTTTCCTTCTTCTTTTTTTTTTTTTTTTTTTTGGTAAGGTATCAGCACCAGGAATTGAACCCTGGACTTCATATGTGAGAAGCCGGCACTCAACCATTGAGCCACATGGGCTCCCCTGAGTTCTTTATTTATTTGCTTGTTGTTTGTTGTTTGTTGTTTTTAGGAGGCACGGGGAGCCAAACCTGGGACCTCCCATGTGGGAAGCAGGCATTCAACAGCTTGAGCTACCTCCGCTCCCCAAGCCCTTTCTAATATCTCGCATTGCATGTGCGACAGTGGAAGAGAGCCAGGGCTTTGGAATCAGCAGGCCTCAATCTGAATCTCTGCTGCCCCATTTAGAAGCTGTGTGATACCAAGAAAGATTCTTAATTTTTCTGAGCCTCAGTTTACTCATCTGTAAAAGTGGGGATAATAGCACCAACTGAATAATCTTCATGAAATTACCAAAGGAATTGACCTATGTGATAGAAACTGGCCCATAATAGATACTCGGTAAACACTAGTTCCTCTTCCCTGGTTTGAGGAATTCAGAAAGGATAACAATGATTGTATCCATAAACGCATACCATTTGACCACCAAAAGCCTTTACCTTACCATTTGAAATTAAAGTTCAAGAGCAGCATACTAAAGAAAAGAGACTAAACTTTTAGTCCCTTCCTCAGCCAAGTTCCTACATTCTTAGACCCAAGAATACTCTTCCCAAGAATTTCCACCACCTCTCCCCTAATTAATGAAAACACCAACAATCCTGACATTTGTTTGCTGCTAGAATATACCAGTGACTTAATCTTCAAATAAATTTAATATAATCAAATGTATTCAAAATGAAGTATAATTTAGTATTTTTTACTTATCAGAAGGTAAGACCTTGCTGTATCTCAGTTTGCTGATGGGAACATCATTAGTAATTTGAACTACAATAACATTCTGGTTATTTTAACTTGACTGGCTTTTTGGAGCTGGATATATAAGAAGTGTACTAATACTCATGGGTGATCAAAAGAGTAAGAGAAACACAAAGATTACAGTAACAATAAGGAAATATGGACACATAACAGCAAAGTAGAGTGTTTATATTTTGTAGAATATCAACTTTCTGTTCCTTTTCAATGATATTTCATCCTACTTCAGAATTCCAATCACCAGTTTAGCCACATTCTGAAAAATCATTTTCCTACTAGACATTACATTGGCTCCATCGAGTTTAGAAGTACTTAGGGAGATATCTTATATACTATCTGGGATGAAGAAATAAAGTATGTTTTCATTTCCTTAGCAGTTATAAATTTACCTAATGATAGCAGTCCAAATTAAGCAGAAATTAAGATAAAATTATTTGAAACATTTGGCAATGTTTGTATTTTAAGTCCTCTTGATAATATTAAGCTATCTACAATTGAAATCCCAAATCATATGAAATAGTCACTTGCTTTAAAAAATGCTGGATTTCTTAGTCTGCATTGTAAAAAGATATTGTAAGGGACCAAGTGCAGTAAGCATGAATCTTACAAAACATTTGTGGAATGAAATATGGGAGGAATTTCTCTGGTGTATTTCCCTAAAATGAACCACACCATAAAAGTGGTTATAACACACACACATATAAATGTCCCTGGGCCCTCTTATTGTTGAATTGTTAGACTTGCTATGTTGTGAAAGAGTTGAGGAGCTCCAGCTGGAGACTTTCCTTTCCTCAACTATTACTGAAGCTTTTGTTTAATTACGTAGTTGAATTGCTGTAAATAGCAACAACAAAGTTTTATCCCATAATCGCTTGAAATACAGATTTTTGGGAAGCCTATTACAGTTTGGAGGGATCTTCTGAAATATAGCATTCTACCTGGCAGCTAACCCCAGGGATTAATGTCCATTCAATTTCCAGGTCCCCCCTCCTCGATGTGTTTGTGCACTGCACACTGACAACTGAAACATGTTTGTAGTACAAACAGTACTTTGAATTTGGGGTTTAAATCCGTTCAGGGTTTCTCATGTAGTTGGAATGTTGGCATGACTGAGAAAACAAAAATCAACTTTAAAAAAAAGTTGGTTCCTCCAGGAAGAGAGATTATGATCAAGCTTGACAAATACACTGTAACGTGAAAAGGGCAGCAAGGCTAATTCTGTTAAGCGATTGCTATAGGCCTTTGCTAGTCTTAGACTTTTAGCCTTTTGCTGCAAACAGGGTAGGCCTTGTTAAACTGTCAAGTCGACAATCTTATGTCCAAAAACTTTTGATAACTTTAAATCTGAAGGCTTTGTTTTTCTGATGTGGTTTTTCAGCAGAAAAACTCAAAGTGCTCTGGGGATTTTCGTTTCCAAGGCCATGCTAACACTTAGCAAATTCAATGGGTCATCATTTGCTGAATCCAAGCTCAGAAACTGGATTCTAAGGGGAAATGTAATTAAATAAAATCATCAATTTGGATATTGCAGAGTGCTCTGCTAATTTATTTTGGCTGGTACTTTCTTAAAGTTTGCATCGTATCTGTTTTCACTGGACCATCTCAGAAACTGTGAGGCTGGGTTACAACCTAATCCACAGCGTGGCCTTACCTTCCTACTGTTGGGGCATTTGCAACCAGGTAGTCACCTGAACGCTGTGGGCATGTCTATCCAGCTTTTTTACTACCTTAACAGTAATTTTAAAAGTAGCCTCCAAAATCTCAGGCTCAGTGCCCTACCATATAAGAGTTGAAATTGCTGTCATTTGATGGACACAAATCAGCAAGTCTCTTTCTGTGCATATTTAAGTTCCTGCCATATGTTAGACCTTCTACTAACTATGCTAGTTTAACTATGCTAAGAAAAATAACCTCACAGTTGAAGGTTTCTAAAAGTGACCATATATGCCCACCATCTCCAACAGAACCCTCAGCTAAGCATGTGTCCTAAGCCGATTCTTTCATTTCCTCCACCTAGATCAATTTATCAGATTGGAGTGGGTGCTAATTTTGCATTTCTAACAAGCTTCCAAAAGGATTATTATGACTAATGTTTGAGAACTCTTCTAGACCATGGCTCTCAAACCTGGTTGCACATTTGAATCACCTGGTGAATTTTAAAATACTGATGACCTAGTACCACAGCAGACCAATTAAATCAGACCCTCTAGGGGTAGCAGTAATTTTTTTTACAAGATCCCCAGGTGATTCTAATGTGCAGCCAAGGTTGCTAACCACCAGTCTAGGCAGCAAGCCCCACGGAATTCTCAGGAGATAGAAATCACTTCCAGCTGGGGTGGTCAGATGCTCCCTTCGATTTTTTTCTCATGTCTTGCAAAAGACGTTATGTTCTCTTTGGAAAGTGTCTGTGTATGTGTTTATTATTGTTTTAAAAAAATAACATATTTACACAGCATCCATCCAAGAAAAAGTATTTTTATAGACACCACTTAATCTCATTTACCCTTAATTCATTCATTCCTGTAATACAATTACAAGAAACTTTTATTGCCATCCCAATTGCAGATAAAGCAGAAGAAAAATACTTTGCCTAAGATCACACAGCAAGTTCATTCTAAAAACCTGACTTTTGGAATTGCTTCTCAGAAAAAAAAAAGATTCTTTAAACAGTGCTAGTTGAGATCTTAACTATTCATCCTAAAAATTATTCAAATATACAATTAGCACACCCCCATCCCAGAATGGACTTTCTTTGGGCTTTTTGTTTCTCTTCATTGTAAAGGAGGGGATATCCTAAAGGGTCAACAATTTCCTGCTTCAATAGGTCTGGAGTGGGGCCTGAGAATGTTCATTTCTAGTAAGCTCTCATGTGACGCTGATGCTGTTGGTCCCAGGATCACTCTTTGAGAACTGCTGATCTGGGTGCCAGGTAGACTTCCAGCTGTGCATAGGTACCGGGTGGTGCAGGTGATGTCTTGGCACCAGAGAGCTAGAAGAGGCCACGTTAGGTGAAGATGCTGGCTGCAGACCAAGGATAGGACTCCAGACCCTGAGTGGATCTAAGCTAACACAGCAAGACCCAAGCTACAAGGAACTGCAGTGCCAGGCAGATCATCAGAACAGGGCTTCCTTCATAAAGGACAATGACCAAGACCCTTCTACTGGATGTAGGTGCGAGGTGAGCTCTTGACCTGAGGAACAAGGCAAAATGCAGTGTAGGCACTTCAGTGCAAGGGCAGAGACTTGATGTCCAGTCACCCAAGCTACTAAATTAGGAAGTCTTAAAGTTCTCTTGATAAGGATAATAGTAGAGTAACAAAAGGTTCTGATTATCCCAGGACTTTTCCGGTTTTAGCACTAAAAGTCCAGAGTCTGAGAAATCTCTCAGTCTCAGTACAGTTACGCATCTGAAAAGTGAGCACAGAAGACTGGACCCTCCTGGTCAGGTAGCCCCAGCCATAAGAGAAAGTGCAGTGGAAATAGGAGGGGTCATCCCGAAGGAGGCACAGAACCAAGGCAGTCATTTCAATCTATGGCCTCAAGAGAGGACAAAAGTGGCCTATACATGCTGACATGTATTGGCTTTAAATGGTCAAAAAACTTCTGGCCTGCAGTTTTTTAAACTCATGAAAGTGGAAAAGTTCAGCACATACAGATACATACAGACACCCCTTAAGTGAAAATCACATCACTGCCTTCAGAGGATCATCACATACACTTAGAATCCCATTGTAAGGATACCCTTTAAGGGCTCTGATAGACACACAGACACACAGATACACAGACAGACCACACACACACACAAACATACTGATATCAGCAAAACCATTTGTAAATATTAGCAAAGTCTCCTATGTTCTTTTAGTTCCCTCCAGAAAAAAACAAACAAAAATAAGCTAAATGAAATGATGGTTGAAACATTAGAGACCACTTAAATCCAGGGAAGGAACTTCTCTGGTTAGAGTTTGAACCCCACCTAAGATCCTTAGTCGCATCAGCTAGCCTACCAGAGCCATTTCGGATTGCTTCCATGGCTGAAGGTTAGTTACTATTGCACCAGCAAGGGGGGGCATGAAGGCCATCATTGACAATAGCACATCTTACTAATAAGGCTAAAGGCATTCTTCTCTGAAGTCATCCACACATTGTAGAAAATAAATTAATAGCAGAAAACTTGCTAACAGTATCAGGATCATCACGAAGCAAAGTGCACAAACCAACATAACGAACCCCAAGGCAAACCCTGACCTATTCCATTCCTCCCAGCAACCAGGTAAAATTATTTCCTACATGGAAATAATCTCTCAGTCACTCTTTAAATAACCCCTTTGGTGATGCACTTCATCTTAAGTGTGTTAGAATATTTTTCCTTTATCCCAAGTGTTCCTGGTGGAGAATTCCTGCATAACCAGTGTCTTCGTTTTGCCTGAGCTGCTATGGCAAATACCACATGATGGGGAGCTTAAGAATAAGAGTTTGTCTCACAGTCTTGGAGGCTGGAAGGCTTGATTTCCCCCAGGGTCAGAAGCGTTCTGGCAGGCTGGCAGTCCTTAGGGTTCCTTGGCTTTCCTGTCACATGCTGAGGCCCTCTACTTTCTCATACAGGTTCTCACTGACATCCAGCACCCAGCTCCTCTCTGGGGCCTTCTCTCTATAAGGCCTCCAGTAATAGGATTAAGACCCATCCTGGTGCCATTGGCTACACCTTAACTAAAAATGATATCTTCAAAAGTTCCTATTTGCAATGGGTTCACACCCACAGGAATGGGATTAAGATTAAGAACATGCTTTTTCTCTATGGCGCCTAACTCAATCTGCTACAACTAGGGCCTTTAAAATGCAAGGATATCCTTCCTGAATGAGCCAAGCCATCCAGTAAGCTGAAGCAGAGGGGTCTGACAAAGAGCCCCTTACAGAGCTTAAGTGGGGTTTCATAGGAAAGTGGAGAAGATTGGAAATCTCCCAGATAATCTGGGAGAGAAGGCCAGAAGAAACATGAGCTTGCTCATTCATTCTGTCATTCATTTAGCAAATATTAAGGTCAGCTGTATGCCAGAGCCGGCACTAGACAGCTACAAAAATTAATGGACTGCTATCCTGCTACTGGTGCAAACACAAATTGACAAATAATATCAGTAGATCTAAGATGTTGTATAGTAGAGAGATATAAGCAAACCCCAGAGAAGTACAGAAGAGGATTTTCCCCAACCTATACACTGTTTTCAGTGCAACTAACTGTTTTGGCACCTAACAGTAAAGCCCTCCCTTTTCAGAAGCTAATTATTTGAGTCACTCATGGAAAAAAATAATAATAATTCCTTTTCTAGTTAATATTTGAATTGAAAATGGCACCTAGGGAGAAAAATTAATATTGAAGAGTACAACCACCATATTTAAATATGAAAGAGAGATGGTTGTGTCTAAACAGAGTTGAAGTTAGATTAGGAGCAATAGAGAGAGATGAGAGGCTGATCAGAACAGGATTATGAATGTTAGGTTGTATATATAGTAATAGAATAATTTTTTTTAATATTCTGTGGTCCTGTACTATACAGTGAACCCTAAGTTAAACTATGGACTAGAATTAATAGTAAAATGATAAAACTGTTATTTCATCACTTATAACAAATGTACCAAATATCTAACCAATGCAAGGAGTTAATAATAGGGTGGCCTATGGGAATCCTGTATTTTATGCATGCTTGTTGTGTAAACCCATAACTTCTCTAATATTTTTTTTTTTTTTGAAAACGGTTGATTCTAAGAGTGATAACTACTATTTACAGGTCATTTACTATGTGCCTGGCACTATACTGAGTACTTTACATACTCAACCCTCAGCCCTTGCTATGTGACAGACAACATTCTCATCATCATTTCCCAAATTGAGAGAAACAAAGCAGAAAGTGGTTAACTGGCTTGCCCTGGGCCAGTCAATGATGGGGCCATGAATTGATCCCAGATGTTCGAGATCTTAACTACTATGTTGGAACCACTTACATAGTGAATTTTATAACTTTTATATTAATTTTTATTCTATTATTATTATAATTTCATGTATTTGGTTTCTGCTTTGATGGGCTCTTATGAGGAAATACTTGTTGCTTTTGATACTCCCTTATTTGAGTTGATAATTTACAATGGCTTTATTTTTTTTTTACTAATTTTTTTATCTTTAAAGAAGTTTTAGATTACGTAAATGCTACATAAAAAAATATAAGGGATTCCTATATACCCCACTCCCTCCTCATCCAACACTTTCATACATTAACAACATCCTTCAGTAGTGTGGTACATTTGTTACAATTGATGAATCCAAATTGAAGCATTGCTACTAACCATGGACTACAGTTTACATTACAGTTTAGACTCTATCCCACACAATTTTGTAAGTTATGATAAAATATACAATGGCCTGTATCCATCACTGCAATGACATGCAGGACAAATCCAATGTCCTGAAAATGCCCTGATATTACACATATTCTTCCCTCTCCCATCCCTCAGAACCTCTGGTGGCCAATGCCTTTACATTAATGGTAAGAGTTATTCTATTGCTAGAATAACAATAAGACTTATAGAATAAGTCTATAGTAGATAATAATAAGTCTACTTTAGTCCATTGTTCATTCCCCAATCTTAAGGATTTGGGGATGGTGATGTCAACTCTGCTTCTAATTGAGAGGGGGCTTAGATCCCACGGAGCATATGGATGGAACTATCTTGCTTGCGGTTGCAGACACTCTCTGTTCCTTGGGATGGGCATTGTCCATCATAATCTCCTTGTTAGTTGTACTGGGTAAGTCCAATGACCTGGAGAGCAGGTGTTGCAACTCTGCTGAAATTCAGGGATCAACTGGCACATGGATGGACCAAAGATTTAAGTCTCTGAGACATATATTTATGAAGTATAGTGCTAATTATAGGTTCAAATATAAGGGACAGAAAAGCCATGAGTAGAGAACCTATAAATGAGTCTAACTCTCTTATACTGGGGAGTATATATTCCAAAGTAAGGCCCACTGACAGTACCAAATTCCTGCGCTGTCTGCCCTGCTTATAGTTTCTGGATGTCTCTAGAACCCTCAGGAGCCCCACTATTGGAGGCACTGTTTACTGTGGCAGTCATTGAGATCCTGCTGAGACTTGCATAAGCATAATCTCTGGAATGACCTCCCGACTCACTTTGAAATTTCTTAGCCATAAAAGCTCATTTGTATTTACCATTTCCCCCTTTGGGTCAAGGTCTTTTTCCAGATGCATTGCTAGCTGGTGCTTGGTAATAATCCCTTGGTGCCAGGGAGGCTCATCCACAGGAGTCATGTCCCATGCCGGAGGGGAGGGGTGTGGGAGAAGGTAGTGCATATATATTCTGTGTTTGGCTTAGAGAGAGGCCACATTTGAGCAACAAGGAGGCTTTCAGGAGGTAACTTTTATTATATACTCACGCAGTATATAATACTAGGCTAAGTTTCAATTTCACAAGTAAAGGTTCATAAGTACAATCATCAATATCAAGGGCCTGACATAATGTTCTGTCTTCCTTCACTAGGCACTAGCCTTGCACTCGGAGGATTCTTGCTGTCCTATTAGAGAATGTAGCAGAACTCCCCAGGATGGAAATTCAATATTCTTTCAGTTACTGTGTGGATCTCCACCCACTGAGACAATGTCTCATGAACACTTGAACATATTCATATGCCTTAGAGGCATGCCCCAGGTGAACCTTTTCCCATGCATCCCCCCCATCACTGACACCCTACACCAGTGATCAAGCCCCACCATTGCTGTGACCCTTCTGTGATCCAAAACCTATCCCATAATGAAGCGAACAAAATAACCAAATAAAATTAATAAGTAAATGAAATAATCATTTTAAAAATAACTAGTAATATACAAAAAAAATTTTTTTTTTATTTTAAATGCTAAAAAAAATTTTTTAGACATTAGAATTGTTCAGCATGATCTTGCAATAACAGATACAGGCCACTTCAAATTTCGTCAAAACCTATAAAAGTGTATGGTCCAAAATGCAAACCATAATGTAAACCACTGACCACAGTTAGTAGCAATGCTTGCAACAAATGTACCATCTGCATGTAAAATGCTATTAATAAGGGAGAGGTGAAAAGGGGGAGGGTGTTGAGTATATGGAACTCACCTGTATTCTCTATATGATTTTTCTGTATCCTAAATCTTCTTTGAAGATGAAAAAAAAAAGACACTGGGGCAATATATGGAAGAAAATGTCACTGTACATTCAATGGAATTATTTTTAAACCAATTCCAACCATAAGATCTACAATTCATTGGAGGCTTGGTCTAAGCTGGCATATGCGATTTCCTTCCATGCCCACAGTTCCTCGAGTGGGGTGTGTGTGTATGTGTGTTAATATTTATATATTTATATTTTTATATGTATACATATAAATGTAGATTAAGTAATTTACCAGAGGTTACATACACACATAAGCTATTAAAGCTTAAGCTGCTGGCCCCTTATTAGCACATGCCCCTTCTAAGGTCCTAGAATGGACCCTACAAACATGTTAACATGGTTATACATTCTTGTGCATATTTTTCAAAGAGGGTCTAAAAACTTGCATAAGCTTAAGATCCACAAAGCCTGATCCACTCTCTGCAGACTGTAGCTGATGGAAACAGGATTTGAAGGCAGGTGTGCCCAATTCCAGAGAACAAGCTTTCACACACATTAAGTAGGAAAAAATAGAGTGAAGCAGCAAGATTTAGACAAACATGTTGGCTTAGTAATTTCCCCTCACTGTCACCAGAAATTTCTACCTAACACAGGCGGGAGAGAATTGATTTGAGGGAGCCTGGTTCTCTCCACTAACAGAAGTCATTTTAATGCTTAATGTCACACTGGGAAGTACAGAGTGGTCGCTGACTCTAAGACCTACTAGGTAAACACTCACAATAGTGATGCCAGTTCTGGACAACACATTTGGAAAAAAAAAATGGAAGACTTGGCTTTTTTTCCATATTGAGACGCTACTGGACACTAAGGTAAAGCAAGCCACAAGCAGATCTAGTTTAGGGAGCCCTTGGACAGTCAATCCTCTATAATTCCAAAGCAATGAAGAGAAGTAAGTCCAGTGTTGACCAGCCACTGATAGAGAATGTTCCCTTTCCTTCCAGAAACCCCATACCTGCTTACCTTACATGTTTCTATTGTGCTCATTGGTCTTTTATCCAAATCACTTTCTAAAGAGCCCCACTCAGCTGCCATAATGTTTTGATTTTGTTAACTCATTAAGACCCAGAATAGCATCTTTCTTTATAAAGTACAAATGTAACATTTAAAGTAATGAAAGTACATACGGTGATAAGTATAATTGGGTAGAATAGGTTGAGAATGAGTGACTAACAAGAGCTTTATTTTTAGTGGACCTATATCCCTTTGCATTTTTGGTGTTTTTCAAATATTAATGGGCTTAAAGTTTATATATGGGGAGTCTGTAAAATTGCTGATTTCTAGGACTACTCCTAGAGGATCTAAGTCTGTAGGCCTGGAGTGATTCTCAAGAAACTTGACTTTTTAAATAATGATTCTGTTGAAGGTGATCTATGGGTGCCCCTTGAGAAACTCTTCTTTAGAACAAGTGAAAGTGATAAGTTCACAGTAAGTTCATAAGCACCTACCATTACCCAATTCTTGTTAGTTGTGATTTGCCCCTGGGTATCCCATTTTCAGCTGCAACAAAGTTCCATGGATTTTAGTCATCTAGTTAGGAGCGTTGAATATGTCCTTTCAAAGACGTATTTTCCTTAGACCAATCAGCATACAAGAACCCATGTTCTCTTCATGTTCCTAGAACTTTGGAAAACAGAGATGTGGTTCCCTCCAGAGCCAAAGTTTTACCAATACTCAATGTAATGGACATGTTTCATTCTGACTGACTGGCATGAAACACCCTGCTCCCTTGAGAAAAGCCCTAATAGGTTACAGACAGAGCTTCCACCTCCCACTATGGAAAACTAAGAGGCAGAGGAATTGCCTGCTGCCTAAGAGATGGGCCATTCCAGTGCCAGGGTCTTAGCCATGCTTTGCCTCCCTCATTTTACAAAATTCTTGCCAGAGCTTGGTCCTCTAGTCTTTGAGTTATCCTCTACAGGCTATTAAATTATTTTTGTACTTAAGTTAATTGGAGCTGGAGTTTGTTATTTGAAAACAAAACCCCTAGTTATGCTGCACCCATACTCATAGTGGAAATATCTTTAAAATGTTAGGAAGGGAGGGAGGGAGGGAGTCAGTTTAAAAAAAGAAAAGGTAAGTGGTAGAAGGAAGAAAAGGATGGCAGGAGGAAGGCAGAAAGAGAGGGAAAAACTATTTCGCTCATCAATGGAAAATAAACTTTTAAAATGTGCATTTTCTTCCATTCTAATTTCCTTCAGGCTCAACATTATGAGTTTATGGGTAAATATCAACTCGCAGGGTTTGAGGGAATGCAACTTGATGTCATAGCTACAGAAACAGCAGCAGCTTGATGATTAAAAGTTATAAAAAAACAGCCTTTCAAACAGTGACTGGTCCCTGCGGTCCAAATGCCAAGTACTGTCAGACTTGTGTTCCATAGCTGTCTACGTCTGTGTCGTTTTCATGATCTGTGCACAAATTAAAGGAAAAAGGAAAGCAACTGTTTAGATCAGATTTCTTTTTTTCCTTTAAAAAATATTATGTATAGTATACAATTGTTTACTCTATTAAAAACATTTGCAGAAGGGAGCAGGGCTTAATTTATTAGCACACTGCTAAAGGGGATTTACTAATGAAGCTATTTCTTTTTAAGAGGGATCATATATTTATGTAGAACTTCCAGACTTTAAAAGCACAATTACTCTGCCTCAGGCTTTTGATCTTTATTTTTTCAGCATAAACCCAACATAGCAGGACCCAGACACTGGGCATTTCTTCCTGGAGTCACTCTGCCTTTTTATCAGATTTGGACTAAAGTATCCTTTCTTGGAAATGGGACAAAATCTCACCTTGTAGGACAAAACATTCTTGAGTCAGTACAAAGAGACACAGTGATATTTCAGGATGTGGTTTTAGCCAAAGGTGATATGACTACAAGGCTGGTTTGAAAGGGGACAAATCAGGGTTTATCTTGACTACATTCCCATTACCTGGGACTTCCTGCTCTTTTCCCCTCTCCAACTCTCCAAGAGTGTCAGGTACCATTGATGTAAGTAATTAGTAATAAAAGCTGGAAGGAAAAGTATTGGAACACTGGAGCTCTTCTGAGCATAAATATAATAATAGTAGTAAACTAACAAAGGCATCGCTGAATTGAGGGCAGGCTCCATAGCATCAAAGGAATCTGTAATGTGATATTAATCGAGAAGACTGTTCTGAACTACAGTGACTGTTTTGAGAGACTTTGTTTATAGAACAAAAGCATAACATTCAGTGATGCCTTTGCTAGTTTACTGCTATTTATTATATATGCTCAAAGGAGCCCCATATGGTATGCATATTTGTTTTGTAAGTTCACAACTTTTACTACACACTTATTGTTTAGGTATGTTCATGTATGAATGATACACTGCAATAAAAAAATTTTAAATGAAAACAAAAATTATGCTCTACCTAAGAGCCATTAACCCTCCCTTTCTCGTAACCTGGATGACAAATATTCACAGTCTGGGTCTTTAGCCTGTCTTACTTTTCAATCACTGGAAAATCCAACATACAGGTGTTGCACTGCATACAGCGGACTATGCTACCCATAATCATTCATTCACTGATTCATACATTCAAGCAACAACTATGAATTGAGTGCCTGCTAGCAAGGAACTCAAATTCAGATTCAGCTCCTAGTTCCTGCGTCACAACCACGTGCTAGGTGTTGAACTAAACCCTTTAAGTGGATACCTCTCATAGGCTAGGTAGCGAGCTAGTTTCTCTAAAATGTTATTTCCTGTGATCTTCCTAACAACCTCCGTGGTAGGCATCAGCATTTTCAGTTCACAAATAGGAAACAGAGACTCAGAAAGGTTAAGTGATTTGCCTTTTTCTTGCATTCTTTATTTTGAAATGTTTAAATTGGTAAGATTGCTTTTAACTATAAAAATTTTTATTTGTGGAAACAGGGAAATAGGCCATATACATGCACGTTTAGCTAAGAACAGAAGCTCTGGAGTCCAGTTGCCTGGGTTCAAACACTGGTCATTTCTTATCAGCTATGGAAACATGAACATCTTACTTTACTGGGCCTTGATTTCTTCATCCATAATATAGGCAGTGTGTATAAAAAAATCTGAAATACACTAAATATTTTTTATTCAAACAGTTCAAAAGGATATACAGTTAAACTCATCTCTGCCCTGCTGTTTCCCAATCCTCTCTTCCAGGGAATAACCCCTCTGTGGTAGATTAAATTATGTACCCCAAAATAGACATGTTCTTAATCAATACTGTGTCCCTGCGGGTGTGAACCCCTTGTAAATAGGACATTTTGAAGATGTTATTTTTAGTTAAAGTGTGGCCCAACTAAATCAGGGTGGACCTTAATCCATATTATTGGAAGTCTTATAAAGAAAAGCAGAAAAAGCCACAGGAAGGAGCTAGAAGTCAGCAGAACATGGAAGAGCAGAAACAAAGAAAATGAGAACCCATGGGATGGGAAGCAAAGATGCAAGCCAAAGGGTCCCTAAGATTGTGGCAAGCCTGTCCCTGAATCCTGCAGACTTTGGGAAAAATGTAGACTTTGGACATGTAGCCTTCCACACTGCAAGCCCATAAATTCCTATTGTTAAGCCAACCCATTGTGTGATATTTGTCATAGCAGCCTGGCAAACCAAGACACCCTAATGTCAGTTTCTTGTATATTCTTATTAAAATATTATATGTATACACAAATACACACACACATGAACACACACATAGATATATATATAATTCTGTACACATATTAACATATTATTAGATATATGTGTTTTCCTTTTTGCACAAATATACACACCTTGCATTTCTCCTTTAAAATATTTTGCAGATATTTATATATTGACACATAAAGACTTACTACATCCTTTTATAAATGATGTACAGTACTCCATTTTATTGATTCTCCCTAACTTATTTAATTAGACCCCTACTGGAAGACATTCAGGTTATTTTCAATCTTTTGCTACTTCAAAAATTGTTGCAATGAACACCCTTGTACATACATGTAAGACTTTATCTGTAGAAAAAACTCCTAGACTGAATTGTGTGTTGAAAGTATGTACATTTTAGATTGTTACAGTTATTGCCAAACTGCTTTCCAAATATATTGAACCATTTATATTCCCACCAGCAATGCACAAGAGTCCCTGTCTTCCCCGACCTTGGTCAAGAAGTGCCTTTGCCAATCGAATAAGTGAATAATGTCATCTTATTGTAGTTTGAATTTGCATGTGTCCTGTGAATGAATTGGGTGTCTTTCCGATGTTTTAAGCTATTTGAATTTCCTTCACAAAATTCAGTTTAGGTCATCTGCATAGAAGACGGTTACTAATGTCTGAATTCTCTTCCTTGTTCTCCTGTAGATTACTCTTTAGTGGTTGAAATTAGCAATATATATTTTGAAATCTGATGCTCCTGAGCAATAAACTTCATGGCAGTTTGCAAGGAAAAATGTAACTATATTTACGTTTTAAAAATTACTATGGCAGGTGGTTGGGGAGAGAAGGCCTGAAAAGATTTTGACTTGGTGCTATGGCCAATGGATAAAAGTAAATAAATAAATAAATAAATAAATCCTTTTAAAAAATGTATAGGGGAAGAAGATATGGACTATAGTTAGTAGTAATACTTTAACAATGCTCTTTCATGATTTGTTAACAAATGTTTCACAACAATGCAGGGTGTTTGGGGGAGAGGGGGAGTGATGTGTGGGAGCCTTGCATGATGTTATGCATGTTTGTTTTGTAAGTTCACGATGTTTACTGAACACTTATTGTTTATGTATGTTCATGTATGAATGATATACTTCAATAAATTGTTTAAAAAAAAAAAAACCCACTCACTTTCTAGCAGTGTACTTGGGTGTGGGGGAAGGGGCACAAAAATGCTTTTTTGCTGCTGGTATTGCTTTGTTTTTGGATGAGAAACGTTAAGACGTTTGTCGTCGTCACACAAATACTATGTATCTGCCTTGTACAATTTTCTTGGATCATTGTAAATTGGGAGCATGCGCCTCAAATCCCAGAAAAACATTTCTCCTCTCACTAACTAAATGCCCTATTGCCTAAATCAGAACATTTCAGATCGACCGTCTTGCTGCTCACATGCAGCCGTACGTATTGAACTAAATATCTTTATAAAGCTGTTGAGCTAAATAATTTTTCAAATACACAGTTTCATGGTAGTTAGGCGCTCAGGCTTTGAAATGGACAGGTAAGTTTTGAATTCTGACTCTTCCATTTTCTCGCTGTGTAATTGGAGGTAGGTCACTAAACTCCTTTTAAACTTCTTTTAAACATGTTCGTCTGTAAATGGGATTAGTCATAGTATCTACCTGCATAGGAAAGAGTTAACACAACAGGACTGAGTTGCTCAAACCTTGCACATTCCCAAAAAGGGCTTGTTTTCATGACTGGCCCTTAGTCGGCTCCTGGGAATTAAGCTCTTCAAATGTTCCAAGAACTAAAAGTGTTTTGCACACTCAGGGCCTTGAACCGCATGGTAACAGTTTGTCTAGATAGTTTGTGTAAACATTGTGATTTATGGGGGGTCTGGAACTTCAGTGACTGAGGTTAGTCACTCAGGCATCATGAGGCTACACGACTGACCCTGATAAAAACCCTGGGCTCCTAAGTTCAGGCAAGCTTCCCTGGAAGACAACACTTTATATGTGTTGAGGAATTGAGGACATCTTATTGAGAGGACTCTTGGAAACTTGCATCTTGTTTCCTTTGGACCTGGTCCCGTGCATGTGCATGCAATTTTCCCTTTGGCTATATCCTTTCACGATAATAAACCGTAACCATGAGTAGTATAACTTCTGAGTCCTTCTAAGCAAATCACAAAACCCGAAAGATGTCTCGGGGAACTCCAAAATAGTACTTCAAACGATTATTATGAAGATCAAATGAGATTGTGCATATCACACACTTGGCACAGGGTATAGCCCAAAGCATTCAGTGGGTGTTATTGACATGATTATATATTATCAATTCATATAAAATTATACCTTATTTTATGTCATATATAATAATATAGTTGGGTTCTTAATATTCTTAATAAAAGATTGGAAAAATTCTTGCTTGTCTTATGTTTCCTTAAGCATATAGTTACCTCCCTCACCCTTTATTGATTTGGCTATGTTTCCACTGAACATATGAGCTAAAATCCTAAACTCTAAGACTATCAATATATAAGCCATGAAATAATTGGATGTGTGTTAGAAATTGGCCTGATAGTGTTTGGTTGCTCTTTCTACTGCTTCTTCCAGATACATTGTAAAGGGTGGCATCTGGAAATTATTCACTCGTGTGGCAGACACCATGGCTTGTCCCATGCAAAGTCATTACCCTTTCTACCTGGCTAATGGAAGTCCAGTTTTTTCAACAACAATGTACCCAGCCTCAAGCAATGAACTTTGACTGGTCCAAACCAAAGTCAGTAGGGCCAGACATTTTTTTCAGTGATTGATTTAGGGTGGCCATGCAGAATAGTTGTGAATGATGAGACATAGATGGAATAGCCCAAGAGATTTGCCGGAAATTATTTTCCCTCCTGATTTTATAAAGGGAGGCAGACAGACACTAGGAGAGTCCCTTTACCCCCTTTTCTTCTTACCTTTGGAAATGAATGTGTAAAGACCTGATGTTTGGTGCTGCAGCTGCCAACCCGAGTCCATGATGGAGACATCAGGAACACACTGGAGATGGAATAAAATGGAAAGAGAGTGTATGGATTCTTGATTTTTAAAAAATCATTGTGCTAACTACAAATCTCCAGACGTTTTTAAGTTAGAAAAATAAATGTCTATTTTTTTCAGTCACTCTTGGCTGAGTTTTCTCCTTACTTATGTCTAATAGTATCCTGGTCCAGTGGTTTCAACATGTGCTCTGTAAACACAAGTCTGACACAGCCCTTATCTGGGAATTCTGAAAATGTGACACATGTACAATTAAAATTTAAGGATATTCTTTCAAGAGAGAGACTCAAGTAATAACAAACTTCAAAGAGGACCCAGGTCAATTATTTTTGTAAAATAAAGAAGTTAGAAAGAGAAAATACTCTACTCTTTCAGACAGGCTTAGGGTCTCAATGCAGGTTAAAGGACTTCTTGATTATAACATGACATTCTCTGTACAAATAAGTGCCAATTCTGCAGATGTGCCAGCTCTGAGAGGTATGTTTTATATTTACGTTGTGGATATTAATATGCATGATCAGAAAACGAGAAATGAAGCTGATTTTACATGACATTATCCTTTGTCAATTTCTCTAAAGGGCTTTGTGATGCACACAGTGGTAAAATGTATGCCATATAATGTAAAATGAATGTTTTTTAAGGGAATCTGAATGTTTACTTAAAAATAAAATATGAGATGTATATTTATATACACCATTATAGAATATCATAGGTGTGACTGTTTAAAAATAGATTATAAAAATCTATTATTTATGTGTAAAAGAACACCTACTTCCAAAAATGTGAGACTATAAGAATAACCAAAAGTATATACATATATAAAACTATGTGTGTGTGTGTGTATATATATATATATATACACACACACACACACACACGCACGTACATATATATATACACAAATAGCAAATCTCTAAATTCCAAAGTAGTTGATTTGGCAAGCTTTGTTTGAATTCATCATTGGGAATTTCATTCATAGTCATTATCTTGTGATTTTGAATATCCTCAGCAATGGCTAATCATCCTTTGTAAATGGAGAAGGGAGAGTTTTCCTTAGCTACTGTTTTGGTTTGCCAAAGGGCTGCCAATGCAAAGTACCAGAAATGTGTTGGCTTTTATAAAGGGTAGTTATTTGGGGTAAACGCGTACAGTCCCAAGGCCATGAAATGTACACACTGATGCATCAGCAGAGATGCTTTCTCACCAAAGTCAGCTACTGTTGATCCTGGCATTGTTGCCATGTGGTGAAGCAAGATGGCTGCTGTGGCAGTTTGAGATTATTGATGAATCCCAAAAAGAGAAATCTGTTCTTTGAAGTGTCATGCCCTTCAATTGTATTAAATTCAGTTGAGGAGCCTTTGATTAAAATTACTTGATAATATCAATTTACAGCTTTTGATGGGGCTACATCAGAGGGTGTGACTCAGGTTGAGTCCCCGCCCCCTTGCTGGGTCTGATATAAACAAACACTCACTAAGGAGACACACCGGAAGAGAGAGCTCAGACATTCTGATCTGCCCAGGTGACAGACATCTAAAGCCCCTGGGAGAGACGAAGCATTTTGCCTGATAGCTTGCAGCTGCCCTTGGGAAACTAGCTTAGACTGATTAGGAAGCCCTGAGAGGCAAGCCTATGCTAGGAGAGAGAGAAGACTCCACTTAAGCACAAAGCCTCAAGAAGCTGGGCCCATGGAGCGTCAAGAGGAAGAATTAAGCCCAGAGGGGAAGGCAGAGACCCACCAGAGATCCGGGACCATCTTGCTGCTACAAGTGGCAACTGACTTGGGTGAGACAGCATCCTTGAGTTGTACTTTTTATGGACTTGTAACTGTAAGCTTTTATCCCAAATAAATACCCTCTTTAAAAGCCAACAGATTTCTGGTACTTTGCATTGGCACCCATTTGGTGGACAAATACAGCTGCTGATCTCTGTGAGGTTTCAGCCTTCCCCTTCGGGCTCATTGTCTCCTCTTGAGCTGTATCATGGGTCCAGCCTCTTGGGTTTTCATGCTTAAGTGATCCTGTAGTCCTCTCTCTCCTGGCATAGGGCTTGTCTCTTAGGGCTTCTCTCCTTACAGCTCAGCTGTGGACAAAACTGGAGTCTTTTCTCTCAAATGACAGAATCAAATATGGCAGTTCCCTTTCCCATGTGTGTCTGTCCCTGTGATTCCGTTTATATCAGACCCAGCAAGGGGGCTGGGACTCAACCTAAGTCACACCTCATTGACGTAGTCCAATCAAAAGCCCTAAAGCAGTCTTATCAAGTAATCTAATCGAAGGCTCCTCAACTGAATTTAATGCAATCAAGGGTATAACACCCAGAGGATTAAATTAGTCTACAAGCATAGTAGTTCTCTTTTGGGGATTCATAAAAGAATTCCAAACTGTCACAACTACCAGTCTCCTTTCTCTCCACTCCTAACATTAACCTCACCTTCTGTACTTTTCTCCCTGCTTATGTAATCCTATAAAGAAATGTAGATGTAAATTTTCTGTAGGTAAGTATTATTGTTTATTTTTAAAGATTATTAAGATTTCTTCAGGGAAGCGGCTGTGGCTCAATCAGTAGGGCTCCCGTTTACCATATGGGAGGCCCCGGGTTCGGTTCCCGGGGCCTCCTGGTGAAGGAAGCCCGCCCGCGCGGCGTGGTTAGCTGACCCGGCAAGCACAAGCAGCAAGGGGGGGATAAATGAATAAATAAATAAAATCTTTAAAAAAAAAAAAAAAAAAAAGATTTCTTCACCTTACTCTTCTTACTCAAAAATACCTTGCAGGAATCACTACACATCAGTAGGTATAGCACTAATGTATTATTTTTTTCTTGTTTTTCTTTTTTCTTTATTATGTGTTCTTTTTAATGAGATCTTTTGCTACTATAAACACATAGTCTTACATACTGATGCCTTTCTTTCTATGGAATGGGGTCCAAGAACTGGAATTGCTGGGCCAAAAAGTATACATATTTTTTAAAAATTTAATAGATGTTGGCAGATGGCTTTCCCAAAACCTATAACACCTCATATTTCCACCAGCCATGAGAGTAATCTTTTCCGTAAATCCCCACCAACAATAGATATCATCACTCTGTTTAATTTTTGTCAGTATGATTGGTATAAAATGACATTTTATTTTTACTTTAATTTGCATTATCCTTGCTAATAGTGAATCTCAGAATCTTTTCATATATTTGTTCACCACTTGGATTCACTATTTTTTGCCTATTTTTCAATTGGGTTGTTTCTCTTTTTGTCAAATTTTTAAATATAAATACAGATTAATTACAAATATTTTGTTCTAGATTGTATGTGTGTGTATTGACCTATTCATGGTATCTTTTGTCTCATCAAGCTTCTTAGCTTTTATAAATTCAAATATGTCTATCTTTTCCTTTATTGCATCTGGATTTCTAGTCTTGGAAAAGATGGTCTTGGTCCATAAAATTTTATACATTTAGTTTTCTAGATCTTCTTGCAAGAAGTTTATAATTTTAATTTGACCACATATGCTTTTCAGCCATCTGAAATATATATATATAAATGTAGAATAAGATAGGAATTCACTTTTTTCTTCCAGATGGATAATCAGTTGTCCAAATATCATTTATTAAATAATTGACCCATTTCCCACTAAAATGAACTGCCACCTTGGAAATACATTAAACTATTATATATACTGGGTTCTATTTCTGGATTGTCTATTCTGACTGCTCCTTTACCAATACCACACTGATTTTGATAGAATGGTTTTATTATACATACTAATATCCATTAAGGCAAGATATTTCACTGCTTTCCCTTTGCATATTTTATTAGCTATTCTGAGCATTTATTCTTCGATATGAACTTTAACCTTTTTTGACCAATCATCTCCCCAAAATGTGATAATTTTAATTTTAGTGCATTAGGTTTATAGATCCATTAGATTTATCTTCTTAATGTTTGTGATATTAAGTGTTCTTAGTCATCATGGCTTGACTTTCCATTTGTTAAAGTAGAGAAAAATTATTGATTTCTATAAATGTATCTTGTATCCATCCCCTTACCAAATTTTTCTTTTTAAATCTACTGCTATTTATTAGAGTATCTTGAATTTTTTAGCTGTATGGTAATATATTCGTTTCCTAGGACTTCTATAACAAAGTTCAAACACTGGGTAGCTTAAAACAACATGAATTTATTGTCTTACAGTTCTGGAGGTTAGAAGTCCAAAATCAAGATGGCAGCAGGGCCATGCTTCCTCTGAAGTTTGGAGGGGAGAATCTGTTCCGGGCCTCTCTCCTGGCTTCTGGCAGTGGATTGCTGGCAATCCCTGGTGTTCTCTGCTTCCAACATCAATGTTCTCCCCTCTGTCTCTCTGTGTCCAATTTCCTCTTCTTATAAGGACACCAGACATATTGAATTAGGCCCACTCTAGTCTGGTTTGGACTCATCAAAACTAAGGATCCTATTTCCAATTAAAATCACACTTATGGCATTACAACTAAGTCTCTCAGAATTTGGGTTCTACAGTAATGGGAGAGATCTGAGCTAGGTGTGAATTATGTAGGATGTTGCATTTGGCAGGATAGTAGGGGTAGCAGGGGTGGGGATAGGGGCTTTGTAAACTATGTAAGGTTTGGCTAAAGTTTACTCTTATGTGCTGGCTCTAAGAAGGTCCCCTTGGCTCCTCTCATGATTGCTTATCTATAACAGTCAATAAAGCATCCTCGGATGCTGCCAAAAAAAAAAAAAAAATCACGTTCATGGGTTAGGGTGTTAAGGATTGAACATATCTTTTGGGGGGATACAATCAATCCATAACAAATAATATCATCAGCAAAAAAATAATTTTGTCTCTTTTTCCACAGTTTATATATTGTGTTCTTTTCTTAGCTTATTGCATTCATTAGCCCTTCCATGCCAATATTAAATAATAATGATGAAATGGGTATCCCTATTGTGACGGTTAGGCTAATGTGTCAACTCAGCCAGGTAATTGGGTCCAGATGTTTATTCCAGCAAGCACTGAGCTAATTGTAATACAAGAGCATTTATGTACTTCAATCACCAGTGAGTGGATGGCTGATTACATCTGCGTCAATCAAGGAGATTGCATCAGTAATGGGTGACGCGTTTATCCAATCAGTTGAATGCCTTAAAAGGGGAAGTGATTTCAACATTCAGAGAGAATTTCCCAGCTCCTCTTTGGACAGCCAACTTCTCCCAGAAACTCATCAAGGACCTTTCATTGGATTTTCATCTGAGCCCCTGGTTTGCAGCCTGCCTGTGGAACCTGGACTTGTGCATCCCCACGGTCATGTGAGAGACTCTTTTAAAGTCTAATATTATTGGCAGATCTCTCCTGTTGATTCTGTTTCCTGAGAGAACTCTGACTAATAAAGCTTGGTACCAGGAGTGGTTCTTGAGGAACAGAGTCTTAAACATGGGATGTCTGAGGTGGTTCTGGGAGTTTTGTAATTGGATCTCTACTCTAATTGGACTCAGGGGTACTAATGACTCTCTTTCCAATAATGAGGTTGCTAACAGTCCATGGCGTGAGCTGCCAATAGAGATACGCAAAATAGCATCACCAGATTCCCCTACTTCCACGCTTATAAGAAACAAGGATCTGGGTGAGAGTGTTTTCAACACCTTAACAGAATTTTGTAGAGTGAAAAAATATAATGATGTTGGCTGGCTCCTCCTAGATACTCTGGATAAAGTTACAAAAGAAAGAGATGAGCTAAAGTCTTCAATTTTGAAACTTAAATGACGCATGAATGATATAAAAGTTTCTACATGTGCCTTGAAAGAAAATCTTGTCTCCTGTAGCCACAGACTTGAGATATCTGAGAATCAAACCCAGACTCTCATTGTACGAGTAGCAGAATTACAGAGGAAACTAAAATCTCAACCTCGCAGGGTTTCTGCAATTAAAGTGAAGGCATTGATTGGAAAGGAGTGGAACCCCGAGGTTTGGGACGGAGACATATGGGATGATGATAATATTGGTGGGGACATTGGAACCCTAAACTCTGCTGAGACTTTACCAGATAAACCTGCGATGGCCTGTCCTGTGGAGACCACACCTTGTCAACCTTGTATCATCCAGCCTCCAGCCTGCCCCAGAGAGTTTGTACCTCCTCCCAGCCACGAGGCAGGTACCAACCAATCTCCAGCATGCACTGCCCAACTTCCAGTCTGCCCTGAGGAATCTGTCTTCCAACCCCTGCCTGAAGAGATTAATCCTATCTCACCAGAAGAAAATGCAAAGGAATGCCCTCAGGTCAGTAGCCTCCAAGACATCTCTAATCCTTCTCCTTACCCACACCCCCCACCCCTCTTGTCTTTGAGACCCATTACTAGATTAAAATCACAACAAGCCCCCAAAGGTGAAATACAAAGTGTGACCCATGAGGAAGTATGCTATACTCTGAAAGAACTGCATGAGTTTTCCAACTTATATAGACAGAAATCAGGGGAATATGTGTGGGAATGGATACTAAGGGTATGGGATAATGGTGGAAGGAATATAAAGTTGGATCAGGCTGAATTTATTGATATGGGCCCACTAAGCAGAAATTCTGGATTCAACGCTGTAGCTCGAGGGGTTAGAAAGGGCTCTAACAGTTTGTTTGGGTGGCTGACTGAAGCATGGACCAAATGATGGCCTAGCATCTGTCTGATGTTGAGATGCCTGATTTGCCGTGGTATACAGTAGATGAGGGGATTCAAAGGCTTAGAGAGATTGGAATGCTAGAATGGATTTACCATTTGAGACCTGCCCACCCACCCCAGGAATGTCCAGAGGACACACCTTTAACCAGGACTGTGAGGAATAAATTTGTAAGACTAATTCCATCTTCTCTGAAGAGCTCGTGGCTGCTCTTCTCTGCAGTCCAGATATTACTGTAGGGGGTGCTGTAATGGAATTGGAATCCTTAAATATTATGGGGATGATCAGATCTCTGTCCGGTAAAAGTCAAGTATCGGCAGTTAATCGCCAAAGGCAAGGTGGGCGTGGCTACTGCAATGAAAGACAGATTCAAAACAGCACACAGAACAGTCTGAGTCCCATGGAATTATGGCGTTGGCTAATAGATCATGGGGTACCCAGAAGTGAAATACATGGGAAGTCTACTAAATTTCTTCTGGATCTGTATAAGCAGAAGAGTTCTAGGTCAAGTGAACAAATTCCTAACTCCAGTTACAGATGCAGAGAATCACGGCCCCTTAATCAATTCCCAGACTTGAGACAGTTTACAGACCCAGAGCCCCTTGAATGAGGAGAAGGCCAGGTCCCTTGGGGAAGGATCCTGTTAAACTGCCCAAAATTTATACTGTTAATCTTCCTCCCACCTTTCCCCAGGGAGACCTATGTAAGGCCTTTTGCCAGAGTAACTGTGCATTGGAGAAAAGGAAATGATCAGACATTTCGGGGATTATTAGACACTGGCTCAGAAGTCACATTAATTCCAGGAGACCCAAAACATCACTGTGGTCCACCAGACAGAGTAGGGGCTTATGGAGGTCAGGTGATTGATGGAGTTTTAGCTCAGGTCCGTCTCACAGTGGGTCCAGTGGGTCCCCGGACCCATTCTGTGGTTATTTCTCCACTTCCAGAATGCATAATTGGAATAGACATACTCAGTAACTGGCAGAATACCCACATTGGATCTCTGACTTGTGGAGTGAGGGCTATTATGTTTAGAAAGGCCAAGTGGAAGCCTCTAGAACTGCCCCTGCCTAGCAAAATAGTAAATCAAGGGCAATACCGGATTCCTGGAGATATTGCAGAGATTAGTGCCACCATCAAGGATGTGAAGGATGCAGGGATGGTGATTCCCACCACATCCCCATTCAACTCTCCTATTTGGCCTGTGCAGAAAAAAGATGGATCTTGGAGGATGATAGTAGATTATTGTAAACTTAACCAGGTGGTGACTCCAATTGCAGCTGCTGTCCCAGATGTGGTATCATTGCTTGAGCAAATCAACACTTCCCCTGGTACCTGGTATGCAGCTGTTGATCTGTCAAATGCTTTTTTTCTCAATTGCCATTAGTAAGGACCACCAGAAACAGTTTGCTTTCAGCTGGCAAGACCAGCAGTATACCTTCACTGTCCTGCCTCAGGGGTATATCAGCTCTTCAGCCCTATGTCATAATATTGTCCACAGGGACCTTGATCATCTCTCCCTCCCACGAGACATCACACTGGTCCATTATATTGATGATATCATGTTGAAAGGACCTACTGAACAAGAAGTAGCAAAGACTCCAAATTTATTGGTAAGGCATTTGCATGAGAGGATGGGAGATAAATTCAACAAAAATACAAGGTCCTTCCACCTCAGTGAAATTTCTAGGTGTCCAGTGGTGTGGGGCCTGTCGAGATATCCTTTCTAAAGTAAAGGATAAGCTGTTGCACCTGGCCCCTCCTACAACCAAAAAGAGGCACAAGGCTTAGGTGGCCTCTTTGTATTTTGGAAACAACACATTCCTCATTTGGGTGTGCTACTCTGGCCCATTTACCGAATGACCAGAAAAGCTGCTAGTTTTGATTGGGGACTGGAACAAGAGGAGGCCCTGCAACAGGTCCAGACTGCTGTGCAAGCTGCACTACCACTTGGACCATATGATGCAGCAGATCCAATGGTGCTGGAAGTTTCAGTGGCAAATAGAGATGCTGTCTGGAGCCTTTGGCAGGCCCCTGTAGGGGAATCACAACACGGACCCTTAGGATTTTGGAGCAAAGCCTTGCAATCCTCTGCAGATAACTACTCTCCTTTTTAGAAGCAGCTTTTGGCCTGCTACTGGGCCTTAGGAGAGACTGAATGCTTAACCATGGACCATCCATCAAGTTACCATGAGACCTGAGTTGCCTATCATGAGCTGGGTATTGTCTGACTCACCAAACCATAAAGTTGGGCATACACAGCAGCACTCCATAATAAAGTAGAAGTGGTATATACGAGATAGGGCTCAAGCAGGTCCTGAAGGCACAAGTAAGTTACATGAGGAAGTAGCCCAAATGCCCATGGTCACCACCCCTGCCATGTTACCTTCTCTTTCCCAGCCCACAGCTTTGGTCTCTTGGGGAGTCCCTTACAATCAGTTGACTGAGGATGAGAAAACTCGGGCCTGGTTTACAGATGGTTCTGCACAATATGCAGGTACCACCCGAAAGTGGACAGCTGCGGCACTGCAGCCCTTTTCTGAGACATCCGTGAAGGATAGCGGTAAAGGAAAATCCTCCCAGTGGGCAGAGCTTCAAGCAGTGCATCTAGTTGTTCATTTTGCTTGGAAGAAGAAATGGCCAGAGGTGCATTTGTACACTGATTCATGGGCTGTTGCCAATGGTTTGGCTGGATGGTCAGGGACTTGGAAGGAACATGATTGGAAAATTGGTGACAAGGAGGTCTGAGGAAGAGGTATGTGGATAGATCTTTCTGAACGGGCAAAAAACATGAACATATTTGTGTCCCACGTGATTGCTCACCAGAGGGTGACTTCAGCAAAGGAAGAGTTTAATAATCAAGTGGATAAGATGACCCTCTCTGTAGCTAATTCTCAGCCTCTTTCCCCAGCCACTCCAGTCATTGCCCAATGGGCTCATGAACAAAGTGGCCATGGAGGTAGGGATGGAGGTTATGCATAGGCTCAGCAACATGGACTTCCCCTCACCAAGGCTAACTTGGCTACAGCCACTGCTGTATTAGGTAATCTGCCAGGAGCAGAGACCTACACTCAGCCCCCGGTATGGCACCATTCATCGAGGTGACCAGCCTGCTCCCTGGTGGCAGGTTGACTACATTGGGCCACTTCCACCATGGAAGGGGCAGTGATTTGTTTTAGCTGGAATAGACACACTCTGGCTATGGGTTTGCATTTCCGGAACACAATGCTTCTTCCAAAACTACCATCCATGGACTTACCGAATGTCTTACCTACCGCCATGGCATCCCACACAGCATTGCTTCTGATCAAGGAACCCATTTCACAGGAAATGATGTGTGGGAATGGGCACATGCCCATGGAATTCACTGGTCTTACCATCTTCCCCATCACCCTGAAGCAGCTGGATTAATAGAACGGTGGAATGGCCTTTTGAAGACTCAACCATGGTGCCAACTAGGTGGCAATACCTTGCAGGGCTAAGGCAATGTTCTCCAGGAGGCTGTGTATGCTCTGAATCAGCATCCCCTCTATGGTGCTGTTTCTCCCATAGCCAGGATTCATGGGTCCAGGAATCAAGGGGTGGAGATGGGAGTGGCACCACTCACTATTACCCCTAGTGACCCACTAGGAAAATTTTTGCTTCCTGTCCCTGCAACCTTAAGCTCTGCTGGTCTACAGGTTTTAGTCCCAAAAGGAGGAGTGCTGTCACCAGGGAACACAACAATGATTCCATTGAACTGGAAGTTAAAACTGCCAACTGGCCACTTTGGGCTCCTCTGACCTGTGACTCAACAGGGAAAAAAGGGAATTACTGTACTGGCTGGGGTGATTAATCCTGACTATCAAGGGGAAATAGGACTACATCTACATAATGGGGGTAAGGAAGAGTTTGTCTGGAATGAAAGAGATCCTCTAGGGCATCTCCTAGTACAGCCATGCCCTGTGATTAAAGTCAATGGAAAATTGCAACAAACGAATTCAAGCAGTACTAACAATGGCCCAGAATCTTCGGGAATGAAAGTTTGGTTCACCCCACCAGGCAAAGAACCACGGCCAGCTGAAGTGCTTGCTAAAGGTAACAGGAACATGGAATGGGTAGTGGAAGAAGGTAGTGATAAATATGAACTTCAACCATGTGACCAGTTACAGAAACAAGGACTGCAATAGTCATGAACCCTTCTTCCATGTTTCGTTATGATTGTATATGTACACAAAACAAATTTATTTGTTTTCTTTCCCAACCTTTTCCCCTATCATATGAAAAGTTCTATTAATTACACGTCATAATATTTAAGGATGTCAAGTTTAAGAGTGAATATTACCCAAAGACTTGCACCCTGTTCTGTGGGGAATTAATGCGTTTCCGGTTGTACGCAGGGGAGTAGAACATTGTTAGGCAGAAATATATATGTATGCTTGTCTGTTATTGTTTTTACTTAGAGACTAAGTATGGTTTAGGGTAATGTGTATGGTTGCTGAGTTGACAAGGGGTGGACTGTGATGGTTAGGCTAATGTGTCAACTCGGCCAGGTAATTGTGTCCAGGTGTTTGGTCCAGCAAGCACTGGGCTAATTGTAATACAAGAGCATTTATGGACTTGATCACCAGTGAGTTTACTGCGTGGATGGCTGATTACATCTGCATCAATCAGGGAGATTACATCATCAGTGGGTGACGCTTTTATCCAATCAGTTGAATGCCTTGAAAGGGGAAGTGATTTCAACATTCAGAGAGAATTTCCCAGCTTGTCATTGGACAGGCAAATTCTCCTAGGAACTCATCAAGGACCTTTCATCGGACTTTCATTGGAGCCCCTGGTTTGCAGCCTGCCTGCAGAACCTGGACTGGTGCATCCCCATGGTCGCGTGAAAGACTCTTTTAAAATCTAATATTATTGACAGTTATCTCCTATTGATTCTGTTTCCCGAGAGAACCCTGACTAATACACCTATCTAGCAACTAATTTAATTTAAATCATTTTAATATTTTAGAATTTAAAGTATTTGCTGAATGGCTTTATATTTTCTTATTTAATCATATTCTATTTTACATAGTTTTATTAGAAATCATTAAAAATTTATATGAAGTGCCTTTTGATATATTGATTCATCTATTGATACAAATGAATTTTTTCCTTCAACGTGTTGACATAATAGATTATGTTAACAGGTTTCTGGATAATCAACAACTTCTGAAAACTGGGGAAAAAATCTGCTTTGTAAAATATATTCTTTTGATTTTGTCGCAGAAATTATTTGGTAACATACATTAAGAATTTTCCTCTATAATGCTAGTGCAAGTGATCTGTGGTCTCATTGGTTGACCATCTTTCACAGGTTTTGTTTTAAAGTTATTTTAACTTGATAAAATGAATTTGAAAGATGGCCATCTTTAACAATTCAAATAACATTGCAATTATCCACTCAGTCTCAGTTGTGAATCCCTCTGGTCCTAGTGCCTTTCTAGACATTAAATTTATAATCAACTTTTCTTTATTTCTATGATTTAATCTACTCTTAGGTCAGTTTGGGTAACTTTTATTTTGTCAGAAATCATTTGCTTTTTCTCTAGATTTTCAAATTTGTTAACATAGTGTTACATGTATTTTTTTAATCTTATAATTAATTTAAACTCTTCTCTATCTGAGATAATATTTCTTGTTCTTAGTCTCTTGTGCTTTTCCTCATTCTTTTTCTTAACCAGGACTGTAAGGTGTTCATCAATTTTATGGGTATTAAAAGATGACTTTTAGATTTATCATTTCTCCTAAATTTTGGGGTTTTTTTAATTCATGAATTTCTGGTTTAATTTCTTATAGCTTCTCTCTTTTGGTTTATTTTGTTTTTCCTTTTCTAATTTCTTAAGATGAGTCACTATTCCAATTATTTGATTTTTATCTTTAATAATGATGGTACAAATTGATGAACATTTTCCTTTGAGTTCAGATTTAGGTGTAGGTTTAGGTGTAAAATATCCTCCTATTCACTATTTCCAGTATAAATTACAATTTCCCTTTTAATTTTTTCTTTGATCCAAGGGTTTCCTGCATATATGCTAATTAATTTCCAAAGAGCTTAACATTTTTGGCCAACTTTTTATTAATTTTCTTTAATTTTATTGGGTTTGATCAGAGAATTTGAACTACAAAATTCTACTTTAAAACATTGTTGAGATTTTCTGAGATCAATACAAGACCTATTTTGCAAATGTTCTGTGAATACATGTGAAAATGTTTATTCTCTCTTAGAATGGAGTTAGGTTCAATATGAATCTATTAAATAAAGTTTGTTGATTGTATCATTCTTTCCTGTATTTCCAATTAGACCTGTCTGGAAATTCTGGAAGAGGTAAATTTGTGGTTCCCATGATAATTTTATTTTTCCGAGTTTTGCTTCCATTCCTAAAAAATGTTACTTCATATAATTAGCTGCTATGTCATTTGATGCAATTGATACATTTTAAAATGTAATCGGGAAGCGGCTGTGGCTCAATTAGTAGGGCTCCCGTTTGCCATATGGGAGGCCCCGGGTTCGGTTCCCGAGGCCTCCTGGTGAGGGCAGGCCCGCCTGCACGGCGTGGTTGGCTGACCCAGCGAGCACAAGCAGCAAGGGGGGGATAAATGAATAAATAAATAAAATCTTTAAAAAAAATAAAAATAAAAAATAAAATAAAATAAAATAAAATGTAATGTACTCTTCTTAAATTGTTCCTTTCACTATTACATTTTGTACTTCTTCAGTGCGTTTTACTTTACTTGACCTTGTCTGGTATTAATATTACCATTTGTTGCATGAAACAAATTTCAGTCACATCAGAAACTAAATTGTCTTATTAAGAATGGTCAAAGAATGCCCTCCTTTGAGGAAGGCAATTCAGTAAGCTCTTTCCATGTAAGTACTTACACTGTTTAACAAGTATGCATTTATCTCACAAAGCTATATAAGTTCTTGATTAGTCAGATGTTCATATAAACACCATCCAGATTTTTCAGGTGTTGTGGTCAGTTTTGACTTTTAGACAATAACAGAGTCATTTTACGGGTCATGCTGACCCAACTCAGCCTATAATCCTGCTATAAAGACCTTATATCTTTGTTTTATCTTTACGTGACTAAACCACAAAACAACTGCAAAGTTCCATCATACACTCCTGCTTTCTTTTTATTTGCACTTGTCTAATATTTCTTTATCCAATCTCTAATTTTAACCCTTAACATTGCTTAAATAGTTCCAAGGTTATTTTGTAAATAGCATCTAACTATGATTTATTTGTGCCCCAGCCTACAGTCCCTGTCAGCTATGCTCCTTTCTGCACTCTTTACCCCAGCATACGCTCTACTTCACCTCTACTTCATTCCTGCACATTTCCAACTCCCCTCTTTCATCCTCTGCCTCCAATGAGTACCTCAGAAGGCTTCTACTTCCCACGGTTCCCCACAATCACCAACTCCTAGGTTTTGCTGAGTTAGTTATATATTAGAAATTTCCTTACAGCGTATCCTTCCTGTTTCAAGAGAACTTGCATAGCAATGGATCACATTTTGAGGTATTTTATTCATATTTAGATAGATGCATAGATGGAAATAGGAAAATAGGAAGGAAAGGAGGAGGGAGGGAAGGAAGATTTATTATTCCCATGCTGCATGAAGACACTTTTTTGATGATCTCATACAATCATATGCTTTCAAATACCACCCATATGATAATAACTCCCATTTCAACAGCTCTTGTTCATTTTCTCTCACCTCAACTCCAGACCCATAAGTATGAATACCTGGACATCTCCACTTAAAGTTCTACTTCAATTCCAACTGCTCCCTATTGAGCTTGTCATCTCCCCCCCTCCCCCACTCCACTCTGCTTCTGCTAAGCCTCTTCCCCCTAATTTCCGTTTCTGTGAACGGCACTATTATTCTTCCAGCTGCCCAAGTGAAAAACCTAAGTCACCTTGACACCCACCTCCCTCTATATATATCCAACCAGTTGCTATGTGCTGTCTTTTCTGTCTCTTTAACTTTTCTAAATATGCCCCTCTTTCCATTGCCACAGCTTCCACCTCAGTTTAGGCCACTATTATCTCTTCATCTAATCACAATAGCCTCCATGAGAGTCTTCCTATCACTTGGGTCATCTGTCTTTGGTCCATTCTCCCACAGAGCAGCCCAAATGATCTCTCTAAACCAAGTTTCATCTTGTTGGCTTCCTGCTTAAATGCATGTCTCCTGGATAAATTCCCTGTCTTCAGAATAAAATACACACCCTTTCCCAAGGACTACAGGCAATTCATGAGATGTTCACTGCCCTATCCTGGACATCCTTCACTCCTCCAGGTTTGTCAAGAACCCTGTGTCTTGCCAGACTGAGCTATTTTCAGTTCCCTGAATATGCAATGCTGTCTAAAGCCTCTGGACTTTCCATGGGCTCTTCCCTCTCCCTGAATGCCCTCTTACCTTGTTTGCACTTGGCTAAATCCTCATCTTCTTTCCAGATTTAATTTAGTCATTATCTATTCTAAGAAGTCTTGACTGCGGTGTTGATGACTCTGTGCATTAGCCTATCATCACATCAATCATACTACGTAACCATCCCTCCCCAGTAATCCAGCCTTTTGAGGTATCCCTTTCCTGTATTAGCCAATAAGAATGGCCCAAGTCCCCAGTAGCTCCTATGTGTTCACTCATTTGGCCCTCCTCTGGACAGCTGCTAGGAGCTTCTTCCAGACCACGCTGGCCAGTTTCCAACAACTTCTCCAGGAACTTCATCTTTCTACAGCCTGATTTTCCTTATAAACATCAAAGTATAGCTCACAAATTTTATATTCAGACTTATGGGCAATAGAATATTATAATGCAATTAAAATATACACACAAAATACAATATCCAACTACACTGCTCCTAAAGTCCATTGGCCATGCCTTTTGGAGGATGTTTAACAACATAGGTCTCTTTTTCATAGCATTGCCTCAAAGTGTCTGTTTTCCCCTTTGTAACACTGGTGTCATCGTCTCTTTTCTTCCTTCATATGTCTGCATTTGGGTTTGTGCCACCTGCCGTTATCTGTGTCAAGTAGCTTTGGAGAAACACAGACTTTATGGTATCATAATAGGAAGAAAAGGAGCACCCTTTCCTCAAGCATCAGTAGGCAAGTACAGAACCTGTACTGAGGACTACTGGGTGACAAGAGGCATCTACTCACAGATGACACCCAGATTCATGGAGAGGTGACATCAATGAACTGAGACACACTCAGTAGGAGAGGGGAGGAAAAGAAATATAAAAGAAAGAGTGAGCTTGCCTTGTAAGTTACAATTATAAAGGGCCAAGTCATTTTAAGGTCTTACCAAATCATTTTTGTAAATGCTAGAGGATTAGGCTAGGTGAGCTCTAAGGTCTCTTCCAGTTATAAAACTATCTCTATTTGATTTTAGCCATATAGTTGTTATTTGGCTTTACCAATCAAATGATGGTGTCTTTGGAAATAGTAGCTGTACCTTCTACATGTTTTTATATCCCTCAGAATCTTTCAAAATGTCATAACCCGGCGGGTGGATGTGGCTCAAAGGGTTGGGAGTCCGTCTCCCATATGGAGAGACCTGGGATCGATCCCTGGGACCTCCCGGTAAAAATTTTTTAAAAAGAAAAATATAGAAGGCTCACAGGCCGCCAGACCCCGTGCGTAGGTGTGCGGTCAGGCCCTGCAAGTGGGTGAGCCCCCCGGGCCCCACGCGTGGGTGCACTGCCAGGCCCTGTGTGCCTGTGTGCCATCAGCCCCACCAAGCCATGCAGCAAGATGATGACGTAACAAGAGAGTGACACAAGGGAGAGCCAAGACAAGATGTGCTGAGAAACCAGCAATTGAGGTGGCGCAGGCGGTAGGATGACTCTCACCCACATTGGAGGTCCCGAGGATCGAATCCCAGTGAAGACAGGAGAAGGATGAGAAGAGAGGGCAGGAAACAGACACAGAGAATTGCCCAGCAAATGGACACAGAAACAGCAAAAACGTCCGGGGCGGGGGGGGGGCGGTAAAATTGGATTTAAAAAAAAAAGTCATAATCCACAGCAGAAATTAACATATACTTGTTAATTGGTTGTTCAGTACTTTGGTCTATGGATTTCTCCACTTAATTATTTCAATAATTGGCATTAGCCAGAACTACCAAAAGTGATATTTCTGACAGATGGAAATGTGCTATTTTATTGACATTCATTTATTCTTTTAAATATAAACCATTCATTTGTCATCTTCATTTATTGATTACTGGAAGCTCCATCTATTTCATATGATTTCATGGGGTTATTATACCTATTTATACATATTATTTTTTGTTAAAGGATTATTTTGGCCATAAGACTTGGCCAAGAAAATTTCTGAGGAGTAATAATCAACTTCAAGGAATTGGTGACTCAGAACAAGTTGATTATTAATTCCGTGGAAATGCCAAATATCATATCTAAAATGGTAGGCAAAATAAACAAATAGGTAATTTTTAATAGGTAGTACAATTTTATTGCTGTTCACATAGAGAGTTTAAGGAATTTCACATCCAACCAAAATAGATTCTTAGCATTCCATCTGTTAGAGCAAATAATCTTTATTAGTTTCTCAACAACTCTCACACCCAGAGGTTATTTGAAACGTTTATATCTGACTTAGGACCTATTAGTTTTTTTGGTGACTCATAAGTGTTTCAATTTTGTACAGCAATTTATAGGTTGGGGAAGGAATTTGAAATAGATCGTTCAAATTATGGTCCTCATCACACCAGAGGGCAGTTATTGACCTGAAAGCAGTCACTGCACTCCTTGTACTCTTTGGAAAAATCTCCTACTCCAGAATATTAGTATAAACACTGATAATATAAAGAATTTTTACAGATTTGTCTTCCTTGGAAGATGACTTGTGAAGACAAAATGTTATTTCTAGAATGTATTTCTAATGACGAAGAAAGTTTTACATTTGAATACAAATCAAATCTTTCAGAATAATGAAGTTTACAAATAGAACTTTGGGGCAAAGGCCACAGATATTCTAGTGAAGTAACAGAATGAAGTCAGTGAATTTACGGATAGTGAGCCAATGATTATAATCCTGATGTGTGCATTATAAGGCTCAATGTGCAAATTTAATTCCTATAACAAATGCATTCTAATAAATGTAGTTTTCTTTAAGCAACACATATGCAATGCAATTTCACGTAGCAAACAACAACAGCAACCACACAGGTTACATTCACAGCCACATTTAGAGTCGGAACATCTCAAAACTACAATGGAAACTATGACCCACGCTTAGTGGCAGTGTTCCAAAATGTGTTCACCAATTGTAACAAATGTACCACACTAATGAAGGATGTTGTTAATGTGGGAAAATGTGGGAGGGCTAAGGAGCAGGGCATATGAGAATCCCCTATATTTTTTATGTAATATTTATGTAATCTAAGTATTTTTTAATTAAAAAGTATATTTAAAAAAAAGAAATTGAATTGTTTTCTTTTTTTTTTTAAGATTTATTTACCCCCACACACAACCTTACCCCCCAGTTGTTTTGTACTTGCTGTCTGCTCTCTGTGTGTTCTTCTGTGTCTGCTTGTCTTCTCTTTAGGAGGCACCAGAAACTGATCCTGAGACCTTCCAGAGTGGAGAGAGGCTGCTCAATCTCTTGCACCACCTCAGCTCCCTGGTCTGTTGCATCTCTTATTGTCTCTCTTCTGTGTCTCTTTTTGTTGCATCATCTTGCTGTGCCAGCTCTTCACACGGGCCAGCACTCTGTGCGGGTGAGCACTCCTGCATGAGCCATGCTCTCCTCTTGGGCCAGCTCGCCGCACAGGCCAGCTTGCTTTTCACCAGGATGCCCCGGGAATCGAACCCTGAACCTTCTATATGGTAGACAGGAGCCAATTGCTTGAGCCACATCTGCTTCCCTTGAATTGTTTTCTTCATTTGTAATGCTTCAATAAAAAATATTACCTTCAAAAAAAAAAGAAGTCAATGGTCTGTAGAACCATTAAGCCAAACCTGCTAAATATTCCAGGAAAGCTCTTTTCCATTCTTAGAAAACAGACTTGGAAAGAAAATCAGTTTTATTATAAGAAATTAGATATGGATAAATATAATTTAAATTTAATGATAACTAGTTCATTAAACTGTTAACTGACTCTTGTAGCTGCTAGACTCAGTTATAATTTCTAGTTAGGGCTGGATTAAAGAATATGAGCCTTATGATTTTGTGTTATCATCCTAATATGCCAATAATAATAATAATATCGAGAGTAGGTAACACTTATTAAATACTTACAATATGCCAGGAATTTTAATTATGATATTTTATTTAATTCCTAGAACTATCCTATGGGGTGATAACTATTATGATCCTCATTTTATAGAAGAGGAAATGACAGCGTAAAGAGGTGACGGTCACAGAGGCAAGGACCAGGTGACATAGGGCCTCACAGGTCATAGAATCCCCAGCTCTATTCCCATCACCTAGCAACATCTCTCGACTTTTTTTTTTTTTAATGATCATCCCCCTAAGGAGCATTTTTACCCTGTTCACTGCCCCCATGGAATTTTAAGACCACCAATACCAATAAGGTGCTGGAGATTCCCAGTCAACCAAGATGGCAGTGTAAAATGCTCCGGGCGGGGGGCATTTCTGCACAGATTCTTTGAACAACTAGCCAAAACTGACAAAGCCATCTTTCTCAAAGTGCCAGAAAACATTTAAAGGACTGTAATAACTGGATGAGTGCTGAATCAAGAAAACAGCTTTAAAATGGGAGATTATACCAAACGCATGAGAAATAAAATTAAAATAGACAAATGGGACTTCATCAAAATAAAAAACTTTTGTGCATCAAAGGACCTCATCATGAAAGTAAAAGGACAACCTACAGAACAGGAGAAAATACTTGGAAACCACATAACCAATATGGGTTTAATATCTGGGGGATATGTAGAAATGCCACAACTCAACAACAAAAAGACAATCCATCCAATTTTTAAAATAAGTAAAGATTTAAATAGACATTTTTCTTTTTTTTTTTTTTTTAAAGATTTTTTATTTATTTATTCATTTATTCCCCCCCCCCCCCCCGCTGCTCGTGCTCGCTGGGCCAGCCAACCATGCCACGCGGGCGGGCCTGCCCTCACCAGGAGGCCGCGGGAACCGAACCCGGGGCCTCCCATATGGTAAACGGGAGCCCAACTGATTGAGCCACAGCCGCTTCCCAATAGACATTTTTCTAAAGAAGATACACAAATGGTCAAAAAGCACGTGAAAAGGTGCTCAGCATTATTAGCCTTTAGGGAAATGCAAGTTAAAAAACCACAATGAGATACCATTTCACACCCAATAGAATGAGAAAATTAATAGAAAAAGAAAAAAAAACAAAATTATAAGTGTTAGAGAGGATGCGGAGAAATAGGAACACTCATTACTTGTTGGTGGGAATGTAAAATGGTGCAGTTGCTGTGGAAGACAGTTCGGCAGTTCCTCAGAAAGTTAAGTATGGAATTACCATATGACCTGGCAATCCCACTTCTAGGTGTACACCCAAGAGAACTGAAAACGGGGACTTAGATATTTGCACACTGATGTTCATAGTGGTATTAGTCACAATTGCCAAAAGATGGAAGCAACCCAAGTGACCATCAACAGGTAAATGGATAAATGAACTGTGGTTTATACACACAATGGAATAATGTTTAGCCATTAAAAAAATGAAGTCCTGATACATGTGAAAAAAATGGATAAAATTTGAAGACATCGTGCTGAGTGAAATAAGTCAGACACAAATGGACAAATATTGTATGATCTCACTGATATGAAGTAATTAGAATAAATTAATTCATAGAGTCAGAAACTATAATATAGGTTACTAAGGGATGCAAAGTTAATGCTTAATTGGTGCAGAGTTTCTGTTTGGGGTTATGGAAAAGTGTTGGTGATGGATGGTGATGATAATAGCACAACATTGTGGATATAATTACCATCACTGAATTGTATATTTGAATGTGGTTAAAAGGGGAAATTTTAGGTTGCATATATATTACTAGAAAAAAAATTTTTTTAAACATGGGACTGTATAACACAAATCATGTAAACTATGTACTATATTTAATACAATAATTATAATAATATGGTTTCATCAATTGTAACAAAGGTACCACCCTAATGCAAAGTGTTAATGAAAGGGAAAACTTATGTGAGGGGGGTATATGGAAACTTTATTTTCTGCATGATTTCTCTGTATACCTACAATTCTACTATAAATTAATTGAATAATTGATTAATGAGGTGCTGGAAATGGTTTGTGAGTAGGGAAAAGAAGAAGGAGAAAGACATTTGGGGTATATTTTAAAGGCAATGAGAAGAGAGAAATCTGGACAAGCCTAAAGCCCTGACCATTGGAATCATATGGGAAGCATTTTAAAAATTCTGATTCCTGGGCCAAATCACAATCTCTGGAGGGTGGCACCCAGGCTTCTGGGTTTTTTTTGTTTGTTTGTTTATTTGTTTGTTTTTAGAACTCACCAGGTGATTCTATGATGTAGTCAAGGTTAATAGACACTGAAAGGGCTCCATTTCTATCCCCTCCCCTTTCAGGAGCCAAATAAGAAGCTAGTTCAGACTATCTGAATGAGCCCATCATTCATAAGACTCACCCAGGACAACTAGCAAAAGGATGATGACAGACAACACCCATCCCAAGAAACAGAGAGCATCTACAACTGTAAGCAAAACAGTTCCACCCATCTGCCCCATGGGACCCAAGCCCCCTCTCAGTCAGAAGCAGGATGGGCATCACCATCCCCAAATCCTCAGAACTGAGGAACGAAAAAACATAAGGAGGGAATGCAACTATGAACCAAAGTTAACTTATTATTAATCTAATAATGGAAGAACTTGTAACATTGATATAAAGGCAGTGGTTACCAGAGTTCCTTAGGGGAGGGAGAGGGAAGAATGGGTGTAACATGGGGCATTTTGGGGACATTGGAATTGTTCTGCATGACATAGCAATGAAGGATACAAGCCATTACACATTTTGTCAAAACCTACAAAATTGCATGGTGCAAAGTGTAAACTATAGAGCCTGGTTAGTAGCAATGCTTCAATATGTGTTCATCAATTGTAACAAATGTACCACACTAATGAAAAACATTGTTAATGAGGGAAAGTATGGGAGGGGGAGGAGTTGGGGTATATGGGAATCGCCTATATTTTCGATGTAACATTTATGTAATCTAATGCTTCTTTAAAAATAAAGAAAAAAGAAGAAGAACATAGGGCCTCTGGCTGATGCCTCTGACTAAGCAGTGGAGGTTCCCCTTTTCTAATACAGCATCTTCTCAACCAGAAGAGCCCCTTTGTATATACAGTTGATTAAATGTTCACTGCCCCACTTCCAACTCCCCTATAATCATTTGAAGTGACACAAGAGCAGGGTTCCTCTCCTGGGCCCCTCCTTGGGAGAGAGGGGCAAGGGACTCTGTGCAGGCAGCAGCTCCTCTGCTTGTAAGTTTATTTATCCCTATAAATTTCACTTTATGTTATCACAGCTGGTCTCCAGTAGCGTGTGTCTGTGCTCCTTTGTGGGCCAGAAAACCAACACAATTGGCTGATTGATCAAATGTGAAGATGTGGAAACAGGGTGTCTTAGTTTCCTGGGGCTGCCTTAACAAGTACCACAAACTCGATGATTTAAAACAAAAGAAATCTAGCGTCTCACACTTCTGGAGGCTAGAAGTCTGAAAGTAAGGTGCTGACAGGCCGTGCTTCCTCTCATGCCTAAAGGGCAGAATCTGTTTCATGACTTTCTCCTGGTATCTGGTGCTTACCAGCAATCTTGGGTGTTCTTGGCTTGTGGCAGTATAACTCCCTCTCTGCTTCCGTCACATGGCCATCTTCTCTCTGCCTATCACTGTTGCTCTATTTTCGCTCAGATTTCCTCTTCTTATAAGGACACCAGTCATATTGGGTTAAGGGCCCACCATGCTCTAGTATGACCTCATTTTTTTTTTTTAAAGATTTTATTTATTTATTCATTTATCCCCCCCCTGCTGCCCGCGCTCGCTGGGCCAGCCAACCACGCCGTGTGGGCGGGCCTGTGCCCACCAGGAGGCCCCGGGAACCGAACCCGGGGCCTCCCATATGGTAAACGGGAGCCCCACTGATTGAGCCACAGCTGCCTCCCTAGTATGACCTCATTTTAATTTTCCTAACTCCATCTCTTATGACTCTGAGGATTTAAACTTCAACATATCTTTTGGGGGAAATAATTCATAACACAAAGAAATCAAGAAAGGTTATTAGAACAACATATTATCAAGGCTCTTCATGACAGTGTTATATATAATAGAAAAATATTAGATACAAGCTACATGTCCATCCATAGGGGAATGGTTGAATAAACTTCAATGCTTTCATACAGTAGAACACCATTCAGCTGTAAAAAAAAAAAAAAAAAAAAAAAAAAAGAGAGAGAGATGAATGCACAACATTGTGATTATACTAAAAGCTATTGATCATGCACTTTGGGTAGATCATATGGTATGTGAACATATCTCAATAAAACTGCTTTAAAAATAAATAAATGTGCAAGAATAGCCCAGAAATAGCAGCTATGTACAGCAGGGGAAGCATAGAGAGATTGAGAAGTAAAGAATTTTCTTGTTTGTTTGTTTTTGCTTATTACTATTATTATTGAAATAATAAAAATGTTCTAGTAATGATTGAAATGATGAATGTACAACTATGTGATTATACCAAATACCATTGATTGTACACTTTGGATGAATTGTATGCTTTATTAATATGTGTCAATAAAATTGATTTGTTAAAAATAAAGACTGAGAAAAGCAAAAGCAGAAGCACCCCACAAAAAAAGATAGACAACTGGTCAATAAACATATGAAAAGATATTCAACATCATCAGGTAAATGCAAGTTAAAAATCACAATGAAATACTACTACACACCTACTAGAATAGCTAAAATTGAAAAGATTTGACACTACTAAATGTTGGTGAGTATATGGAGCAATTCAAACTTGGGTACACTGCTGGTGAGTGTGTAATTGATGCAACCACTTTGGAAAACTGGCGATATCTACTAAAGTGAACATATGGATATGTTGTGACTCAACAATTCCATTTATATATGCATGGAGAGTGTTTTAGTCTGCTAGGCTGCCAGAATGCAATATACCAGAAATGGGTAGGCTTCTAGTTATAATAGTTCTGAGACTGTGAAAATATTCAAGTTGAGGCTTCATCAGGTAATGATTTTCTCCCCAAAGCTGGCTGCCAGTGACCCTGGACTCCTCTGTCATATGGCAAGGCACATGGCAGCATCTGCCGGTCTCTCCCTTCTCTTCTGGGTTTCGTTGCTTTAGCTCCTGGCTTCCTCTGACTTTCTCTCTGCTCCTGTGTGTTTCTCTCTGTGTTTCTGTGGGTTTTGCTCTGTCTGTCTCTCAATATTCTTCCCATTTATAAAGGACTCCAGAAAAAGGATTAAGACCCATCCTGGGCCATGGCCTATTGAAGTAATCTAATCAAAGGGTCCCACCTACAATAGGTTCACACCCACAAGAATGGATTAGTTCTAAGGATATGATGCTTTCTGGGGTCCATGAAAGCCTCAAACTACTACAGACAGATGTGGGGGATATCTAATATGTGATCATACGTTCACCAAAGATATGTACAAAATGTACATAGAAGCAGTATTTGTAAAAGTCAAAAACTGGAGGTAAAGAAATAAATATATCATCAAAAAAAAGAGCATTTATGATGTTACACATCAGGAGTCAGGATAGAAATGACACTTTGTGGGGAGAGTGACAAGAATGGGCACGAGGGGACTTTGGAAGTTCTGGCAATATTCTGTTTTGTGATCTAGATGCTGGTTACAGGAATGTGTTTACTTTATGGAAATTCATCAAATTGTACACTAGTGACTTGTGCACTTTTCTGTATGTATATTATATTTCAATAAAAAGATTATATTTTTAAAAGAATGAAAAAGACCTCTATCCACTAATATAGAGCAATTTCCAGAATATTTAAATGTAAAGAAGGTGTAAGAGTATGTAGTATATATATCATTACCTTTTTTTGTAAGGAAAATAAAAAGAAATGAGTATGAGTTTGCTTACTTTTTAAAGAAGAAGCACAAGAATAATATAAACCAGAAACTAATTAAAATGATTATCTATATGGCATGAGTAGAATAAGGTAAAAGAGCGATGGATTTCAGAGATAAGCAGCTGAGGCTGTTGGTCAATTATGGGCTCCACAATTGGATACCTAGAGTTGCATCGCAATGGTCACCACACTTTTCAACCAGAATTCTACTTCTAGCAAAACTATTATTCAAAAATCAACAAAAGAAAACAATATTTTTAGAATTCTTCCCCCCAAATTGGAAGAATTTGTTATCGTCAGACCCACACTAAATCATATTCTGAAAGGGGTTCCACAGGCAGGAGGAAAAGGACTGCAGATGGTAGCTCAGAAATACTAAAAGGAATGTAGAGGAACAGAAAAAGATAACATGTGAGTGAATCTAAATGAATATCGACTATATAAAACAATAGTAATAATAATGTCTTCTGGAGTCTAATATATACATGGATGTGAACTGTGGTCTATGCTTGGTGGCAAAGCCCCAGGATGTGTATATCCATTGAGGGTGATGAGCCACACTGATGAAGGATGTTTGTGGGGGATGTTGTGGGAGGTATGGGAGGTGGGGAACATGGGAATCCCTGTAATTTCTGTGTAATATTTAGGTAATCTAAGCACCTTTTAAAAAAAAATATATATATATATATATATATATATATATATATATAAATAACATTTATGTAAGCAAATGCACATATATGCATATATATTTATATATCATATTACAAATATTGGTATGTATTGTGAAAAATTTGATTTTTACCCACAATAAATAAATAAATAAATAAATAAATAAATGAAATTGCATTGTAGCAGCCCATAATTTATGAGGGTGACTCATGAAAGTATTGTAAGATCTCTGCATTGTATGGGAAATAGTGAAAGTATTCATTTCTTAGACCTCAGTAAGTCAATCATGCATGTTGCAATATTTATGGTAACCACTAAAAGAACAGTAAAATAGTTTAAACCAAAAACTAGTTGAAGGGGAAAATGGTATAATAAAAAAGTACTTAACCAATTCAATAGAAGATAATAAAGGGAAAGGAACACAGAAATGGAAAAACAAATATCAGAAACAAAGTGGATATCACCATCCCAAAATCCTCAAGATTGAGAAATGAACAAACATAATTGGGGAATGCAACTCTGGACTTAAGGAGACTTACAATTATTCTAGCAATGGAAGAACTTGTAACATTGATATAAAGGCAGTGGGCACCAGAAGTTCTGAGGGGAGGAGAGGGAAGAATAGGTGTAACAAGGGGTACTTTGGGAACATTGGAATTGTCCTGCATGACATTGCAATGACAGATACAGGCCATTATACATTTTGTCAAAACTTATAAAATTGTGCAGTGCAAAGTGTAAACCATAATGTAAGCTATAGACCATGGTTAGTAACAATGCTTCAAAATGTGTTCATCAACTGTAACAAATGAACCACACTAATGAAAGATGTGGTTAATGGGGGAAAGTGTGGGAGGAAGGGGGGGTGGAGTATTTGCGAATCCCCTATATTTTTGATGTAACATCTATGTAATCTAAAGCTTCTTTAAAAATAAAAAATTAACTAAAAAAAAGTGGTGGATTTAAACTCAAATTTATCAATAATTACATCAAATGTATCAGACTTAATAATCCAATTAAAAGAAAAGATTGTCAGACTATGTGGCATGTTGTACTCTCCAAATTTCTTCCCAACATTGTATTTCATTTCAGGTCTTCTTGCAATGTGACGTTGGTACACATCCATCAAAAAAAGTAAACCATTAAGGAAAACAACATATGTGGGACACAGTACTTAGAAGGAAATTTATAATTCTAAATATGTTTTTGAGAAAACAAGAAAGATTCAAAATAAATGAGTGGGGTGTGGTAGATGGGAATCCCCTATATTTTTATTTAACATTTATGTAATCTAAAGCTTCTTTAAAAATAAAAAAATTCAAAAATAAATAAATGAGTTAGCTTTAACTCAAGAAGTTTTGTAAAAAAGCAACAGAGCTAACCCAAAGATGTAGGTAGAAAAGAATATTTATAAAACATGTAAAAATCAATAAAACAGAGAAGAAACAGTAGCATTTTTTAAAATATTAACAAAAAAGCTCATTCTTTGAAAAGATTAGTAAAGTGATATTTTCAAAGCTTCTCAAGGAAAAAAATCCAAATAAACAAAATACAAAATAAAAAAGTAAATTTTAAAAAAACACAGAAAAAAGGGGGAAGTAATAGACAAAAGTAAATGAAAAATGGTGAAAGAATATTATTAATATTCTGTTAATAAATAAGAAAGCCTAGATATAAAATACAGCTACAAATGCATGCCTATATTGGTGCAAGAAGAAATAGAGAGCTTTAATAGGCCAATAAATATTGAAGAGATGATAGCTGCCTTAGTTTTCCAGTCTGCTATGACAAATACTACCCATTAGTTGGCTTAACAACAGGAATTTATTGTCTCAAGGTTTCAAAGGCTGGAAGTCCAAAATCAAGGTGTCGGTAAGACCAAGCTTTCTCCCCGAAGTCTGTAGCATTCTGGTCCTGGTTGACTACAGCCCTTAGGGTTTCTTGGCTTGCATCTCTGCCTCCCAACACATGGCAGTGTCCTTAATCTCCTCCTCGCATCTGCTCTTTCAGTTTCTGCCTCCTCTCTCACTCACTGCATCTGAATTTCTTCTTTTCATAAAGGACTCCAGTAGTACGGACTCAAGCCCACCCTGATTCAGTTGGGACACATCTTAACTATTAACAGATCTTCAAGGGGTCCTCTTTACAAATGAGTTCACACCCACAGGAATGCAGAATAAGACGAAGAGCTAGTTTCTACTGAGGTACCTAATTCAATAAATAAACTTCAATAAAATTCAATTCAATAAAAAACTTAATAAAACACGTTCAGATGGCTTCAGCTGCTGAGTTCTGCCAAACTTTTAGGAAACAATGAATTTCTATGTCACACAAGCATTTAGAAAATAGAGACAGAGAAATCTGTCAGCTAACTTTTAGACTAATTTAATCTTGATTTTAAACATTTATAAGGGCAATACAAGGAAATAAAATGATAGACCTGTTCCACAATGAATGGGGGGGGGGGGGGAATCATGATCAAATAAGATTTATTCCAGGAGCACAAGAATGGCTAATTCCAGAAAAATCTGTCAGTATAATCACCACATCAAAAGGCTAAAGAAGAAAAACAACATGATTATCTCAACTGATGCATAAAAAGCATTTTCTAAGTTTCAATATCTAAGATTAAAGCTCTTAGAAAGCCAATAATAGAAAAGGACTTCCTTAACTTAGGAAATTCTATTTTATCCAAAATATTTATGCAGAGCTTTATTCAGCTCTTTTAGTCATAAGGTATAGAGTCACCTAGTTCAGTAATTCCAAAAAAAATTGTATTGTGGTAAGACATATACATAAAATTTACCATGTTAACCACTTTCACATGCACAATTCAGTAATATTAATTGCTTCACAATATTGTGCTACCATCACCGCCATCCATTACAAACATATTTTCATCATCACAAATAGAAACTCTCTACCCATCAAGCAATAACTTCTCACTCCTCCCACCCTTTCCCAATCTACTTTGTCTCTATAGATTTGCTTATTCTAGGTATTTCACATTAGTGAAATCATATGATATTTGTCATACTACCGCTATTATTTGGACACCTTTATAATCCCGAGTGCCTGACAGTTGTCGATGTTGGGCAACTGATAAGTTTATCAACGTTTTTTAGTTTGACTTACACAAATAGATATAATTAGATCTTGCAAGGCATGGGGGTGTTTCTTAGCAAGAAGAGATCCTGAGAAAGAAAAGTTTGTGTCAATTATAAAGTAAGCAGGAAATAATATTAATTTGTGACACTGCTATAGAGCAGAATGCATTAGAAAATGCCAGTTAAAATGTCTCGCTGATTTGAGTGTGAGTCAAATTCTTGCCCAGTTAGAGTAAGTTAGAACTCTAAGTAAAAGAGCTAATTCTTGTAAGTGATTTCTGTCAGAGTGTCAGGAAGCGCATTGCTAACTAGGTGTGTTCCCTAAGTCCCTAGGCCCTTGTCTCTGTTATTTTTTGTTGTTTGTTTGTTTGTTTGTTTGTTTGTTTGTTTGTTTGTTTGAGGAACCAGGGAATGAACCTGGGACTTCAAATGTGGGAAGGCAGCACTCAACCACTGAGCCACATTGGCTTCCCTGACTTGGTTTTTTTATTTTATTTTGCTTGTTGTTCATTTGTTTGTTTGTTTGTTTGTTTTTTTGGGAGGCATCCCAGGACCTCCCATGTGGGAGTCAGGAGCTCAACTGCTTGAGCCACATCCACTCTTCCTTGCCTCTGTTTAATAGTTAGCAAATACATTTCAAGTTGGCTTTGCAGATAGAGCTCAAGAATTATTTAATCAATTTAGGTCATTATCAACTTATCTATTATGTTATTCATGATTCGGTTTCCCACTCTTCTTCAGGTACAGAGCATTTCCAAAATTGACCTTGTTTACAAACATCAGATCCTCAGATGACAGAGACCCCACTTAATGGATTTAAATTCAAACCAGGAGTTGCACTATTTAATATGGACAAAGAAAAGGAAATTTGCTTTATTACCTATCTGTACAAAGATTCAGAGAAACTGTTCTATCACTCAAGAATCTTGACTTGAAAACTGAATAGAATATTTATTGGGAACAGAGAGGTGAACACCTGAACAAGTTGGAAAACATGGCAAGGATAAATGCCTAAGCTTGTAGCAAAATGTTTGGCAAAAAAAAGAATATTAAGGGTAGTGCAAAATACACAGCATATTCAGTCATTAATTTTCCCTCAAAGTGTCACTTCAAAAAACAAATAGTGCAGACGGTCAGTGTTTCATAATGGAAAAAAAAGAGCATATTTAGGAACTAGTGCAGGGAGATATTTTAGTCCCCTTGCTTTGTTTTTCACTTAATCATTTAACTATTTTGTGTACTTCCTTTCCTTGGGGAAATATTCTGAATCTGACCTGATTTTTTAAAAAACTATTTTGTTGTGTGCAAAATACGTTTGGTATCTGTGAATTTACAAAATGTTCTTAACCTCAAAAGAAAATAAATAATTAGAGAAAATTAAAACAAGTCCAAATCATCAACTACATTTTTTGAAATCCCACACATGTAGAAGAATGTAGGTGGAACAGAACAGTCAGGCTGGGGTAGAACCTAGAGAAATCTTTGAAGATGCCAAAAATTATTTCATATGAATAGTTGCATTTTTGTTTCTTTTAGACTTCTTAAAAAAGATTGGGAAGAGTTAAAGGAAAGCATGAAAGTGGAGAGATTGTCAGAACTCAAGGTTCAGCAATGACACTTTGGTGTGGTTATGTGCTCCTGGACTTAGTTACATACTGGTCTTAGAGCAGCAGGAAGTAACTGTGTAGTCAGAGTGACTGCAGGAGGCCAGAGGCCCAGGGGCATCTACTAAAGGAGCTTCAGTCCTTTAAAGTTAGGGTTACTATTAAAACATGTGTTCTTCCACGGCGGTTCATAATTTAGGTTGTTGTCTTAGCTTACCAGACAAATACCACACAATGTGTTGGTTTAAACAACGTGAATTAATTGGTTCATGGTTTTGGAGGCTAGAAGGCCCATAAAAAAGTATTGGCAGGGTTTAAGTTCTCCCCGCAGTTGGTGGTATTCTGGTGATGGCAGTCCTTAGAGAAGTGTGAGGGAGGTGACTCAGAAGAGACTGTCTCTTTCTGTCTTCTCTGACTGCATCTGAATTTCTGCTCTATAAGGCCTCCAGTCATATGGTTTAAGACCCACTTTGATTGGATTTGGACACACTTTAATAATAGCATCTTCAAAAGGTCTTATTTACAAATAGGTTCACTCACAGGAACATGGATTATGATCAAGAATATGTCTTTTGGGAAGCGGATGTGGCTTAAACGATTAGGTTCCCATCTACCACATAGGAGGTTCAGGGTTCAATTCCTGGGGCCTCCTGGTGAAGGCGAGCTGGCCCGCTCAGGAGTGCTGGCCTGCGCAGAGAGCTGGCACAGCTAAATGACACAACAAAAAGAGATACAGAAGAAAGACAATAAGAGACACAGCAGACCAGGGAGCTGAGGTGGTACAAGAAATTGAGCACCTCTCTCCCACTCTGGAAGGTTCCAGGATCAGTTCCCAAGTGCCGCCTTAAGAGAAGACAAGTAGACACATAAGAACACACAGAGAGCAGACAGCGAGTACAAAACAACGAGGCAGAGGGAATAGATAAATAAATCTTTAAAAAAAAAAAAAAAAAGAACATGTCTTTTGTTGGGAGACATGATTCAATCTGCCACAGCTATTAATATTTTATGCTTTTCAGGGTAGATAAGGTTCTGATGTTTTGTGTAAAAAAAGTAATAATAACTTCAAGAGTTTTTATTCTAATTATATTTTTTTTTTCATTGTAAGAAACTGAAAACCATAACTTCACACACACATAGTCATTCTTAAAATTAAGTTTTGAGAATTATGGAGAAACTAAAGCAATGTCCTGGGAATTCAAGGAAACTGGTTTCTACTTGTGGCTGCAATTAAATTGCTAAAGGCTTCCAAGGCAATATACCTGAAATGGATTGGCTTTTACAAAGTGAAATAACTTCTCTGGGTCCCAGTTTCCACATCTGTAAAATGAGAACACTTGGGTTGCCCCTTTCAGCTCTAATTTTTTTAAAGTATTTATTAAATAATCATTCACCACATGCCCACCTTTTTCATGCAATTATTTTATTTAAGACAACAACCTTGTATGACAGTTATTTTTCATAATGAGGAAATTAAGATTCAGAGAAGTTCATTTATTGACCCCAGAACATAGGATATGGAGCAAAGTGTGATTTAAGGGCGTCTCCTGACTCTAAGTCACATCCTCTTTCTAGCAAACTACAATTGCCTTCAATTTACTAATGTGTGAAATGGCTCTGGATTTGAGAAGAGAGAATGACCCTGACAACAAAAGGGGTAACTCCCTCTATGTTTTGCATTTGCAAGGTGAATAGGTTAAAAAGTTGAGTCTCACCTAGAGAAGGTATCTGAGTTCATCAAATGAACAGTGCAGCTATAGATGTGCTCTCAAATAAAAAGGACCTTTTGTCTTCTTTCCACCTGTGTCTGAATGACATTGGAGAAGTATAGGCAGAAAATAAGATGGTAGGCAGTTCAAAACTAAACATAAAAATCTCCCAAGGAGATTGTGTCAGTCGTGCCTACAACCCCAGCAAAGAGAAGATGGCCACCCACTCCCACTACTGAAGGGACAGCCCCCTAAATGACCACTGCTGACTGGGTTAGGGGCCCATGTCCCATGGGTTAGGGGCCCATGTCCCATGTCCCATGGCCAGCCAATCCATAGACTGCACACTGAGCCAAGATATGGCCTGGCCAATAAATGCTTCCCCAGCAGAAATTATAGTTATCATGTGAGCCCACCAGAATGCTTGTCTCAGGAATCTGAATTGTAAACTACAGAAAAGGCAGGCTACAGGATAGCCAGAGGAGAACAGAGAGGACATGGGATGCACGGTGTCTTCAGATTAAAGTTGATGCACCCAGAGTGAAATGAATGGGCTCCTGTGCATGAGTGAAATAAGCCAGACACAAATTGACAAATACCATATGATTTCAGTTACGTGAAATACTAGAATAAGAAAATCTATAGAAACAGAAAGTAGATTGCAGGTAACCAGGGGCTGGGAAAGGGTGGGAGGAGTGAGAAATATTGCTTAATGGGTACAGAGTTTCTGTTTGGGGTGATGAAAACATTTTGGCAATAGATGGTAGGGATGGTAGCACAAGATTGTGAATGCAGTTAATACTGAATTGTGCACATGGAAGTGGTTAAAATGGCAGATTTTGTTACATATATATGTTATCACAATACAATTTTTTTGGATTACTGAACTAGGTGACTCTAGCAACCTAGTTACTAAAACCTTAGGACTAAAAGAGCAGAATAAAGTTCTGCATAAATTATTTTGTTCTATTATATACTGTGACTCTACTGTGTCATATCATGCTGAAATTAACAGGGATTTGGCACAGGGTCTGCCAGTTCCAAAGTCTAATTTCTATTTGCTGCATTACCTATCCCTCGTAGCTGCATTCCCCGGCTCGCCTATAATCATTGAGAATCCTAAGAATTCAGAAGAGCCTACCAAGAAAAGGCATCTAGGGCCATGACTTATCCCTTCAGCTGAACAGACTTCTTCTAGGACCAATTCCCTATTTCTAGGGTGAATTTTAAGCATTTGGTTTTAATCCATTCATAACTTCTATATCACTAAGAAGCTAGATTTATTTTTAATGTGTCTCAACTATTTGCAGAAATATATGTGTTGGTGATTTCTGAATGCAGTGAATGTTCTCACAGTAGGGCAAGTGAGCTTCTCTTTGCAGGAACTCCATTACTCTCCAAATGAAGATTGGCCAATAAAGTTGACTTATTTGAGGCACACAGCCCTGTTGATCCATCAACAGTAATGAGTTCTACACACCTTAGAAAAAAACAAGGTACTTGGTTATTTTCCTCAATTCTGCCTCTCAATGCTCCTACCGTGTCTAATTCAGCTGCTGCTCGAAGGAATCCGTCTTTATGTATTTTAATTTAATGTTAGCATTTCCTTCATCGGCTCATTAACTGCGCCTCTGGCGCAGGTTAACCAATGAACCCCAAAAGAGGTCTCAGTTGCTCGGCAAGGGTGATGAGCAATTCTCACCCTGCACTTCAGCCAACAAAAACGTTGTGCCATTTTACAAGCAGCAGAAGTCCCAGAAGGCCACACGGTTCCAGGGCATGATATATGCAGGAGAATAATAAAAGTTTTATGGCTCTGGGAAAGCCAACCAGTCTTGCCCCAAGGCAGATAAAGCTGGTGTGTCCTCAATCAGCCTCACACCTTGATAACTTGAACGTAGGGCACTTAGATTTGGAGTGAAGTCTGTGAACCTGAAAACAGTTCTGGATTTGGGATAACTGTCTTCATCGGCCCCTCCTAAGCACTTATACCCATTTAGTGTCTTATCTAAGAAATCAGGGCAATTATCTATTTTAAACATGAATACTAAGTTAGTTTAATGAATGGCATATCTTTATACCCTTAGAGAGCAAGAAATTTACATTCTACTGTCCATTGAGAAAGAAACAGGGGATTTGCTGGTGGAAGTCCAGTTAGGTTATTAGCCTCTGATGGCTAATTCCAGCTACTATAAGTGTTCTTTGAAAAACTTTCCGTACTCCCTATAACTTCTCTGTACACATACCACAATGATAAATTACATAGGGATACCATCAGACAGTAAGGAAAATTTTTCAAGGGTTACCATTTAATTATAGAACACCACAGATAGTCAATACTAGGAGCAAGCAGGAGATGCTGGGTACGGCATCCCTACAAAATAAAGCAGAGAACTGGGGGTAGGAGAATGATTCAAGTAATTTAAGGAGAAATCCTCCCTCCAAGAATTGTATATGAAATTTATTCATATATTGAAATGTTAAAGTTTGTGTAAACTTCCTGAATATAGAGATATACTTATGCTGAGGTTCAAGCCATGAGTGTCATGTCCTACATGAAATGTGGCCATTCCTGAAATGACATGGAGCACCCAGGAGGCAGAGTTTATCATTACCTTTTGCCAAACAATATTTACTTTGCTTTTGTGTGTGGACAGATGGATAGATATATTGACATAGATATTTCCAATGCACATATAATAGTCTTTTCCACACTGTTCAGTGTTCCACTGAACACTAAGATAATTGTACCCAAATTATAATTGCTTTCAGATTTTGTTTAGTTTCCTAAGATTTCTTGATCCCACAAACATTAATCTGTCTACTGGCTTGATGCCATCAAAAAACTTTGACTGGATTTCAAAAGAAATTCATGTTTCTTCAGGAAGAAAAAGATGCCATGTCCATTAAGTCTTTGTGAGATGTCAAAACATCTAAATGATTCAGAACTATGCCTTACCACCTGCAGATAAGAAGTATATATATTCCAAATACTGAAGCCATCATACTACTTCTATGCAGATTGCTAAACCATGTAGAAATTCAGCAGTGGTCCAAGCAGCTCTAACTTAATCATTTGTTTGATAGAATATTCTGTTCCTGTTCATACATATTTATGTTAGTGAATCCAGAATTTTGGGTTTTTCCTAATGGTTTCAAATGGATGATTTCATCCAGGCAAGCTGCCTCTTCATGTAATTCTAAGCATTCCCAGTTGTATTCCTATACCTCGGGGGATAATACATTTTTTATTTTACAAACATTACCTAATATTAAAGATTTCATAGTAACAATGTCTTCATATTTATAGATCGATTTCCCTTTCTTGGGGGAAAAAAAAGGCAGGAAAAAAGCAGCACAACATGTTATGGGATCGTTTTCATCCACCACAGAAAATTCTACCTTTCCATACCCCAAAATGCTGCCTTTGAGCTGCCAACAGTACTTCCCACAACCCTTTAGCTTTTCCCTCCAGATCTTTTTTCAAAATCTAACTCAACACATCTTATCTTGAGATTCATGGAGAGCAGACTGGAGAAGGATGTGACTACAAAAATGGATGTAATAGTTTTTAAATACATAAAATATATATTTATGTAACTCATTAACACTCTCAACTGCATTGCTATATTAATTATTTATTAATACAGTAAATAGCCTATATCATATTCATTGTATAACTACATAGAATGCATCTGTTCAGAGCATCACTGTGAAATAGAAATATAATATGAGCCACATATGTAATTTAAATGTTCTAGGAACAGCATTTAAAAAGTAAGAAATTGTAATTAAATTTAATAATGTATTTTATTTCACTCAATATATCCAAAATTGTATCATTTCAACATGTGATCAATATTTTTAAATTATTAATGAGATACCTGACATTCTTCTTTTCAAAATCCATGGAGTATTTCACACCTCAATTTATACTAGGCACATTTCCAGTGCTTAGTAGCCCAATGTGATGGTTGATTTCATTTGTCACCTTGGTTAGGTTATGATGTCCTGTTGTTTGGTTAAGCAAGCACTGGCCTGATTGTCACTGTGAGGATGGGATATTCCCAAGAGGGACTTAAATCATTAGTCGGTTAATGGCATCTATGGCTGATAACAACATCTAAAATTAGCAAAGGAGACTGCCTTCAGCAATGAGAGGAGTCTTCTCATCCAATCAGTTGGAGGCCTTAAAATGAGACCTGAGGAATTCAGCCGTCAGAAGGAAGTTCTATCTCTACTTCAGCCAGCCACCTTCTCCTGGGGAATTCAATGTTACATTCACTGAGTTTCCAACCTGCAGCCTGCCCTACAGAATTTGGACTTGTTAATCCCCACAGTCACATGAGCCAATTCCTATAATAAATACCTCCTCTATATATATGTGTGTGTGTATTATATGTTTGTGTTGGGTGTGTATGTGTGTGTCCCTTGGTGTTAAGGTGTTAAGAGAACCTTAATACAACCTGGAGAGTATTAAAGGATTGTAGATATTAAAAAATTGGATGAACTCTATATCATCACTACTAGTTCTTCCAGCTTTGAATGTGCCACTACATGTCAAAAGTCTAAATTATCCAGTCTTTTTAATCCACCATGCTTGTTTCTTTAGAGGTTTGCAAAGTTTAAATTACTTTTAATTTGGCATTTGTATCAAAATAAAATCAGTGATGACTGATGTAGTAGTTTCCTATTGTTGTTATAACAATTACCATAAACTTAGTGGCTTAAAACAATACAAATTTATTATCTTACATTTCAAGAATTCAGAAGTCTAAAATGGGTCAGCAGGGCTGAGTTCCTTCTGGAGACTCTAGGGGAGAATCTGTTTCCTTGCCTTTCCAGCTTCCAGCACTTACCAGCATTCCTTGGCTTATAGCTACTTGTTTTGGTTTGCTAAAGGCTACCAAGGCAATATACCTGAAATGGATTGGCTTTTACAATGAGGATCTATTAACTTATAAGCTTACAGTTCTGAGGCCATGAAAATGTCCAAAACAAGGCATCATCAGGAGATGCTTTCTCCCTGAGCTCCACTTGTGGGTGATCGGGCACATGGCGGCATCTGTTCCTTTCTCCCCCCTCCTCCAAGCCTCGTTACTTTCAGCTTCTGGCTTCAGTGGCTTCCTCTCAGCTTATCTGTTCTGCTGATTTCAGCTTCTGGCTCCCTGAGCCTTCTCTTTCAGTTTTTGGGGGTTTCTCCCTGTTTCTGTGCCCCACCAATTCCAGTTTATAAAGGACTCCAGTAAGAGGATTAAGACCCACCCTGGGCTGTGCCTTACTGGAGTAAACTAATAAAATGGCCCTTAACTGAAGCTAATCTATCAAAGGCTCACAATAGGTTCATACCCACAAGAATGAACCAATTTAAGAACATAATTTCTGGGAGGTGGCTGTGGCTCAATCAGTGGGGCTCCCGTTTACCATGTGGGAGGCCCTGGGTTCGGTTCCCGGGGCCTCCTGGTGAAGGCAAGCCCGCCCGCACGGTGTGGTTGGCTGACCCAGCGAGCACAAGCAGCAAGGGGGTGATAAATGAATAAATAAATAAAATCTTTAAAAAAAAATAAAAAAAAAAAGAACATAATTTCTTGCAGTCTACAAAAGACTCAAACTACCACACCACTTTTTCCATCTTCAAAACCAACAGCATAGCATTTTTAAGTTTTAGGCTTACCTGGACAATTCAAGATAATCTCATATATATCCTTAATTTAATCACATCTGCCAATTCCCTTTTGCCATATATGGTAACATACAGGTTCTGGGGATTAGGACGTGGACATCTTAGGGGGACCATTATTCTGACTATCACAATTGAATAATGTCTAGCTCAGGTTGACAGATGAAATTCTGTAATAAAGACATCTAGCTATGACATATATCTAGGCCCCAGATGAATCCTTACTTGAGTCAAGCAATACTTCCTAAGAGTAAAAATGCAGTACAATAAATATTGCACATACTGTTTTAGTTTGCTAGGCTGCCAAAATGCATTATTGGTTACCAAAATGGGTTGGCTTTTACTATGAGGATTTATTAACTTACAAGTTTACAGGTCTGAGACTGAGAAAAGTGTCCAAATCAAAGCATCATCAGGAGATACTTTCTCCCCGAAGACCAGCTGCCAGCAATCCTGGACTCTTCTGTCACATGGTAAGGTACATGGCAGTGTCTGCTGGGCTCTCCCTTCTCTCTAGGTTTCATTGCCTCAATTTCTGGCTTCTGGCTTTTTCTCTCTTCTTCTGAATTTCATTCTCTTATAAAGGACTCCAGTAAGAGGTTTAAGACCCATCCTGGGCCCTGCCTTACTAAAGTAACCTAATCAAAATGTCCCACCTACAATAGGTCCACACCCATAGGAATGAATTAACTTTAAGAACATGATTTTCCAGTGTCCATCCAGCTTCAAACCATCAAACATACCCTTGGTATTTGCTATTAGTAAATACAATTCTAGAGTAATTTAAATATATGCTCTGGTGACTTAGAGAAAAAATCAATACATACATGAGTCAAGTCTGGAGAGAAAGAGTCCTGAGGTGTGTTATTAGCTATTTTCGAGCTGCTTTTCCAAATTTGCCAGGGCTCACCTGTATATTTTCTCCCAAGTAATTAGTGCCACATCCAGCATTGAGTAGGTCATAAATGATACTTTATCATAACAATGTGATTAAGTCCTTGATAGGAATCTTACTCTTACCTAAATTTGTGTCATGAAGTAGAAAACAGTTTAAATCAAATCAACTAATATTTAATGATCATATTATGAGGAAGGAATAGTGCCTGAATCAGAATATTGCACACTTACACCCTTAATTCAGCCTTCTTAAGAATAACAACCACTTTTAAATTTCCCCTTCATCAGAAAGTCCGAGGCTCTATTTATATACCCAGAGGGAATGGAATACGAGGCAATACTTCAGAATTTAAATATGTGTTTCTGAACTGCCTGGACCACCATCTGAATTCCCCCTCTGTGTCTAGGGTCCAAGTCTCTTTCCTTGGGGGATGTGCAAGATGCAGGCAGAGAACAGTATCAGGGTAATATGCTTGCAGTGAACACTCAAGCATCCTTCAGCTCTCCTGGGGGCTTCTTCAGATGCCCCCAGGCTGGGGACAAGGAGTCAATGTGAATTCTGCTAAAAACTCATTTCCCAACATCTCAAAATGTGGACTCAGTGTGCAAATCCCGAAAGTTGTCTTGTCACCCAAAATTGTAGCTTTGCAGCTTAAACGCCATTCTTGAAATAATACCAGTAGAGACTGAGTTTTCCTGAATGAAGTCTCAATAGAGAAACTGAATGCCTCACTAGGAAAATGACTTTCCTGCCTAATCTTACTTTTGAAATGATTTTTATTTCTCTTGACATAGAAGTAGACAGGGTAATGTTTCATAAGCCAGGAGAAAGATTCAATTTATGACTCCTAAACTAAAATATCACTGTTCTGAAAAAAGAAGTGGATGATGAGTCTTCCTGATAATCATTTTCATGACAACTCAATTTCAGAAAGACACTGAATTCCATTCATGGTCTGTCTAAAGAGAAAGTGTAACATCAACCATACTGCTAATCCCTACCCACAGCGTTGTCAAAGAGTAATTGTCCTAGTGCTGTATTCCGGATAAACGCAATATAATTATGACTCCTGTTGTCAACTTCAGTAAAGCATGATTTAATATGACAGCAAGGGTGCCATTAAAATGTGAATATTAACTTTCCAATAATTTCTAGAAATTGAAATGGAATGTATTTGGCAATAACATGACATTTTGTCACCAATGAAAATATTTTATGTAGTTATGTAAGCAATAAAAATAGATGTTTTATAAAATGCATCCAGAAGGCCTTATAACTAGGAAAAACCATCATAATTAACAAAATTTCTTGTACAGCAGCCAAAGATAACAGGTCAGCTTAAGGTGATGAGGCCATGGCTAGTACTAAGTTCATAAGAGCTGACCACCTGTAGAGACTTTTTAAAAGCACTTAAAGGAATTAATTTTCCCAATATGGGCAGGCTGAGAGAATCTTCCTCTTTTATGTGACTTTCTATTGTGTCAAAGTAATGGAACCGAATGCACACTTCAACTTTTCAGGCAGCTGTTCCTATGGTGCAGGAGTAAATTTGTAAACCCTACCAGCTGGAAAAAAAGACATGTGTCTACTGTTTGAATGTATTATGGAACTTTGATTTTGTTTCTAGGATAGAATGTGTCCAAGCAACCAAATTTAAGAGGAGCTGTGTGAAATTATCCAGGGATGATGAATCATCTTGACAATTCAACTGGTTGATACACAGCTGGACTAGCAGGTAACAACTCCCCAAATTGCCTGGGCAGAGTCTGCCTTGAAATCAGAGAGATGCTTTTCAGCATTTTGAACTGAGCATCATTATAGCTTGAGGATATTAACTACAGCAACATCAGAAGAATGAAAAACTTGTCAAGTGTATATACATATTTTTTCAATAGGAATATCGCCAATCTCTGAATTTATCAGGTCTCCCGAGACTTTTCTAAGTCAAATAAAGTAACTATAATAATGATGATGATGATAATAATAATAATGACATTTCATTAATTTAAACATGCTTATCTTTTGGTTTTACTTTTAGATATAATTTTAATAATAAATATATAAAATTACATTTTTAATCTGACCAAATAAGCAAAAAACAAAACAACCAAAAAAACCCAAAAATTTTTAGTGTTTCAAAGTGCTTAAAGTGTAATGAACAACTCTGCTGGGTTCAGGCTTTATGGAAAAAAAAGGCATTTTGAAAGAACTCTTTGGTCACATAGGTTTAGAACTATTCTTGAAGATGCAGTGTGAATGACCTATCTTAGGTTCATGCATTATAGTTTAATTATTTTAATAGCTATTTAAACTATGGTGGAAATAATTTGAAACCTCAGAGAATCCCCTTATATCAAGAGGCGAAGTGTAATCTAATCAAATCTCATACCACTCCTAGATAACACAAAGAGAGCCAGCAGCAACTGTTTTCCATTATAACGCAAGCCAGGGTTAGGTGGGGCAAGAACCAGCTGAATGTTTCTTAACAGAATAATGGAGAGGTATCATCTCATATGCCAAAAGAGGCTTGGACCAAGGCCTTCTTAAGAGGAGAAATATCCCTTGTTATAACATGTTTTTAGACTCTGTTGCCTCTGAGAAAAATAATTCTCACTAGGAAGATGAAATCAAAGTTGGCTGACTGAGCACATAATACTATCCCATACCACCAAAACCCACTAGAAATGATGAAATCAAACACCAAAACAATAAACCTATAACATCTGAAATAAGAAGGCATGACCTTAAAATATCAGAAAATGTGGGGAATCCAAGCATATCAGTGAGGATTCCATTGCCGGTAACAGATTTCAGGAATTTATTACAGAATATGCAGTGGGGATCAGCTCTGGGCTGAGCTTTCAAAAACTCCTAAAGCCACATGGCAAAACTGAGCTTCTGGTCTGAGCCATAGAATCAGGAATCAACCACTGCATCTGTTGCCTCAGACCACCACGTATCTCACTATCCACAGCAGCAAAACAATGAGCTGTGCCCTGCTTCTTAACGCCCATGAAGCTAGGACCTAACATCAAGGCTACCACCACAGCTGTTGCAGGAAAACCAAACTCCTCTACAACTCTGCTATCAGAAGTAGCAGAGGCAACAGAAATCAGCCTTTACCTCAGAATCTTCCACTTCCACCTTCCAAAGTTCATGTGGTTGTAAATGACTGGTGGAAAGAAATCATCTGAAACCAGAGCTCCAAGGAACTCTGAAAAAATGTTTTCAGGGTTCTAGCCTATGTGATTCAAGAAGGCACACACTAGAAGGACAGGGGAAAGAAGACAGAGTGAGCTGATACAGGGTCCCACCCATGCTGAAAAGAGAGTAGAAAGGATATGATGGTCAGAGGAAAGCTGGGAGTGACTCCAGAACTCCAAGTGAAGAGGCTGTAGACACAAGGAGTTGGAGGGAGCCCTGGAGCAACCACCAGCGTGAAATCAGAGCAGTAGGCAGGCCACCCAGACTCTCCATCCGGAATGGTGAACAGGAAGAGACTGGAGCACGGGGTGTGAGTGTTGGGGCAGAGGGGTTCCACTTCCCTAAGAGAAGCTACTGGTGCACCCTGCCTGGAAGCACATCATGCCTTCCCCTAAAGCCCCTCGAGGCTAACTAGGATGCACAAACCGACTCCATATACTGGCTAAGAGGAACCTCAACTGCACGGATGAGCATGCAGCCAGGAATTAAACATCTGAAGTAAACCAAGAGAAACATGCAACTTAGTGAACAAGGAAGACTGGCCCTAACCGTTCAGAAATTATACAGCCCACAAGTGGAAACTTTGAAAATAGTATAATTGAAAATCTCAGCGAGATGAGAATGGATATTGCATCCATGAAACAAAAGATTCTTATTTTTAAAAGCACAGTATTAGGGGGAAATATGCTTACCAAATAAAAATGTCAAGAGATAAGCCAAATGGCAAATTATGTTCAGCTGAAGAAAAGATATGCTAGCTGGAAGCCTAAATGTCCCTCAACATGACAAAAACATGGCTTAGCGGGTGCTGCGCCATGCCACCCAGAGCCTCCCCTTCGGGAATAGGCACTCATTCTGCTGATTTCAAGGAACATGGGCCGCTGACAGCTTACTGTTAAATCCCTCTCCAGGAAATGCCCTCAGAGAAGAAAGCCTCCTTGCCCTTTGTTATGTCCCTTCCACAAAGACAGAAGAGCCTCCTTGCCTGGATTCAGGACCATATAAAGAGTCATGCCAGTTCCAGAGCTCCCTGTAGAATGAGCTGAGGCCATTGCTGCAAGTGCATGACAGCTTCACTGACTGACCCCCTGCCCAGCCCTGCTTCCCTGTCTTGTTCTCTAGGGAACTTTGGCAATAAACTTCTTGCATGAGATCTCCATCTCAAAGTCTGTTTCTAGGTAGCCCAATCCAAGACAGAAAGAATAAAAACAGCAAATCCTGAAGGCATTTAGATGTTCCTCCATCTATCTGATTCGATGTCCAAGAGGCAAGAACAGAGAATGGAGAAGAGGGAGAGGTACATAAAACATAGAAGATTTCCCAGAACTGAAGATAGAGACAAGTCAGATTGAAAGAGCCCACCATGTGTTGCTGTTGTTTTTAAAGAATAAATCAATAATAATTATACATGTATATATGCACATATATAACTATATATATGTGTATATATATACACACACATACGCACATCTTGTACCTTGAGAAGTTCAGAGGAGCAATAATAAACATTTTCCAGGGTGAAATAATAAATTATCTACAAATGGATATGTATTAGCTTGCCAAAGCCTGCCAATGCAATATACCATAAATGGGTTGGCTTTTATAATGGGGATTTTTTTTTTTTTTTTTTTTTTTTTTAGGTACCGGGTCCAGGTATTGAACCCTGGACCTTGTATGTGGGAAGCTGGCACTTAACCACTCAGCTATACCAGCTACCCCAAGTTGTTGTGAGTTTTGTTTGTTTTCTTAGGAGGTACTGGAGATCGAACCCAGGACCTCGTACATGGGAAGCAGGTGCTCAAACACTTGAGCTACATCAGCTCCCATATACAGGGAATTTTATTAGGTGAAAATCTTACAGTTCCAAGGCTGTAAAATGTCCAAATTAAGGCACCATCAGAGATGCTTTCTCACCAAAGTTTGGCTACTGGTTGGATCCTGGAGTCTTGCCACATGATGAGACAAGATGGTAGATCTGCAGGTCTCTTTCTACTTTCTCCTGGAGCTCAGCTGCAGACAATCAGGCATCTCTCCCTGGGACTCCTCTCCTTGAGCTCTCAGGGCTTCTCTTTCTGCAGCTATAGGTGAAGTCCTCTCTCTCACATGGCCAAGTCAAAATGGCAGAGCTCCCTTTCTCTGTGTCTCTCTTTGTCTCTGTGTGTTCTCAGTTTATATCAGACCGACCCAGAAAGAGGGTGGAGACTCAACCTGGGTCATGGCTCACTGACATCATCCAATCAAAAGTCCTAAAGTGATCTAATCAAGCGATCCAATCAAAGGCCCCTTAGCTGAACTTAATGCAATCAAAGAGCCCCACAACCACAGGAATGGATTAGTTTAAGAACATAATCTTTTTTGTGATTCACAAAATCCAAACTGCCACATGTAAGACTAGACTTGGCATTACACATCAGCAGCAACACTGTTAGGAAGACACTGGAAAAACATTTTTTTCAAAGTTCTGAGGAAAAATTACTTTCAATCTACAATTCTTTATACATGCAAACTATTTTTTTAAGTTGGAGAGTGAAATAAAGACATTTTGGGATATTTCTCACAGAAATAATTATAGAGAATATATTCCAACTGAGTACCAGAAAAAAAATGTGGGAAGCTATAAATGTGTGGATCAGAGAACTAGTAAAATATGTAGTTAAGTCAAATGCACGGTTAGCTGTTATGGGTTGAATTATGTGCCCTCCCAAAAGGTGTGTTGCATTCTTAATTGAGTGCAAACTTATTTGGAAATAGGGTTATTGCAAATGGAATGATTTAAATTAAAATGAGGTCATGCTGGATTAGAGTGGGCCCTTAAATCAATATGACTGTGTCCTTTTAAGAAGGGGCAGACACAGAGAGAGCTGATGGACATTTGACAAGGGAGGCATACATTGAGTTATGCCACAAGCCAATGAAGGCAAGGGTTGAAGCTCACCACCTGAAGCCAAGAGAGAGATATGGGTCATATTCCTCCCTACAGAGTTCAAAGGGTGCATGCCCTTTATGACACCTTGATTTCAGATTTCTAGCCTCCAGAATTGTGAGATAATAAATTTCTGCTGTTATAAGCCACCCAATTTGTGGTACTTTGGAATGAAGTTCTAGCAAAATAAAACAGCTGTTTTATAAAAATTAAAAAGAATCATCTAAAATCTCAGATGATCTCAACAAAGGAGGTGAGGGTGGGGATACATTGAAAAAGAGAGAAGAGAAACCTTGCTAGAATTTTATAAGCAAGGATATGATGCTGACCAATGGGAACATTGTGAGAATATACAAAATGTATATGTGTGTATGTGTGTGTGCATTTCAAAGTGTAGGAGTAAAAGACTGACAGTAAAAGGACAAAGGCATAATAGGAAAATGGAAACAAAAAGAAAGGAGGGTTGTGTTTTTAATTTTAGACAAGTTTGAATTTACAATATAAAGCTTTAAGCAAGACAAAGACAGCAACTTTATAGTAGGTATAATCCTCACTCAAGTTGTATCAGCCATAAATTTCAATGCTACAATTGATATAGTATCAAAACTCAAAAAGCAAAAACTGCCAAGAAATATCTCACAATAAAAGACTTTAATTAACTTCATTCAAGCCATGAAAGATCAACTAGACAGAAAATAAGTAAGATTATAGAACACATTGTCTTAGTTTGCCAAAGGCTACTAATGTAAAAATACTAGAAATGGGCTGGCATTCATACAGGAGATTTATTTGGGGTAAAAGCTTACAGTTCCAAGACTGTGAAATGTTCAAATCCATGTAACATCAGAGATGCTTTCTCACCAAAGTCAGCTACTGATGATCCTGGCATCCTGCCACATGGTGAGGCTAGATGGTGGGTGATCTCTGCTTTCCCCTCAAGACGCACCAGCTCCCTGAGCTCAGCTGTGGGCAATCAAGCATAGAGCTTGTCTCTTTTGGGGCCTCTTCTCTCAGCCTCAGCTGGTCCATCTGTGGGTGATCAGGCATATGGCTTTTCTCTTCAGCCTTGAGCTGTTCCATGGGCCCGGCCTCTTGGGGGGTTCATACTTCAGCTTCAGCAGCTAGTGATCCTTGAGTCCTCTCTCACATGGCAAGGTCAAAATGGCAGCTCTCTTTTCTCTCTGTGTATTTCTACTTTCAGGTCTCAGTTTATATAAGACCCCAGCAAGAGGGCAGAGACAAGGAACAAGACAAGGATGTTCACTGTCACCATTGTTATTCAACATTGTACTAGAAGTTCTAGTTTTCTTGTCTAGCAATTAGACAAGAAAAAAAAATTTTTAAAGGTATCTAAATAGGAAAAGAGGAAGTAAAATTCTCACTATTTGTGGATGACATGATCCTATATTTAGAAAATTCTGAACTGAGTTCAGCAAAGTGGCAGGATACAAGATCAACATGCAAAAACCAGTAATATTTTTGTACAATAATATTGAACAATCTGAGTACGAAATCGGGGAGGGGGGGCGGGAATTCCATTTACAATAGCAACAAAAAGATTCAAATACCTAGGAATCAATTTAACCAAAGAAGCACAGGACCTAGATGCAGAAAACTATAAAATAATGCTAAAAGAAATCAAAGACCTAAACAAATGGAAAGACATTCCATATTCATGGATTGGAAGAAAAAATATTGTGAAGATGTCAATCTTGCCCAAACTGATTTACAGATTCAATGCAATACCAATCAAAATTCCAACAGTCTACTTCACAGAATTTGAAAAGGCAATTACCAAATTCATCTTGAAGGGTAAGTGCACCCGAATAGCCAAAAGTATTCTAAAAAAGAAGAGCAATGTGGGAGGAATTTCACTGCCTGACCTTGAAACATATTACAAAGCTACAGTGGTCAAAACAGCATAGTACTAGCATAAAGGTAGACACATTGATCAGTGGAATAGACCTGAGAGTCCAGAAATAAACCCTCACCTCTATGGTCAACTGGTTTTTGACAAACCCATGTCCATGTTAACAGGACAAAACAGTCTCTTCAACTAATGGGTCTGGAAGAATTGGATAGCTATAACCAAAAGAATGAAAGAGGACCCCTATCTCACTTCCTATATAAGAATCAACTCAAAATGGATCAAAGAGCTAAATATAAAACCAGGACCATAAAACTACTAGAAGAAAATATAGGGAAACAGATTAAAGATCTTGTGGTAGGTGGTGGTTTCTTGGACCTTACACCCAAACCATGTGCAACAAAAGAAAACATAGATAAATGGGACCTCCTCAAAATTCAACACTTTTGCACCTCACAAGACTTTGTCAAAAGGGAGAAAAGGCAGCCAACTCAATGGTAGAAACTATTTGGAAATCGTATGTCCGATAAAAGTTTAATATCCAGGATATAAAAAGAGATGTTACAACTCAACAATAAAAAGACAAATGACCCAATTAAAAAATGGGCAAAAAAATACAAAAAACAAAAATGGGCAAAAGACTTGAATAGACATTTGTCCAAAGAAGAAATACAAATGGCAAAAAAAAAAAAAGTGAAAAAGTGTTCAACATCACTCTTCATTAGGGAAATGCAAATCAAAACTACAGTGAGATATCATGTCACACCTATCAGAATGGCCACTATTAAAGACAGAGAACTACAAGTGTTGCAGAGGATGTAGAGAGAGAGGAATGCAGAATTGCATAGCCACAGTGGAGGATTATTTAGCAGTTCCTAAAGAAGTTGAATATGGACTTACTATGTGAACCTACAATCCCACTACTCAGTATATACCCAGAAGAACTGAGAGCAGTGACACAAATAGACATCTGCACACCTACATTCATAGCAGCATTATTCACAATTGCCAAAAGTTGAAAACAACCCAGGTGTCCATCAACAGATGAATGGATAAACAAATTGTGGTGTATTCACACGATGGAATATTATGCAGGTATAAGAAGAAATGAAGTCGTAAAGCATATGACAACATGGATGAACCTGTAGGACATTATGTTGAGTGAAGCAAGCCAGACACAAAAGGACAAATACTGTATGACTGCATTACTATGAACTAAATATATTGTGTAACATATTGTATGATTCCATTTATATAAAATGTAAATATAAATCAATTTATAAAGATGAAATTTGATTATTGGTTATGTAGGGCTAGGGAAGGAATGCTAAAGGGTGTGGAGTTTTTCTTTTTGGAGTAATGAAATAGCTCTAAAAATTTTTGTGATAATGAACGCACAACATTGCGATTATACTAAAAGCCATTGATTATTCACTTTAGATAGATTGTGGAATATGTGAATTTATCTCAATAAAACAGCTTAATAAATAAATAATTATTCAAGAATAGCCAGAAATAGCAGCTATGTACAGCAGGGGAAACAGAGAGAGATTGAGAGGTGAAGAATATTCTTGTTCATTTCTTATTATTATGGAAATAAGGAAAATGCTCTAATAATGATTAAAGTGATGAATGCACAACTATGTGATTATACCAAATACCATTGACTGTAAACTTTGGGTGAATGTATGCTTTATTAATGTATATCAATAAAATTGATTTGTTAAAAAAAAAAAAAAAATGACCTCACCATTTCGTGCATTTGGTGGACTTCTGAAGGAATACATTCTAATACAAGTGGGAAGTACTGTCCTTTCTTGTTACACAGTCATGTTTAAGATAATTTCCCTTTTTTTTTAGCTATTGTTATAAGGATGTCTTAAATAATCCTATAACTTTGAATCCAGCATGGGTTGAAGTATGCCCAGGTGTGGACAGACTGGAGGACATTATGGCTCTTCAGTGTGAGTGGGGTTGGTAGCAACGGCAATTTAGAAGGTGGTATATTACACACAATCAGTGGCTGGAGGGAGGAACCATCCCTAACCATTCTGAGCAGTTTCACTGACCTGGTGGAGAATGAGAGCTGGAAAGTCTCAAAGGAATATGGGGCTAGGAAATAGCAGGGCCTTACTATTGCAACAACATAAGGAGGGAATCTCATATATAAGACTTAGAAAAGTAATAAAAAACCTTAGCCCAATAATATTTGAGACATTTGAGGTCCTTTCTTCCAACTCCTTCCTAGAATGTGTCCAATATTAGACATGTGTTATTTCTTTCTCAGTAATACATGTTTATCCAAAAGAATGCCAGTGATATTCATTTACTTATTAACAGGAATCATTCAGTGTATATGATCAAAGACTAAAGGGAAATGTTCATATTTTGTGGTATAATATTTATATCAATAGTTCTTATAGAAAGAATTGATTTGGGATTATGTTCAATAATTAATTTTTCATTCTGGAATTTGGCTCCTCATGTTTTTGTATTTAGGTTTTTACATACATATATTTACGTAACTTAAATTTTCATTGAAAAAAACATAAAATTAATGACATTTTGATTATCCTTTATATAGTACTAATAGCACTTAATGAACATAATGTAACAGTTGATAATCAATGCCATGAATATATGTATATTTTGCTAAAATTGAAGAGAGAAATGACCCCTAAAGAAAAAAAGTAAACAGTTGCCACAAAAGAAACAAAAAACAAATCAAACAAAAAAAAAGACAACAAAGTAGGGGAAATTTGCCTAACACATTTATGAGAAATTTCTATGAGAAATTTCCATAAACATTTTTGTTTGTTTTGCCCAGCATCCATACCAACACAATTTTACACTAGGGATCCCACCCTCACAACGTGGGCCAGGTGGGTGGGGTAAGGTTCAACCCCAGCCCCAGGGATAGGACACATGACATAGACTTAAGGCAATCATTTAATCTCCCAGGACTGATTCAAGTATGAGCACATGACCCATTCAAGGCCAGTGAAAAGGAATGAATGACAAGACTGTGTGTAAGCAACTTAAAGAGTCTCTTCCACTGAAGTTGATAGTGTGTGGCTGTGAAGCTTGGAGCTGATGTAGCCATCTTGCTGTCACAAGGTGGACCAGCCTGAAGATGAAGCTGAAAAAAAGAAGCAAAACCAAGAGATGAACCTCAGGCATTATTTGGAGCCTAAATAGATTAGGCAAAAATAATCAGAATTCTCTTTAAATATATTGAGGGAGAATTAAACAATTGGGAGACTTCGCGGCTAAATTAGAAACATAGAAAACTAAGCAAATGAAAAAGTAGTTATTACTAGATAATTCTAGACTTCCAGGAGAAGCAAAACACAGTGCAAGAAAAGAAATAATTAGTATTGATCCATAACATTGCATTTATATAGTCAGAAAGATGTTTTTTTAAAAAATCATAGTGTAACTATATTGGGAAGATGGGGAACCAGTGGTTACATTCATTTATTAAAGACAGAGATGAAAGAAAACTAAATCCTTGTCTTCTATCATGGGATAAGATAATAGATAGGCTTAACTTTCAAAAATCAAGTAATATCATTACATGCTTGATTTGGAAGCAAACACCAAAATAAACAATGAAAAGTTGAAAGCTATTACCTCTGGAGAATGAGACATGAGATATCGGTGTGGGGGTGCTAAGGAAGACTGCTTTTCTCATACTAAGTCAGGTAGACTAGTTGGCCTGTTAAACTATGCATGTACCAATATTGATGGAAATTAAAACAAAATTTTAAAAAGAAAAACAAGCAAAATGAACAATTCAAAAAGTACTACATGACAAAAATGAAAACATGCCTAACCTATAATTACTGATCAGAAAAATTCTTTATAAAATAAACAAAGAAAAAAATAAGACTAATGGTAATTAAATGGTAGCCAAGAGGTGGCAGAAGTGTAAGTACCATTTGTTTGGAAAGAAATTTCACATCTAATAAAATTGAAAATGTGCATGTAGTACAACTCAGCTGATCTACTTCTGGGTCAAATCCTAGAGAAACTTTTGCACATGACCAGAAGAAACCATTACCAAAAATGTTAATTACTTTTTTTTTAATAATGGTGAAAATCTGGAAACCTGATGTCAATCAATAATAGAATAGATTTAAAACATTCATATTTTCATACAATACCATATGACAGTTAAAAGGAATAAATTTACTCTATACATAAAGCATAGAAATCGCACATCATGTTGAGAGACATTTGAAAAACATGTCCAACCTATTACCATTTATGCAAATTTTAAACACATAAACAAATGCCATATACTTTTTTTAATAAACAATTTATTGAAGTATATCATTCATACATGAACATACATAAACTATAAGTGTTCAGTAAACATCATGAACTTACAAAACAAACATGCATAATATCATACAGGGCTCCCACACATCACCCCACCACAAATACTTTGCATTGTTGTGAAACATTTGTTAACAAATTATGAAACAGCATCGTCAAAGTATTACTACTAACTACAGTATCTTCCTCCCCCCTATAATTTTTTAAAAAGATTTATTTATTTATTTACTTTTATCCCTTTTTAATCCCACCCCATTCCCCATTTCTGTGTCCATTCGCTGGGCAACTCTCCGTGTCCGCTTCCGGCCCTCTCCTCCCATCCCTCCTCTCCTGTCCTCACTGGGACCTGATCCCCCCGGAACCTCCAATGTGGGAGAGTGGCGTACTACCACCTGTTCCTCGTTTTTCAGTGTGTCTCGTCTTGGCTCTTCCTTGTGTCACTCTCCTGTTACATCATCATCTTGCTGCATGGCTCGCGGGGCCTGGCGGTACACCTGCACACAGGGTCTGGTGGCCCATGCGACTTCTATATTTTGCTTTTTTTTAATTTTTACCAGGAGGTCCCAGGGATGGAACCTAGGTCCCTCCAAATGGGAGATGGGACACCCATCCATTGGAGCCACATCTGTCTCCCTGCTGTATCACTTAAGGTTGACCAAAGATAGCTAGAATTAGTCTTTTCCCATACAGGATGGTCATATAATAAATCAGGCTTGGTTTATCACCAGCATTCTGAAAACCAGACCTAGAGAGAAAAACTAGGTCTGGGGACACATGCATGGTTTCTAATACAGCGAATGTTAGCCTACCCTGATTATCACAAAATCAGGACAGCGAGAATATTCGGAAGCCATATACTTTTGCTGATAAATATATGAATGTAAAAAGTATTAAAAATGGGTTAAACACATACACACAAAATCCATGAGAGCAAATACCTAGGAGTGAAATAAATGGAACTGATGGGAGAGATAAAAAGAACATCCACATCATTTGTAATATTTCAGTTCCTCTATTTAAAAAATATTTTAAGCAGATGTGAGAAAATATAATTTTCAGTTCTGGTGGTGAGTATTCAGGGTTTGTAAAAATGTAATCCAAGTATTTTCTGTATTTTTATTTCCCAAATTAAAAAAAAAAAATAGATGTAAAAATGTTTTATGAAGGAAACAAATTTTAAAAACTGACACAAAAAGAATGCCAATACCGCAACAGGGTTAACAACCTATAGAAGATACCCCCAAAAGTAAGAAATGGAACCATTTAAAGAGATAACAAGCCCAGCCCAGCGTTCAGCAAACAATGTACCTAATTCATCAGATACTCCTCATATAAAACAGAGCTAGATTAGCACTCTAAACTCAACAGCATATAAAAGAAAAATGCATCATCTTGCTTAAGGTTTATAGAGTGCATTCATGATTCAACATTAGGAAGGCAACAGATGTAATAGACTTCAGTAAAAAAAAATAATAATAAAATAAAATAAAAAAAATCTTAACCTTAAACTTAAAATTTCACCTTTCAATTGATGCAAATAAAAGACCTAGTAAAATTTAGCAATCATTGTGGATTTTTTAAAAATCCTTGCAAATAAAGACTAGAAGAAGAAAACTTCCAAGCGTTACTAGAATGAAGAAATATTAGAAACATTCCCATTAACGTCACAAATAATGCCCACTAACAGGTGCTAGGCCATACTACGAAATAAGTAAAACTATTATAAAGAAGTAAATGCCAATAGTTGAAGATTATACAATCGTCTGCTTAGAAATTCCAAGAGGATCTGACAAGCCCCTAGAATTGATAAAACCCCTGGTGACTCGGCATCGCCGGCGCCCGGCCCCCACCCCCCACGCCCGGGCCACCGAACGTGCGCACGCGTACACGTTCTCGACGCATGCGCGCGGGGCCGCAAAGAGGAAGATGGCGGCGCTGAGCCTCCCTACACCGCTGCACCAGCACGTGGGGCGCGGAGCCTTCAGCGAGGTGTACGAGCCCGCGGAGGACACGTTCCTGCTGCTGGACACTCTGGAGGCGGCGGCTGCGGAGCTCACAGGGTGCGAGGAGAGCCAGGGGCTCCGCGGGGGAGGGCCGGCACGTCCTGGCTAGTCGGCGGCCAAGGTCGGGAAAGATCTGTCGCCGCTCGCCGCCTGAAGTGGCGGTGCCTGCATACTTGCCAATGATTGACACCTGAGCGCCGTAAATGCGGCTTTTCCTGGAAATATACTTAATGAGCGTGCCAGGGATCGCCCTTTTGCCAAGGTATTGCCTTGGTCTCATGAGCTCCAGGTCGCCTTACCACGGTATTATGTATCCTTTCAACGGTTAAGCTGAAGAACCCCTGCCCCTGAGCAGCGATATCGTAACACACGTTCATAAACATAAAACATTCCGAAAACATTGCTTCTCCGTAGTATTAAAAATTTTGTAAATACTACAAGTCACGTGGTATTTTATTTACTCAGTACATAAAACGCACTCTTGCAACGGAAGAGCAAAAAAATGAAATGAGGTTGTGAGATAACTGGATTTGGGGAATATTTTATAGACTCTACCTGATCAATAACATTCTGTTCTGTAGATGTGCTGCCCAAAATGGTAACCACTAGCCATCTGTCGCTAACTGAGCACGTGAAATGTGACTAATTCCACTGAAGTACTGATTATTCATTTAATTGTAAACAGTTTAAATAGTTGCATGTAGCTACTACCTGATTGGCCAGCGCAACCTATAGCATCCACCCTAGGACCTCATAAATATTAAAATTGACGTGTTGAAGTGCTCACTATAAATTTAGAATTAGTAGCATAAAAAGAATGAGTATCTACATTGTATTTTTTTTTTTTTTTTTTTTTTTAATGAAAGGAATTTGGGTATTTCAATTTACGTAAAGATCAGGATTTGACCTGGGTTTTCCCAGAATGAAACATACATTTGGCACGTTTCAAGGATCTATATTGTGTTCATTTATCCCTCTTGAACTTGGTCAGATTTTTCCATGTGTAAAATGCCCCACCTCCTATTAGATTAGTTTTTCATTGTAAAAGATGGAACTTTGGGATTTACTGGAATAAAGAGTGGAACAGTACTGTTCTATAACTTGTCTTTTATTCTCAAGATAACCCAGAAAGATTTACAAGCACAAATTCTATTACAAAGTACACTGTAAAAGGAGCTGATTTTGTTATAAAATCTTGGATATTTTGGGTCTTAGAATTCTAATTATTTATGATTCCAAAGTAGTTATTTTCAAATAGAAACTGCATTGTAAGAGTCACAGACCTTACTACAGCATGCTAAAACCTTGTCAATATGTGGACTGGTTCCAAAAATTAGAAATTCCTAATGTCAGTGTTGGATAGTTGTTTAGGGGAATTAGATGGAAGAAAGACTGCTAGAGAGGCCCCTGAATCCTGTCATTCTATCTCTGTAAAAGGGATAAATGGTGTTTTTGATGCATGTATAAGATTTTAAGCAAGGAAATAAATGTGTTTGAAGGATAAAATACAGTAGAATGCAGATTTTATTAATAGCATTCTAAGATTATTATTAATGACATTCTAAGAGGAGCTATTCTGGTATTTTCCCAATTCAGCATATAGCCGTCCAAATACGGGACTCATTTGCTGCTCTAAATCTATTATCAGGGAGTGGAGGACCTTTTTTTTGGTAGGTATGCTGATGGAATTATGAATGTTATATACTTAAAAGATGATAGAAAAAACATTTCACAAATTTTTGTAGTGTTACCAATCCTATCATGTTAGGAAATACTAACCTATAAGCAAAGTCTTTCCTATTATTTCTAACCTAAATTAACATTTTATTCCATAATTCTTATAGAATGTCATGTTGAAGTTAGCTGAAAACCACATAATGTATTATAGTACTATTTTGTGGATTTGAGATAAATTGCACACACAGAATTTTAAAAATTTTGAATTATGCAATATTAAACTTGAACACAAAGTGGTTGTAAAGTATTTTAAAATTTGTTTTTTGTTTCTGTATATTCACAGGTGAGTAATGAAGCTGGAGAAATATAAATATGCATTAAACTAACATGAGAGGGGAAACGGATGTGGCTCAAGTGGTTGGGCTCCTGTTTACCATATGGGAGGCCCCGGATTCGATTCCTGGGGCCTCCTGGTGAGGGCAAGCCAGCCTGCGCAGCGTGGTAAGCTGATGGCCTGCGTGGCACGATGAAATAATAAAAGGAGACAAGCAGACACAGAAAAACGCACAGCAATGGACACAGCAAGCACAAGCAGCAAGGAGGGGGATAAATAAATTAATCTTTAAAAAAGAAAAAGCTGATGGGGAAATATTAGGAAAAAAAAACTAACATGAGAGTTATCTTTTGTGAAGTATATTTTGATCCTGCTGTACTAATGTTTATTTTGTTTTTTTTTATTTTTAGAGTGGAAGTATGCCTTGAAGTAGGATCCGGGTCTGGTGTGGTATCTGTGTTCCTTGCCTCAATGATAGGTCCTCAGGCATTGTACATGTAAGTGTTTGTATATCAAATTCATCCAAATCTTCCACTGAGGGAATTCATTGAGTCTGATTGTGTAAATTAAGTAATTTTGTAGGTAGATAATATGCATCTGATAGTATTTATTTAAATATATTAAGGACCCAGATTGTAAAATATGCTCTCCCAGAATTTATATCTGCATATGCAAAACTGCTCTATCATATTACATAATTATCGAATCATCATATATTTTGGTCATTTTAAAGTTGAATCTATTTTTAGATAATTTCATTATCAGAAAAAATTGAGTTACTAAAATTTCTTTATAGAGAATTTGAGAATAGAGAAAAGTATAAAGAACAAAATGGAAATCATCTATAAATTTTACCACACATGGCCAAAGTATGTTTCCATCCAGTTTTGTTGTCATTTTTGTTTAGTTTTTCATTTCCTATATAATTAGTTTAATATATTATGGGCATTTCCCTATCAAAGAATCTTACATTTCCTTTTTGGTGACTGCATAGTATTCCTTCATTAGAGATATCATAATTTAATCATTTCCTTCAGATGTGTGTGCATGTTTGTGTCTTCTACTCTTGGACATTTTATCACTATAACAATCTTTTTCATCATTATAACAAATCTTTTTTTTTTTTTTTTTAACTTTATTTTGTACATTTAATAATTGAAAACATAAGCAATTAAAAACTGAAAAACACAGATGAATAAATATATACATTTCTCAATTAAATGTAATGGATACATGTAAATTTTTTTGTTGTTTTGTTTTTTGTTTGTTTTTTTGTTTTTTGTGTGTGTGTGAATCAAACAATATATTACACAATATATTTGGTTCATAGTAATGCATTCATACAGTATTTATCCTTTTGTGTCTGGCTTGCTTCACTCAACATAATGTCCTCCAGATTCATCCATGTTGCCATATGCTTTATGACTTCATTTTCTTCTTACAGCTGCATAATATTCCATCGTGTGAATAGACCACAGTTTGTTTATCCATTCATCTGTTGATGGACACCTGGGTTGTTTCCAACTTTTGGCAATGGTGAATAATGTGGCTATGAACATCTGTGTGCAGATGTCTGTTCGTGTCACTGCTCTCAGTTCTTCTGGGTATATACCCAGTAGTGGTATTGCAGGGTCACGTGGCAAGTCTATATTCAACTTCTTTAGGAACTGCCAAACAGTCCTCCATAGTGATTGTAACAAATCTTTGTTCTTTTTTCTTTGCCATTATTAAATATTCTATTTTTTTTTCTAAAACTGCTCTATGTAGAAGAAATGGGAGATTCCTTGAATTTTTCAGTAACAGATTTGCCTCATGGATATAGGAGGGAATTCATTGAGTCTGATTGTGTAAATTAAGTAATTTTGTAGGTAGATAATATGCATCTGATAGTATTTTTCTTCCTTTTCTGCTTATAGGTGCACCGATATTAATCCTAGTGCAGCAGCTTGTACCCTGGAGACAGCACGCTGTAACAAAGTCCACATTCAACCAGTAATTACAGATTTGGTAAGCTGTTAATCCTTGTCCAATAATAATTAATTTCCTTTTCAGATAAGTTAAGGTCAAGATGATTTGGATCAAAGAACTTTGACTATTTAAATTTTAGCCCAGGAGACAGCATACCCCATACAAAGTAAATTGTTGATTGATATGATCCATCTCCTCCACAGTTCTAAAGAAACTTATATTGACTTGTTTAGGTCAGGCTTCTTTAGGTCAGAAGTGACATCCCAGTTCAAACTGACATAAATATAAAAAGGAGAATGTATTTGGTTTCTGTCTCTGGGAATTCCAAGATTTGCTGGCTCCAGGCACAGCAAGCTCCAGGAACTCAAATTATGTTACAGGCAACTTTTTCTTAGCTCTCAGATTCTTTCTGGTGGTTCTATTCCTAGATAGCCTTTCCCTTCATGGTAGCAAGATGCTTGCATATCTATATCTTATTTATTAGCAACACCCAAGGAAAGAAACCTTTTCTACTCAGTTACTCTAACAAAAGCCCCAGAATGAGTATCTGTTGGATCAACTTGTGTCATGTGCCTATCTCTCATTCTATCACTGTGGCAAATTGGGATAGAAAATGAAGGTTGATTTGGCCTGGGTCATACTCCTATCCTGGGAGCTGGGATTAGATAAATCCTAGCTAACACATGGATTGAGAATGAGAGGAGGTATAGCTTCCTCAAAGTCAAGGAGATATAACTAGAAGGGGGAGTGGGTCCTGGGCAGGTGAAAAGCAAATGACAACTACAGAACCATTGTTTTATTTTAACAAGTTATACCTTGTTTTAGTTTCCTGGCTGTTAAAACAAAAACCATACAATGGGTTGGCTTAGTAACTGGAATTTATTGGCTCCTGGTTTCAGAGACTAGAAGGTGTACGTTCATCTGGCCAGCAATCTTTGCATTCCCTTGGCTTTTCCATCACATAGCAACATACATAGCCGCATCTTCTTTCTATTCTTGCAGCTTTTTACTTCCAGATTTTGGCTGCTCCCTGTGACTTCCTCTTCTGTGTCCAATTTCCTTTGCTTATAAAGACTTCAGCCATATTGGATTAAGACCCACCCTCATTCAGTTTGGGCACACCTTAACTAATCATATCTTTAAAGGTTCTATTTACAAATGGATTATACCCAGAGGACCAGGGGTTGGACCTGAACATGCCTTTTGTGGGGGACATGATTCAATCCCCAATACATCTTATGTATTTTTAAGCTGTAGAGTTTTTCCTAATATTTTAAATTATATTAGTAAGATTTGGGTAATATTGAATTATTTTAGTTATTAATATGAAATGCCTTTTTATAAGGAAAAATATAATAGCATGAACCAAATGGGAATAAGAAGTATAAAATATTTTCTTGTGCTTCTTGACCTATATTATATATTAGTCTTACAACTAATACAGGTAGCTTTCCTGCTTTTTAAAATTCACAAATGATTCCAGCTTAGAATTAAATCAAAGATACAAGAAATTCTTGATATATTACCAGAAGTAGCTACTGTCATTAAAAACTAAATTATCAAGAAAGGATGTGAAATCAGTGTGGTGATTTTGAATTTTAAAATTTTTAACTTGTTTCTTTGTGTCCATAATTACTATCAGTCTTGAAACGTGTAGTTATTATAGAACGATAAACTTTAGAGGTAGAAGAAATGCAGAATGTCTGTTTTTTAATAGATGTGGAAACTAAGGTGAGGTATCTTTTTGAAGATCACATAGCTAATAAAGTGGTAAATTCAGAATTTAAACCCAGGCCTGCTGAATCCAAATCTAGAGGCCCCACAGCTGTTTTAGGACATGGCTGGTGGTTCTCCAGGCCAGAATCAGTTCTTTAGTAGTTAAAGTTGACCGTGATGCCTAGTATTGACTCATACCAAAGAATTAAGCAAGAGACAGTCATGAGCATGATCAGTTAACAAAAATGTTCACATTCACCTGTATTCAGAACACTGTGCATAGATTATGACAACCATCACATACAATCTGTAGGCAAATAAAAATTATCATTATTGTCCGCATAAAAAATAAAATAGCCCTTTCATTATATTACATTTTTAGGTTTGGAAGAAAGTTTTTTAAATTTGTGTTACATTTCCTTAAATTCTTAGAACAAACTGAACATACTTTTATCTTTTATTGCCTCAGGGTCATTAATAGGAATATCAGTTATTATTCAGTGCTATACACAGTGATGACTAAGACCTATTCAGACATGTCTGCCCTTACACTAAGTAGTATACTAGGTAGTAGCTGCTACCTAGTATAGCACATCTGTCTTCATATGCTTTGTCCAAAAATAAAACCAATTTAGTTAAACTTGTATTTAAACTAAGTTAAAGAGAAAAAAGAACCAAAAAAGAAAGAAAACAACAACAGAAAATAAGAAATTAAAAAAATAAGAAAAACAAAAGAATAAACGAAGTTAAGGGACTATGCTATGAATAAAGTATATGCATTTTACTGTATGGATTTAAAACATCTTGTCAGAGGCCTTTTGCAACACTTCCCAGTGTTGGATATAATTCCAGGGATGTGAGACTATATAAAAGCTGAATAAGGATGGGTGAAGGATGCCTATAATTAGACTTTATACCTAGTTCATAATGACTTCCTTATATAAATCCATTCTCTTTTTAGTCCAAAATTTTCTGGGTTGTTTTTTTTGTTTGTTTGTTTTGTATTTGAGGTGCTGGGACTAGGGATTAAACCCGGGACATCGTAAGTAGGAAGCTGGCACTCAACCACTGAGCCACATAGGCTTCCCTGAGTTGATTTTTTTGGTTGGTTGCTTTTTGTTTGGTTTGGGTTTGTTTTGTTTTGTTTTTAGGAGGCACCAGGAACCGAACCTGGGACCTCCCATGTGGGAAGCAAGCGCTCAACCACTTGAGCCACATCTGCTTCCCTGGGTTTTTTTTTTTTTTTTTTAAGTGTCAATTTTCCCTTTAAAGTCCGGTACTGCAATGATTATTACAATATAATGCCTCAGGGATCATCATAAACAATTACAGAACAAATTTTTTCTAGTTCCTTACTCAGCATTTCTGGAAAATTACATATTGGAGTTCTTTTTTTGTAGTTTGAGAAACTTAATTTCTTTAGGGAATTGAAAACAAAGCTTTTGGTTATTTTTAATGTATTTCCTCATGCTACAGTGTTATTAGAGAGGACCACAGATTAACTAGTGATCTTAAAACTTGGAGACAAGGTTCCAGCTGAATTAGCTTCCAAAAAGTTACCTTTTCTCTTTCTAAACAACTGGAGAAAAAGTTACCTCTGTAAACATCTCCTCAAGGTACTACTTGTATCCTCTTAGAACTACATAGTTAACATGCTTATTAAGATGATAAGAACAGGATTGCTTTTAAGAAGCCTGGATCAAATGGATATTGAAGGCAGTAATTCATAATACATGCAAATAGACCAGTCACATGTCCATTGGTATGACTGGGTTTTAAATCATTTTGAATCACATAATGTAGGTGCCTTTCCCCTTTAATTCTTTCAGCAATTCTGACTAATTCAGCAGAAGGTCTCAGTACTAGTCTTTTTTTTCCCCATTTACTAGAGAAGCAGTAGGTTTGCAGAACAATCATGTATAAAATACAGGGTTCCCATACACCAACACCATGCCTTGGTGAATCCAGATTTGGATTCAGTAGGTTGGAACATTTGTTACAATTGATGATAGCACATTTTTTATAATTGTGCTGTTAATTAAAGTCCATGGTTTAACTTAGGGTTCACTATTTGTATAGTGCAGTTCCGTGGATTTTTTTTTTTTTTTTGGGGGGGGGAATTTTTATTCTGTTACCATGTATACAATTTTAGCAGTTCCCTTTTAATCATATTCAGATATATATTTTAGTGCTGTTAATTGTGTTCACAATTTTGTGCTACCATCACCACCATTCATTACCAAAACATTTCCATCATTCCAAATAGGAACGCTGTACATTTTAAGCCTTAACTTCCCATTCCCCATCCCCACCCCATCCCCTGGTAACCTGTGGTATTGATTCTGACTCCAGTGAGTTTGCTTATTCTAATTGTTTCAAATCAGGGAAATCATACAGTATTTGTCCTTTTGTGTCTGGCTCATTTCACTCAACATGATGCCTTCAGGGTTCATCTATCATATTGCATGTATCAGGACTTCATTCCTTTTTATGGCTGAATAATATTCCATTGTATGTATATATCCCATTTTATTTATCCACTCATTGGTTGATGGACACCTGAGTTGCTTCCATCTTCTGGCAATTATGTATAATGCTGCTATGGACATTGGTGTGCAAATATCTGTTGAGTCCCTGCTTTCAATTCCTTGGGATATATGCCTAGTAATGGGTGTGACAGTTTTAAGCTGGATAAACCCTAGAAAATTATGTTCTTAGAGTTAATCCATTCCTGTGAGCATAAACCTATTGTGGGTGGGACCTTTTGATTAAGTTACTACAGTTAAGGTGTGGCCTCAGGTGAGTCTTAATCCTTTTACTGGAGTCTTTTATAAATGGGATAAATACTGAATACAGAGAGAGAGAGAGAAAGCCAGAGGAAGCCAAGAGCTGAAGCAACAAAACACAGAAGAGAAGGGAGACCAGCAGATGCCACCATGTGCCTTGCCATATGACAGAGGAGTCCAGGATGACTAGGACCTGGTCATCAGGGAGAAAGCAGTACCTGATGGTACCTTGATGTGGACATTTTCACAGCCTCAGAACTGTAAGCTTTAAGCTAATAAATCCCTATTGTGAAAGCCAACCCATTTCTAGTGTATTGCATTCCAGCAGCCTCGCAAACTAAAACAGTGGCATTGCCGGGTCAAACGGTAATTCTGTACTTAGCTTTCTGAGGAACCACCAAACTGTCTTCCACAATGGCTGCAAGTTGGTGCTATTCTTTAACACATTTTAAACACTTACAAATGTCCTTTTAGCAAAGAGAGCAGGCCTGGGTCACTCTGAGGGTGACAACAGCAACTACAACTTAATACATTTTTTGGTTTACTTTGCATTTATTTTTATAGCTATTTCTATTTCCAAAAAAGTAATACTGGCTTCCCATTTTCAACAGTAATGTAAAGTCTCCTTTAACAGGAAATTTATTTAAATAACAAAAAAGTTCTCTTTAAAGAAAAATACCAAAAAAAAAAAAAAAAGAAAAATACCAAGTAAATAATGGTTGGTACCTGTGCAGATATGGGAAACATCTTGAAAATGTTAATCAAATAATTAAAGTTTTGGAAACACTGCCTTGAGATATTTAAAAGTTTCACTCATGAAGCAGGCTCATAATTTGCAGGTAAGAATCAAATCAAAATGAAAATTGAAAGCAATGGTCTTAAGGATGAGAACTCTTCCAGATACAGTGCTTTTACTTTATTGTGCCTGTGAAGGCACTTAATTATTTAACTCAGAAGAATAGTTTAGTGCAATTTTTCCCTAAATGTACTTTCTTTAAAAAGACATTTTTCTTGTTCATAGAAAATTATACCCAGTTTAAAAATTGATAAAATGTCAAACAACTGCTATTTTTAGTGTCTTTTTCCAGGATTTCCAGTTGTTTCTTTCTTTAATATATAATTGTTTTAGCTAATACAATTACAAGTAAATAAGGAAGGAGAAAGCAAAAAAAAAAAAATCCATCTTGTGATGTTTACTGTCATTCAGAGATTTTCTGTCATATCTTAGAAATTTCTCTTGATTATAGAAAATAAATGTTTAAATTAGCAGTTATAGCTTTAAGGTTGTTTTCCAAACCTGTGCAGAACATTGCACGGATTGGAGTTTGCTTCCTTATTATTTCAGCTTCTAAAATTGAACCCAGAATGAACATAAGGCCTGTTAAAGAGCAGAGGCTTGGCTCAACATTTTATGTTCATGCTAACAAATAGTTTAAATTTCCTCATTTTTTAATTAAATGAAAATGTAAAAATATGTCTCCACTTCTGTCTATAAGAAGTGTGGTCTTCTAATACTGTCTCTAAAATCGTGGGAGAGTATTTTTAAAGATATATATTTGTTTATATTTATTTTATTCAGAGTCTGGTTTAAAATTCTGATTATTATTGAATACATTTAGGTCAAAGGCTTGCTACCAAGGTTGAAGGAAAAAGTTGACCTTCTAGTGTTTAATCCCCCCTATGTAGTGACTCCACCTGAAGAGGTAAGACATAACAAAATTTAATTATTAACATTTTGGGCTATTTTGATTCTAAAATCAAATGAATTTCATCAGTGGCATCAGTCAGATGCTGTTAACACAGACTGTTCAGATTTTACTCTTGACTGTCAGGAATCAGATGCTATTGGTACACATAGGAAAGAAACCTAAAACTAATGGAAATACAAACTGTGAGTCATATCTATCTTTAGGAATTGCATCCAAACCAGGGCATTGGTGTTTAAATGTGTGTGTGTCTGTGTCTGTGTCTGTGTGTATTATGAATGACAATTTTACTAACAAATATTCTTAATTAAGGTGAAATTCACATAGGAATTGTTTCTGAAAGTCTCCCACTCTTCCATTTTGCCATAAAACCAGTTTCCTCCTTTCACAGGTATTAACAGAAAGTAGGGGAGGGGGCCCAATATTCAGTTCAGATAGGGAAAAGAAATCTTGAAGTACAAGATTTTGAAAATCTCAATAATGAAAAGGTAAACCATATTAATAATTTCCCAATTTAAAGAGAAAATGGTCACGGCAGACAAAGTTTAATCATGGATTAAGGCTAGCTTTTCTTTGAATTATTGTGCCTTTTTTATTCCTTGATGCTTATTCTCTGTCAAGGCTGACAAACAATACATTCGCCTCTACCAAGATGGGAAAGATCCATACAGCTGCTGTCACTGCTAGTGGAAATGAAATGAATAAGAAGCTATGGCCCTGCTGCCATATGGACACATATGGGAAGGAAGGAAGCCATTGTCATAAGGTGAACAGCAATTGAGGGAAAAACAACTTGATAAAACTGAAAACACTGTGGGAATAAATATCAAGAGGGATAAAATTTTTCAGCCCAGTAATCTCAGTCCTTGAAATCTTAATGAAAAATCACTCAACAATAGAAAAATTAAAATTCATAAAAATCTCTTCCTTGCATCATCTTTATGATGCAAATAATGTGAATCTATATATGTAACAAAAGAAACAGTTAAGTAAATCATGGTATATCAGTTCTTTAAACTACCAGGAAGGCTGGTGAATGAAAAGTGGAGAGTCCGGGTATGTGGTGACACACATGGGCTTCCTTTCTCCTATTTCTTAGCACTATGCTATGTGCTTCTGAGCCTTGCTGGAGCCTGCTGGTACCAGCACAGATGAATGTGTATAGGCAATGCCTTGGGTTCTGTTGTGTTCCTAGCAGAGAGTGCTAGTGTAATTCATCTCCCATAAACTGAGCAATAAGCTGGAGACCAGGATCAAAGCATAGCACAGCAAAGATTTCCTGAAGCTTACAAACATGTTTTACAAAATAAAACATTAGGAAATGAATGGAAAGAGAATGAGGTCACTATCAAGAGCTGAATCAGTGATCTAGAAACCACATGAAAAATACTTCAGTGCACAGAGATGAAGATAAATAAAGGGAAGGAAATCACAGAGGTAAAATATAAGAAGGATAGAGCCAGAAGATAGAATGTACAAATAATAGTAGTTTGTTCATGTGAAAATATGCTCAGACTTAGTACACCCAGGAACATGAGGTATGGTGCTGTAGGCTTGTGCCTGTGATCTCTGAGGGATCAGGAGTAGGTGCCACAGTAGACCTGAGTAGCAGGTAAACAGAAGACCACCCCAGCTTGACTCTTGGAACGAGATGGTGATGGAGTTTACTGAGCCTCCACCACAAAGACTGAAACCTCCCATCTGTTGCCCATAAGACTGTGATTGGTACCAGGCGGTTTTCCTGGAAGGTTGTCTCTGGTGTTAAGCACATAAGCATGGCTGAGCATCCCTGGGAAGGCAAACAGGTCCAGGACAGAGGGTGTTAGTCCAGATGGGAGCACAGTGACAAGAGTGACAAGGCTTGCCATAGGTTGTCACCACCAGGCACGGTGTCAACAGACCATTTTATCTGATGAAACATATAGGGAGTAAGCTCCACCAAAGCAAGGGAGTAAAAGAAGAAAGAGGAGGACATGAAACACAGGAAAAGAGGGAATTCAGCCCAGGAAAAAAGCAAAGGGAATTCTAGGGATGCCAGGAAAGGGAAGTCTTCAGGAGGAAAGTTTTGAAGAAAAACAGAAGAACTGATAAATATCCTAATATGATTAATTTTGTGGAAAGCTACATTGAGAAGCTTATGATAGGTGTGGGAATAATGAGAAGTAGATACAAAGAAAATTAAGCAAATGGACACAATGAATGCCCACCAATAGCTAAATAAGATATGGTACTTGGCCACTATTAAAAATTATTTGCAGCCATTAAAGAACAAATTAGAGCTATGCAAGGTTATGTGAACAGAATTCTGTAAGGCCTTGTTAAGTGAGGAAAGCAAGATGCAAGTAAAAATGTAGAATATAATCCCATCTTTGTAAAACATTGACAGAAAAGAAAACCCTGTGTGTGTGTGTGTGTGTGTGTGCGCGCAGAAGATGGAGGAGGGGCAGACAAGTAAAACGGTAAAAGGAAAAAGTGCAGCTTTTTTAAAGTATGTGTATGACCACATATCTTCTTTGTAAAAATATATATGCATATGGTTATAGGTATAAAGAAATTATTTTTAAATGGAGAAATATATGTCACATTAAATGAATAAAAGTAGAGGCATGACTGTATATAAAATAATTTAATCTAAAAAAATATGGACAGAGACCAAAGAAGGAAATAAAAAATAATTGTGTTAGGGTTAAAGTAATTTTTCAGTGTTTTCTTCAAAATATTTTCATTTTGAAAATAGTATACAATGGTAAGGATCTAAAGATGTTTAATACTGTATAAATTCATGAGTTTCATTTCTAGGATATTAGATTGTTAAAGGAAAACAATGCTTCAGTATACCTTTATATAATAGATGGGTTCTTAAGAAATATCTGGGATTCATATTTTAAATAATCCAGAAGAGAGCCCGATGCACTAGGACATTTTGAAATTTTGTTTCTGTAAAGTAGACCTCTTATAATAAAGTTCTCACTTCTAATTTCTTTCAAATTCTCGTTAGGTTTAAGGATTACTGATGTCTCAATTTAAACATTGTAATAATAACTATTATTATGCCCTTATTATGTGCAGAGCACTGTTCTCAAAACTTTGAATAGTATTTTTCTTACTTTTCTAATTTCACAGATAAAGGAGGAAACTAAGTCATAAAGAAGTCTAATTACTTTCATCATCAGTAAAATACAAAATATATGCCACTTGGTGAATATTACTTGTCAAAAAGATTCAGTGCGATTCTAAATGTAACTTGACTTCAGTTCAAAGAAATCAGTCTTTCTAATTGGTCACAGGTAGGAAGTCACGGAATAGAGGCAGCTTGGGCTGGTGGCAGAAATGGTCGAGAAGTCATGGATAGATTCTTTCCACTGGTTTCAGATCTACTTTCACCAAAAGGATTATTCTATTTAGTTACTATTAAAGAAAACAATCCAGGTAATACAATTCGGTCTATCTTTTAGCCATTTACTTTGTTAAAACAGAAAGTTAATCATCTAAAGAGTATTTAGAAATTCATAAGGGAACCTGGGTGTTAATGAATTTAATCACTGACAATAGCTAATAGCAGATATAATTTCATGTTGAAAGTGGAGAGAGATTTGTAAGAGGTAGATTTTTCTGGTCTTAAAAAGTAATCTTTCATAAAACACAGTTTTTCCCCTCATTTATAAACTAATATTCAAGTACAAAATCCCTTCTAATTTCTTCTTCTGAACACCTCCTCTTCAGTATTGTGAATTTTCTCTCCACTTTCTAGTCTCCATACCCTTAACAATTCTGCTGTATTCTCTTTAGTTCATCTAAATTTTATCATGAAAGCTGTCTCATGGTATGGGTTTTTATAGCTTCATTTTCAAGTTGCTCTCTAAGTAAATTGACCATAATCTTTCTTATCTTTTTCTGTACATCTAAAGTTTGATTTTTATCTTATACCTTATATTTTCAGCTCCCAAATCACATCATGATTACTAGTTTTCTTTATTTTTTTGGTAACTCCATTTTCTTAGTTCAGTGTTTTGTTTTTTTTTTTTTTAGTTGTATTTACTTATAAAAGAAAAGTTTTGCTTTTTAAAATATTCCTGAAAAAAAAAAAAAAAAAGCTACTTCAGTTACTAACACTATGCGATAGAAAATAGTTGTTTGCCCACACCATAACTGACATTTTTAATCCAAAAGGAAGGATTTGGACAGAGATTAGAGCCAAGCAATTTAAAAAATGATCACATACTGGAATAATAAGTCTAATGTTTCTGTTGAGTCCAGAGTAAGCTAGCACTGCAAAGCAGGCCATTTAGTCTGATTAGACTCCTCAGGAACACCTTGAAAATACAAAGTGCTCCCATCTAAAGTCCAAGATGGTGTGTATTGTTTTCTAGAATGAAATAATTCCTAAGTAATCTGTATTTACTATCTTATTAAACTTTGTTTAGTGACTGATCATACACACCTCACCAATTGATTCAATTGAACTTTACATTTTGTTTTAATTTTCATTTTAGAAGAAATTTTGGAAACAATGAAGAAAAAAGGTCTAGAAGGCACCACTGTACTTTCTAGGCAAGCAGGGCAAGAAATTCTTTCAGTCCTCAAGTTCACCAAGTGCTAATATACAATGTGTCCTGAGAGCTACTGAAAGCCAAATGCATTTAGCATATTTTTAAACTGAAGTCATTCCTTGATTTACTGGAAATTTGTTTGAAATTTGTCATATTGAAAAAGGTGGATGGGTGAGGACATTCTCTTTCACCCAGGAATTAGGCCTACAGAAATATTTGCACAAGTAAATATGTATATTGTATATAAAATCTGCATTTTATATTAAATAAATTACAGTATATCTTTGTTACTGAATATGCAGCCATTTTTAGATATTGAGTCAGGTCTGTATATACTGAACCATAAGAGGTCCATAATGTACTACTGTGTGGAAAAAAGTAAGTTGCAAAACAGTATTATACTATATGTATATTTTTGAAAAACTAAAAGGGTTGTTTGTATGTATATAATAAGATCTCAGAGAATAAATAATAAGTGGGAATGGAGGAACTTTCACTCTTGTATTTGCATTTATACAATGATTATATAATACTTTTATACTTTAAAAGTTATTAATTTAAAAAGAAAAATGAAGAAAAACTATAAGAAAAATAAAAAGTTATTTACTCTCACTTTTTGTCTCCATTCTATTTCTAATATTTAGAATGCCTTCCTCTTGTCTTTTCCATGATCAACTGTTTTCTACTTTTTCCCTTTCACGTATTTCTGTTTTCTTCTAACATATATTACAAACTGATATACATGTTTTTTAGATCATAGAGAGTTCTATGTAAATAAACTCACCACTCCTAATCACATTTTTAACATTTGTCTTTTAAGAAATGTCAAATTGCCTTTACTTAAATTTAAGAATCTCTTCTTCCATACTGCCACACCATTTAAAATATATTTAACAAAAGTAACCAGCATGGGGGCGGATATGGCTCAACTGGTTGGGCGTCCGTCTCCCATATGGAGGGACCTGGGTTCGATCCCCGGGACCTCCCGGTAAAATAAAAAAAATAATAAATAAAAAAAAAAATAAAGTAACCAGCAGGACTGCATAGGGAATTTGTTTTTAATTTGGCTACACTCAGAATCACCTGGGGAAGCTTTCCACCATAGATCCATGGAATCCTCTTTTGTTGACCAGGCCTAAACACTATATTTTTTTAAAAGTACTTTCCATTATTCCTTAAGGTAGCTTGCCAGATTTTGGAATCACTGCTTTACATAACATTCTTATTTAATCCTTAGGACAATCCACAAAAAGAGTGGAATTATCCTCCTGTGATGTTCAGGAGGATAATTAACTTGTTCAAAGAAACGGTGGTAAAGGGCAGCATTCAGACACAGATCTCACACCAAAAGCTATCTTTCTATTTGATTGTGCTACTTTCAGTAGCAAAAATGTCACAGTTAGTATTTTTTGAGTCAAATATCTGTAAATAGATTCTTCTTCCCAGTAAGAGTGCAATCTGAAACCTTATAATAAATAACCTCTTATGTATCTCGGGGTTTGGGGAGGTAGGGACCAAAAAAACCTTTTTAGAGTTTTGTTGTGGGCTTTTTTTAGTCACAATTTTGGGGAACAGCGTCTTGAATTTTTGCAATGCTTTAAAATTACCATAAAGGACTTCTGCCAACATGGAAGATTGAAAAAATAGAAATATATATATAAAAGATACCAAAACTTTACAGATATTTCCAAAGAAAGAGAAATACCTTTTTTCTGCACACAGGAGAAAGAAATGCTAATGGAGAAAGTGAGACCCAGTGTCCTACTCAGTGAGAACTGTGGCTCAGAACCCTCTGAAGGAGACCTGCAATACAGCTCCCTTTTCAAATCTTAAAAAAAAGAGGACTAGGAAAACCGCATTATCTTGCCCAAGGAAGCCGTAAGGAAAATTATTTTTTTCTGGATCTTAAAAAAAAAAAATCCTTGAGAAATCAAACCCCCGGTCTGTGCTACACTCCAGGTAGGACTTAATTTATACTATCTGTGTGGGTCAGCAACCTTAACATGAGAAAAGCAATGTAAAAATTATGTAGATTATTAAAACCACCAGCAATACAGAAGAAATAAGTTAGAACCCACTATTTAAGTAGGGTCTTCTCAAACCAGGGTGTACTAGACACTTAACATTAAAAACAAAAACACCCACATTGGGCAGTCAGCAGACACTGAAAGCACAACTGGCACCCCTGAAAACTGGAAATGACAGAAAAATCTGAACTGAGTATTGATAAATAAATCGATAAATTGATTTACAATGACTGTAATTCTTTCTTCCATTATTGTGGGTGACTATGTGCTCTGAGCTCACAAAGATCACCAAAAAGGTAAGCTATAATGCATGAGTGCAAAATCAAACAAACATAATCAGAATTGGATACCCAAGAAATATAAACAGTGGAATTATATTTATATTATACAATGTTTAAAGTATTTAAAGAATTAACATAATCACAAAGAAAAACATAAGATACTATTTAGGAAAAGCAGAATTCAAGGGAAAAAAATGAAACTGGGGAGCAGATGTGGCTCAAGCAGTTGCTTCCCATATGGGAGGTCCCAGGTCTGGTCCCTGGTGCCTAAAACCTAAAAACAAAAAAAACAACAGGCAAACAAATGAAAAAACCAACTCAGGGGAGCCGATGTGGCTCAGTGGTTGACCAACGGGGTCCTGGGATCGATCCCCCACCCTGGTACCTCAAAAAAAAAAGGAACTTTTATAAATCAGAAATAGAATTCCTGAAATCAAAAACCACAATGGGCAGAGTAAACAGCTGAAAAGAAAATTAATGAACCAAAAGAAATCCACAGAATGCAGCCCAGAGTCAAAAAGAAAATATGAAGAAAAAAATAATAATTATGGAGGATAGAATGAAAAGGTCTAGCAAATCTAGAGTCCCAAAAAGAATGTAAGGCAATATTTGAAAACACAATGGCTAATGTTTTCCAGAATTGACTTTTTTTTTTTTTTAAGGGGGTACCGGAGATTGAACCCAGGACCTCATACATGGGAAGCAGGCCTTCAACCACTGAGCTACACCCCCTCCCCAATGAGAATTGGTTTTTTTCATTTGTTTGTTTTTAGGAGAGACTCATGGATTGAATCCGGGACCTCATACATGGCAAGCAAGCACTCAATCACTTTAGCTACACCCACTCCCCCAGAATCGACTCTTTAAAAAGAAGTGGACAGATCTTGGGAGCACAAACAGGATAAATAAGTGAAATCTACACCTAAACATATAGTGGTGATATTACAAAGCACCAAAGACAAAGAGGTCTTAAAATACAAAGGTAAAGTACCAATCACCATAGAGCAGTGTCAGCAACCCATTTTTATAAATAAAGTTGTATTGGAATACAGCCATGCCCATTCATTTATGTGTGGGCTATTGCTGCTTTGGCATGACAATGCCAGAGTTGAGTAGTTGCAACAGAAACCGTATGACTTGCCGAACCCCAAATATTTACCAATTGTCCCTGTATTATGTTTGCCAACCCCTGCTATAAAGAAATAATTAGAACATCAGACTTCTCATTTGTAACAATGGAAGCCAGAAGCCAGTGGAATAACATCTTCGAAGTGTTGAGAGGAAATAGCTGTCCACCTATTGAGTTCCCAGCAAACTCCTCACAAATGAAGTGTAAAAAGGAACTTTCACAAGTAAAAATGAGTAAGTTTACCACCAGGAAATCTACACTACAGGAACTTTTAAAGGATGTGCTACCAAAAAGGAAAAGCATCCCAGAAGGAATGTCTGAAATGGAAGAATGACTGATGAGCACATAAAATGGGAAGTATGAATGTAATTACAAACAAACATATAAAACAACAATAATAATAGTTCCTATTTTATGCGGTTGAAAAATAAGAATCACTAAAATAGTAAACAATAGCACATAAATTAGTTGGGGACATATAGATTAGGGTGGAAGTGTTCTAAGTTCTTTGTATTGTTCAGGAGGTAGAAGAAAGATATTATTTAAGATAAATATGTATGTGTGGTAGGCTGATTGATGGCCCCCAAAATTATCTATATCCTAATGCCTAGAAGTTGTAAATATTATCTTATTCAACCGATTAAGTTAAGGCTTTTGAGATGGGGAGGTTACCCTGGTTCATCTGGTTGGGCCCTAAATGTAATCATGAGTATCCTATAAGAGAGAGGCAGAGGGAGATTTTACTATAGAAGAGAAAGTGATATGACAATTCTACTGACTCTGAGGATGGAAGAAGGGGCTATGAGCCAAGGAATGAAAGGAATGAGCTCTAGAAGCTGGAAAAGGCAAGGAAATGGTCTCCTCCAGAGCCTCCCAAGGGAGTGTGGCTTTGCCAATACTTTGCTTTCAGCCCAGGGAAACCCATATCAGTCTTCTAGCCTCCAGAAGTGTAAGAGAATAAATTTTGGTTGTTTTAAATCACCAAGTTTGTGTTAATTTGTTACAGCAGCTACAGGAAACTAATACGGTATTGGTAAAAGCTCAAGGGTAACCACTAAAATAATAGAAACAGGAGAGGGAAACAGTGTAGGATACAAAAAGACCTGGGAAAAAAGCATAGGAAAGGGGGACAATTCAAAAGCTAAGATGATATAAATAATGTAGAATATCTCAGTAATCTCAACACAAATAATTGAATTAAACTCACTAGATAGAAAACAAATGTTAGCATGGAATCTTTTTTTTTCTTAATTTCAGCTGTATAATGATTATAAGAGACCCACCCATAATATAAGTAATTTTTAAATGTTGCAAATAAAAGGATGGAGAGGATAAATCAGGCAAATCAACACAACTGAGATAGCTAAATTAATAGCTGACTATAAAACAAAGCATTATTAAGGATAGAAATGGGCACTAAAAATGATAAATGTTTACACTTCACCAGACAGGTATTCACAATTCTAAACTGGAATGCAACGAGTGAAACAGCCTCATACTATATGAATAAAAATAAAAATACAGGGATAAGTTTACAAACCTATTATCACACATACAGGAAGATTTCAAATCACCTCTTTAAATAGCTGCTTTATCAAGGAGATTGCTACATCAAGTTTGATCTAATGGACTTACAAAAACTATAAAACCAACAATCAGAGAACATATATTCTTTCTTAAGCACATATGGAATATTTACAAAACATGGTTACACATTAGGCCAAAATCCAAGTTCATATAAATTTCAAAGAATCATTATGATATAGATCCTAGATTCTCTGACTATAATGCAATTAGGTTATAAACCGGTAAGAAAAAGATTTTAAAATCTTTTAGAAGCTTCTAAAGAATTCATAGGTCAAAGGAGAAATAAGTTATTTTTTTTTTTATTACTGAATAATAAAGACACATATCAGAACTTCAGGAATGTAGCAAAAATAAAACTTAGAAATTTATACCCTTACATGCTTATAATTGAAAAGAAGGCTCAGAGCTAATATACTAGGTTTTGAGAAATCAGAATAAATTCAAAATGGGAAAAAATGGGGAATACAATAAAGATAAGAGTAGAAATCAATTTTAAATAAAGATACAAGAAAATGTCAAAGGATGAGTATTGGAAAAATGAAAAACCTCTGGTTATATTAATAGAGAAAAAGAAGAGGGAAAGCACAAATGAAAAAGATATTCTGAACAGTTCAGAGCCAATAATTTTGAAATGGAGATGACATGGGCAGCTTCCTAGAGCAGTGGTTCTCAAACCTCAGGATTCATCAGAATCACCTGGGGGTATTGTCAAAACACAGATTGCTGGGCCTCACCTCCAGAGCTCCCTGTTCAGCAGGTCTGGGGTGGGACTTGAGCACTTGCATTTCTAACAGGTTCTTAAGTGTGGTAAACTAAAAAATTTTCCTTAAAGCTATCAAGTCCTAATCCCTGGAACCAAATATTACCTTATATGGCAAAAGATTGACTAAATTAAGGATCTTGGGGTAGGGAGAGCATCCTCTATTATCCAGTTTGCCCCTAAATGCAATCACATGTATCATCTAAGGGGGAAGCAGACAGAGATGCTACCACAGAAGAGAAGGTGATGCGACTGTGGAGGCAGAGTTTAGAGTGACAGGACCAAGGAACTCCAAGAGCCACCAGAAGCTGGAAGGAGCAAGAGCAGATTCTCCCCTAGAATCTCTGGAGGAAGGACAGCCCTGCTGACACCTTGACTCTGGCCCGGTGAATCTGATTTCAGACTCTTGCCTCCAAAACACGAGAGAATACATTTCTGTTGTTGGAAGCCACCAAGTTTGTAGTAATTTGTTTCAGAAACAAAGATACCAGATGCTGCTGTCGCTGCTGGATTTAGGGTAAGATAACTACTGTAACAGCCCCCAAATCTCCACAATAAAAAGCTATTGCTTGCTCAGGTCACAGTCCCCAGTGGTTTTAAGAAAGATATGACAAGAAACTAAACAAAAGAAAAGAAATTTTAAAAAGTTAAAAAAAAAAAAACAAGAAGGATATGACAGGAGTGACCATGTGCCATGCAGTTATGCAGGAACCGGACGTTTCCACCATGTGATGCTGCCATTGCCAACAGTGAGCATCCAAGGATGGGGGAATCACACGTGGGAGATTTTTATGAGCTGGGTCTAGAAATGGCTTCCATCAATTCCATCTATATTACATTGGCCAGAATTCTGACACATGGCCTCAACGTAATTGCAAAGGTCTGCAAAAATTAATTCAGCCATCTCAGAAAGAAGAGGAAATAAAAGGATATCAGAGAGAATGGATGTGGCTTAAGCGGTTGAGTGCCTCCTTCCCACATGGGAGGTCCCAGGTTCGGTCCCTGGTGTCTCCTAAAAACAAAAACAAGCAAAGAAATGAAAAAAAAAAAAAAAAAAAAACCTCAGGGGAGACAATGTGACTCCATGATTGAGCTTTGGCTTCCAACATACAAGGTCCCCAACTCATTCCCCCACCCCAGTACCATTAAAAAAATAAAATATAAAGGGATATCATAGAGCACCAGCAGCTTTTCTTTCTAGGAGGAACTATCCTGCCCATTGTCCTCTGTGTCCAACTCTGCCTTTTGGATGTTCTGCCTTGTCTTTTCTTCCCTTGAGCCCATTTGAGATGGGTGTTATCTTGTATTACCATCACATTCAGCATGTAACTGCTAAATCATAATGGAAAAGAAAAGAAAATAGAGGATCTTGCCTGAGAGATTTTTGTGGGCCAGTCCTGGAAGTAGCATACAACACTTCCATCCACATCCCAATGTGGACAGAACTCCTTGTGGAGTGGGAAAGTTTTGCAATCTGCTTCCTGCGCAAGGATTATTTAGGGTACATTCAAGAGTCAAAAGCTTTTTTTGGAATAGTCTGGATTTCTTTGACAATATATTTCCCTCAAAAACTTAATAGGCTTTTGATACATTTGCTGCCAGTTACTTCCATATGCCAGTCACTACATCCAATTATTTTTTTGTCATAGACATAGTTCTCAAACCTGCTTTATATTACTTTCTCATGCCCAGACCTTTCTCTTTCAATAAAAAGGGTGGATTTGAGTGGGAAAATAGTACTCTTAGTCTGACCTTAATATGACTTTCTTATTCTTACTGTTTGGGATCTGGAAGCTGCCAGATGTTCCAATTATTCAGCATCCCATATTTATGGACTTTCTATGATTTTGTATTACTTCTAACAAACCAATCAGTTTTTTCCCACAACACCTTGCCAAATTCAGTCAATAACAAACTACCAACACTGTTTTCCAACCCCCTTCTCTAAAGTACAGTTGTACGTAGATATTGCAGGTCATAATTTTACCAATTGTCTTGCCAATGGATAACATAGGCAGTTTCTGAAATCAGTTTTCTCACCTCCCTAGTCCCTCCTCCCTCTCCTGATGACTAAGCCAATACCACATATTTTAGGCTTTTATCACTGCAGCATTTCTCTTTAATGTACCAAGTTCTTTATTAGTGAGACATATTAGTTTACTGCATGTCATTTATAGTCCAATATGATTATCCAGGAGGTGGAGGTGCTCTGTTCTAATCAATCTTTCAGAAATGTACAATCCTTCTACTTTGTACCACCATCACATACAGCTGTAATCTCTGTCACCATGGAAAGTAAAAGAAAAAATTGGAGGATAGTACACAGGAGACTTTTATGGACTGGTCCTGGAAGTGGCATAAATCATTTCACATTCCAATGGCAAGAATTTAGTCAGATGTTAGCAACATAGATGAACTGTATACCCAAAAATGAGAGGAGGTTCCCCAAATACTTGTATGAGCCAAGTATAACCTTAATAGCAAAACCAGATAAGGATTTGTATAAGAAAGGAAAATGCAAGCCAATCACGTCAACATAGAGGGAAAAAATCATAAAATTTCAACAAACTAAATCTAGCAGTGTATATAAAACAGATGATACACCATGACAAGGTTGAGTTTACTCAAGGAATGCAAACATGGTTCAAAGGAAAATATATAAATTCCATGTATTAATTTAATAGATTAAAGGAAAGAAAACACATTTTCAGCTCAACAGATGTGGAAAAACATTTGATAAAATTGAATATATTTAGCAAACTAGAACAGCAGGAACTTTCTTAACCTGATATGGTCTATATACCAAAAATGCTTGAAAATATTCTTAAAGGAGAAATTATGGAAGCATTCACTTTAAAATCAGAAATAAGACAAAGATGCCACCTATTACCATTCCTATTCGACATTTCCACTGGAAGTCTTTTCCAGCAAAATAAGAAAAGAAAGAGAAGTGAAAGGAAAGGATGAACAAAACTGATACTATTTAATAGATGATATGAATATTTACCAAGAAAATCCAAAGAATCTATAGACAAAATTATAGTAATAATAATAGTCAAATTAAAATAATAGAAACTCCAGAAAGAAATGTGTACACACACACACACACATAAACATATGACAGAGATGGTGAGATGGCATTGCAGGTCAAATGGAATATTCTATAATTGTTACTGGTTCAAGTGACTATACATAGGAAGAAAAGAAATGGGTTCCCACGTGTGGTGGATTGAATTGTGTGCCCCAGTTTGAACATGTTCTTGGTCCTCGTCCATTTTCTTGGGCCCATTGTAAATAAAGTCTCTTCCAGATGTTACTTCAGTTAAGAGTTGACCCCACTGAATCAGGTTGGGCTTTAATCTGGCTTACTGGAGTCCTTTACAGCAGAATGAAGGTCAGACAGAGAGAAGCTATAGGAGCAGCTAGAAGCTGGAAGTCAAGGGAACCCAGAAGAGAAAGGAGACAATGCTGCCATGCACATTGTCATGTGACAGAAAAACCAAGGACCAAGGATTATAAGCAGCCAGTCCCTGAACACCACAGTCTTCTGGGAGAAAGCAACATCTTGCTGACATCTAGATTTGGCACATCTCCTAGCCTCAAAACTGTGAGCCAATAAATTCCCATTGTTTAAGGCAACACAATGTATGGAATTTGTTTTAGCAACCAGGAAACTAAGACAGTTTTTGGTACCTGAAAGTGGGGTACTCCCATGACAAATACCTTAAAATATGGAAATGACTTTAGAATTGGATAATGGGTAGAAGCTGGAAGAATTGTGTGGTGCTTGATAGGAAAAGCCTAGATTGCTTTGAGGAGACTGTTAGTAGAAATATGGACATTAAAAGTACTTCTGATGAGGACTTAGAAGGAAATGATGAATGGGTTTTTGGAAATTAGAAGAAAGACTAGCCTTGTTATAAAGTGGCAGAGAATTTAACAAAAATGTTTTCATATGTCAGATTGAAAGTGGGACTTACAAGCAATGAATTTGGATATTTAGCTGAGGAAGTATCCAAGATAAGAGGGGACGGTGCAGCCTGGCTTCTCCTTGAAGCTTATAATAAAATACCAGAGGACACCTGGGTTGTTTCCAACTTCTGGCAATGGTGAATAATGTGGCTATGAACATCAGTGTGCAGATGTCTGTTCATGTCACTGCTCTCAGTTCTTCTGGGTATTTACCCAGTAGTGATATTGCAGGGTCACATGGCAAGTCTATATTCAACTTCTTTAGGAACTGCCAAACAGTCCTCCAGTGAAGCAAGCCAGACACAAAGGACAAATACTGTATGAATGCATTACTGTGAACCAAATATATTGTGTAAAATAGTTTGATTCACAAAAAACAAAAAAACAAACAAAAAACAAAACAACAAAAAAATTTACATGTATCCATTACATTTAATTGAGAAATGTATATATTTATTCATCTGTGTTTACTTTTTAGTTTTTAATTGCTTATGTTTTCAATTATTAAATGTACAAAATAAAGTTAAAAAAAAATATATATATATATACCAGAGGAAAGAGATAAGCTGAGAACTGAACTCTTAAGCAAAAAGAAACCAGAAGTTGATGGTTTAGAAAATTCTTAGCTTTCTAGATACTGTTTTGGAGACTAGGGCCAGAAGTGGCTTTATCAGGAATCTTCCTGAACTTTCAGGAAGTGAGTCCCCAGAGAACTGGGGTCCATGTGAAAGTTTAGCCCTTGGCTAAAGAGGGCGTGTCTAAACATGGATCCAGTCAGCCACGGCAGTGGAAGTCAGGATTGGAAATCCAGGAAGGATCTGAAGAAAGTTCTATTTTCTGATGGTTTGGACCTGCTTGAACTGCATGCAAAGCGACAAGATTTAAGACAAAATTTGTATGAGCAGAACCACTGCCAGCCTCAATTGAAAGGAACAGAGAAGGGATGAATTGAAGGAATAATGATTTCAAGGGCAGAGTCACAGAAGCAAATGTGGACCAAAAATTTCCCCTCAGGCAAAGAGAGCAGACCCACTCATGTGTGTGGAAAGGGCAAGTCTGCCCCTGCTCTGGAGGGTGTGGGCCTTGCCCCATTGTTCAAGGAGCATGCTGCCACCCTAATGCTTAGACAGGGTAGGCCTTTACCCCAGTGTTTGGGGGAGAGCATGGCTGCTGCACAAGTGCTTGGAAGGAGTGGGGCTCCATCAGGCCTGAGGACAAAACACTGCTCCATAGATGACTCTCAGACCTTGAAATCTAAAGAAGTTTGACCGCTGGGTTTTATACTTGTTTGGGGCCAGTGATTCCTGTTTTGCTTCCAATTTCCCTTTTCTGGAATGGGAATGTTTTTGCTATGCCTATCCCACCATTGTATGTTGAAAGCAGATAACTTGTTTTCCTGGTTTTACAGGCCCAAAGAGGAATTTTGTCTCAGGACTAACTATACCCATAACTGATTTTGAATGAGACTTTAGACTTAGAATTGTTCTAAAGTGGCTTAAGGCTTTGGGAATGCTGACAAATATGACAGTTTGAAGATTTGTGGATCCTGGAAAAGATCAGTTAGTTCTTAGAACTAATTCATTCCTGTGGGTGTGAGACCCTTTGATTGCATTAGATTCAGTTAAGGGAAATTTTGATTAGATCACTTTTGATTAGAATGCTTTAGGGCTTTTAATTGGACTATATCAGTGAGGCATAGACCAGATTAGGTCTCTGCCCTCTTTTTGGGATCTTATATAAACTGAGAACTGAAAGCAGAAATACATAGAGAAAGACAGCTGACATTTTACCCTGCCATGTGAGAAAGGACTTTAGGATTGCCTACAGCTGCAGAAAGATAGAAACCCCAAAAGGCTAAAAGAGAGGCCAGAGACAGGAATCAGCAGAGGAGGCAAAGATGAAACAAAGAGGCCCAGGAAGAGATGAGCCATATGCCTGATCACCCACAGCTGAGTCCAGGGAGAAAATGAGCCTGGAGGAAAAAGCAAAAATTGACCACCATTTTGCTTTTCCATGTGGCAGGAGTCCAGGATCTGCCAGCAGCCAGCCTTTGATGAGAAATCATCTCTGATCATGCCTTGATTTGGACATTTTCATGGCCATGGAACTGTAAGCTTTTACTCTAATAAATCCCCTTTATAAAAGTCAAACCATTTCTGGTATTTTGCTCCCAGGAGCCTTAGCACACTAAAACATCATGGAATTAATGTATTTTCACGTGGGAAGAACAGGTCTTTTGGGGGTCCAGAGGGCAGACTGTGGTAGGCTGAATTTGTACTCCATGTCATGAATCTGGACATGTGTTTGGTCTTGGTCTGCATACTTGGGGGTGTGGACTCTTTGTAATTAAGATCTCTTCAAGATGTTACTTTGGTTAAGGTTTGGCCCAACTGATTCAGGTTGGTCTTTAATCGAGATTATAGGATTCCCTTATAAGCAGTGCAAAAGTCAGACACGGAAAGTTATTGGGAGCAGCTAGAAGCTGGAAGTCAATGAAACCTGGAAGAGAAAGAAGAAGATGACACCATGTGTATTGCCATGTGATGGAAAAGCCAAGGAATCCCAAAGATTGCCAATGAACCAGAAGATACCAACCCTGGCAGGAAGCAAGCCTTCTAACATCTAACACCATGAGCCAATAAATTCCCATTGTTAAGCCAACCCATTTATGGTGTTTGTTTTAGCAGATAAGAAACTAAAACATTTGAGATGGCAAATTGCAAACCACTTAGGTTGAGTTCTACCGTCATTAGAGATATTTAAACTTCAACCAAATTGCTTATTGGCTTAGGAAGTAGAATTGGCAAAAACAAAACAAAACAACAACAAAAACCCTCATGGTTTAAGTGAGCAGTGAGGCAGGAGTGGTCACTTTGTTACCACCTTGTGAGGAGTGGGAGGGAGGCTTGTTTCTAATCTATAGCATTTGCCCACAGGCATATCAGAGTGCTTTGGCAAATGTGCCAAAGAATTTTAAGGAATCGACCAACAAATGAAGGCCCACTGGCTTCAGCTAAGCCAACACTAATGGAGGTTCTAGAAGGGAAAACTGGCGGGAGACTGCACTGCCAAGAATTGCAAAGGATCTGAGATGTTCCTCTACTTACAGACGAACAAGATAGCCTGCCACAGTTTCACTGCCAACAGAATAAACAAGTCTCCTGGGTCAAAACACCTTATCACTCAAAGCACAACAACCTTTTCATCAGTTACCCCTTGTTCCCAAGTCCCATGGGGGTAACACAGATGGGTCAGGAAGGATACCTGCCCACACAATGGATTGCACTATAGGAGATGTATTAGTCAGTCAAAGGGGTGCTGATGCAAAATACCAGAAATCTGTTGGCTTTTAAAATGGGTATTGAGAAGCTGCTGTGCCTCAAACAATTGAGCTCCTATTTACCATATAGAGGACCCAGGTTTGATCCCTGGGACCTCCTGGTAAAAAAAGAAAAAAGGCATCCCAGACCTGCACAGAGAGGTGGTGCAGGCCCCCACACGCAATGTACCAAAAAGACGATCCCACAACCAGATAGAAAAAATAAAATAAAATAGGTATTTATTTGGGGTAGAAGCTTACAGTTACCAGGCCATAAAGTGTAAGTTACTTCCCTCACCAAAGTCTGTTGCCATGTGTTGGAGCAAGGGTTCAAGTTTCCTCTTCCTTTTAAGGCTCTGTGGTCCCAGCTTCTTCTGATACCAGCTGTAGGCTGGGATAAATCTTGTCTCTCTCCTGGGGCTTGTTTCTCTCTGGGCTCAGCTGCTCTGCTCACTCCACAAGGCCAGCTGTAGACTATCAGGCTAATGGCTTGGCTGTCTTCCCAGGGCCTCTGCCGTGTCTATGAAGCCATCTCTATTCCTGTGTTCTTCTCCTGCGTGTTTACTTCCCAGGGCTCCAGCTCAAAAGTCCAGCATCAAAACTCCAACTAACTCCTCTGCTCTGTGATGTAGTTTTCTCTGTGAGTCCCCACCACCAAGGGGGCAGGGACTCAATGTCCTACTGACATGGCCCAATCAAAGCCTTAATCATTATTTAATTATGTAAAAGTGAAACCTCTGAATCCAATACAATCTAATGTGCAAACAGGTCAGTTTACAAACATAATCCATTATCTATTTTTGGAATTCATAAATAATACCAAACTACTACACTCCACCCTCTGAATTCCAAAAAGATATTACAATATTAAAAAAAAAAAAAAAAACTTATTTCAGTAACAATGCTAAATACAGAATCATATCACAATCAGTTTAAAGAAATAGTTTGTCTTGGGGCAAAGTCCCATTTGGCTGTAGACCTCTGAAACTTACAAAACAATTAATCTGCTTCCAGTACACAAATGGACAGAAGGATAAATTGGGAGGGAAACATGAGTCATGGGTCCTCTACAGTTCAGTAAATCTGCAGGGCATACTTCATTAAATGTCAAAGTCTGAGAGTCATTCTTAAGATGATGGTTTCTTTTCCCTGGGGCCTCATTAGGACCCACCCTTTCCATAGGCTTGCTCAACAGCCATTTTCTTGGTTCCACGCTCATCAAGCATCTGGGTGGCAACCAAGCTCCAGACCTCACTCTCCAAGAGCATTGAGGTGATTGCCACACTTTGGTTAGAGTCTTAGCCTCCCTAGTACAGTGATGTGAAGACAACATACCCCCTAACCTTTGGCATACAGGCCCAACCCTCTCAGAGCAACAAGTTAGTGACCTGACCTTCCTTAATCCATGGAGGACAGGTCCGCCCCTCTCAGAACTATGGGGCCTTGACCTCAACCTCCCTAATCCCCAGGGAATGTGCTCCACCCTCTCTGTACACTGGGGCAGCAAAACTCTCCCAGAACATCCGGCAGGAACATCCACCTTCTTCAACTGCTGGGGCAAACTCACCCTCTCTGTATACATGGGTGGAGCTCCTCTTTTGGCCTGAGGAGATGTCTTAATTCCAGATCTCAGCTTCTATGGTTTTCCTCTTAAAGCTGTTTCTCCTTCAATCTCTCCTTTCCATGTCCCTTTTAGTCCAAGCTGACAGTGGTTTTGTTCATACTGCGCTCTCAAAAAGCTTGTTGATTTAGCATGCAAAAAGCAGGGGTCCAAACCATCAGACAGTAAGATTTTCCAAAAATCTTTCCTAGATAACTGCATCTTCAATCCTGATTTACAAGTTCCAAGTTTAGTTAAGTCCTCAAATGGGGCACTATCGTCTGGGAGCTTGATTTCCAGAGACTTGGAATTTCTGAAATCAGTTTCGGGTTTCTTTTTGCCCAACAGTTCAGTACTCAGCTTATCTGTCTCATCTAGCATTTTGCTATAAGCTGCAAGGAGAAACCAAGCCACATTCTCTGAGTTTACTTTGGAAAGTTCTTCAGCTAAATGTTCAGGCTCGCCATTTTCAAATTCTGTCTTCCATAAAACATCAGGAGTTAATCTCACTAAGTTCTCTGCAACTTTAAAACACAGTAGAAGGGTAGATTCTATTGGTAATGGCCTTTCCAGATCAAATCCCATTCTTCAAGACAAGTGATACTACACCTAGGCATATACCAAGCAGCTTCCTTCAAATGAATGAAGACTAGGCAAATACAACCATCTGCCTTTGCCAGAATTCAGTACACACTATTGAGAATCCTGCAGGTTGGTGGCCCTGACCAAGCCTTCCATTGTAGCTTCAATGGAAGCCATTTATATTGCACTGATCTAGTTCAGGTGTTGACAAACTACAACCCACAAGCCAAATCCAGCCTATCACCTGTGTTTATAAATAAAGGTTTTTTGAACAATAGTCATTATTATTTGCTTTTTTTTTTGTAGTAGTAGTAGTATCTCCTTTTTTTTTTATTAGAGAAGTTGTCAGTTTACAAAACAATCATGAATAACATACACTATTGCCATACACCACCCCACCATCAATACCTCACATTGTTGTGGAACATCTGTTATAATTGATAAAAGAACCTCAATATATTACTACTAACTATAATCCTTAGCTTACATTAGGTGTATTTTCTCCCTAAACCACCCTATTTTAACACCATGTATTAGTATTGTACATTTGTTATGGCACATGAAAGAACATTCTCATATTTGCACTGTTATCCACAGACCATCATCTACCACACGGTTTGCTTTGTTATTCAGTCCCATACCTTGTACAATCCATCCAAGGTGTATACTTGATGACTTTCCACTTTATCACAGAGTTGTGCTATCATCACTTCAATCAATTTTAGAACATTTCAGAACTTCAAAAAGAAAAATCCCATACCCACTTATGCCTCCCTATTGTTAATCCTTAGCATTGTTGTAGTACCCTCATTGCCAGTGATGCAAAAATATTACAATACTACTGTTAACTATAGTCCATAGGTTACATTAGTTGTGTTTTTTCCCATCTATCTCCTTATTTCTAACACATACAATATTTGTCCTTTTGCATCTGGCTTATTTCACTCAACAGAATGTCCTCTAGGTTCATCCATGCTGTCATATGCATCCCAATTTCATTTCTTCTTATAGCTGAATAGTATTTCATCATATATATATATATACCACATTTTTTTCATCCATTCATCAGTTGATGGACATTTGGGTTATTTCAATCTTTTGGCAATTGTGAATAATACTACTATGAACATTGGTGTGCAAATGTTAGTTTGTGTCCCTGCTTTTAGTTCTTCTGGATATATTCCTAGTAACAGAATTGCAAGTCTATATTTAGCTTCCCGAGGAACCGCCTGTTTTCCACAGAGGCTGTGCTATTCTACATTCACACCAACAGTGAAGGAGTGTTCCTAATTCTCCACAACCTCTCCAGCACTTGTAGTTTTCTGTTTTTTGTGTTTTTTTTTTTTAAATAATTGCCATTCTATAAGGTGTGAAATGATATCTCATTATAGTTTTGATTTGCATTTCCCTAATAGCTAGTGATGTTGAATATCTTTTCATGTGCTTTTTGGCCATTCGTATTTTCTCTTTGAAAAATGTCTTTTCAAGGTTTTTGCCCATTTTTAATTGCTTGTCTTTTTTATCATTGAGTTGAATTATTTCTTTATATAACATGGAAATCAAACCCTTATAACATATATCATCTCCAAATATTTTATCCCATTGAGTAGGCTGCCTTTTCACCTTCATGGCAAAGTGATTTGAAGGACAAAGGTATTTAATTTTGAGGAGATTCCATTTATCCATTTTTTTCTTTCATTGCTCATGCTTAGGGTGTAAAATTAAGAAATCATGGCCTAGCACAAGATCTTGAAGATGTTTTCCTACATTTTTTTCTAGGAGTTTTATGATTCTAGCTTTTATATTTAGATCTTTGATCCATTTTGAGTTAATTTTTGTATAAGGCATGAGATAGGGATCCTCTTTTTTCTTTTGGATATAGATATCCAGTTCTCCCAGCACCATTTGTTGAATAGACTGTTCTGACTCAGCTGGGTCAACTTGACAGCCTTGTCAAAAATTACTTGACAATAAATGTGAGGGTCTCTTTCTGAACTCTCAATTCAATTCCATTGGTCAGTATGTCTATATGCTAGTACCATGCTGTTTTGACCACTGTAGTTAAGTGATATGCTTTAAAGTCAGGAAGTGAATGTCCTCCAACTTCATTCTTTTTAAAGATATTTTTGGCTATTTGGGATCCCTTCCCTTCCAAATAAATTTGATAATTGGCTTTTCCATATCTGAAAAAAACAAAAAAAAAGGCCATTGGGATTTTGATCAGGATTGCATTGAATCTAAAAATTAATGTGGGTAGAATTGACATCTTAACTATATTTAGTATCCAATCCAAGAACAAGTAATGTCCTTCTATTTATTTAGGTCTTCTCTGATTTCTTTTTAGCAATGTTTTGTAGTTTTCTGTATACAGGTCTTTATGTCCTTGGTTAAGTTTATTCCTAAATATTTGATTTTTTAAATTCGCTATTGTAAATGTAATTTTTTTCCTGACTACCTCAGATTGCTTATTACTAATGTATAGAAACACTACTTATTTTTGTTACTCTTGTATTCTGCCACTTTGCTGAACTCATTAGCTCTATTATAGATTTTTCAAGACTTTCTACGTGTAGGATCATATCATCACCAAATAGCGAAAAGTATTACATCTTCCTTTCTAATTTGGATGCCTTTCATTACTTTTTTTTTTTTTTTTCCTAATTGCTCTAGCTAGAACTTCTAGCACAATATTACATAACAGTGGTGACAGTGAGCATCCTTGTCTTGTTCCCAATCTCAGCAGGAGAGCTTTCAGTCTTTCACCATTGAGTATAATGTCAGCTGTGGGTTTTCATATATGGCCTTTATCACGTTGAGAAAGTTTACTTCTATTCCTGTCTTTCGGAGTGTTTTTGTCAAGAAAGGATTCTGTATTTGTCAAATGCCTTTTCTGTGTCAATTGAGATGATCATGTGATTTTTCTTCTTCAATTTATTAATGTGGTATATTACATCAATTGATTTTCTTGTGTTGAGCCACCCTTGCATACCTGAGATAAAACTAACATGATTATCATGTATAATTCTTTTAATGTGTTGTTGGATTCAGTAAGCAAGTACTTTGTTGAGGATGTTTGCATCTATATTCCTAAGAGAAGCTTGCACTCCTGAGGTGGGTAGAGGGGCATTTCTCTGACTTGGATGTGTTTAAACTTTAGCTGTACTTAGAACTGGAATCTAGCTAGCCAAATTTGCTAAACAATAGCGGCTGTCTTCCCCTCCCCTGCTTTGGGGAAAGGGAACTTCCAATTCCAGCCAGGGAGTGGCTTCTGAGGAGGCCCACCAGGGGGCGATAGGCCCCAGCCTCCACAGCATGGAGGGATCTACTCACAAATCTTCACCACAGATGGCCAGTTTCTTCTTTCTGTTCTATTCTGGATGGTATATGGTGTTCCTCTGGTCCCCACAGTCCCCAAAATAGGTAATCTAGATAGATTCTGGCTGATTACTAATAACCCTGCAGGACAATCTTAGAGCTCCCTACTTTATCACCATCTTGCCCTCCCATGCTCATCTGCTTTTGTGATAGAATGGCAGAGTTGAGTTGTTGCCTAAATCTAAATATTTATGAAATGTTGTGAACCTAAAATATTCACTCTCTGGCCATTTACAGAAAAAGTTGCCAACTCCTGATCTAGTTAATTAGGAATAGAGCAATGGTTCTCAACCCTTACTGCACATTATAATTGCCTGGAAAGGTTTCAAAATATAATGATTCCAGGGTCCCCATCACATATCATTGGATCAGAATCTCTGGGGATGAGGTCTGGGAATCAGTATCTTTTAAAATCTCTCCATGTGATATAATATGCAGCAAGGGATGACAATTACTGGAACAGAGACTTTGGGAAAGGATGTTTCCACCTTTCGCATGTGTGGCAATGACTACAGAAATCTGGACAACTCCCTTGTATCAGAATAAGGGAAAAGGGGAGGCCTTATATTGGCAAGGCTTGGGCTAGTCCTGGACTGATCCCAGGAACACAGACATTGAACCTGAGAAAGAAGAGAGCCTTAGCCTATGGCATTTTGACCCTCTGCTTTGGTATGCCTTGCTACAATAGTTCACACAAGAGTCAGAGAATTGACATGTGATGCCCACTTCCATTCTCAGGAGGGAAGCATAATTTTGTGTTGATGGGCTAGATAAATCCCTGAGGATAGTGGACCTATTCTATTTAAGGCAGCAGGCAGCTGATGTTCAAGTAATCATAAGTATGCTCAAATGGAGCACTCAAGATGCATTTATATATGGCAATAAGGCAGAGTGTGGCAAAGCATGCCACAGCTAGGAGTACTAGTAATAGAGACCCCAAAAGTGATGACACTGGGAATAGGTCATAAATGGCATTGCAGCTTCCATCCTACTTTCTTGGACCACTCACTGGGGGAAACCAGATACTATGTTTGTGAGGACACTCAACAGCCCTATGCAGAGGTCCATGGGGTGAAGGACCACTGCTTCCAGTCCACAACCCTGTGAGGGAACCCTTGTGGAAGTAGATCCTCCAACCTCAGTCAAGCATTCACATGACTGCAACACACCCAACATCTTGACCTCAGCCTCATGAAAGACCTCCCAATACAGAACCATCCAGATAAGCCACCCCCTAATACATGACTCAAAGAAACTGAGTGAGCTATAAATGTTTATAGTTGTTTTAAGTCACTAAGTTTTGGGGTGATCTGTTATGCAGCAATAGATAATAAAATTATAAAAACAAATAATTTTCTATTCAATGTTGAGCTTTTTATAATTTGTACCAAGAATGATATGTTAGATGTTTTGCTTTCAAGAGAATGAATTTCCCAAAGGTTTAACTTGGTTCCTTGAATTGGAGGAAAAAAAAAACCAAACCATTTTTGGCATTGACAACTGAGTTCTTTTGAAGTATCTGCTGACATTGATACAAAACTGCGATCATTTAAGTGCAAAGTTCTGCTAAGGAAACACATCAACATGAGAGCTTTGTTTTTCATATGTGAAATAAGAAAACCTGGAATGAAAAATGAAACTATATGAGAATTATCTTTTGATTTAAATGAAAAGTCTTATTTCCCAGAGCAATATGTAAACATAACTTTTACAGTAGCATGTGATAAATCATTGTCTTTGAGCACAGTCATTTCAAAATGATTATGAATTTTTTAGGAGGTACCCAGGGATTGAACCCAGGGCTTCATACATGGGAAACAAGCACTCAATCACGGAGCTACACCCGCTCCCCATTATTATTTTTTAAGTGGATGCTGCTGCTTATTTAGCGGATTTGCTAAGTACTGATATAGATCCCGTGGAGTATGGTAAATGTCCTTGAATTAATTCATTAAAGATTTCCAATGGATTTTAAGCAAAATGCAACCAAAACTTAAGAGACTTGTTAGAAAAGAATTGATGCTGTTGTAGGATATTTACAACATAGGTTCAAAAAGACCCAAGCATATCTAAAATCCAATTCATGACAGGCAGCAAAGAGGTAGGCAATGTACTGCTTTGCTGAAGAATATTTTTGGGTTTAATTTCAGTTTTAAATGCTTATAGTTCAGTTAGTATGAAGTGTATGGGTGTATTTGTAAACTGACAGCAACAAGACCATTTCTATCAGTAGCTATCACAGTTTGGATGCAATCATAAATTATATGGGCCCTACAAACAATTTCAAATGTATTTCTTAAATTAGAAAAAGCATTTTTTCATAATACTATGGTTCACCAAAATCTGTATGTGCATTATCACCATTGTGGGGATTTTAAAGTATGTCCACCAATTCTCTGACACTCCTCCTTTCAAAAAGGTGTCTCCTACTTCGCTTCCTCTTGGGTGAGGGCTAGACTTGGTGATTCACTCCTTATAAATGGAGTAAGGAAAGGGAAAAATAGTAACCATAATGAAATATATGTAGAAATTTATTTCAAAAAATGAAAATAAAAAAGATAGCCAGGACTTTCCTATATTTTTGAAACAAACAACAAAAGCCTCACACTTAGATAAATGGGTAAAATTAACAATCACATTGGAATTTATGAAAAAAAGATAGTACCACAAATCAAAACTTGTGGAATATTGTTCAAGAAGCATAGAGAAATACATCCCTCAAATACATTATTTAGAAAAAAAAAGATACAGAAAAAAAAAAAAACATTTTCCCAATTATTTCATGAAAACCTAAGCTTCCCAGTGGAATCAAGATTATCTTCCCCCTACCACCTCCTCAATATGCAGATTGAGGTGGCGTTTGACAGATTTCTCTGTTATGAAGTTACTTTTTGTTAACAATATTAATTCAGATTTCTACTTAATAATGACCTCTTGGAATCAACCATATGCATTGAAATACTTCAATTTAGAAAATGCTTTTACAAACTGTAGCAACAATCCATGGGCCAATCAGACTGTTGAAAGTGCACAGATGTGCCAGCATCTGACATCTCTGGCCTCCCTTGGAACATACTTCTCTTATCTTTAGAGAAGAGCTGCCCTTCTCGGTGGAAACTTACAGAGCCCACAAAGCATTTGATAAAACACACTTTCCATTCAGGACTTATAAAATATAAGTAAGCAAAGAATGGAAAGAAACGTCCTAACCTGATACACAGTATATACTCCAAACCTATAAATATATATCACATTTAGTGACTTAAATATTCCATTAAAGCCAAGAAAAAGACAAGGGTGACTCAGCAGTCTTGACAGCACAGTAAGATGAGAAGAACACAATGTGAAATTCTATAGACATAGTCTTGAGAACTCCCATCAAGCAGACTATAAAAAAGCTCCTGTCATGCAGGCATGAGAAGGTGTGTGTGTTGAGCTGAGGGGTTGTTAAATTAAGGGAAATGTTTTCCAAAAATGTAACTCCTTAATTGCAATTTCACAACTATCAACTACAAAATGAGTTGCCATTTTGTATACCAGTGGTATACTGTAAATACTTACATTTTAAAAATTAAATACTATTATACATCACTCTTTTAAATGTAGCAGAATCTGTATATCATATCATAGTTTTAAACTAATGAAATATTTTTATGCTTAAAATGTTTTATTTATCACCCCATACTACTCTGTAATAAAAATATAAATTTAAAAATATTTTCTGTGACTAAAGGATATAAGTATTGAAAATAACTTTCAATTACTTTTATAACATAATAAAAACTAAACATTAAAATTTGTATAGGTAATATTAAACATAAAATATTTAAAACCTGGGAGCAGATGTGGCTCAAGCAGTCGAGCACCCGCCTCCCACACAGGAGGTCCCAGGTTCGTTTCCCTGCGCTTCCTAAAGAAGACAAACAATGAGCAGACAATGAGCAGACATCAAGCAAAAACAATGAGTAGACAATGAGCAAGACAACAAGTAAACAATGAGCAGTCTGCTTGTTGTATGCACTCGTCTGATTGTTGTGTCCACTTATCTGCTCATCTTCTTTAGGAAGCACCAGGTACTGAACCTGGAACCTCCCATGTGGGAGATGGGTGCCCAACCACTTGAACCACATCTGCTCCCTGCTTATTGTGTCTGCTCGTTCATCAGCTTGTTGTGTCAGCTCATTGCATCTGCTCATCTTCTTTAGGAGGCACCAGAAACTGAACCTAGGACCTCCCATGTGGGAGGAGGACACCCAACTGTTTGAGCCACATCTGCTCTCCAAGACTTTCTTTTGTATAAAGAAAAAAAGTGAAAGAGCAGGTGGAAGAAAGAACAAATCAAAGACAAGTATATTAATAGGATGATCAATTTTTGGAGAAACATGGAAATGAAAATTGATTTACTTAAAATTCTACATGCACAAATACCTCTTTAAAAGTCTAGGTGTGGTCTACTGTGCTAAACACTGCTTTAGGATAAAAGCAATATCAATGAATGTCTCTGTTTATAAGTTAAGGTGCAACCACTTCTGCACATAGGCCAAGGATAAATTGATAATTTTATATGAGGGAGAGGGGAGGGGAGAATGGTGAAAGGCACCCATCACTTGGTCAGGAAGCCTTTCTGAAAGAGGCCCTGGTCTTAACAATGAAGACATTGCTGAGAATTTGGCCAAAAGCAGTTTTAACCTAAGGATTGTTTTGGTATATGAGTTCTTCTGCAACAAAATGAATATTATGAAGTCTCTTAGAGTGAGGCCCTTTTGTGAACTAAAATTGTATAAAGTCTACAGAATACCTAAGGTAAAAAGACAAAGTTAACTTTAAACTGAAATTCACAGTGAAAGTTTCTGAACCAAGATAGATGGGATCCTAGTCTGAAGACATAAAATAAAAAGGGGAAGTGTGCTGAGCTGTAGCTCGTTTGACCAATGCTTTTACATTCCAGCCTCTATCCATCTAAATATGATCTGGTGCATGTATTTAAAAGCCACATGTGAATTGAGACATGGAGGGTAAAAGGTACCAACAAGTGCTCAAGCAGAGATACCAAAATATTGTATTGCATATATTATTGCTATAAATATTACACATTTTCAAAAAAAAATACACTTGCCAAAAATTAGACATAGTTATAGATATAGAAATAGAGGAGATATCTACTTGAATGAATCAGAGAGCCACCAAGGCTCTGTTGAGGACTAATAAAGGCCATGCCCAGAAGGGAAGTGCAAAAGTGAGACTTAACATTTAGCACTCCTTGTCCTGTTGGGAAAACTGTCAATTCATAAGCAGGGATGAAAAGCTAAGAGATTGGGAAACTGAGCAGAAGATGGTAGCCCAGATGTTGAAACAGTGAGTAGTTTCAGGTCTGGGAATAGAAAAATTGGAGTTCAATATCAGTCAAGGTGGGGGACCCATAGAAGAAAGGTAAATATAGAAGGCCTCAAAACTACTAAAGCTAAGCTTTGAATCAGTTCATTCCCATGATTATCTGCCCGTATCCTGACTGCCTAATAGAAGCAAAAAGTAAATCCTCTTGAAGAAGGATAGCATCATCAAAAGTTAACATCATCTTTAAAATGTTTTATACATCAGGCATTCAGGCAAAAATTATCTACCATACTACGAGACAAGACAAAATGATGGGAAATCATGAGAAAAGACAAACTGACCCACTAGAGATAAAGGTATTAAGAACTATTGGACACAGGCTTCCAAATTACTATAATTAATACATTCAAGAAAGTATACATCAAGATAAAGAATTTCAGCAGAGAATTTGAATCAATAAAAATAATAAAATAGAGATTATATAAATGAAATAATGTATATAAATGAAAGAGCTCAGTAGATGAATTAAACAACAGATTAGAGACAGCTGAAGATAGATCAGTGAATTAGAAGATTAGTCAATAGAAAATATCCAACCTGAGCATGAAGAGAAGCAAGAAAAACAATAATGACAAAACAGAAAAGAATCTAAGACATATATGAGTTATGGTATAAAGGCCTATTGGTAGGAGAGACAGAAATAGAGAGAAAATGCTGCAAAAGTGAAGACATCACATCTGAGAATTTTCCAAAAAATGTCAAAAATAAAATAAAAACACAGAATCAAGTAGTTTTACAAACTTGAGCAAAATAAATCCTCACCTAGACACATAATAGCGTAAAACCAAAAACAAAGAGAAAATCTTAAAAGCAGCTGGAGGTGGGGTTGGGGCAGGGGAACCATTTCCTTCAAAGGAACAGCAAGAGTCATATCCAACTTTTCAGCAGAAACAATGGAACTCTAAGAGACAATGGAATGATATTGTCAAGGTGCTAAAAAGAAATAACTGTCAAAGATGCAGAAAGGAATGAAGAGCAATACAAAGAGTAAATATGAGGGCAAATGTTAATGAGACTGTTATAAAACAATACTAATGTTTTTTGGGGGTTTTAAATATATATGTAATTAAAATACCTAAAAGCAATGGCACAAAACAATAGCACTAAAGTTAAGGTATTCTAAGATCCTTAAATTGTCCATGAAGTAGTTATTTCTTCATAATTTATATGAGACTTTAATAAGTCAAGTATGAATAGTGTAATCTCTAGATTAACTGTTAAATAATAAACTAACAAATATTTAATTTATAATGTTAATAAAAGGGGAAAATGAAAATTATAAAAATTTCTTAATTAAACCAAAAGAAGGTAAGGATGGAGGGAAAGGACCATAGTATATGAGGGACAATTAGAAAACTAATTATAAAATACATCAGTAATGATATTCTGCAAATGAATGAAATATTACAATTTTTAAAAGATTCTTAGACTGCACAGAAAAGACTGAACATTTTAAAAGAATACTCAAATATACAATATTGTGGTCCCTGAGATTTGCAAATATAGACTAATTTCACAAAGACAACCATGCTTGCATGAATACCAGATAAATAGTTGAAAGATATGTTAGTTGCCCCCCTATATCTGTTCTTCCCATCTTCCTCAACAATAGAATTCTTGATTTTTAGGAGGGCATATGGCTACTTGGAGTAAATACTCTATTTTCCAGCTTTCCTTGAAGCTGGGTATGGACACAAGAATAAATTCTGCCCAATGGAATAAAGGAAAAGTGTTGTGTGTGACTTCTGAGGTGTGCCCCCAAAGTAGTCCTTTGTGCTGACTATTAAGTGGACAAAATGACTGGAGCTTGAGCAGTCCTCTTGGAAGAATTCACACCTTGATAACAGTGGAGCAACAGGACAGAAGGAACCCTGAACAGCCCTGAACTGCTTATATCTGGACTTCATTTACAAAAGATAAAAATAAGTTATTATCTTATTAACCCCATTTATTTTGGATTTTTGCCACTCAGAGCCAAACCTAATCCTAGCTAATACTGAATTCTCAAGAACTTCTCCCAAAAGTAAAGAATATTAACATCCTTCTAAAAAGTGAATCTTGGTCTAGTATCCAGATATCATGGTTAATTTTATATTCCAGCTTGGCTAGGTTATGGTGTTCAGTTTTTTTTTCAAACACTGGCCTAGCAGAGGTAGACCTATAGAGGGATTTCATAGATGGGATTACTATCTACAATCAGTTGACTTTAAGTAAATGAGATCACCCTCAGCATTGTGGGTGGGCCTCATCCAATCAATTGAAGGTCTTAAAATCCAGAAGTGAGAGTTTCAAGGATGAGAAGGAATTCTGCTTCGAGACTACACCCTGTTTTTTCCTGGCCTTCTGTACAGACTCTGACTAAAGATTTCAATATTATGCTTCCTGGAATTCCCAGCCTCTGACCTCTTGTATGAAATTTGAACTTACAAGCCCTGCAAATCACATGAGCCAATTCCTTATAATAAATCTCTTTAATCCACCCTGTGGGATCTGTTGCTCTGGAGAACCCAGACTGATACACCAGAATATATAAAGACCTTTTACAATTCAAAAACAAGAAGACAAACAGCCCAATTAAAACAAGGGCAAAGAACTCAAACATTTCTCAAAAAATATACAAATGATCAACAACCACATGGAAAGAGGATCAACATCATTAGTCATTAGGGAAATGCAAATCAAAGCCACAATAAGATACCACTTCACACCCAGTTGGATGGCTATCATTTTAACAAACGGAAAATAAATGTTGGCAAGAATGTGGAGAAACTGGAATCCTTTTACATAGCTGGTGGGAATGTAAAATAGTGCAGCCCCTGTGAAAAACAGTTTTATGGTTAGTAAAAAAGTAAAACATAGAATTACCATATGCTCCAGCAGCAATTCCACTCTTAGATATATACTCAAATGAATTGAAAACAGGTACTGAAACAAATACTTATACATGAATGTTCATAGCAGCACTAGTCACAATCAAAACATAGCTACAACCCAAACATACACTAATGGGTGAATGTGTGGTATATACATATAATGTAATGTTATTAAGCCTTAAAGATGAAGTGCTGATATATTCTATGATGTGAATGAAACTAAAACAACATTATGCTAAGTGAAATAACCCATATGCAAAAGGTCACATATATAATTCTATTTATATGAAATATCCAAAATAGGCAAATCCATAGAGACAGAAAACAGATCGATGGTTACCAGGTGCTGAGAAGAGGGGGGAATGGAAAGTGACAGCTTAATGGGTACAGGGTTTTCTTTTTTGGTGATGAAAATATTTTAGAACTAGGTAGAGATGGTCATTGAGCATCATTGTGACTGTAATAAATACCACTGAATTATACATTTGAAAATGGTTAATTTTCGATCAGTGGAATAGAATTGAGAATCCAGAAATATACCCTCACCTATACAGTCAACTGGTTTTTGACAAACCTACCAAGCCCACGCTAATGGGAAAAAACAGTCTCTTCAACAAATGATGTTGGAAGAACTGGAAATCTATAACCAAAAGAATGAAAGAGGACCCTCATCTCACCCCCTATACAAGAATCAACTCAAAATGGATCAAAGATCCAAATATAAAAGCCAGGACCATAAAACTACCAGAAGAAAATATAGGGAAACATCTTCAAGACCTTGTAGTAGGTGGTGGTTTCCCGGACCTTACACCCAAAGCACGTGCAACAAAAGAAAAAGTAGACAAATGGGACCTCCTCAAAATCAAACACTTTTGCACCTCACAGGACTTTGTCAGAAGGGTGAAACGGCAGCCAACTCAATGGGAAAAAATATTTGGAAATCACATATCTGATAAGGGTTTAATATCCAGGATATATAAAAAGATGTTACAACTCAACAATAAAAAGACAAATGACCCAACCAAAAAACGGGCCAAAGACTTGAATAGACATTTCTCCGAAGAAGAAACACAAATGGCAAAAAAACACATGAAGAAATGCTCAACATCACCCATGATTAGGGAAATGCAAATCAAAACCACAATGATATCACTTCACACCTATCAGAATGGCCACTATTAAAAAGACAGAGAACTACAAGTGTTGGAGAGGATGTGGAGAGATAGGAACACTTCTTCACTGTTGGTGGGAATGCAGGATGGTACAACCACTATGGAGGACTGTTTGGCAGTTCCTAAAGAAGTTGAATATAGACTTGCCATGTGATCCTGCAATACCACTACTGGGTATATACCCAGAAGAACTGAGAGCAGTGACACGAACAGACATCTGCACACCGATGTTCATAGCCACATTATTCATCATTGCCAAAAGTTGGAAACAACCCAGGTGTCCATCAACAGATGAATGGATAAACAAACTGTGGTCTGTTCACACGATGGAATATTATGCAGCTGTAAGAAGAAATGAAGTCATAAAGCATATGGCAACATGGATGAACCTGGAGGACATTATGTTGAGTGAAGCAAGCCACACAAAAGGACAAATACTGTATGAATGCGTTACTATGAACCGAATATATTGTGTAACATATTGTTTGATTAAAAAAAAACTATACATATCCATTACATTTAATTGAGAAATGTATCTATTTATTCATCTGTTTACTTTTTAGTTTTTAATTGTTTATATTTTCAATTATTAAATGTACAAAATAAAGTTAAAAAATGTTTAAAAAAAAAAATATATATATATATATATATGGAAGGCGCATGGGCTGCCAGGCTCTGTGTGCCAGTGAGCCGCCAGGCCCCGGGAGCCATGCAGCAAGATGATGACGTAACAGGAGAGAGACGCAGGGGAGAGACAAGACGAGATGCTCCGAGAGCCCCGAAAGCCAGGAGCTGAGGTGGCACAGGCGGCAGAACATCTCTCCTACATCGGAGGTCTCCAGGTTTGAATCCTGGTGAAGACTGGAGGAGGAGGATGAGAAGAGATGGCAGGAAACAGACACAGAGAATTGCCTAGCGAATGGACACAAAAAACAGCAAAATGGGGAAGAGGGGGGTTAAAATGGATAAAGTAAATAAATAAATCTTTAAATAAAAAAAAAAAGTGGTTAATTTTATGTTATGTGAATTTCACTGCAATTTTTTAAAAACACAAAAATTAGCAAAACAAAAAACATAGCAAAAACACGCAATATAACCAGCAAACCTATTAATAATAAAAAGCCCCTCCCCTAAGAAAAGCCATAGTAACAAGTAACCATTAGAACCAGTTTTAAACTACTTGTACAATCAATAGTAACTTGCTTCAGTTTAATCTTAATTGATCAAAGTCAACTTGTTTCAGTGACCTTGCATGGAATAGCCAACCATTCAATGAAAGCCTCAGTTTTGAAGGTTAACCAATCAACAATAAATTTACCAGTAAACCTGCTTCTGAATGCCAGCTGGCCAACATGTCTTGCCAGAATAACCATGTTTGTAAAGCTGACATGAACCCACTCTGTCTCTGAAACCAGCAAAAACAA
>JAKSZT010054524.1:23138253-23255071 GCA_026826555.1 Tolypeutes matacus
GACAGTATTCCAATGGACTCTTAGAAACCAACAGGAAAGATCACTGGCCTCTTGAACCCCAAATTCCAATTGTTCTTCAGATTTGTCAGGTGGGTTTCTCAAAAATGACCTGAACTTTGCCTAATTTCATTAAGCTCTTATTTCCAAATTTATTTTATCTTAGACTTCTAAACAAATAGCCAAGTCAAATCCAACAGCACATTAAAAGAATTATATACCGTGACCAAGTAGGTTTTATCCCAGGTATGCAAGTTTAGTTCAACATAAGAAAATCAATTAATGTAATAAATCACAGCAACAAAATGAAGGGAAAAAAATGACATAATGATCTCAAGTGGCCCAGAAAAGGCATTTGACAAAATTGAACATTCTTTCTCAAAAACAATACTTAGAAAAATAGGAATAGAGGGAGACTTCGTCAGCATGATAAAGGGTATATATGGAAAACCCACAGCTAACATCATACTCTTTGGTGAAAGACTGAAAGCTTTCCCTCTAAGATCTGGAACAAGACAAGAATGCCAATGTCACCACAGTTATTCAACATTGAAGCGCAAGTTCTAATCATAGTAATTAGGCAAGAAAAATCAATAAAAGGCATCCAAATTGGAAAGGAATAAGTATAACTTTATTTGTGTATGACATGACCCTATATTTAGGAAGGCCCAAAAAATCAACGACAAAACTAGAGCTAATAAAGGAATTTAGCAAAGTGGCAATATACAAGATCAACATGCAAATATCAGTAGTGTTTCTATACACTAGTCATGAGCAAACTGTGGAAGAAATCAAGAAGAAAAAATTCCATTTACAATAGCAACTAAAGGAATCAAATATCTAGGAATATATTTAACCAAGAATGCAAAGGACTTATGACAGAAAACTATAAAACATTGCTAATAGAAGTCAAAGACCTAAATAAATGGAAGGACATTTGCTTTCATGGATTAAAAGACTAAATATCATTTAAAATATCAATTCTATTCATAATGATTTACAGATTCAACACAATCCCAATCAAATTTCCAGAAAAGTCTACTTTGCAGAAATAGAAAAGTCAATTATCAAATTTATTTGGAAGGGTAAGGGGCCCCAAATAGCGAAAAACATCTTTAGAAAGAAGAATGAAGTTGGAAGACTGACATTTCCTGATTTTAAAGCATATTACAAAGCAACAGTGGTTAAAACAGCATGGTACTGGCATAAAGAGAATGAAATTGATCAATGGAATTAAATTGACAGTTCAGAAATAGATCTTCACATCTATGGTCAGTTGATTTTTGATAAGGCTGCCAAATCCACTCAACTGTGACAGAACAGTATCTTCAACAAATGATCTAGGAGAACTGGTTATCCAAGTGCAAAGGAATGAAAGAGGACCCCTATCTCGCACCATATATAAAAATTAACTCAATATGGATCGACCTAATTACAAGAGCCAAGACTATAAAACTAGAGGAAAATGTAGGGAAGCATCTTGTGTTAGGCAATGATTTCTTAGACTTTACACGCAAAGCATAAGCAACAAAAGTAAAAATAGATAAATGGAACCTCAAAATTAAAAACTTTTGAGCATCAAAGAACTCTTGTCACAAAAGTAAAGGGACAACCTATACAATGGGAGAAAATATTTGGAAACCACATATCCAATAAGGGTTTAATATCCAGGATATATAAAGAAATCTACAACTCAACAATAAAAAGACTAACAACCCAAATTAAAAAATAGGCAAAAGACTTATAAATAGACATTTCTCCAAAGAGGATATACAAATAGCTAAAAAGCACATGAAAAGATGTTCAAAATCTAGCTATTAGGGAAATGCAAGTCAAATCCAAAATGAGATATCATTTCACACCCACTAGAATGGCTACAATAACAACAACAAAAAATATTACAAGTGTTAGAGAGGATGTGGAGAAACAGGAACACTCACTCATTCATTGCTGGTGGGAATATAAAATGGTGCAGCTGCTGTAGAAGACAGTTTGGCAGTTCCTCAGGAAGCGAAGTATAGAATTACCATATGACCTGGCAATCCCACTACTAGGTATATAACCAGAATTGAAAGCAGGGACTTGAACAGATATTTGCACACCAATGTTCATAGCATTATTCACAACTGCCAAAAGATGGAAGCAACCCAAGTGTCCATTAACCGATGATTGGATAAACAAAATGTGGTATATGTATATACATATGGAATGTAAGTATATACAATGTATGTATATACAATGGAATGTTATTCAGCTTTAGAAAGGAATGAAGTCCTGACACATGTGACAACACGGATGAACCTTGAGGATATTTTGCTGAATGAAATAAGCCAGACATAAAAAGACAAATATTGTATGATCTCACTGATACTAAATAATTATTATAAGCAAACTCAGTGTTAGAATCTAGAATATAGGTTACCAGGGGGAAAGATTGGGGTAGATAATGGGGAGCTGGTGCATAATTTGTGCAGAAAATCTGTTTAGGTTTAGAAAAAGTTTAGAAAAAGATGGTGGTGATGGTAGCACATTTTTGTTAGTGTAATTAACAGCACTGAATTGTGTATGTAAATGTGGTAGAAAGGGAAAGTATTAGCTCATATATGTTACTAGAATGAAAGAAGATAAAACATGGGACGGTATAACATGGTGAACCCTCTTGTGGGTGACGTCCCGGGGTTAACAGTACAAGAATGTTCTTTCATGAATTATAACAAATCATGACACTTGTACAAGATGTTAGTAATAGAGTGGTAAATGCAAAAAAATATACCTGATGGAGGTTATGGACTATAGTTAATAGTCTATTTTATTATTATTTTTCATTGGTTGTGGCAAGGATACCACATTAGTAAAAGGTGTGGATAGTGGAAGGGGGGAAGAGAACATTGTATTTTTTATATGACTTTTCTATAAACCTACATCTTCTCTAATTAAAAAATAATTTAAAAAAAACCATTATGTGAAGTGAAAGGAACCAGAAACAAAGTACTACATATTGTATGATTCCATTTATATAAAATGTAAATATAAATAAATCAATAGAGACAGAAATAGATTAGTGGTTATGTAGGGCTGGAGAATGATAGAGGGATTGAGAGGTGACTGCTAAGGGATATGGGTTGGTGTTTTTTTTTTTTTTGAGTAATGAAAATGTTCTAAAATTGCTTGCAGTGATGAATGCACAACTCTGATTATACTAAAAGCAAATGATTGTACAGGTTGGATGGATTGTATGGTATGTGAATATATCTCAATAAAACTGCTTTTAAATAAACACCAGTGGGAAGCAGATGTGACTCAAGTGACTGAGCTCCTGCCTACCACATGGGAGGTCCTGAGTTTGGTTCCTGGTGCCTCCTGGAGAAGACAAGCAAGACAGCAAGCTGGTGTGACGATGGGCTGGCACAGTGAGCTGACGGAACAAGATGACACAACCAGGAGACACTAAAGAGGAAACACAATGAGAGACACAACAAAGCAGGGAGTGGAAGTGGCTCAAGCGATTGAGCACCTCTCTCCCACATGGGAGTTCCCAGGTTCAGTTCCCGATGCCTCCTAAAGAGAAGAGGATGTACACAGAGAGCAGACAGTGAGTGCAAACAACGGGAGGTGGGGGAATAAAGAAAATAAATATTTTAAAAATAAACACAAGCAACCAAAGGAAAAAATAAATAAATTGGATTTCATCAAAATTCAAAACTTTCATGCTTCAAAGGATGCTATCAAGAAAGTGAAGAGTCTGTAAAGGTCTAGTATACTGAATACAGAAAGAACTCTTTCCAACTCAACAATAAAAAGACAAATAACCCAATTTAAATATGGGCAAAGCAGTTAACAGACATTCTATAAAGGGTCAATAAGCACATGAAAATATGCTCAACATCAGTTATTAGTGAAATGCAAATCAAAACCACAATAAGATACGACTTCATATCCAGTAGGATGGCCATAATATAAAAAAACTGACAGTAAGTGAGGCAAATGGAAATATAAAATGGTGCATCTGCTTTGAAAAACAGTTTGGTAGCTCCTTAAAAAACTGAACATATTGCTACCATATAACCCAGAAATTCTACTCTTAGGTACATACCCAGAAGAACTGAAAACACATGTCCACACAAAAATTTGTACACAAATGTTCATAGCAGCATTATTCAGAATAGTCAAAAAGTGGAATCAACCCAAAGGTCCATCAACTGGTCAACAGATAAAGTGTGGTATTATTCATACAATGGAATATTAATCAGACCTAAAAAAGGAATGAACTACTGGTACATGCTAAAACATGGATGAACCTTGAAACATTATGCTAAATGAAAGAAACTAGACATAAAACGCCCCAAATTATATGATTCCATTTATATGAAATGTCCAGAATTGGCAAATCTAATAGAGACATAAAGTAGATTAGATGTTGCCATGAGCTGGGGGAAGGAAGGGTTGGGGAGTGGCTGCTAACGAATAGGTATGGAGTTTCTTTTTGGAGTGATGCAGATGTTCTGGAATTAGATATTCATGATGCTTGTACAACCTTTTGAATATACCAAAGCCCACTGAATTGTATACTTTAAAAGGGTAAATTTTATGGTATGTGAATATCTTTAAAATTTTTTCAAAAAAAAAAAGCTGTTCTCAATGAACTCTTGTTCATTCCCATTCAAACCTTCTAAAGTCCACCATCCTTGCACCTCTCTCTCTAATCAGCTTTATCTTTATGATCCACTTATAACCATTCTATTCCTGCTGTACCTTCTTTTACATTATAAATAAGCAATCCTTGCCTCATATTTTTTCTAAGGACAGAAAAATTACATTTTATAATATCCCTTCAAAATTAGACCAAAAAGCTTATCTTTAGAAATTGGTCTAGAGGCAAACTGAGGGCTATAATTAAGGATTTTTTAAAAACATTAGAAAGGGAGACAAATTTGCTGTAGATTCAGATTTTGTAAGATACTTATCTTCTAGGACTACTAAATCTGTACCAACTAGTTCACTTAATTATTAGTTGCTCAGATATGAGCAAAATCGTTAAAAGCTGCAAGAAATATTAGCAGATGGTTTAAATGACTCAGCTGTTCATAATTCAAGAAATGATCTTGCAAGGATGAGTAAATAAGAAATGCATTACATACAGCCATCTCAAAAGACTTTCCCTTAGGGACAGATTGGACAAAAATTCTAAATTGTACATAAAGATGAATAAATCACAGACTTCAAAAATGTAACCAGGAAAATTTTCAAACAATATTCTGGGATATCCCCAATAGCTAATGTAAAGAGAAACAGACCTGTCATCTCCTTTTTTTTTTATGCTTTATTTATTTATTTTTTTTTTGGTTGTTTTTTTTTTTTTTTTGTCATCTCCTTTTAAAAATGGAACAGATCTGAAATAGATCTGAAATGACATTTCATTTGTGAAACGTCAGACACAAATGAAGTGGAATGGAAAATTGCCACTTTAGATCTCCAACATGTCACTGAATATTTCATAAAGCTAGAAATAAAAACAAATTTCTAGCCCTCTAGATAAAACAACTTAAATACAAAATAAGACTAAAAGGTTCTCTGTTCTGTAAGAATTGGGAAGCTATGGTTAATGACATCTGCAAGCAGAAGGGTTATGGAAATCTTTTTTTTTTTTTTAAAGTATATGTCATCTCTTTTTTTTTTTTTTTTTAATATTTATCCCCCCACCCCCCACCCCCGAGATGGGTTCCTCGTCTGTCTGCTCATTGTCTGCTCATCTTCTTTAGCAGGCACTGGAAACCAAACCTGGGACCTCCAATGTGGGAAGGGAGTGCCCAACTGCTTGAGCCACATCCGCTTCCTGCTCATTGCATCAGCTCGTCTTCTTTAGGAAGCACTGGAAACCAAACCTGGGACCTCCCACGTAGGAGGTGGGTGCCTAACTGCTTGAGCCACATCCGCTCCAGCTCTTCTTATATTTTATGTGGCTACTAGCAAAATTTAGAATAACATATGTAGTTTAGAATATATTTTTATCGAATGGTGCCGGATTAGTCCATGATCTAAGGCAGTGGTCCTCAACTGAGGACGATTCTGCCCCAGAGGGGACATTAGCAATATTAGGAAACATTTCTGATTGTCACAAACGAGAGGTGCAACTGGCAATTAATAAAGGAGGGGTGCTGCTAGACATCCTACAATGCACAGTACAGTCACCAGAAGAATTATGCAGCCCAACATCTCAACAATGTCAAGGTTTCTCAACAGCATAGCACACACCTAAAATGTATGGCTTCTTATCACCTATCCTGTGATACAGTGGCTTATCTCCCTTGCATTAGAGAAACTGCAGCCTTGGCTAATTAGTTGAAGCTTCTTCAGATATTGTATCAAGTTCACCTTTAAATCTGATGGTATTACCCACAATTAACCTCATACTTAATGTTGAAAAGACTGAAAGCTTTCCCCCTAAGATTAGCAACAAGACAAGAATGTCTGCTTTCATACTTCTATTCAATTTTACACTGTGTTTCTAGCCAGAACAATTAAGAAAAAGAAAGAAAAAAAGATGATATCTAGATTGTAAAAGAAGAAAATGATCTTGTTTATAGAAAACCCTAATGAAGCCACAAAGAAACCACTGGAAATAATAAACAAGTTCAGTAATATAGCAGAGTACAAGATCGATACACAAAAGTAAATCTGATAGTACCACATACAGTATAATATTACTTTTTCCTTTTCGTTTTACCATCTACTGGTGTAAGCTTCTTCATCCAGAAACTATTACCCTTACCTGATAGAGAATCCCATGATTATAGTTTTGCAGTTTGAGAAGGGTCCATTTCAATATAAAAACTCCACTACCAAATTTTTACAATTATCGCTTGTTAATGGGTCTTATCTTTAAGAAATGAAAAGGAACAATACCAGGTGGATATGCAATAACCTCACAAGACCCTTTCAGGATCCAGTACCTTACCAGAGCCCAAAAGGGTTTAAGTGGTCACATTTGGGACTGTCTAAAAAGCATGTCAAATTGTTAAAAATAGAAGAGTATTTGATATACTGACAGCCAATATGTTTTTGAGGTAGCTTATGAATTTGGAAAGCCATGAAAACAAAGAGGTTGCTTAACCTCCTCAGGTACCCCTATAAAATATGTTCACCAAATATACAAATTATTTGATGTTTTGGTGTTACCCAAAAGAAATTCATAGTAAAAAAAAAAGATTATTGAAGCTGTAGGAAGCAGATCCCCATACTAAATACCTTGGCTCTAAAGTCCTTTTGTGAGGAACTTTTATAAAACAGAAAGATAAATCCATGAGAGGTTCAAGGATTCCATCATAGATATATAAAAATTTTGCGTCCAGTTTTGAAAAACAAAACAGAACACTGAGAATAATAGGTTATGAAACCGAAGATAAGATCTGGTAAAACCAGAGCAGTTATCTGGTAGCATCAGATAAAACCTATGAACACTTGTCAAAACCTTCCATAAAACAACCCATTACACGTCCACATTAAACAAGCAAGGATGGGGAATTTTTTCTTGGATAACAGAGAATATAGCTAGTTCATGCTACTTCTGTAACCAACATAATTAGTGGCCAGGATAAATGTTTGAATGTTTGGTCTAAATATGTAGAACATCCAAAAGTTTGTATATTGTATCATTTCTATGATAAATAGCAGTCAGTATATCAAATTAAAATCGTTTGAGACCACTCAATTAATATAGTCATTTAAAAAGTATTAGTTAAGTGCTTAATTGTATAGATCCTGTGAATTCAGCAGTGAAGAAACAGATTAAGACCCCAAACTCATACAGCGTTAAATAACATATCATAGATTAGACTGTGTATAAAGCACTAATTTTGATGGGATGGGTGGGTGTTCAGACCTATTTTCTTTTCTAAACCAGTTTACTAGATTAGAGCTAATATAAAAGGAGAAAATGATACTACGCTCTTAAACAATGGCTATAAAATACATTTTTACCAAGATTAAAAAGCTTAGAAAACAAACATTTTTTCCCTTTCTAGATTACATTAAAATTTTGGTTTTATGGTCCCACTTTGGGAATTTAGACCTCAAAAAACAGACTGCATGCTTTCCTACTTCTTCAATAAAAGATAATGTTTAAATGTTGCATTGTTTTCAAATTTCAGTACTTGTATATTAAATATTTTGTCTGGAAGATAAAATATGTAGAATAATAATATATAATATTACTATTTGGAAATATCCTTACTTAATGCTGTTAATTATTTTTTGTTTTAATAAATTTCCTTTTGAGATAAGTTTTAATTCTTTAAAAGTGACTTTGGGTCATTTATATTTAAGCATGAAAGACCAAACATAAGTTTATCTCTATTCAATCCCAAAACCCCTAAAATGAGAATATGGAGTAAAAGAGAGAATTTTTTTAAAAATTAAAAAAAAAAAGACAAAGAAAATGAAGAAGACAATAATAAAGTTTTGGAAGACAAATTATAGAGCTGAAGCTGTTTGCCCCATGCCTGCAGCAGGAAATGCCAATAAGAAACAAGCCAATTCCTGCCAGAGAATCGTGGAGACTAGTTACCAGGAAAGGGATGTGGCAAGAAGAGGGAGGAATGGGGGCCAAAAAAATGGCCAGAATGGTTGATAGGGGCAGTTAGAACTCTCCAGGTCCCCTTCTCCATCACAGCAGGAGATTGGATGTTTACAGGAGAACCTGAACCAAAGAGACCCGAGACTGGGAACATTAAGTGCATCAGAGTGCTAGGGAGAGGTGCCCTACTGCAAGCAAAATTCTACATCTCTTAAGTAGTGGAACCCTCTCCCCACCCCACTCCCAGGCCCCTTGAAGAGCTCAGCTCTGAAAACAATGGTAGCCAACCATATCCCTGCTATAGTCAGGAGATTCTGAGGAATTGCATGTGGGGAACACAGCCTCAAAGAAAGGGTGTCTGGAAATCTGGCCTAACCTCCATTCTGTGAAGATCACAGTAGACAAGGCTGCCCAAGTACACACAGATTCTTATTTAGAGAGCCAAGGGTTACCAGACAACTGAACAAAGTCTCCAAAGCAACTGGAGGAAACAGACAATGTATGGAGATATGAGGAGAGGGTACGTCTGTTGCAGCAGACGAAATGAAAACCCAAGCGGCATTCTGTGGGGGCATATGAACAATGTTTTATTACGCGCGGGCCCAGAGGAGAGTCAGGTCTCCAAAAAATCTGAGCACCGTGTCTTGGTTTTCATAAGTTTATATAGGAACTATAAGCGGGCAAATTCCTAAGCAAGCGGGCGGGCAGGGTTACAAAAGCAAAAGGAGTGAGGTTAGCTTAACTTCCTAAAGCAGAGGGCTATTAGGAAGGGAAAGAGTCATTATCTGTTTAGAGTTGTAAATTCCAGTTGAAAGGGGCAGGCTGCAGTGCTTATCTTCCTAAGGATGTGGATTCCAGGGAGAAAGGGGAGGGAGAAAAGGGACCAAGGGGAACTTATTTTCCTAAAGCTCTTTCTGCTGAGGGGGATTAGGGCCCTGGCACTTTCTTTATCACCCCCCACTTTGATGTCCTTATAATTTTTTATGGGGCATCATCTGCTAACATGGGAATTTTTCTGTAGTCCCCAAGAGCTGATATTTAACACGAGGCATTACTTGGTATTTTAAGGCGTTTAAGCAGGAAGTGATGTATTGTGTTAGGTATTGTAGAACACATGGCCCGAAAGTTAAGAGAAAGAAGACTGAGGCTATTACTGGCACGAATGGGAAAATCTAGGAAAGGAGATACTGGAAGTAGTTCCCGTTGGCAGATGCCTGGTATACACGGTTTAAGCGATCTTTGGCTCGTTATTTTAGTAGGGCCACCTTGTCCCTAACTATCCCTGAGGAATTTGCATAGAAACAGCATTCTTCCCCCAGGGCCTGGCAAACCCCCCCTGAACCTGCGGTGAGCAAGTCTAACCCTCGCCTGTTTTGTAAAACCACTTCCGCCAATGAGTCTCCCTGGTCTTGCAACGCGTTCAGAGCCCCCGATATTTCTTCGAGGTCATTTGATATTTCCCATGCTAGGGATTGTAAGCCCTCCTGACCAACTGCGAATGAGGCTCCCATTACTGCTGCGCTCCCGACTACTCCTAGTCCTAAGAGTATCGGAATTGCCTGTATTGCTCATTTGGCTCGGGAGAGCTCTCCAGCAATTCATCTCCATGAACTGAGAACGATGCCCTGGCCATCCTGGGGTAGGCACCAGTAGATGTTGGTGCCACAGACCCAGATGGTGGAGTTTGCGGTGCATCGGTCAGGTTCATTGAGTGGGCGGGTGGTGTCACAGTTGGCCCTTCCAAGAGGGAGGATGGTGGAAGGAGACCTGGTAGTTGTGTTTTTACAGTTAGCCAGTTCTCCTGGGGGTTCGGTTATGTGGACTGGGAGGGGCCTGGTTCCCACCGCAGAGCTGTCATGGGTCAGGAGGGTTATGTTCCATGGGACAGGTACGGGGAAGATGGTTAAACTTGAGGAAGTGCACAGCCAGCAGGATGCAGCTATGTTGGGCCGGGATTCCTTTAGGAGTTGGTGGAAATTTCGAACCTGGTTCAAAAGGACGTTGAGGGGGGCTGTTCTAACTTTGGCTTTTAGTGTCTGGGCAGCTCTACTGATATTTTTCACCAGGGTTTTCTCTGGCAGTTGGGTTACCAGGATCAGTTGGACCAGTATGAGGTCTCCTGGGTCTGGCCCCAATGGGTCGTATATTCAGATTCCTAGTTTTAGTCCGGTTTGGGCCTTTAAAAAGGTATTTTCTGATCCGGTGGTTATGTTTAATAAGGTGAGTTTTACAAGGTCACAGGTTTCTATGCCACATCCTGCCAGGCCAGGGATTTTCTGTAGGAGCTATGGAGAAGTCGGTGGGACCCCCTTCCAGGGAGCAGTGGCACCTACCAGCAAAGTCCAAGAGCGGCAGAATCCTCCGCTCTTTTGGGGGTCTCGGCAGAGGTATTTGTCCTAACTCCCATAGTTGTGGCCCCTACACCCTCTCCTGGGGGCAGGTATGGGGGTGTGAGGGTACGGGGCAACTAGTAAGGTGTAGGGAGCATGATCTTGGATTGCCCTGCAAGTGTCAAATATTACAGAAGCTGAAGTAGCACCTGCCGAGAACGGGACTGAAGCGTTCGGCACAGATTGTTTGCCCCAGCTTTGACTAATTTGCAACTGCCACAGATTTTGGGGGCAGGTATTGGCTCCTAGGGAGGGGGCAAAGAAAGGAAAGGACAAGCAAGTTAAAGCACAGAAGCATCCTATTATACACCAGTAAGCAATTGCAATTAGGGCTCTATTCACAACAGTCTAGTCTGCAGGGGCCACAGCAGCGTCCAATTCCAAATACCAAGGTGAGCAGGCCGTATAGGCACAGGATCCACCAGGAGCAGGGGTCCATTCAGCAGGTGTTTGATGAGGTCGGTGCTCGGGGATCCCGGGCAACTCACATTCTGAAGGGGTGGCCGGGTATGGGTTGGGCTGTCCAGCTCTCCTGCTCTTTATCGGGGTGTGCCTTTTTGACCCTGGAATGATGGATCCAAGGGACAATGCCTGCAACTTTAAGAGCAGTAGGAGTTACAAGGATCACAGTATGTGGACCTGTCCAGGAAGGCTGAAGGGGTTCTTTTTTCCAGTCTTTGACCCAGACTAAGTCCCCTAGCAGGTGAGGGTGCACTGGGTGTCCCAGGTGGATAAGATTCCAGGACAAGACAGTTTCATGTATTTCCGCTAGAGTTCTCCCCAGCTGCTAGAGAATGGAACCTTGGCTAGCCTCCCCCAGAAGTTTGAGATTTCCTTTGAAGGCCTGGATAATTGGGGGTGGCCGTCCAAATAGAATTTCAAAAGGTGAATAGCCTGTGGGTCCTGGGGCCACCTAACTCAGAGAAGGGTTAAGGGAAGTAAGTCTACCCAGGGGAGACCAGTTTCTTGGCAGAATTTGGCTAGGGTAGCTTTGAGGGTTTGATTCATGTGTTCAACTTTCCCTGAACTCTGGGGCCTGTAAGCGGTATGGAGTTTCCACTTGATTCCTAACATTTTTGCTAGCTCTTGGACTACGGCAGCCACAAAGGCCAGGCCATTATCACTTCCAATACACAGCGGCAGCCAGTGTCGGGGAATGATTTCTCTAAGTAAAGCCTTAGTCACTTCTCTTGCCTTTTCAGTGCGAGTGGGGAAAGCTTTGACCCAACCTGAAAAGGTGCATACCTGAAAAGGTACCACTGACTTGGTTTCACTTCTATGAAGTCTACTGCGAGATCTTCAATCAGGGCAGTCCCCGTGTGCTGGACACCTGCTGGAGCACGGGGGCCCTGCAAACGGTTGTCTTTGGCACAAACTTGGCACTGGCTGCTGATGGTGGCACAGAGAGAAGCTAGTTGGGCTATGTAGTAGTATCTCCTGAGCAAGACTTCTAGCGCAGTTTTCCGTAGGTGGATGAGTTGGTGGTATTGCTGGATGAGGGCATGAGCGGCTCCTTTTGGGACAAAAATCCGGTCATCCGGAGCAGCCAAGTTCCTTCAGGGTTCAGCTTCCCCCTTCTCTTTTTGCCCATTCCTGTTCTTGCCGGGTATAGCTTAGTTGATTAGTCTCTTGTCCTAAGAGGGACAGCTGCAGTGTCAATTCCAGGACTCGTATTCTGTGGGTTCCTTCAGCCACTTGCTGAGCAGCTTTGTCAGCTAGCCTGTGTCCTTGAGCGACCATGTCCATTCCTCTCTGATGTCCCCAGCAGTGGATGATGGCGACTTTGTCTGGTATCCAGATTGCTTCTAACAGTTGAAGGATTTCTTCTTTATTTCCTTTCCCCCTGCGGTTAGGAGACCTCTTTCTTTATAAATTGCCCTGAGGATATGAACGGTAGCATATGCGTACTTTGAGTCAGTGTAAATGTTTACCACTTGCCCGGCGGCTAACTGCAGGGCTCGGACCAGTGCCCAGAATTCTGCTCGTTGTGCGGACCATGCCCGCGGTAGAGATGCCGCTTCCACCACCTGTTCGGTAGTGGTGACTGCATATCCAGCAAGCTTTTCCCTGTTTTTTCTTTTGTTTGTTTGTTTGTTTTTTACCGGGAGGTCCTGGGGATCGAACCCGGGTCCCTCCATATGGGAGACGGACGCCCAACCAGTTGAGCCACATCCAACCCCCTTTTCCCTGTTTTTAACGAGACTGCTCCCATCTGTAAATAGTGTTTGATCTGGGGAAGGGAGTGGTTTGTCTTGGAGGTCTGGGCGACTGGCATAAACTTCCCTCAGTCACTTAAAAAACAATCATGCTCAGGAACTCCTTCCTCTTTGGGTAAAAAAGTGGCAGGGTTTAGACTGTGCACTGTTTCTATTGTCACTCTGGGGTTTTCACAGAGTAAACCTTGGTAATGTGCGATCGGGGATTAGATATCCACTGGTGCCCATGTGAGTTCATTAGGGCAGTGACTGCGTGTGGCACCATGACATGAATTGCCTGTCCAAGGGTTAATTTGTCGGCTTCTTTGACGAGGGTTACGGTTGCTGCCAGGGCTTTCAGGCAGGGTGGCCACCCTGCAGCCACGGGGTCCAGCTGCTTAGAGAGGCAAGCGATGGGTCTTTGCCAGGGGCCGACTGTTTGTGTGAGAATCCCCAATGCTACTTTGTTTTTTTTCTTGCACGAACAGGTTAAAGTTTCAAGTTACATCTGGGAGCCCCAAGGCAGGGGCTCAGCTGAGACAAAACATCATGTCTGTCCATTTTGATGTTTTGAAAGTCCCCCTATTGAGCTTCTCCCCAGGCAAGAGGCTCTTTTTCTGGACCTGTTAGGACTTCATAAAGGGGTTTGGCCATGGCTGCAAACCCGGGAATCCAGATGTGGCAGAATCCTGCAGCCCCAAGGAACTCACAAAGCTTTCTTTTTGTGGTGGGGGTAGAGATGGTGCAGATCACTTTCTTTCATTTGGGTCCGAGCGTCTGGTGCCCTTGTGTGATGCTGAGCCCCAGGTATCTGACCTGCTGTTTACAGATCTGGGCCTTTCTCCGAGATACTTTGTACCCAGTCTGTGTTAGAAGTTGTAGGAAAGTCCGGGTCCCTCTCCAGCAGTCCTCTTCCATCTCACTGGCAAGTAGGAGGTCATCTACATATTGCAAGAGAGCACACCTGCAGTCCTCCCGGGGGTAGGTGGCCAGATCTGCTGCCAAGGCTTCTCCAAAAAGGGTAGGGGAGTTTTTGCAGCCTTGCAGGAGCTGGGTCCAGGTTAGCTGAGTTTTCTGCCGGGTTTTGGGATCCTCCCACTCAAAGGCAAACAGAGGCTGGCTCGGGGGAGCCAGCCGCAGGCAGAAGAAGGCATCTTTCAGGTCCAGGCCAGTGAATCAGGCGGCTTCAGGCAGCAGCTGTCCTAGCAAAGTATACTGGTCAGGACAACCTGATGTAAAGTGAGAGTGGTGTTATTAATGGCTCATAAGTCCTGCACCGGTCGATATCCAGTCCCCTCTGGCTTCTTTACTGGTAATAATGGGGTGTTCCAGGGTGACTGGCACTCAATCAGGATTCCCTCTTTTCTCAGGTGATCTATATGTTCAACCATGCCTAACTGCGCTTCACGGGGGATCGGATACTGCCTCTGCCAGACTGGGACCACTCCAGACTTCAGGTCAATGATGATGATCTGTGCCATTCCCAGTGGGGTTTTTTCCGCCCAAACCTGGGGGAAAAGTTCCAGCAGTTTTTCCGGATTCTGACCTAAACTTTCTTCTGCATGAAGTCTCCATTCTTCACTTCGGGGTATGGTGACGAGGAGAGTGATGCCGGTCCCAAGGCTTAAGCTTACTGGCCCTTCAGGTTTGAAGGTAATCTGGGCTCCCAGTTTGGTTAAGAGGTCCCTACCAAGTAGAGGAACTGGACTTTCAGGCAGGTATAGAAATTCCTGAGTTACTTCGTGGCCACAGAGCTGGCAAGTTCTTGACTGGCAAAAAGGCCATTGGCTCGACTGGTCCCCAGTTACTCCTATGATATTAGCAGTTTTTCTGCTAAAGTGGGCGACGGGGGTTGTGACCACAGAATATTCAGCGCCAGTGTCTACCATGAAAGTCATTGACTGGCCCGTGACTTGTAGTTTGACCATGGGCTCGTGGGGGCCAAGTTCCAGTGAGCCTGGTTACCCCTATTCAGGGTTGAGCCCTGCCAGCCCGATGAGATAGTCTTGAGGTTCGTGTCGGTATTTCCCCTTAGGGATGTTCCTTCTATGTGCCTGAGTCTTTTGGGGGCACTCATTTTTCCAGTGTCCACTTTCTTTGCAGTAGGCACATTGGTTGCTGGCCAGAGGCACCCTTCTGGTGCTTGCCCCCCCTTTTTGAGGTGGCCCTTCTCGTCTGGTGGGGTCAGGATTTCCCAAGGCTGCTGCCAGTAGGGAGGCTTGATGTTTTATTCACTTCTTGGCTTCTCGTTCGGCGGCTTCATCTCGATTGACGAATACTTTGTTGGCGACTTCAAGGAGTTGAGAGATGTTCATCCCCGCAAACCCTTCTAATTTTTGGAGCTTTCTTTTAATATCTGTTGCTGCCTGCGCAACAAAGGCGGCATTCACCATCCTTTGGTATTCTGGAGCTTCCGGGTCAAAAGGGGTGTAGATTCTGAAGTCTCGCAAAATTGTTCATAGAAATCTCCCAGAGATTCATCACACTTTTGAGTAACTAAAGTCGTCTTTGTCATGTTTGTGGGTCGTTTTGCCCCTTCTCAGACCCCTTGGAGGAGCACTTCCCGGTATTGCTGGAGTGCAGCCCATCCCTGATCAGTGTTGAAGTCCCAGGTCAGTTGGGCTTCTGGTGCTGCTTCTCATGTCCAATCTTCCGGATTTAAGACGCCAGTAGGGGACTGCTCATGCAGCCACGTTCGGGCTTTCATCAGAATCTGTTGTCTCTCCTCCATATCAAACAAAATCAGGAGGAGTTGGCGGCAATCATCCCAAGTAGGACGATGGGTTTGGAAAATGAATTCCATGAGATCAGTAAGGGCCTGGGATTCTTCCGAGTAGGAAGGGGTGTGGTGCTTCCAGTTTAAGAGGTCTGTAGTTGTGAAGGGCTGGTAATATAAAACAGGCCTCCCAGGTCAGATGGTCCCATCCTCACTGATCTGGGCCGGACCCGTGTTTCACGGAGCATCTGTAATGCGGGTTGTACCGACCGGAGCCTCCTTGCTATTGGGGTTCCAGGGCTTTCCTCAGAGGGGATCGAAGTTCCCTGAGGGACCAAAGGTGGGGGTGTTTCTGGGAGATCTGCATGCACTCCCGGGCTTGGAGGAGAGGTTAGAGTGGCTGGAGTGTATGGCGGTGGAGGTGGGGGTGGTGGGTCCTCCTCCGAGGAACCTTGATGAATGTCTGGCTTCCAGAGCCCCGTTCCCTGTGCAGCCAAGACCCTGCTCTGTCCCTTTTTTCCAATGCACAATCAAACCCAAGGGGGCAGAGTCTGGGCTATCTCCAACCAAGAGTCAACGTAGGGAAACTGATCGGGGTGGCCAGGAGTTCCTGTGACAACCAGCCACACTGCGCAGACCCTGGCTATATCCAGGGTCCCTTCCGAGGGCCAGTCAACATTAAAAGTGGGCCACTCTACTTCACATAAGGTTCAGAGGATGCCAGGGTTTATCCGGATACCATCATCTCCAGAAAAACCCTTCTTAAAATTTAAGCATGCAGTTGAAGACGGTAGTTTTGACTGTGATGAGCCCATACCCTGTGTCGGTGGCACAAGACAGACAAGGGAAGGGGTCACCTCTTTCAAGGCCACTCATATGCCTGCCTGTCCATGTCTCTCGCGAGAACTTTGGTGCGTCGTGGCTAAGGCACCCGCGCACAGTTCAGGGTTGGCCGTTATGCCATATGATGTAGCCGTGGAAAACAGGTTAGGGCCCACATGGGCTCTGTAGCATAAGCTTTGGAGCCACAGACTGGTACGGCAGACGCAAGCCTCTGTCATCCTCACTCATACACACGATTGCTCAGAAGTTACACAGTCCCTCCCTCAGGGAATAATAGTAGTAAGTCCACACCCTGAGTCGGTGGTGCAAGACAAAGGAATGGGTTGCCTCTTCTGAGGTCACTCAGATGCCCGCCTGTCCACGTCTCTCGCGAGAACTTCGGCTCATCTTGGCTAAGGCGCCCAGGCAGAGTTCAGGGTGGGCTGTTATGCCATATGACGTAGCCATGGAAAACAGGTTAGGGCCCACATGGGCTCCATAGCATAAGCTTTGGAGTCACAGACTGGAATAACAGAGGCAAGCCTCTGTCATCCGCACTCACACACACACAATCGCTCAGAGATTATGCAGTCCCTCCCACAGGGATTGCTCTATTCTGGAATCTTGGTACTCGAGATTTCAGGAGGTGATCAGTCTTCCCTTCCATCTGGAGATGGGCCTGACTGAGGACTTGGCACCCGGGGCCTTACCTTTCTGGAGTCTTCTGGCACTGTTCAGTCCACCTCCCCACTGAGTCAGGCTGGGGTGTGAGGATATGGCCCATGGGGACCGCCTCAGAAGGAGGTCCCGTCAAGAGGACAGGTGGTGCCCACCTCGTTCACTCAGAGATCGCTGTTGGCCATGCCTGTCAGCCCCAAGCCAGGGGCACAACGGGCCTGCTCGGTTGGGTTTCCCAGTCAGAGAACCAAATGTTGCAGCAGACGGAATGAAAACCCAAGCAGGACTCTGAGGGGGCGGATGAACAATGTTTTATTACGCGCGGGCCCAGAGGAGTCAAGTCTCCAAAAAATCTGAGCTCTGTGTCTTGTTTTTCATAAGTTTATATAGAACTCTAAGTGGGCAAATTCCTAAACAAGCGGGCAAGCAGGGTTACAAAAGCAAAAGGAGGTTAACTTAACTTCCTAAAGCAGAGGGCTATTAGGGAAAAAAAGAGTCATTATCTGTTTAGAGTTGTAAATTCCAGTTGAAAGGGGCAGGTGGGGAGTGCTTATCTTCCTAAGGATGTGGATTCCAGGGAGAAAAGGGAGGAAGGGAGAAAAGGGACTGAGGGGAGCTTATTTTCCTAAAGCTGTGGGTTTCTGCTGAGGGGGGTTAGGACCCCGGCACTTTCTTTATCACATCCATGAAACAACTATAGAAAGGGAATAGTCAGAGAATAAGATTTGAGAAAACTCAATAAAAAGGTTAGAAAACTCAAGTGAGGTACTCTTCCAGAAAATAATGCAAAATTACACAGAGAATAGATGGAGAGAACAACAATAATAAAGGTGAGATAACATTAAAGGACTCTCATAGGATTTCCATAAAAAGCGGGGAAAAATAAATCTAGACAGCTATCCAAGGAATAATCAAGACAGTATCCCAGGCCTGAAAGATACTGATTTCCAGATTCATAGACTTTTTTTAATGGATAGTATAATGAATATAAAAAGGATCCCATAGAAAGAGAAGATCCTACAAGCTCAGAGAAAACAAACACAGATCATACACAGAGGATCAAGAATAGGAACAGTATCAGACTTCTTAGTGGCACTATTTAAAGCTAAACAACAATGGAATAAAGTTTCAAATTTCTGAGGGAAAATGATTTTCAACCCAGAATTCTCAAATGTTTCAAACTATTAATTATGGGTGAAGGTAAAATATTTCCAGATAGACATGGTCTCTAAAAACTTAATTCCCATGCATCCTTTTCAACAGAAGCAATTGAAGAAATGTTTTACCAAAACAACTGCATAAACTATGGGTGACCAAACTTTTTCTGTAAAGGGCCAGACTGTAAATATTTTAGACTTTGTGGATCATATGGTCTCTGTTATGACTGCTCTGCCATTGTAGTGTGAAAATAGCTATAGAAAAAATGTAAACAAATGGATGTGGCTGTGTTCCAACAAAATTTTAGTTATAAAAGCAGGTGGGGGGGGAGTGGATGTGGCTGAAATGACTGGGCTGCCACCTACCACCGGGAGGTCCCGGTTCAGTTCCCGGTGCCTCCTAAAGAGAGCGAGTTGGTTCGACGGGCGGGCATGGTGAGCTCATGCAACAAGAAAGAGAAGAAAAACATAATGAGAGACACAACAGAACAGGAAATGGAGGTTCCCAGTGCCTCCTAAAGAAACAAGGAAGATGAACAGACTTAGCAAGTGCAAACAGCAAGGGGGTAGGAAGAAATAAATAAAATAAACCTTTAAAAAAAAAAACAGGTGGTGGGCCAGATTTGGTCTGTAGACCACAGTTTACCAACTATGAAATTTAGAAGCCAGGGGACCCAAAACAGAGAGGTGAAGGGAAGTCCCAAGTGACAACTGTTCAACAAGCAAAGCGAACAACCAGATCAATTAGCATAGGAAAGATTGCTCTAAGAAGAACGACTCAAAGAAAACATAAACGAAATAGCCTGATGTATTTAGATGGAAAATAACCATCAGAGAAGTTTTATAATTCTGTTGGAATTTGTAAAAAAGTAGAGAAAACAACAATAAAAAAGGGCAAGTATTATTCAAAGATAAAGTTAGAAAAGGAAATAGTTCATATATTTCAGAGGCCTTCTGAAAAAAAAATTATGATTTTTCTTTCAAATAACTTTTACTCTACCAGCAAATCATCTGGACCCATGTCTTGTAAAACCAATTCAAAAACATAATGCAGCCATGACACAATCCCCAGCATTGTTCACTATTCAGACTTACTGAAAATCTCCAATATTGTAGTGAAAGGAACAGACATTTCCCCTTCCCCAGGCCACACCTTTCTTTTTACCTTCATTCATCAACTAGCCTCCTCCTTGGTAACTTTCCAGTGTAACATGGCTCCAATATCAGGTCCCAAATCCAGAAAATGACTTAAAGAGACAGGGAGGATGCTTTTTACACCCCAAATAATCTTTTGATGATCTTTGGCTCCCAAAGATCCTCTCTGCCTCATCTTGCCTGGATACTATGTGAAGGAATAAGTATGATAGAAAGTTAGATTGTTTGGTATGCTCCAAATTTTTCTAATGTAGAGTACTGATATATTTGCCCTATTTATTGAATCTATAATGTAGGCAAGTCTGTCTACATTTACAGCACAAAGGGCAGTGATCCTGGGCTGGGGAGAAGGGATGGGAGGCAGACTGGGGACAGTGGGTAGAACAGTATATTCAGATTGATTTCTCCAGAGGAAGACTTGTTATGTCATATATACAAGTTTTAGATATTTTTCAGAGAGAGCAAAAACATATCTAGGTACTAAAGCTGATAAAACCAGTTTCTAAAAGCTATTAAAATATTATCCGAGGATTGGGATATACTTGTCACTAATAGGGACAGGGAACCCACATTATGGATCAAATTGTAAAAGACACCTATGAAACTTTACAAATTAAAATTTTTCACTGCCCACTCTTAAAACAGCATAATGTAAATACAAAAAATTAATGAACTATGATTTGTAAAAAGACTGGCCTCAAATATCCACAGTGCTCATTAGTATACCTACAATGAATAATAATTGGACTCTCTCCCTACAAAATATTAATGGACCAGCTTGCAGCAGCCACTCACAAGACAACCATATAATAGATGGAATTCTGCTAAATTATTGCAAAGTACCAACAAAGTATGTTATGGAGTTTCATTAAAACTTGTCAGACTCTAACAAGCTGGCAATGCCTACAATCTGGGGATTAGATTCAACATCCAAGTTCACAGAGTAAACGGCCTTTAAACTGCTGGGGAAAGTCTATACCAAGTCCTTCTCATCATAAGCCCTTCCATCTTGGGCCTTCAATTTCCCAGTGCAAAACTTTTATATGGTAAGACGGAAAGAACAGTGAAAATCCATCCACCCCCAAAGATTATCTTACGCAACAAACACAATAGATTTCTTGCATTAAAGAAATTTTGTTTTATCCAGATTTCAAGGTCTACTGTTTGTTGGACTGAGTCTTTGAATACCAAATTGTTTGCCTTTAGAAGTCGCTGCAGCTATTCTTCCAAGATGCTAGCTATAACTTCACCACTTTTACTCGAACATCAACATCTCCACATCTAACCTATCTCACTCGTCTGGCAAATGAGTGTGAAGATTGCAACTCATGGATGCAGTGATAATACTCAAGTCTTCTTCTCATCAATGAAATAAGGTCCAATGAAAGGGGAATCACTAAAAATTATTAGTTCATGGAGATAGTCAGCTATTCTGGTTTTATAGTCAGCCATTGCCTCTACTGATTCTCTTGATACCATACTTGGGCCTTGTAACATGAAGCCCTGGAGCGGAGGAAATGTTGTCTTTTAAATGAAGCAAATACTTGGGAATTAATCTTCCTATTTTATTTGCTGGTTGATGAATTTAGTAGTAATGTTGCTAGTTACTGCTGTGCTGGGCACCCTGAAAGGCCTTCTCAAGGACAAGAGTAGAGACCAAGAAATACATACTGGACTTCCCCCTGCCCCCTTACTCTAATCTAAAAGGCTAGAGTAAAAGATTTTCTTTATCGTGGTTCCAAATGGTCCTTTCTTCCATTAACACGTTGTACCCTGACTTTTTCTTCAGGGAAGGGACGAGGGGAGGATTTCAGTGTTTGCTACTTATTTACTTATTTAGGAAAATATTTAAAATATTTAGACTGCTGGATTGCTGGATTTATGGCCACTGCAAAGGAATATCTTGTATCTTAAAATAGGTGCAATAGTCAAGGTTATTTTGATAATACTTGAAAGGGTAGTACACTTACGTAAATCTTACGCTAATAAAATATTGCTTGAGCTGTGCTTATGAAGAAATTCAAATAAAACTCTCATAGAGAAGACAAGTTGAATAGAGCATATATGTGGTAAGTTAGTTGGAAAAAACTAAGAGCAAATATGTGAGAGAACTAAAAATAATCAAAATGCAAGGAAATAGTGGAAATCTAGCCAATTCAAGTTTGAGGTAAGCTGATACTAACAGGATATCAAAAGCAAGAATGTGGAATTCAGCACAGTATGCAAGAATATGACAAAGCCTGGGCTAAACATACTGGGAGGGAATGGATTTTATAATTAAACAGCTTTCTCAGAAAGGCTGCTGCTTTAAACACTTGTGATATTAATCATATCCTTTTCTGAAAAAGATTTGTTTTCTTCTGTTGCTAAAAGATGTAATCTTTCATTCTATAAAAACTGTCAGTTCTGCTACTAGGAGAGAGCAAGCCTTCTTATTGCATAGATAATCAGTGTATATGTTTTGTCCAATAACTGCTAGAATGCTAGCAAAACTGCTTCTTCAAGACTGAATCCAAAAACAAAGCTCTTGTTTCTTTCAAAAAGATACAAGGAATAAAATGTGAGATACAAAATTGGCCTTATGACTTTCCATATAGAAAATATGAGAGCATCTACATATTATTAGAATACATAAAAATGTAATAAAGAAGAAGATCCCTTGGGGGTCAGGTGTGGCTCAACTGGTTGGGCGTCCATCTCCCATATGGAGGAACTCGGGTTCGATCCCTGGGACCTCCCGGTAAAAAAAAAAAGAAGAAGATCCCACCCACAGCAGCAATTAATGTTAAAAAGTACTCAGGAATAAATTTTTAAAAGATACACAAAACTTTGTGGAAAAAATGACAAAATATAAATTTAGTGCAATTGAAATTATATTCTCAACATGGTTTATTTGTGAAACAACAAGCTGATCCTAAAACATCAATATGAAAGAGGAAAGTCGAGAATAGCCAAGACAATTCTGAAGATGATTAGAGGATTACCCTACCCACCTACCCTACAAGATTAATTATAAAGCTATTTTTCAAAGAAAAAAAAGTTTGTGTAGAAATAGCAAAGATAGACAGACCAATGGAATACAATACAGAGCTCAGAAGCCTATCTCACACAAAAAGGGGACTTTTAATATAAGAGGAGGCACTATAAAGTCAATGGGAAATGTATGTACTATTTAATAAGTGATGCTATGAGACTCGGCTACCAATACAGTGCAAGATTTCTACCTCACAAGAATCACAAAAATGAATTCCAGGTGAATTAGACATATTTTGAAATTTAGAACTCTTAAGAATAAAATATAATCAAATTTTTTTTAAATGATGGAAAGAAAAAAATGTTAAATCAAAACCAAAAAGTTCAATCATAAAGGAAAAGGATGATCAATGTAACTATATGTAACTGAAAAATTTTATACAATTAAAGACAAACACAGACCACATTAAAGATGAGACACACATTATCCCTAAAGAGAAAAAGCAGTATGATCAATAAGACAAGTAACCCAAAAGAAAAAAAAGTACAGGTTATAGAAAATAAATTCAGAAAATAATGGCCAATAAATATATGAAATGAAATTAAGATTCTTGGTAGTCAGGAAAATGTAAATTAAAACAAAAAGATACCATTTCACAGCTTTCAGACTGGAAAACTTTGTTTCCTAAGACTAAGGGTTGGTGACGAGTTAGAAAAAACAGAAGTCTCTTACACTGCTGTTCAGAGTGCAAATGTGCATACCACTTTGGAAAGCAATCTGAGAACATCTAAAGTTATACAGTATACATATCCCACAACCTAAAATCCCTTATTTAGGCGTATATCCAGACTATCCATCTAACATATTTGCATGAGGAAATGATCAAGAATGTATAATTGCAGCATGTTCAAAATGGCAAAAAATAACAACCGAAATAATCATCAGTGACAGAGTTGGTAGATAAACATATATGATATAAACAGTAGTTATGCTGAATGAAAAAGCAAATTACAGAAGGTTGCATACAATAGTGTATCATGAATATAAAATTTCAGAAACTGCTATGTATTATTTACAGATACAAATACAGGTGGTAAGGTATAAAATCTAAAATAGGAAGGATTCACACCATGTTCAGAATAGCAGATTAGCTCCAGGGAGAGAAGGAGGAAAATGGCTTCAATGAGGAGTACTAAAGAGTATTATTTTATTTCTTTAAAAATCATGAGCAAATATGGCAAAATAGTTTGTGAAGAGTATAAGGGCATTTATATTACTATTTTTTGTATATTTGAAATATTTTATCATTAAAAAGAATTTTAATGGGCACATATGGTATAACAATAAAATAACATTATTCACACCACAAAAACTTATCAGTAACATTAATTATTTAAGCCACAGAAACTTATGTACATACATTAGAACAAGTGATAAATGAGTCAAAACTAAATTTTAAAATTTGCAATTTACTTTGGGGTTTTAAATTAATAATTTAATTGCTAATGGACTTTGAATGTCATGCAATTTTAAAATGTCCTTATGCTAGTTTTAATGAATATTATCATTTTTTGTTAGAGTTGTCAACACTATTTAGTAGCATAAATACATTTAACTAATATGGTATTCTGAATTTCAGTCTGGTTTTGGAAAGTTTTTTTCTTTAGCATACAAATAGTAACAACCTTTACATTTACACTTACAAGTCTTAAACAAATGTATTACATTTATACTTACATGTTTTAAAGAAATGTGTTAAGAGTTCTAAGTATGAAGAATAGGCACCCCTCTTAATTACAGTGTTTCACCAAGAACCTGATATCCTAATACTAATGTGGAAAAACAATGTTCCATTATTCCATTTCCTTGTCTACTTGGGGTTTGGGACAGATGCCAAGAAGTACCAGTACTGGAAAAGTCATAAACAAAGCCTTATTATAAAACCATTTTTTGGGAACAGTGTATAACTTTCATAAAGGGGTAACACAATCCTTTGGGATTTCTATGTTGAAGACAGACATAGAATATTTAAGAAAGGGATTAATAAGAGGTAGAATTTTGTTATCTGTACTTTACTTACTGACTTCTTGAGCCTCAAGGCTAGAATAAAGTAAGTACTACACAAAAAAGGTTAGGAGAAGAAAATTTAAAAAAAGAAAAAAAAAAAAGGTTAGGAGACAAACAGAAGCGGATAGGACACTGCATCTACAAATTTCAAGAGATCTGTAACTCACTTGTAATAGTTCACTCTCAACTGTAAGTCTCTAACCACATTCACACTATTTCAATAATAGCCATTGTACCCAGTTGGTGGTAAGCAATTTTATTTAACATGAGTTACTTTTTGCCAATTAAATATTTGCAACAGAGATGATTAGCTGACCTCAAGTAACCTAGTCATTTTGATAAATGCTAATATTTCCCATGTAAAAGAAGACTACAATAAAATTAATCCAAGTTTCAAATTTCAAAACTTTTATATTTGGGGTACAATTTTTAAGGTTAATAGTGCTACGGCAAAAGGCAGTTTTTTTACCTACTCCACTTCAGTCTGTTACACTGAATTTTACTTAATATTAAAGATGTTAACTTCCATTTCTGAAGGCTGAAAAAAATTAGCTCCCCCAAATCCCTTATTTATTATAACTTTGGCCAATAAGAATAGCAAAAATTTGCTTACGAAACTGAAAGCCTCCTACCTACAGCACTTTTAAATTTTTTATTTTCCTGCCAGACCTTATGTTTCAGAAATACTCGATTACTTCTTCCCTCTTATTAGAGGGATTACTTCCACTCTGCTTCATAAATAAAATAATCTAATCCTACTTCCCTCAAATTCTCATGCTCCAGAGACTTGCTCAAACCCAATAATAAATTCACTGGCAATTCTGCAATTCATTTTTCACTAATAACATGGAAATTCTTCTTCTACAAGCAAAGTGTCAGTATGGCGAATTTAATTTTCTGAATTTCATAACCCTTGATAAATGGAGGCACCTTAAAGTTCAGTTTACACTCTTTTATACAGGATTTCAGGGTATGCTTCAAAAAGCTTAAGATAAGCTATATTAAATAGCTTAGTGTCATTTTTATCATTAAAAAATCTACAAATCTCAGAATATTTTGAATTTTAGTTGTCATCATAACTAATAAATAACAAATCTCAAAATATTTGTAGGTGTAAATCGCTAACCTTCTCAATTCATTTTGTCTCACTTGGACTGTTCTACAACACAGATCAACAAACTGAACAGCTTTATCAGTATAATAGAGTTATAGTTGTACAATGCTTTCACAAACTTCAATTCTGGTAATTTAGGACTTTTCATATTTATTTTTAAATATACAAATAGATTAAACTATTAATATAAATATTTCCTCTCAAATATGTACTTTCTTATGTAAAAGAAAAGGTTTCCAACATTTACAAACCAATCTAAAGATAAGTAAACCTGATTTTAGGATCATTACATTAACCAAAATAATTTTCCAGAGAAGATCCTATTTAAAAGTAATGCTCACTGGCTTCCTCACATCAACACTTTCAGATGGATCCAAATCCAGTGCTTTTGCTTGATTTACTTCAGGGATTATACTTCCAACAAAAGAAAATATCTCAGAAAAAGGTCTCACGACAAAGTGGACAAGTGGATTTGTTGCTAGACGTAAACCATTTGTACTGAAAAAAAAAAAAAAAGGTTTTAACGTTAAAAGAACTTTTTAAAGCTGTCATCTTATACACACATACATCTAAAGTAACCTAAGAATGATGAAATGAAAAAAGGAAAATTTCATGTCTCCCCATTTACCGCCAAAAGCAACACAACTGAATATTACTTCCAAAGGCTACACTATGAATAATTCTTTCTAGCAAGGCTTGTGCACACAACCACTAAGATATCTAAGGGACACCTCCTGGGAAGCAACTAAACACAGGGCAACTTTCCTTTCAATATGTTGTCTGAAAAGAGCAAAGGGTTGTTTTGCCAAATGGCTCCACCACTTCCTAGGTAGAAAATCCTCAGCATCTGACTTAACCTTTTGAAGCCCGTTTTCTTATCTATACACTAGGAATAAGACCGTCATCTACTTTGTACTTTGATAAGGCCCATCTCTATAGGGCCTAATATAAAGTTTGGTATATGTCATGCAAATATAAAATTTAAAAGTTTTTGCTTCCTTCCCTTTCCACTTCCAATTTCTATTGTGCCTTAAAAAAAATGGACCTCCTTTCCAACTGTCAATTCTTTTGGTCTCCTTTATGGTCTAAATCTCATAAGACCATTTAGTTCTTGAGTGCTGAGAGCTATATTTGAAACATCCATTTACTAAAGTGCTATAACACTACTAATCTTAATAAATTACTAATTATCTTTTATAGATTGCAAGAAATCACTTTCCAGTATGTCTTCCATTAACTATAGTTACAAGTTTGACATTCATTGTCTTCTTTTCCAAATTTAGATAGTATACATATCTAATATATATAAAATATAAGTAAGTTAATTTATTTTTAGATTTACCAAACAGGCTGAATGGAACTTTTTCTTGCATGTTCGACACGCCTTTTTGGGAAGAGAATAGTTGAAACCATGAATGACTGAGAAACAAATCATGCAATCTTCAACACCCTCAAAACGTTTGTCCACATTATTTTTCCACAATGCTAAGCCTTCCATAATACTGCCATTCTGTTAAAAAGAAGGAAAAAAGGGGGAGTGGGGAGGGGTAAATATACACTGCAGACCATCAAAGTTATTTTTATTAAATTTCACAAATTTTCAAGTTGGAATTATAATTCTGAGAGAAGATAATCTGTTTGGTTATACTCACATCTCCTAAGTTTTATGAATGTTGCTTATTAAAATGACCTTCCAAGATTTAGAAACCAGACTTAATTTTCTCCATTAAAGACAGACTTGAAAGAAAAGCTTCTGCACCAATACTTTAAATCTTACAGTCTCAGCTTGTTGTTTGATGAAACCCTTTCGATAATTAAATCATTAGTTTACTTCTCCTAATTATTAACTGAAAATGATGAAATTAATTATCTCACTATGTCAACTCCTGATCTGTTCCAGCTCTACAATATTGGTGGACTCATTTATTTTAAGATAATTTTTCTTTACCGCAGAATTTCTGAGAAACATCACAATATGCATGAATGACTGGAAAAAATGTATTATTTGTTTAAAAATCAAATCCTTTACATTTGAAAGTACTGGGATTTCTTCAACCACAGAAAAGAAGGTTAAAAATGTAACAGTAAAAGTAGCCCAGAAGGCATCAACTGTCCAGTATATTACAAAAAAGTTCCCTCTAAACAATTTCCTTAACACTATATATTGTTTTATATCTTCTACAATGTCAGTGAAGTAAAGTCAATCCCTCTCAAACACTAGAGAACAATTGTAGAGCCTTAAAAATTAAAACAGAGCTGACAGGTCTAAGTCATTTAGGCATATATCTGTATTTATCCAAGGAAATACAGCTTTATTTTCATTTTAAGCAGAAGACATATATTTTAGATTTTACATCCCTTTTAAATAGCAATCATTAGTATCTCTCTCTAGTTTGAAAAGCCAAATGTGTAAAGCAGAAACTTACTTGATGGGTGAGGTAAGTGCTTAACTGCAGCATCCAGTTCCGCCACTGCTGAACAGCAACGCCGACTCTTTTCCCACTTTCTACCGTTATTGAACCCAGTGGATAATTTGAAGGCAGTTGTATTATAAGTTCAATAACTATGTCTTCAATAGTATAAGTAGCCATTACTTCTCGAGTAGTAGCTCGAGCTTTAACCTATAATACATGAAAAGTAATATTTTTTGCCAAATGTCTTTTTCTTCATTCAAAAAGCACCTTGATAGGTTGACTATTAGCAGTCAAAGTCTTCATTCAAGGAAAATACAGGTAGACATATTCATTTATTTGTCAAGAGATATTTAATAAATAGGTTTAAATACCTAGCATATTTTATAGTGATTTATAACATTCAAAGTCTGTTTTAAAGGAAATACAGTGCTCATCAAAAAGTATGTTTTATTAGGTTTGCCACTTAATAAATAGTTCTTGAATAGACAAATAACAAAATGTGTTATTAATTATCCCTTTTCTTCCACACCCAGGGTATCAACTATCATGTCTACTTAGATGTCCCTCAAAATCTACCTCTGTCAAAGTATTCTTCTGGGCTTTAGAGCCAACCATCGACTGCCAGGAGAACATTTCTACCTTGTTTTGGTTTTCATGCTAACATTGCAAACTCAACATAACCACAACACAAATTATTATCTTTTATAAACTTTTATTTCTGACTTTCTTACTTCCAGACTAAAAACATAGCATGATCTTAAATTCCTTCTTCTAACTCACCCCAGATATTAACTAGTGGCAAATTTGACTAAATCGTCACAAAATCTCTCATATCTCTTCCCTTTTACTTTTCCAGTAATTCTGCCTCACTCAGGCCTTCTTCACTGCTCAAGATATCATAACCAGTAGTCACCCCTAGCCATTCATTTGAATACAATCTCTATGCCAACAGCAACCATATGCCACAGTCAGAGCAATTTCACAGATAACGCTCACTGTGCCACTGCCTGAAAGAACAATCTTCAGTGGCTGAAGAGATCAAATATTTTAGACTGATACTCAAGGCCTTTCCCAATATGGTCCCAACTCCTTGTTTAAGCAGTCTGCTGCCTGACTATTCCCTTTCAGGAATCCTACTCTACATGAATAGTGGGTTACTTATCATTTCTTGGGCAATCACAGAAGTTACATTCTTGTCTCCATAACTTTTTCATTTGCCATATTATTTTCTCTATATTAAAAGCCTTTTCCCTTATTTTCCACAGAACAAAATCCTGCCCACCTCAAAATAATCTTCTTCCATAAAGACTCACCGAATCCTCAGGCAAATGTAACCTTCCCCCACTCTGACCCCATAGCACTCTTGCTCATAATGTGGCACATTCTAGTTTCTAATTAAACTGCCTGCTATTCCAGGTTAGGAATCCAAACCTAATGAAACTAAATTGTTCATTTCCCAGGTGACTAGTACACAGTGCCTGACATTTAATAAGTATTGCAATGTATATTTTGACTGAACTAATGCATGCTCAAAAACTATTTGGTGGGTAAATGAATCCATAAAATTATACTGTTGTTTCAATCCATGCTTTATGTAATTTTGAAATCTGACACACAAAAATCAGAAAATGAGGCAGTCAATTTCTATAAATTCTGAACCAAGGGCTGCAATTTTGTGATGATATCCACTAAAATGACAAATATAACCAATATTCAAACAACTTTTCTAGAGAAGTCAAGTCAATACTAACCGTCATGCCATTAAACAGCTGTGTACTTGTTTGCACAGAAGATATTTCTTGAAAAGAAAGCACATTGCTGACATACTTGCTTGTAAATCTATCTACTATATTGAAAACACGCTTCTCACTGCTATTCCACCACAGCCTAACCATGGCGGGCAAGTCTTTTAATGTCATATGATAGACTGAACAAGCCAAGTGTGGAATATGGTATGGAAGAGTTGCTGTTTCTGAGAAAAAAACAAATTCTTAGTTAGTAATATAATTTTCACATAGAATACTATCAGTATTTTCCTTAGAAAATCTTTAGCTCCCTCAATGAGAGTTATAGTTCGTAAAACAAGCATACCAAATAAACCAATACTAGCTTCCTTTGACACTTTCAAAATGAACCGTAAGAATGGCAAAAGAAGTGAAAAGAGTGAAAATCAAAACTGACACTCAGAAAGCACCTAGAAATAGCACTCTATATTTTACATGAAGACTACAAATAAAATTGAATACAAATATATAAAAAAAAGAGAGAGAAAGAGAGGGAGAGAGAAAGGAAGGAAAGAAAAAAGATTCTCTTTTGATAAAAATTACAAAAAGGAATTTGGCTTCCTTATTTCCCCAGAACTTACTGAACTGCTATGCACAAATTTTAGAATACCCTCCCCTCAATACTCACAAATTGCAGTCCCATCTACAGATCACCAAGGCATTTAAAAAATTCCTATTCTTAGCAAAACACTTAAAACACGGGAGTAAAGCTAGATGCATGTTATGTCTATCTCCTCACCTAAAATCTTGAGCTCTGAGAGGGAAGATATGAAATTTACTCCTCTTTGTTTCTTCAACTAAAGACTACTTGTTTACATGCTATAAAACATTATCACATAACAAATATTTTTTACAGAGGGAAAGATAACAGCCTCAATACACAAAGCTTGAAAATTTTATTAAATTCTTCACAACCTTATCCAAAAGGTATAATTTTATGTACTACTTAGAGAAATGTGGAAAATCTTTCATTTCAATTTTCTCATAGCCAGGACCCATGTTTGTAGTTATTCTCCACAAGAGTCTGAACCGAGTGTCCAGGAAAGAATATAAACACACATCTTACTGACCTCTAATACTTAACTGGAGCTCCTCAGTAAAGAACGTTTTAGGGTCCTTATTTGAGAGCTCAAGAACTGACTCTGCATAGGTCGGATTTTCTGGCATAAGCCTGAACAGGTGATACAGCAATTTATTCAAACTCTTTGTTTTTCGAAGGTACATTGAATACAGAGCCCGAAGCTGTTGAAGAGCAAGGAATTTGTTAATAAACCCAATTAAACCGAGACAAGCAATAGATAAAAACAAATCAAGGTACAACACCTTTTTACAAAAACACTTTATGAACAAATGCAGGAATCTGAATATTTAGAATTACATGGAAGACTCCTACAAAATATACACCACAGTCTTACTTTCCAAATGTGCCATGTAATGGCACTGTTTGCTCCCTTTCCTGATAACTAGCAGATGTTGTCACTATCCCCTCCTTATTACACATAAGCTTCTAACATCTTTCTCAAACTGCCTCCCTATATATAAATTCACCTCAGCTTGGAGTCTCTGCTTGAGCCAAGAAAACCTATTCATCATTCACCACAGATGATTTGCTCCCTCCCCTCCCAAGTCTTCTATACATTCCTTCCACAGGACACACCTTAATCTTTCAAATTCCTTTTTAAAACTAACCCCATTTTCGTGGCTGACCCCATCCTATATCAAACACTCTAGCATGCCTTTAGGACACTTCCCATAGTGTTATAAATCAGGAAATGTCACATAAAAGCATAAATTTCTGCATTTTCTTTTAAAGACAGGAAGATCTGCCACCACTGGGTGGATACACTATAGGCATTTGTGTGGGACCAGCAACTTAAAACTCCTCACCCCTCAGAAACACACTTTGCATTTGTTCATGTTTACTTTGTAGCTATTTCATCGTTGTACCTATTTTAAAGTTATTTCTTCTGTTATACCATAAATTCCTTGAGATCAAGACTCTTTCGTATTTCCTCACAGTACAAAGACATGGTTTTCTGAACTATATGAATGCTCAAATACAAGGATCAAGCATGGGATTTAGAATTGATTTTTTAAATATGTTGATCAAATTACCTTTACAATGAAGAAATCTGGGGGCCACCACCTTTACCAAATAATCAAACTTAATGTCACCAAAAAAGGGACACACTGACATCATGTGCCTCCTAAGGGATATACTTGAGGAAATACCGCCATCGGTGTAGTCAGTACTCTTACCAAATATGTTTAACCAGAATCTAGTCATGAGGAAACAATCAGACAAATCTCAATTGTATGACAGGCTACAAAACAACTGGCCTAGTCTAGAGCCAGTAAGAAAGAAAGAAAAAAAAAAAAAAAACGTAGGGGCATTATAGGTCAAAGAAACTAAAAAGACATGACAAACAAATGCAAACATGACTCTTGATTGAATCCCGAATACAGGAGAGGGAAAAAAAAATCTATAAAGAAGCATGCTGGGACAACTAGGGAAATTTAAATATAAATTAGATAATATTATTGCATCAAAATTAAATTTCCTGAGTGATAATTACATTACACCTAGGAAGAAATAGATCCAGATTCTTAGGAGATATATGCTTAAATATTTTTGGTAAAACATCGTATCTGCAACTTACTGTTAAGTAGTTCAGCAGAAAAAAGTAAAAAAAGAAAGCATTTGCAAATGTAGCAATGTTAAACAATTGGTGAATCTTAAGACTGGTGAATGTTAAGATGTATTTTCACTGAATTATTCTTTCAACCGCTCTGTAAATTACAATATTTTCAAAATTAAAAATTGCAAAGAAATTAGAATTTTTAAAAAATTAATTATCCTTATCAAAGGGATTTAAAATATATATATATATATGACCCAGCAATTCCACTTCTAGGCTTATAGCCAAGAAAAATAAAAATATATATATATGCCAAAACTTGTAAATGAATATTCATAGCAGCTTATTCATAATAGCTAGACTTGAAAACAATTTAAACGTCCATCACCTGATGAATGGATAAACAAAATATGGTATATCAATATCATGGAATATAGCCATGAAAAGGAATGAAGTACTGATGATACATGCTACAACATTATGCTAAGTTTAAGAAACCCAAAACAGAAGATCCCATATATGAAATGTCCACAATAGGCAAATCCATAGAGACAACATAAGTTTGTGGTTGCCAGAGCCTGGGAGAATTGGGAAGAAATGGAAAGTGACTGCTAATGGGAATGGAGTTTCATTAGGGGTATTGAAATTGTTCTAAAATTAGATAGTGGTAACAGCAGTTGCGCTACTCTGTGAATATACTAAAAACACCAAACTGTACACTTTAAATGGGTGAATTATATGTATGTGAAATATATCTCAACAAAGCTGTAAAACACACCCCTACACACACATACACACACCCCTTTGGTTCTAGTTCAATCTGATTTACTAGGAGTTTTTTTGAGAAGTAAGTAACAACCCATGATTTAGGGCAGATTAAAGTTTTTTGGTTTTTTTTTTTAATTCTCAGTTTGTTCCAGGATTCAGCTAATTAGTGTTATTTCCCAGATTACTCTGGTTTATCTGTCCGCAGATCAGTTCAAGTTCCAGGATCAATAAATGCTGCTGTATAACTCTTTGTACCCCTACCCCTACCACCCACTGCTTAATAAAAAAGATGCTGCACGGCCATTTTCCTAATTTTTTAATAGAAGATGGCAAGAATAAAATTCTTATATACAGAACCCTCAAACCTGCTGCAAGTTTTTAAGGATCGGGAAATTTTTTTTTTTTTTTTTAGGTACCAGGGCGGGTGACTGAGTCTGGGATCTCATACGTGGGAAGCCAGCACTCAACCACTGAGTCACATCAGCTCCCCTGAGCTGTTTTTTTTTTTTTTTTTTTTTTTTCTGTTTGCTTGTTGTTTGTTTGTTTTTAGGAGGTACTGAGAACCAAGCCCAGGACCTCCCATGTGGAAAACAGGTGCTCAACCCCTTGAGCCACATCTGCTCCCCAGGAATATTTTAAAAAGCAAATGTAAAAGTAAAAGCCCAACAAAGAGCTTTTGAAACACATAATCAACAAATAAAACCAGCTCAAGTTACAAACTTCATGATAATTTAACAAGCAGATCAATGTGATTTGATTTTCCCTTAGATATACAAATATAAAGATGCATATACAGGTTAAGGGAACAACATAAATTATTATTTAAAAATTCTGAAAAATCATATTGGACAATGAATGCCATGAGTATTCAGTCACACTTTAAAATGGTGATCATAAATGTTTTTTTATGTTGACCAGTTAAAGCCACATTTGTTATTAGGTGACTAAATCAAAGTTTAGGTGTTCTTTAAGTGGGATCTGCCTAAAAGAAAAAAAAAAAAGAGTAGATCTTTCCAGTTTCCTTCCTGGACAATGAGGTTTTTTTTCCTAAACATGAGACAAGAGAGACATCTAGTGGCTACTAGAATAATCCGGACAAGAATCACTCTTTGTAATTGAATATTTTCACCATTTAGGGCTAATAGCTTGAATTATATAGACAACAGTTCATAGAACTTTTTCTAAACACTAATTTTCAGTGAGGTAAATTTCCAGTGATATGCCAACTGAACTCTTCACAAGAGAGTCAGAAGCTGACAAAAGAAAAAAATAGCAAGATCCAATTCTTTTTAAATTATTATTATGGCAGTATAAAATTAAATTATGACTCTTGTTTCTTACAATGAAAAAGGACTTGGTGGCTAGATTCGGTTAGGAAAAAAATTGATCTGGTGAAATTCCGGAGAGAAATTACTTTTACAAAAACTGTGCATGTGAGCACATATGTAACAACGTGTAGGTGTGAGTGAGGGGTGAGGAAGCGGGGGCAAGAATAAACCAGATTTGGCAGAGTGTCTGAAGTTAGCCAGGTAAGATTAGATGAAAATGTAAGGCATTTCTTTTATTTTTTTCAAAAGGAGGGGAAAGAAGGGATTTAGGACAGGAATGGAGAAATATATATAGTACAGAACTTTTAAAGCTATCACGTATTTACCTGAGATGAAGCAGCTTTGAAGAAAGTAAGTATTAATTTCCACGTGAGGAGATATCCCAGAACGTAACAGAAGTCCTCACTCAGTGGCTTAATGGTTACTATCTGACCAACAGGAATACACCCTAAAACATTCTCTAGTAAGTCCTCTTGAGTGCTAAGAAGAGACATTAAAGCTGCCGGTGGTGACCTAGGAAAGCAATCATAAATCAAAATACCATAACCGTCTTCACAACCCGTCTCTTAACTAATCAACAGTATTTATAAACATCAAGCATTTTAGGTATAACTAATTAGAACCAAGAAAGAACGAAAGCCTTTAAAAAGTCCCCCTTTATAAATTCAATTTTAACTCCTAATTCCACATACATAAGGACAATTGTAAAATCTGAAAGATATGCTATTAAAAGAAGAAAAAACACCTTTAGAAAACATCTATTCCAACTTTCAGTTTTAGAGATGAAAAAAATCACACACCCAGAAAGGCTAAATGATTAGTCCAAAGTCCCTCAGCTTAGTCAGGGGGGGAACTATTGGGGCTACCAAGTCCTACCAGGTCCTTTAGCATCCTACAAAAGGAAAGAAAGGATTAAGACTTTGAACTTGCCAGTTCATCTTAGTTTCTATTTCATATTGTTTATTTACTTAGCAATATTAAGTCAACAGATGTCACAATCCTTACCATTAATCAGAAAACATGGGAAACAATTATGCACTTTTTATCAGGAAAGTAAATTTAACATTCACAGAATCATTAATTCATGACAGTGCAAGCTAATGTCTTCTTTACTGAACTATTGTACTCATTAAGACTTTCAGGTGAACTTATGAAATTCGCAAAGAGTGAAGTACTTGTGCATGTTTTTTCACTATATACCGACTGTCTGATTCACATGGAACAATAGTTTGAAGTTGAAAGCACTCAGCTACCACAACTGCCTAGTAACAGGTCCCATACATGGTGGACTCCTCCAGTCAAATTAGTGTCCAATTTCTCCTCATCTGCAACTTTTCTGTGTTATGTGTCCTGCAAGAACTTTAAAATTCTTTTTTGAAAGCAGATAGGCATAAAAAATAAATAATGAAAGCACTAGGGTTTCTAAAAACATGGTCCATAAGCACCATGAAAAAGATTCCTAAATGGAAGTTCAGTGTGGAAATGCAGTGGTCAGATGTACTGAATGGGATGAAGAACTATAGGGGTCAAGAGAGAGAGACAAGAATGAGGAAGAGACTAATTATTATCCAAATTTGATGTTGATTGATAATGAAAAAGCAAGGTAGACAGTTAGTTTGGACCCAAATTATAAAGGATGTAAATATTTAGATCTGATGCTTCATTTAAGAGAGAACTACTTCCTGTTTAAAACTATAACTAATCACCCCTACCATTCCTACAGCTATATCCTGGATCCTACCTTCCATCACCTCATGTGTCATCCACTGAAATACTCTCCTTATTGGTCTTCCCTTTTCTAGTTTTTTCCCATCTTATTCCCTTTAAAAACCTTACTGCAGATTAATTTCTTAAATAACTGAGATCTTGTCAGGCTTGCTGAAACAAAAAACCAAAACAAAAAAACTCCTTTAGCCTACCATAAAAAACTCCCCATTTCCTTATCCTCCTCTGATCACTCTATGCAACCATTTGTCCCTCCTCAAAGCCACAGGCAGTTTAACGTAACAATGCCTTTGACATTACCCCTTAACTAATCTTGCATTGTTATTTATCTTCACATTGTTATCTTTATAAATTCTTTTTTTCTCCTCTCTTCTTTAAGAACAGGTAACTAAATCTTTTTGTGATACAGAAGAAAGTGTGAATTAGATTTACAGGAAGATAAATCCACAACCAAATTCTACTATTTATAAAGTGAATTTAGCTAAATTATTTCTGCTCTTCTAAGCCCACTGTCTCACCTATGAAATGAAAGTAACAACAACACTGCATATTTGTGGTGAAGATTAGCACCCAACATGATAAAGTAAGCATTTAATAAATGCTTATTTCTTTATATTCTAGTCTCTCTAGCATCAAGCCAACACAATTCAATCTAATCCAAGCATCTGCCTACTCAACTCACTGTCCACTCTCTCCAGCCCCCACCATCCTGTAAATTAACACAGTAATCTATCCCCTCTAGCCCTAGGTAGTCTCTTGAAAGATAGTTGCCAGCTCCTTCATTAACAATTCAATTGTCTTCCACATTCCTTTTCCACATACTTTTGTAACACCTAATTCTGCTGGTTAACCATGCCCTACCTTCAAACTTTCTTCTCTATGACCTTCTAATTCAGTTCTTTCCTTCCACCTCTGTGATCTTCCTTCCCTTGTGGCATTCTTTTCCCAGCCAATAAACATGTAACCCAGGAAAAAAAAAAAAACATGTTCTTAATCTTTATCCCCTCCTGTGGATGTGAATCCATTTTAAATAGGAACCTTTTGAAGGTGTTACTTTTTTGTTGTTTTTTTAAAGCTTTAGATTACATCGAAAATATAAGGGATTCCCATATACCCTACCCCCTTTCCCTACACTTTCCCTCATTAACAACATCTTTCATTAGTGTGGTACATTTGTTACAACTGGTGAACACATATTGAAGCATTGCTACTAACCGTGCTCTACAGTTTACATTATAGCCTTACACTTTGCACCACATAATTTTATAGGTTTTGAGAAAATGTATAAATCGTCTGTATCCATCATTGCAATGTCATGCAGGACAATTTGAATTCCCCATGTTATACCTATTTCAGTTAAAGTGTGACCAACTGAATCCGGATGGGTCTTACTCCTATTACTAAAGGCCTTATAAAGAGAAAGCTAGGTGGAGGAGCAGAAGCTGGAAGTCAACAGAAATTGGAAGAAGGAGAGGACATCCCTAAGTGACAGCAAAGTCAAGGAATCCAAGGACTGCCAGCCAGCCAGCCAGCCAGCAAACTATGGACCCTGAGAAGAAGCAAGCCTTTCAGCCTCCGAAACCCACGACACAATAAATTCCCATTGTTTAAGCCAACACATTGTATGGTACTTGTCATAGCTTGCTGGAAACTAAAACAACTGGCATTCTCCGAGCTTCTGCCCTGAAGTCTTTACCTTCAAAAACTCCATCTCATGTACCAACTCTTCTCTATTCCATACCAAATGGTCACTAAATCCTGCAAATACCAGTTCTAAAATCTCTCTTCTTTCCACACTGTCCACCATGCACTGTTATAATAACCTTTGGAATGGTCTCCACCTCTGCTAACTTTTTACAATTCATGCCAGCATCAGCTGAGACTGCCCTATCTCCTACCAAATAATGTCCTGACTTCTAAAAAAAAAATAACCATTTTAAGGCCATTTATTATTCAGCCCTTAACCCTTCCACTTTCATCTTCCACTGTACTCTGCCTATTCAACACATATATGTTCATTTGTTCTTTCATTCAACAAATGAGTATGACTCATGCATCGGCTACATGCCAGACACCATTCTGGGCACTATGGACATATTCAGGTAAAAGAGACAAAAAAATCACGCCTTCAAAGAGCTTATATTCCAGTGGAGGAAGATATTTACAATAAACAAACATGTTAAATGCCATCTACTCAACATTTCCAAAGCACATCCTGAAACTTTATGCCTCAGTTCCCTTCCTTGCACATGCTATTTCTTTAACTTACACTGTCTTCCCTGTCCTGCTGAAATGCTACCTACCCTTAAAGGTTCAGACTAAATGTCTCTGTCAAGTCTTCCCTCCCAGGAGCACATTTTTTTTGTTGTTGTTTTGTTTTGATAGCAAGCAGGGTTAGCAATCCATCTGGAGATATAAAGGACATTTTCAGACTTGTGTGTGCTGAATGAACAGAGCTAAACTGAAGTCTTAATTACAACTAAACTGGATGCTTATGGATTTTCCTGTTTTACAGAACTTATAATTTTTATCTTTAAATTTAAAGATCATGACAACTTACATCATTCAGCTTTGTTTTTTTTTTTTTTTTTTTTGCATTACACAATTTTTTTTCAAAAGACTGGAACACTTGTAGGTTTACAGAAAAATCATTCAGAAAGTACAGAGTTACCATATACCTCCCCCTTCCCTGGTATACACTTAATTTTGACTTATAGCATGCATGCTATATATCCTTTTGTCCTTATAACATGCATGTTATATATCTTAGCACCTCATATGCTATTAAAGTGTAACATTGTCTCTATTAGATTATAAGCTCATAAAGAAAAAGGACTTATTTTACTAAACACGATATTCCCCCCTTCAGACTTTATTTAATACCTGCAAAAAGTGGGTGCTCAATATCTCAATCGATACAATGGCTACCATGGGGCCAAAGAAAGTTTTACTAACTAGTAGCAAACTGAAAATGTGATTAAAGAATAATTAAGAAGAAAAAGAAACAACCTTTTTGAACGAACTTTGGATTTCATTTATATTTTACAAATAACTTTAAAAGGACCTAACTGTTGAATGAATATACAATTACAAATTTAGCACTTCTGTGTTGCCTGAGTCTTCTAAGATCAAGTGAGATGGATTATAAGAATTAAAAAAAAATTTATTTTTTAAAACTTACAGGGCTGGGGAAGTGGCTGTGGCTCAATCAGTGGGGCTCCCGTTTGCCATATGGGAGGCCCCGGGTTCGGTTCCCGGGGCCTCCTGGTGAGGGCAGGCCCGCCTGCACGGCGTGGTTGGCTGACCCGGCGAGCGTAAGCAGCAAGGGGGGGATAAATGAATAAATAAAATAAAAAATCTTAATAAATAAATAAATAAATAAAACTTACAGGGCTGGTTCTTCTTCTTCATCTCCATATGACTTTAGATTATCCTGATCATATTGTGGTAATTCAGGCATCAATCTGGAAATTAAAACATTTAAAAATACTTTATATTAAACTGTCCACTTAAAATCATGTTTGTTTCAGAGCATAAAGGCCAGTATTTATTTTGTAATGAGTATATTTTTAAAAGAGTTTTTCCTGAAATAACCACCTATGGGCTAGATATGGAGAACAGTGACCTGAAAAATCAAATAACTTGACATTGCTGTTATTGAAGCATATAGTCAAGTTTACTTTTTTCTTATAGTTTGACTTTTAATGACTGAAAGTTAAAACCCGAATAAATGTTGTTTTTTTTAGACCATCATAACACTGATTCATTTGGAAGAATTCTTACTTATATAGCAAGTGATAAACAGCAATTTGCACAGGTCTAGCTCTGAAGAGGAGTAATGGGGCCAATGTATTCAACAAAGTCTGGAGATGGTCTGGGAAGTTTGTTTTTTGACCAGCAACAAATCTTGCAGGGAGTTTGTGACTCAACAGTTGATCCTTTGGGATATATGTTAATGTTTCACACATGGGCTTCAGCACTGCATTTCGAAAGGATGTTTCAGATGTATCTTTACTTTCTCCTGATGACAAAAAGAAAAGAAACATGCATATCCCAAAGGAAAGTGAGTAATTCAGCTTGACTGATTCATAATCAAATGTCACTTTAAAAAAGGAAATAAAAACTGGACATAATTATTAGAGCAGTACTAACTAAAAGCATGAGATATATATTTCAGTTAATCTTAACTGTTTAATGACTTCTATCTCACTCTTAAAAAAGAAAGCAAAAGTTCAATACGATGTTCAAATTATGAATAATCTATTCATGTTATCTGAAATACTATTACTTTAATTTGCACAGGTGTTTAGATATCTTGACATTTTTCAATTGTTGTTTGTAAAGCTGAAGCATAATATAATACTTTTGAAAGGCCGAGCTTTCTCTCTGGTTCTTTTAAGATTCAATATTGTTTAACTTAAGCATCCAAAGTTTCAGTTTTGAATTTTTCAACAAGTTATTTTCCATGAATCTCACTTATTTTTCCCTTTTTCACTTGCCTGTAACAGTCACCAAAAGAGGTAAAAGCACACTGTGGATGCCTTGGGAAAAAAATTCTTTCCATTCACTGATTAGATTTACAGGAAGATTGCCAATAGTATCCAGAGATGCAGAATCAAAAAAAGCACTGAGATCACAGGCCAAATCACAGCTGACACAGGCAAACAGTTGTATAAGCGGAACTGAATACAATTCATGATTCTCACTTGTTGTCTAAAGAAACAATACAAATCAAGTGTTAGCTAAGCAGATTTCTACCAGAAAAAGAACTTCACAAACCAAGGCAATAGAGAGGGCCCTCTTTCATGCCTCTAAATTTTAAAATAAAGAGCAGTTGAAGTATAAAATCTCAGGGGAAATTTATGCATTTTAAATCAAAATAACATTTTTTTTCCAAAATTAAATTCTAAGAATTAGAATCATTAATTCTAATTAATTAATCATTAATTAATAGTTTATTCTGAAAAGTCCTTTTTATTTCTAAAACTATGGAAGAAAATACTATCAGCTACCATCTACCATGTCAGGTACATTTTAGAACACATTTCTAATCCTCTCAGTAGCCCTACTAACTTGGGCATTAAGTTCATTTTAAATTAAGGAAACTGAGGCTCAAATAGGTTAAATTTAAAACCCTAAGTCTCACAGCTTATAGAAGGCAAGGCAGACATTCAAACCAAATCAAATCCTGACTGATATATTGCCTTAGAGCCCAAAGGTATTACACATCTGGTTGCTTTGAATCACAAAAAGAAAACTAATTTCTGAATCTGCTTATCATTAATGAATTACTCTGGCAATACCGCAAAGTCAGTTTTAGGAATAATTCAATTAGAACCAAGAAAGAATTTTTTAAAAAACTTTTCACGACACAATAAGCTAAAACCTCAAAAGGTTGTGCTGAAAGTATTATATTAAAATAAGCTAATGAGAAAACATTTTAATAGCAGACAGGAGGAATGATGCTGACAGTCATTAAACCTATCATTCTACTGCTTAGTCAAATACTATCTGATGAGAACATGATTTTACATGTTTTCAAAGGATCTAGTTACAAACAAACATCACTTAAAGAATAGTATTACTAAATAATTCTGATGCACAGGTATGTACAAAGACCCGAGAAATTACCTCCAGCCATGCCAACATGGAACACATGATGAAGTCCCATTCACTCTCTGCCAAAGGAGATGAGCAATATTTCAGAAATAGTGACAGGAAGCGGATTATTTCTATATTTATACCTAGTATCTCTGGACTTGCTTCTGACAGATTACTGTGATAAAAACAAAAGCAAAATAACAAAAAAAAAGCAGAAAGCATGAAAAAATTATACTGATATTCAATTTAAAGGATTCTATTTTAAATTTTATAAATGACTGACAGATATCTACCATGCTATTATTCTATAAAATTGTGAATGTAGGATACACAAATTGGGCCACATTGTATATAGGGGAAAATAAAAGCAAGAAAAAAAATCACAGTATAAAGGATCACCTACCAACTGAAAAGAAAAACATCTTCATGATCTTTCTTCCAGGATATTATCATTTTTAATATACCATGTAATAGTTCTCCATCATCAATACTTCTGGTTTGAAGACAAGAATTGAAAATAGCAAGATATCCAAAACCTCCTAAAGTAAAATTCAAAGTGTAAATTACTCAATTTTTAAAAAATTATATTGCTACTATAAAAAAAGAATAGCACTTTTTACTTTTATTTTGAGAGATCAAAAACTCTTGAGAAGTGCCCCAAAAGGAACTCTAAAAGGAGCTGATATGAAAGTCAATAAACAAGCCTGTAAATTCCACAGGGTGGAACCCTGTCTGCATATTCAGCACCTAACATGGAATAGGAATTTTTTTTTTAGAAATGAATGATATTGTGTTTAAACTAACCTATGCTGTTTTTTGTCTTTGTTTCTTAAGTACTTAGCAGACCCATCTCACAAATAAAAACAAAAAACACAGCTGTAGAGTACAAAGTTAAATAAGGATGGAAAATAGAACATACTATTTCATAATTCATGCATTTACCAATAAACTTCTGGAATAAACTGTGTCTGATAAGCTCTTATTGGGGCCCCCACTCTTTAAAATTCTCATCCTAAAAAAATTAAAAAAATTAAAATTCTCATCCTTCAACTCTCAGCTTAAATATTACCTCCTCTCTCTGACATGCCTTTCACCACTTACCTACTCTTCATATATCACTACTTGTTTATTGCTTTTAAGGCACTAATTACAACCTAAAATCACTGTTTATTTATTATCTCCTCAACTAGAAAACAAGCTCCATAAGGGCAGGGATCTTGTCTATTTTACTCATCAGTGTATTCCCCTAGCAAAAGGTCTGAGATACAGAGATACTTATTTTAACTGACTAAATGAAGAATCAATGAACAAATGAATGAATATCAGGTACCCTGGTTAGATGCTGGGGAGAGATAGATGAATAAAATCCAGTCTCTGACCTGAAGGCACTTGGTCTTTCAGTATTGGCAGACGTAAAAATAAATTAGAATACAATATGGATATAGACTGGAAGTCCAGAAGTCCAGAACAGGAAGCAGCTATCTCCATCTAGGTGAGTCAGGAAAGATTTCCCAAAGTTTGCATTTGAACTGGGATTTATAGTAAGATAAACAAGAGTCTGTAAGACTAGCAAAGGATACTCTGCAAAGTGCCAAGGCACAAAATTATAAAAAGGTATGTTCAAAAATCATAAGAATTTAGTATGGCCAGGGTACAGGGTAGAAGTGACAGAAGATAAAACTGAGAAATCAGTTATGATAGGATTGTAAATATGTCTTAAACACCAAACTAAGGACTTTAAGATTTTATTCTCTAGGCAAAAGGGAACCAAGGAGAAAAGTAAAAGGATTTTTTAAAAGAAAGATAACCCTCATAGCAAAGTAGAAGAGGGACTAAAGTGAAATAGAAACCATTGATTTTTTAACAACTCTCCCTTCCCTGCCATCTTTTGGTTACAACCTACGCTGGAGAAATCAACTACATGCTCATTAGGCACGCCCTTCCTCTATGCATAGTCAGTTCAGCTCAAACCCCACTTTGGAAGCCTAAATTGAAACCTAATCCCACAGTCTATCTCTGTAGGCGAACTTAATAGTGAAGCATAATGCCACAAAATGTATCACCTATTAATGTAATAGACAGATTCTTTTTCCGCTGTTTCAAACTTTCACCTTCTTAAAACCCACAATCCAGTTTCCACTATTAAATGACCTAGCCTATTTCAAAGTAGAAATGAAGCTCATTAGCCGGGAACCACCTGAACTCCCCAACCTCCTCCACATCTACATCTGCATCCATCTTTGAAGTTGTTTCAGAGGAAAACTCCCTCCTCCTATTCAAGGTCATTTTTTTCTAACTGCACTCTAAATCCCTTCTTTGTCCTCCCTCCTCTCATCTTTTCAATGGGAACTTTCTTCACCATTACTCCCTGTCTCTACTATCCTCAATCCCTCCTTGGCGGCTTCTTCCTCTCAATATATATAGATTCTCCTTTTGACCTTGTAGTTCTCTCCAGGTTTCATCTTTTCTACATCCCTTTTCAGCCAAACGTTTAGAAGAACAAACTAGGTGCCATTTATCCCAACAATGCCAAAGCCAATGGATAATTTTCAGTCCCTTATGTTATTTGACCTCCTGTGGCATTTAACACAGGTGATAAATATGTTAATATCTCTCTTTCTGTTACTCTTTCCTCCTATTTCTTAAACCCCTTCTTCTCAAGTCTCCTTCCATCCATACAGCTCTTAAATCTGTATGTTGGTTTTCCCTTGGTGTAATTTTCACTCTTCCTGGACAAGCTCATCCACATTTATAGATTATATTACCACATAGATGCTGTAGACTTTGAAAGCATTATCTTTATCCAATTAGTACAGCCTATTGCCTATTGCAAATTCCCATATATTTACTTCACAATCATCTTAATATCTATAACATTAGCTCTCTATATAATCCCCATTATACAGTACATGAATACTACCATTACCCAATCCAGAAATATGATCGCAAAGCCCTGTCGGTTCTATTTCCTCAATCTCTTTAATTTCCATTTCTTCTCTTCCATCTATGCCTTGATTTAACTAGCTTCATCTCTCATAGACTATTCCAACAGCTTCCTATCTGATCTCTCTACCCCTAATGTGTCCTTTCTCATATCTACTCATTGCATGGCTGTTGAAATAATCCTTCTAAATGTAAATATGATTGTCTTACTACTTTCCTAATTCATTTGGGTAAATGGTTCCTTACTGCCTACAGTTTAAAATCCAAACTCAACCTGCAAAACTAGGCAGGTTCATGATCTGTTCCCTACATGTCTCAAAATCCATCTTCTAGTACACCCCAACAGCCTCTGTCCCCAATCTTCTACCTTAAACGCCAGATAAACAGACTATTTGCACCCTGTATGTTTCTGTGTGCCCAAATGTCCTTCCCCAACTCTATTCACATGGAAAACTATTTACCCTTTAAGACCCACTTAAAGAATTATTCTTTATGAAACCTCCATTGACACTCCAAAGCAGAGTGAAAACTCCTTCCTTTATGCTACTTTCATAATAGTACATATCTCTGCTATATGAGTTAACACATGACATAATTTTATTCTATCTTCTATACCAGATTAGGATAGGAATTGCTACTTGGCAGGTGCTCAAAAAGTGGTTACTAAATGCATCTCTGATAGACCTGGAGGAGGTAATGTCTGCTGCTACAGTTTCCAATACAGATTCAAGAAAAAGAAGGTCCTCACACTTTCTATCTGGTTGTGGCAGCCAAGACTGAATGGGGGAATACAGGAAATTCTAAAAACATGGGGAAGGGGAAATAATCTTTGCAACTCAGAAATAAACCTGTAAACAGCAAAAAAAAAAAAAAAAAAAAAAAATGTGGTTACTAAATTAATAAATGAACGAGTAGAGTAGAGTGTTAAAGAGGTTTCAAATACAACAAAAGCTATTCCCTCTTTTGTCTTTAGTTGGGCAGTCACTGGTTTACTAGGGAGAAATGAGGCTTAACTAAAAAAGCTATAGATGGGAAATAAGTGATTAGAGGATATTTGTATGTGTAAATTTCTCCTAAAGTCATATCATTTCTATATTGCAAACACTCTTTAATGACACTCATCTTCATGACTGTCAACTTGCTTTGTAACAAAAGCATAAACTAGGAACAAATCAGCTATAATTCAATACATCTCTGCTAGATTTGGTTTTAGATATTAAGAAATATTTCTTTCATCCAAACAAATAATTAAATTAATTAAATTATTTATTATAAAGGAACGAACCATCAATACTGCAAAGATCTTTCTTAGTCCAGGTCAAAAGTGCAGGCACACATTGAGCAATTAATTCTTTCTTTTCTTCTTTTGACAAAAATGGACAGAGACTTTGAATGGTATGCAAATTACCTTCTGTTAGTGGGAAAAAGCTGTTTAAAGAAAAGAAAAAATATGAATTATATTTATGCTAAACATGCAGTTATTTTTTAAAATTCCTCTTATTCAGACTGCTCAAAAAGACATATAATTCCACTATATAAAATACCCAGGGGAAGCGGCTGTGGCTCAATCAGTAGGGCTCCCGTTTACCATATGGGAGGCCCCAAGTTCGGTTCCCGGGGCCTCCTGGTGAAGGCAAGCCCGCCCGCCCGGCGTGGTTAGCTGACCCAGCAAACACAAACAGCAAGGGGGGGATAAATGAATAAATAAATAAAATCTTTAAAAAAAAAAAAATAATAATAATAATAATAATAATAATAATAAAATAAAATAAAATACCCAGATAGAAAAAAATAAAAGGAACCATAACAACAGATTAACAACTGCTGATTCTGGATGATGAAATTGTGGGTAACTTTGCCCCCTGCTTCTTTCTCTTTTCTGTATGTTTCTAATTTCTGAAATGAGCAATATAACTTTGCCTCCATGTATGATTTTTTAAATTACACAAGTAATACATTATTATGCTATCTTTAAGATTCAAATGATTCAGATTAAACAGTACTAGTTATGCATCTTTTCTATACATTGATATTTGTATAGATGCATATGTATAATTGGGTTATATTTACATAGATGGAATCACACGATCCACATTGTTCTATTTTTGCCACCTAATACTTTGTAGATCTTTCCATGTCAGAACATATAGATGTATATATGTATCGTTCCATTTTAAAGCTACAAAAAAAAAAAAAATTCCCTCCATAACAATCCACAGTATGGATATATAATAATTTAGCTAATTACTTAATTGCGAATTTAACCTAATTAATGGACACTTAATTTTTTCCAAAAATTTGCTCTTATTACTAATGCTGCAATTAATGTCCTTGAAGAGATCATTCTGCATGTGTGCAAACATCTCTTTAGGATGGATTTCTAAAAGTGGAATTGCGAAACCAAAGGATTTTAAAATATTATATTTTGGCAATTTACCTGAAAAAGTGTAATCAATTTACACTTTCACCAAAACTGAACAAGTGTGCCAGTTTTGCTGTACACTTAATGAATCTTTTTAATTCCTGGCAACATGGTAGAAAAACAGTGCTTCTATTAATTTGTACTTCTGTTATTACTAGTCATGCAAAATCCATTCATATTTTACATCTCATAATTGAATTACTCATTCATATCCTTTGACCATTTCATCTATCTATGAATTGCCTGTTTATATCCCTGACACATTTTTCAATTTGGATATTTCTCCCATTTTTTCATTTGATTCTCACCTTTTTTACTGTGTCATACAGAAGTTTTCACTTTTACAAAATCAAATATCTATCTCCTTAGGTTTTCTGGGGTTTGTACCTTGCTTTAATAAGAGACTGTCACAATTATACAGTCTCTTATTTCCCTCTAATGCTTTCATAGATCTGTGCTTTACATTTAGCTCTTAATTGGACTTTATTTTTTATGTATAATTTACGGGAGGAGTCTATTTTTTTTCAAATATATCCAATTTTCACATCATCATGTATTATTGACTGACCTCAATGATTTGTGATCCCACCTGTATCAAAAACTAAATTCACGTATATATGTATTTGTCTATTCACCAACTTCATAGTGTTTAATTACAGTAACTTAAAAGTATATTTTATATTTGACAGGACAAGTCATCTTCATGTTCCTTAACAGATATTTCCTAGCTATTCTTCTGCATTTTTCTTCAAATGCATACTGTTTAGAATCAGTTAATGAAGTTTTTTAAAAAGCAGCTGAAATTCTGGTTAACATCGCATTGAACTTACAGATTGACACAATCATCTTTACAGTTTATCATATCTTCTTTTGTGATCTTTATTAACTTCTAATTTTGTTGAATTTATTTCTAGGAACTTAATAGTTGTAGTTGTGAATGGAAACTCTTTTTTCCAATACCATTTTTTAATTGATTACTACTGATTTTGACATCTGTATGTCAAGTATATACTGATCTCATTCATAATTAGTTCTAATAGTTCTTTTGTTAATTTCATTGAGTTTTCTAGAAAGACCATATTACTTTTATCATCAGAAAAATTAACATAAAAATTATGCGGAGTGAAAAGGTCAGTATCAAAAGGTTATGTTTTATATATGTAACTATTTATGTACATAATATTCCATTTATATAACATCCTTAAAATAACATAATTATAGAGATGGAGAACAGATATTGGTTGCCAGGGATTAGGGAGGGTGGGAAGAAGTGAGGTGGCTATGGCTATAAAGGGTAGCACAAGGGATCCTTGTGGTAAAACTGCCCTTGACTCTATCTTGACTGTAGTGTTTGTCATACAGCTCAACACATGAGATGAAATTGCATATAACTAAATATACTAGATACACACCCACACAAATGAGTACATGTAAAACTGATGAGATCTGAATAAGGTCAAAGGATATATCAATGTCAACTTCATGGCTGTGATACCATTTTACCATTGGGGTAAAATGAAGGAAAGATACAAAGGATCTTTTTGTATTACTTCTTACAACAGCACATAAATCTACAATTACTTCAAAATAAGAAGCTACAAAAATTAAAAACTATTTAAAAAAATCAAAATTTAGTTTAGAATGCAAGATATGGACTATAGTTAGTAGTAATATTTTGACGATGCTCTTAAATAGTTTCTAACAAATGTTTCACAACAATGCAAGGTGGTGGGGTGATATAGGTGGCCCTGTATGATGTTATGCATGGATGCTTATTTTGTAAGTTCACAGCTTTTACTATACACTTATTGTTTATATATGTTCATGTATGAATGATATACTTCAATAAAATAAAATAAAACTTTTTTTAATTTAGTTTAGAATGCTACTTGTAGCAGTTTGATAATGTTTATGAATTCCAAAAATAGATGTTGGATTATGTTTGTGAACTGGCCTTTTCCTCTGGGCATATTAGATTATATTGGATCTCTCAGGGGTTTCAGTTTTACTTGATTGTGCTACATCAGTAGGATGTTGAGTCCATGCCCCTTTGGTGGGTGGAGACTCATACGGAAACCACACCACAAAGAAGGGATGCTGGAGTTTTAAACTGGAGCCTAGGAAGTAAGCACACAGAGGAGCAGAGAGAAGGCTTGATTAGACATGGCAGAAGCCCTGGGAAGAGAGACCAGCTGTTCACCTGATGGTCTACAGCTGGCCTTGTAGAGATAGCAGAGCAGCTGAGCCCGGAGAGAGGAAAACCCCGCAAAGAGAGGAACCCAGGAACTCTGAACCCTCACAGATGTTGGCAGCCATCTTGCTCCAACACGTGGCAACAGACTTTGGTGAGGGAGGTAACTTACGCTTTATGGCCTGGTAACTGTAAGTTTCTACCCTAAATAAATACCCTTTATAAAAACCAACCGATTTCTGGTATTTTGCATCAGCACCCTTTTGACTAACACACTACTCTACCAGAAAATATGCGTAACATTCAGAATTTTTCTTAATAATTCAAAATGCCTCTTGGTAAAATGCAGTTAACTGTTTAATCTGATTGCTTAATTTCACTACCATGTCCATTCTCACAATCTACTTCTTCATCTAATACATTTATAGCATTTATAGATAAGTTGATCCTTATTTCAGAGAAAAGAATAAGTAACTTTCCTTACCACTTCCATATAGCAAATAAAGCAATGGAGGTAGGGTGTTAGGAAGGGGGACAGAAAAAGACTTCTACCAAAGATTTTCAGGGAAAAGAGAATAAGCTTATACAATAACCTCATTGTTTACAAAATTCTACAACAAAATGTTAAAAATGCTTATTTTAAAATGGTTTATCTCCAACTTAAAATAATTTAAATCACTTTTAAGTCTTTCTCACTTTCTAATTTTTTCCTCATTTCCTTCAATTTAATGTCCTCATTTCCTAAACTTTGTTTTTTTGATTTATTGGTGATTGTTCTTTAGTCAGGGGTTGCCAGGGTGGGCAATTAAAAAAACTACAAAGTAAAAACATTTTAAATAAAAATACCTTTCTTGTCTCTTATAATGTCGTTTTACTTCATCAGATGAAATGCTTCGAGAAAGGATCAACTTAGCAACAATAAGAGACCAAAGTGTGCCATTTTCCGTGGATCTAAAAAAGGAAGAAAATAAAAAACAAGCATTATATTCCCTTTTGAAAGTGGACTTGTTAACATTTTTGAACACTGGTCACCTGAAATTCTTTTGCAAAATTAAAAATATCACCTGGTGAGGGCATAATTCACACTGGGCTTTTCCAACAAAGCACCTGCCATTACCCAAAGATTAGGAGTTTAGGATTTAGACAGTCCTTCACAACTGGTCTGACCTCTCATTCCAAGGCAATTCCTAATAAGAGAGACGATCTTAAGGACTGGGTTTGAGGACCAGTGGCTTCAGCTGGGAAAACGAAATCTCTCAAAAGATACTTAGGCTGGCTAAAGTTGGGAAAAAGACATATAGGCTGGCTGAAGTTGAAGACTCGAGAAAGTACTAATATTCTCTAAAGTTGTGAAAGTTCAAGTATATGGGAGTAGGGCATGTTTAACATATGCTCTCTGATACTACCAAACATGGTAAAAATTGTACAGGCAAGTGACAATCTCTTAAAGAATAAGCAGTTCAACACAGTAATTTCAACATGCTAAACTGCTAAGCTCTTTACAAAGTCTCTAATTATATACCTACTTCTTCATCCAGGGGAGTGGATTTTGTGATTATTTATATTAAGACACATCAATAACAACATGTAAGGTAAAAGGTTCAATTTGAAAGCAGTGTGAGGATAGGTTACAGATGACAAATTAAAAGAACTTCTACAGGCTTCTGTTTCTTTCATCTTTATCACTCCCTTGAATATATTTCTGGATTCAATAAGACAGGTAAAGCCCAAACATCTTCCCTGAAGAATAAATCAAGTGTCTATCATCAAAAAATAAAAGGTAATTTTATTTTGACCCCTTTGAGTAAAAGTTTAGCATATGAACTGTGCTTACATTTTACAGGAGGCAAGGCCATAAACAAGTAAAATAGTCATAAAAAATGGAAATTTGAAAGAGATTCTTACCTATTAAATAACAGCTGCAAAAGGACGGAAGTATTACTAAGCACACATAAGTTATCATATGTAATATTCATTTTCTGAAGCATTTCACTAAATCCAGTTAGAAAAATAGGAGTATTGTCTAATTCTTCACACCACTGCAGTGAATAGAGCAATTCTGCAACTAACAGAATGAACAGCACCAAATTATCAGGTGTACTTTGTGAACAAACCTTTCAATCATTTTTACTTCCCCACCCCATTTTCTAACACTGCTATACCCACTCATCTCAAAAAAATCTATGAACTGATTTTCAAACCAGCACTGAGTTATTTAATGATGATGAAAACTGAGAACATTTGTCTCATACAAAATACCTTCTCTCAATCTTACCCGGTCCTTTTTCTGACTAATGAAGAATGTGACAGGTACCTAAGTTACTGAAGATACTGCAAGAATCTTCCTATTATTTCTGCCACAACTGGAAGAGGTTTGTTTAAGATAAACAACTGAAGGACTCAAGACCTGAATTGAGCAGCTAATCTAAATGTGGCAGGAAATGGGAAAGAGCATGATATAAGAAAAAGAGTATGGGCCTCAGTGAGACAGGGTAGATTCAAATCTGCATTCTGTTGTTGCCATACACACAATTATTAACTAAGATACTATAACCTACTTATAGGACAGTTGTGAGAATTAAATGACTAAGTTTCTATCACAAAACCTGGAATATACAAGTTTTTAGGACATAAGTAGTCACAATCCCCTTTTATAAATTTAAGTATAGGTTTTGGAGTCAGAAGATCTAAGGCCTGGTTCAAAATCTAATCCTGTCTCTTACAAACCAAGTAACTTTGATTGAGTCAAGATAACAAAGACAATAATACCTGATTTGTAGGATGGATAAGAAGGGTAAATAAATAATACTGTCAGTTTGTAATTAGTAATGCAATTAACAGTAATGAATTAATTACAAAAACTTTAATTTCCATTTTTGTGTTTGGAGAGATTCACTCTGTGAGCTCATCTCTTGCTCTTTACTGAATGTGAAGCTGGCTGGCCAAAAGAGAAGTTTCAATGTGTTAGCCTTCTTTTCTTCCACAAGACATACAGTCTCCCCTCCCAGTGACCCTGTTAGACCCACTGAGGACTTAAAAACAAGAGTGACACAGGATTTATGCAACTCCTCTACTTTTAATAACATCTTGTAAAAGTTACACCACTACCTACAATTCTAAGCCTTTCCTAGAACAGGGGAAATTTTCTGAAATCTTAAATGCTCTTGGGATTTCAACATTTTAATATCCATATTTACCTGGAAAAAAATTATAGTCCTATGTCTACAAAGGTATAGTGGTTAAAAATTAACTGCTAATTCAGAATCTCTGATCAAACTCTGGAGCCTCACTCAACCATTTTCTTTAGGGTATGTGCCATAGGACCTGCATATACTGACATGGTTCCACCTTGAGTAACTGATCTTAGGCCAAATCATGCTCTACAGCTAACCAGAATTTAGCAAGATTTCAATAGGTATCCATCTGATTTGCAATTTAACATTCATCACTTAAGTGACATCAAATTTTCCATCTCTAAGATAATTATAGGAAAGCTGAAGATTCTTGATTTAAAGATTTAAACTGTAGTGTGATAAAAATGACTTCAAAATTATGCTTATTTACACATTATATAAGAATGTTCATATATACTTACTTATTTTCTCTAGCTCATTATTTTCTAAAACTATTTCCTTTCTCAGTGCAACTAACATCATTTTGCTCAACAATGCTGAAGTACACAAATGGCTAGGAAGTTTCTTTGTATCTTGTTCCTTAAAATCTGCTTTGAAACACTCATAATTCAAACTCAGTCTTCCTTCTAAAAGAGGTCTATGCAACCACTGAAAAAAGAACACATTAAATTGTACACATCATTAGACAGTCTAAATTATTTACTATCTGCACTATTCATGCTGGGAACAAAAATAAAGTTATTCTACTAGAATATCTAGTTTATTAGTAAAACCACAGAAACCTAGCAGTTTGGTTTTCCACTACAGGTAATTATCAAAATGTGTATTTCTTTAAGATTTCTTAAGACAGACCTAGGTCTTATTCATCTTTGTACCATTGGCTCCTTTGCACCATGGATCTTGCCAATGTCGTAATGGTGCCCAGCAAATAGCAAACAACCAATGTATGAATGTGCAGAGACATAAAGGCAAAATAAGACACTCATTTCATTTGTTTTCCTTCCCCAGAATAAAATAAAAAAATATTCAAACTTGCATGAGAGCCAAACTTCAGAATGAGCTACGTACTCTCCAATCTCAAACATACCTCCCTAGGAAGAGAATGTCTCATGTCTTCCCACTCACTGTTGTTTGGCATTACACTTCCAACATAAACTTCCAGAAGATAAGTATCTTCACTCTCTATAAGTGTACTCAGTAAATCATCAACAGTAGACAAGAGGACTTGAAGACTGAAAATAATGCAAAGAACTTACTGCTGTAGTTATACTATGACTAATTTCAGGACCCTAGTATACATTAAATACCTTATGGCAGATAATAGCCCACCTAAACAAGATAAAAATGAAGGTAAGTGACTCCACCTACCCCATAAACATAGTAAAACTGGAGACTTAATCCAATATTTATGATTTGAAATCCAGAGTTGCTTCTCTCTCAGAATGAAGAGGAAATGAACTATTTCAGATCAGATATTTCTGGAATATAGTTACCTTACTCCAAGAAAAGAGCATGAAGATCAAAAGATTTGCTCTAACACCAATGGCTTCTAGATGCAGTCTCAACTTTAACTTTTATTATAGAGATTTAGATATGAGATGTGAAACACATTGCTATCCAATGCCTTAAAACATTGAATAGGGAAGCGGATATGGTTCAAGTGATTGGGCTCCCGTCTACCATATAGGAGGTCGAGGGTTCGATTCCCAGGGGCCTCCTGGTGAAAGGGAAGCTGGCCTGTGTGGTGAGCTGGCCTGAGAGGAAAGTTGGCTCACACGGAGTGCTAGCCCATGTGGAGTGCTGACCCACGCAGGAGCACTGGCCCGCACAGGAGCGCTGGCCCACGTGGAGAACTGGTGCAGCAAGATGACACAACAAAGAGACACAGAAGAGAGACAATAAGAGACACAGCAGACCAGGGAGCTGAGTGCCTCTCTCCACTCCGCAAGGTCCCAGGATCGGTTCCCAGTGCCGCCTAAAAAGAAGACAAGCTGACACAGAAGAACACACAGAGAGCAGACGGCGAGCACAAAACAACGGGGGGGGGGGGGATAAATAAATAAATAAATCTTTAAAAAAAACAAACAGTGAATACCTGATCCCAAAAAAATAAAACAACCAAGGACAAGCACTATGTGTGGTGGCCAGAGCTCATGGCTGCAATCCATACCAGCCTATGACACAGGATAGCATCACCATCACATCTCTGACTACAAATTAGTAGAGTCCAGCAGGGTATGTTACCACAAATCATTCTTCAATTAAGTGACAGTTTAAATGGATGGTCATTAAAATAAAATCCTTTTGGAAAAATATGGCTATTTGGATTTCTCTTGGAATCCTAGATTTCTTACATAACAAGCCACTTTTCAAAAACACTAATACAAATCCTGAAATCTTACTTAAGACAGTGATCAAATATGAGACACTGTGCAACTGAGTACAAAAAAAGGTTACCTTTTGATATCCAAAGATGAAGACCGAACTTGGTTCTTGAGCCACAGAGCAGACAAATGTAGGAAGGTACTCTGTTTATATGCATTGTCAATTTGATGGACCAATAAATTTACACCAGAGAGCCAAGTGTTTTTCAGTTTACAGATAAGAAAGTCTAAAATCAAGATATCAACAGGAATTTGTAAGTCTAACGAATTAACATTCAGTACAAAATGTCTGAAAAGAACTCATTGTGGTTCTGAGATTTTTAAGATACCATTTAAAAAAGAAAACAAAGTTAATATTCAATTGCTCAAACAAAATAACTACGTTATAATATGCAATAATATAAACTGGATTATACAAGTTTAAAAATGGTAAGATTTTAAAAGGTAGCTTTTTTCTGCTCTGAGCTTTTATTTACAAAAGAGTTGTCCTGGAGATATGAAAAAGTATTTTATCTTTTCCAAATAGAGGAGTTAACATTAAAGGGATTGAAGAAGGACAGTTCTCTATCAATACTTCTTTGCTATTATTTTATAAAACTTATGAATTGAGCATAGCCCTTTAAAAAGGCAATCTCAATGAAATCGAGATTTACCAAAACTATTTTTAACAAGACAAGAGAAAAAGATATATTATCCCTTTTCTATTAATGAAGAAACTAAATCATCAAAAAATTAAACAATTTGCCACAGCTACTAAGTGAAGGGGCTAAGATTTCAACTCAACTATCATAGCCTCTTCCAAAATTGTGTCCTTGATATCAAGTAAGAATTTTAGACATAATGTCTACATACATCTTTAAACTGGTTTCTAGAGCAGAAAGTGTATAGGATTTGTAGCCTTTTACTTAAAATGCTTTAAATTTTCAAACAAATTATGATTCAACAGATAAAGTCTGGGCACTACACTCACTACGAAGGTCAAAGCTGGAGTTTCCCAACAAAATATATGAGCAGTAGGCTATTACCTGGCAAATGTGTTTTTTCTGTGTTCTGAGCACATAACTGAAAGAGAGTTAATAACAAATCTTCAGATGATGGCATTAGCAAGCATCCTTTTGCTGAGCTGAAGTAGTTATAGGCCACATCACAGATAAAAGACACTGATGAATCATTATTTTCAACTTCTGACAATTTCTTTGTTTTGGATAAAGTTTCATGAAGTTTAACAATGATTCTTTCAACATATACTTCTCTAATCAAGTAATCTAGAGAAAAAAAGTTCAAACAGACAAAAAGTAAAAAAAATATTAACAGTGTATTTTTGAATATCTAAATTTGGGTTAATAGGTATTTGAGTTTTCCATGTACTAAAAGAAAAAAAAAGAAAAGGAAAAAAAATGTTAATGTAATAGACAAAAGAAAATCACATCAACAAAGGAATCTCTTCTCTCATGCAGAATCTGTTCTCTCATACAGCTTTAAATTAAGTAAAAAACAAAGCTCTATAAAATGAGAGTGAACAACTTTGCTAATAGCAATTTAAAACCCTTTAGTAAACTATAAAACTAAAAATATTAAATATCTTCCAAGTCATGATACAAAAATTAATAAACATTTATGGTGCTTATAAAATTAAGATATTTGAATTGACTAAGTCTTGTTATAGAATCCTCCCAAAAGGTAAACAGGATTATCCCCTATTAGAAAACAAAAGCCATATTTTTGCCTACCGTTGTTAACATGTTGGGATAATACCACACTTAGAAGTGTCCATTTTTCTGAGAAGTAAGATTCTGAAGATAGTGTGGATTCCAAGACCTTATTACATAGGTGATCTGCCAAAGATACCAATTTCTCTCCAAGGATATCTCCCTTTAGCCAAAGAGTCACTAAAGCATGTTTTTCTGGACTAGAACATGCCTAAAACCATAAAATTAAAGCAAACTTTAGAGGTAAGACCAAAAAGCATATCTGCCCAAAATATTATTTGTGCCATATTATCTCACTTCATCATCATGGCCCCCAAAACTATCCTCCACTCTTCCTCCTCCTCAGATTATAGAAGGGCTGGTATCTTTCCTGTGCCCCATTAGCTTTGCTTATATCTAATTCCATGCTTTGCTCATGCTATCTTTGCTACTACCACAAATACTTCCCCTCTTCTTTACTTAGCAAAATCCCATCTATTCCTCAAGAATCAGTATAAATCCCACCTTCTTCATGAAGTCTCCCCATCCACTCTAGCCCACACTCATTGCTGCTTTCATCTAAATTTCTAAAGCACTTACTGGATTGTGTTATTATTTAAATGTTTCATCTGTGTATGTCTTGTCTTTCCAATGAGACTGTAAGTTCCTTGAGGGCAGAGATTGTCTTAAACTTCTTTGATACCTGCTATCAACACTGCAGATATGTTCAATGAATAATGAATGGATGAACTTTGAAGAGAGATTTATAAATACTCCATAGAGCATTTTTGTTCATTAATTTTGGTAAAACTAAAGAAAAATTAAGGTATGATAATGATAAATTACCAACAATAGGAATTATTATTTCCTCAAATTCTCTGAAATAAAGTTACTGGGGCCAGTATCTGACTGCAATTGGTTTATTTTCATGAGGTGAGAAAGCAAGGGGGAAAAAACTGTAAATCCACCCCCAAAAGCATGCTGATCCATGTTCCCAGAGCTTCTTTTGCTTTAAGGGATGAGAAGAAAGGAATTTGCAACTTGGTTCATTTCAAAGCAATCTGGAAAAAAAAAAAAATCCAAGCAAGGATTGGGTAGTGCCTGAAAAACTACTCACCTTCTTATTTAAAAAACTGTAGGTAACCAGAGCATATATTTTAAGCCAAGCCTTACCACTAATCTAGCCTGTGAACTTGGACAAGTCTCTTAACCAACCTGGGCCTATTTTCTAATTTGAAAAACGAAAAAATTAGCCTAGAAAATGGCTACGATCCTTTTCTGGTTCAAAAATTAAGGTTTGTTTTTTAAAAAGCTGACTTTAGGACTCTGCTATTAAGTTGCATTAAAAAAAAAAAAAAACAGAAAAACTACTTTAACTTTAGATGGCTATAATACTGGCTTCTTCTCTGATATGGCTTAGTAAATGCAAACCAATCTATTCTATAGAACCCTGGTAGAGAAAATAAACTGAAAAAAAATACTTCTCATGTTAGTATAACATGAAGTTCAACTTCTCAATGTATTAACATACCTAAAGAAAGAATGTCTAGCTGTAAAAGGATGGGGAGGATAGTTTGTCATGGAATACAGGATGCAAACACTGGCTATGAAATGCCAAACACTGCCCAGGAAGAAGCCATTCTTTTCAAGTTGATGAGAATATCTGAACTACCTGACAGGTATATTCTGAAGTTGGAGATGGAAACATCAGTCTACTCTTACCAAATTATTAATTACCCTTGATCTGATTCCAGGCTTACCAAGCAGCCTTCTTATAATATGACTTTTCATGTAGCCTGCCTACAAGGGGAGAAGGCACTGGATAAACTAATGCAAATGGTGTGCCTGACAGTTATGTTCCTCGTTAAAAACTAATAAATTAGTATTATTTATTTTGTAAAAATAAACTTGTAAATTAAAAAGTTATCTTAGAAAGGAAAAAAAAAATCAAAAGTTATCTTACTATGTAAAATATAAAAATAATCAAAAATGCTAAGGAAGAATTTTAGGTAGCTACTCATAATATTTCTACAGTTGAAAAAGAGTGAAATCATTTACATCTTCATTAAGAAATACTTAAACCATTTTTTAAAAAATATCTAAATTGTTTTGATTTTTCATTATTCTTATCACTAATTTTCTTATTTAGTCAAATGGCAATTATACAAAGGCTGGAAGATTTTAATTTGCCTACAAAGTATTGAGAATAAGGTAAACTTAATTTCCTAATGTACTCTAGCCAAAGGTAGGATAAGAGTAGAAACCTGTGGCCTTAGTTTAAAATATAATAAAATGTTTAACTCTCTGTATGTTACCTGCTAGGAAAGGAACACCCAGTATTCTACAAACATAATAATACAGAAAGACAAAAGCCAAATGTCTTTGCAGATTATGGGAAGTTACAATAATAATAAAGTTCTCTAGTGTAGACAACTGACATGTAGGCTAATGTGTGAATATGACTGAAATTTTAATTTGTCTATATCTATAAATACTGGAAAAAAAATAAAAATAAAATTCCTAAGATACCTTTTCAATAACCTGAAGAAGAGAATTCCATTCCAGATCCACCTGAAAGAGAAAAAAGATATAATCTGCTAGAATGAATAGCAAAACTTCTAAAAAGTAATTGAAGTCACCATGTAACCAATAAACTGTTTTTTTTAGCTAGGTACTACACTTAGAAAGTATGGATAAAAGAACTCACTCTGTCATTACCAAGCTTTTGTCATCTTATTTACTGCACATTTACCCAACACTCTCACAAACACTTCCCAAATCACAATCAAGAATATACTACTTACCTCAAATTGACATATCCAAAACACTTCCCAAATCACAATCAAGAATATACTACTTACCTTAAATTGACATATCTTAGTCCATAATACCCAAAAATTACGCCCCTTAAGGTTTCAATCTATTATCTATTATTAAAATAGTTGTGCCAGTGTAAACCATTCTAGTTTAAAAAGATATATCATACCTCAGTTAAATCATCCAAGACATCTTTTCTTTCCATATTATCATCACAGCAATGGAGAGCACTGTACAAAATGTCCACCAGGAAGCCAGCATCCTTTCTTTGATCATCATTTAGCCAACCTAGTAGCTTCTGGTATAAAAACTGCACTGCAGGATTTTTTTGTGCAAGTTTAGCTATTTCAAGAGGTTTAGCTTTGATAATACTCTCTTTTTCATCACCTAGTAGCATTTTAAATACCTGGTCTGAAGAGAAGGAGTTGAGCAGGGTGGAAAGAAACCTTAGATGTTGCTCTGACTTTTGTTCATTGACATAATTAATACTCATCTTTGCTAGTTTACAGACTAAGTCTTCCAAAGGTTTTTTCCTTAGAGGAGATAAAAGGTCTGAAGGATTATGAGTGAGATAAGGATCCGTCATTAGGTCAGAGCCCTCACTGCTCTCTCCTTCTGAGGACAAACAGTTTTCATTCTCTTTATTACTTTCAGATATCTCATCAGCAAATCTAACCTTACAAACTTTCTTTTTATTTGACTGCAATGAGCTCTTCGGCTTCTGAAGGACCTGTAACAGGCCAGATATACTCAAAATAGACTTAACATCAACTTCTGATTCATTAATTTTCTCAACACAGATCTCTGACAGTCTTTCCCAGAAATTTAGCAGCACTTTCTCCAAGTTATGAGCTGTTTCATCATCTCTTTCCATGTCTGCCTTGGTTTCCCAGGAACTTAAAGTTTCTGCTAAATGGTTAAATAGCTGCCCATTTTGCAATCTTGGGTCTTTGAGAACTTCATCAATAAAAGGGATCAACTGAAAGAGAAGGTAAAAAATACAAAAGTTCATGTATCAGGAAAAATAAAATTGAAACAAGATATTTGTTAAAAAAAATTTTTTTTTAACCGAAACATTTATTATTTAATAACTGGAAAACCTGAATTTTTCCCATGAACTAAAATACAGTTAACTTGAAAATGATTTTTGTATCATACAAAAAACTCAATGATTTAACTGCATTTGACTTGAATTTTTTTTTTTTTAATGAAATAAAGGACCAAGGTTCCTAGACATTTACAAATTATCCAATTTTCTTTGCAGCCTCTGAATTTATTATTTTTTTTTTTTTGCCTTTTTGCTTTAATTATAGGCAAACCTAAAATATGAGACTATATATAAGCCAATATGAAAGACATCTAGGATCCACAGAATTCAGAGCCATTTTTCTTAAATTACAAAGTTAAGAAAAGTTAACCGTCTAAGACATCGACCAGGATATGGGCACGTCTGAAATCTCATTAATCTCCCACTGTAAGAAGCCATATTTCAGAATTTGCTCTTATCACTGGTTCTAAAAGTTAAGTACGATTATCCACAAAAGGGTTATTGCACTTAAGTATTTCAGAAGTAATAAGAAGTTTATTGCATAACTTCAACTTAATACAAAAGATCCCAAATAGCATCTTCCAAATTCTACTTTGTATTGCATCTCTCTAGAAGATCCAAGGTTATTATATCCAGATACTGATTAGTCCTCAGACACTATATTACACTAAGAAATAAGAATTTTTATTTAACTGTTCAGAAATACTCATCACTGAATCAGCAAATTATAAAAATGAAATTTTTTTTTTTTTTTTTTTTTAACCAGGAGGTCCCAGGGATCGAACCCAGGTCCCTCCATATGGGAGACAGACGCCCAACCGTTTGAGCCACATCCGTCCCCTAAAAATGAAATCTTTGCAAAGAATACTATTTAATAAAACAGCAATAAGACACAATCAGGCACTGCTGAATTTTACATATAAATACCTGATCATTGACGAGCATCTCTTCAATCTCTTCCTCACCTAAATTTTGTTGCATTATAAAACGTAAACATTCAAAAAAGGCAGCTATTACTGCTGAGCATTCTGAAAAGCTGGTTTTGATTCTTTCTGTTGAAAGCCTAAGAAATAATTAATAACTGTGGTTTATTCTTCTATGAAGAGAATAAGCAACCCAGAGTCACCAAAATAAAGACAATGAAAAGACATTATATCTTTGGGCTGTCCACGTGCCAGCGGTCCTGTGCCTCAACAGAGTTGCAACACCTACTCTCCAGTTCATTGGACTCACCCAGGACAAATAACAAGGAAGTGATGATGGACAACCACTATACCAAGGAACTGAGAGAGTCAACAACTGCAAGAAAGAGTCCCATCCATCAGCCATATGGGACTGAAGACCCCTTCTCAATCAGGATTGGGGAATGAACTATGGACTGGTATTGTACCACAGACTTATTGTGATTCTACCAATGGAAGAACTTATATCATTGATGTGGAGGCAGTAGCCACTGGAGGTTCTGAGGACAGGGAGAAGGAAAACAGGTGTAATATGGGAGCATTTTTAGGACTTGGGAATTGTCCTGAATGACACTGTAACAACAGATACAGGCCATTATATATCTTGCCATAACCTATAGAATTGTGTAGGAGAGTGTAAACTACAATGTAAACTGTAATCCATGCTTAGTGGCAATGCTCCAAAATGTTTTCATCAATTGCAATGAATGTACCACACTAATGAAGGATGTTATTAATGTGGGTAAATGTGGGTGGTGTGGGGAGTGGGACACATGGGAATCCCTTATATTTTTTATGTAACATTTATATAATCTAAATATCTTTTTTTAAAAAAATAAAAAATTAAAAAGAAGGTATATAGTTTTAATATAATTTTTAACATGAAAGCAAATAATTTTTATACAGTTTGATTGGAATAGGAAATGTAAAAGGAAGTGTATTTTCAAAAATGTTTTTGCAAAGCAAAAGAGACATTTTCTATTCATGAAGAGAACTTAACCAAATAAAGATAATAAAGTGAAAAAATTTTCACATATCATTAATAAAACAAAATATCATATACTAAGTCCAACAAAATGCCAAACAGCTATAATATTTACCTTTGTGAAAAATTTTAAAACTTCACTAGCTCATTTTCTGCACTTGGGCATTTGTATTCATCAACATACAAAAACAAATGGGTCATTTAAAAATGGCCTATTTCTACCTAAGGGCCTTACTATATTTAACTTTCTGCTGTGTACTACCACTGAAGCTTTCAAAGTAGACAAGAAAAAACTCCAGTTGTCCTTCTCAGAAAACTTAGAAAGTGTTTAATGAACCGCAAAACAATTTGGGGAAATTTAAATAAGAAAGATAATAATTAGTATGCCATGCTACCAATTTATGGCAACAAGAAAATCCCTTTGGCTTTAAAAAACAAGAATTTAAACTCCTTACCCTGCAACTAGAGAAGTAAGGAAATTTTTGAAGAAATCCAACTTTGGAACTGTAATGGACTGCGGGAGTTTGCTGATAAATGGCAGAAGATAAGGATATATAATGGTAGCCAGACCCCGACCACCTTCACGAACCATAGCAGACAGCTTGGGAAACACACTTTTTTTTGCATTTACATGAAGCCAACAGTCCTAGCCAAAGAAAAGAGTATAACAGTAATTAGAAATCATAAAAGATACTTTTCCCAATTAAGAGAATAGACTTACAGGCTTTCAAAATTAAAAACCAATTATTTTACTTTAAAAGCCTACAATCTCTAATCACCATTAAAAACTGCTTTCTAAATGGGTCAGCAATATTTAACCTTAAATATAAGATTCAGATATGGTGACTGAATTGGGCCACATATGATTTAAGGACTAATTAGTCCTTAAATCATAAGTAAAATAAAAACGTCATGCCATTTTATAATCAGTTAAAGTCTATACCAAGTTCTAGATTAAACTATTTTACTTCCAAGAAATATTTTTTCCAGTAAGTATTAGTTATTTTACTCTCATAGGCCCTCACATGGTATCTAAGATTTCTAAAAATGCAACTAAGAAAACAAGTATTCTCAAATGCACCTCTTCTACATACCTCAATAGTTGTAAGTGTATAAAGTACAGCTTCCCAGAGAGCTGGGCATACAATGGGGTCACTGTCATCAATGCTAAGTAGAACAGATGGGCTCACTTTGGATGCTTCTTCATTCATCAACTGTGGAATATGCTGGCACAAAGCAGAAACTAACTCAAAATAAGCTGAGCGGATCTAAAGCAAGAAATAGAAAACTGAATTAAGAGCTGGTAAAACCCACAATAAAGCTCCCAGAGCTAATAAATGAATTCAGCAGAGTGATGAAATACAATATAAACACCCAAAAATCAGCAGTTTCTGTACATAAGCAATGCACAATCAAAAGAAGGAATCAAGAAAAAAATTCCATTTACAATAGCAACTAAAGAATCAAATACCTAGGAATAAATCTAGCCAAGGATGTAAAAGACTTGTACACCAGAAACAACAAAACATTGCTAAAAGTAATAAAAGAAGACCTAAATAAATGAAAGAACATTCCATATTCATGGATTAGAAGACTAAATATTGTGAAGATGTCAGTATTATCCAAAACAATTTATAGATTCAACTCAATCCCCACCAAAATTACAACAACCTTCTTTGCAGAAACAGAAAAGCAAATCATTTTCAAATTTATATGGAAGGGTAAGGAGCCCCGAATAGCCAAAGCCAACTTGAAAATGAATGAAGTCAGAGGACTCAGGCTTTCCAATCTTAAAACTTATTACATATCAATTGAATGTAAGAGACTTGAAAGCAAAACAGCAGTGCAGAAAATAAAACTTGGAGACTATATGAAATCTATAAATACTTAAAGTTATCTGAAATACACTTATTTTTTCCAAAGTGTATAAAATATTCTATTGAAGTATACATGGACTCCAGATCTTTTTATTCAGAGTTATACTAATTGCAACATTCTAAATGTCTATAGCACTTAAGTTATTTTAAGGTTTTGTACTTTATCTTGAAATATTTGAATTAATAAAGCATGGCATCTCATTTTCTTTAGCCTGCTGCAATAGTCTGAAAATATTGTCATCTGATAACTTTTAAGAGGGAATTATAAATTAAAAGCCTGATTATTTTAGGCTAGTTTATAGGCCACTGTGTAATTCTCTTGGTAGTATTCTACCTACTTTGTGTCTAGTTTTACTTGGTAGAGTAATACAAAGATGAAAGATCTAACTCTTTATTTTATCTTGATACTTTCATGAAGTGAACCTACTAATATAAAGAAACAGTTAACATCAAATGGAAAGAAGGGAAATTTTATATTGCCAGTCTTCTGTGTCTTAAAAGGAGAGTCTAAGAATATGTGTTAACATGGGATGTGACTGTGTTTGATGTATGTGGTTTTCAACATTTTTGGCACACACTGATGTTTTTGAAAACAGAAGTCCCATCCTTTGAACAGGAAAACTTCTACTTTCTTTATTCATGTATTTGTTTCTGTGAGGACTTTGGGAAGCAAGGAATGAAGTGCCAAGGATTACCAAAAAGATGGATAAAAATGAATTTTACATTTAATTTTTCTTAAGGCTTGCCTTTTGAAAACTATCTTTTAAAAATGTATAGTCCCCAGCCAAATTGAAATTTACTTTTTATCAGTTATTTAAATAATTTTGAAACTTCATTCAATGAGACTAAAATCTGAATGGTAAACTGAAATTTTCACCCTTAAAACATTTCAAGAAAGTTTAGGAGTTTTGTCTCAAAATCTCTAAAACAGTGGTGACAACCATTAGATTTAGCATATTTTTCTATCAATCCTACTAATTTGCTGTTGTCTCTTGAAAAAGTACTTTTTCTGGATTGATGATGCCAGGACCAAAGACGTGATTATGTTTATATAATTAAAATAAGAAGTTTTCCCATATCCTAACTGTTCATCAGTCCCTGATTATACCATTATAGGAAACACTATTTCCTGATAAGCATGGAGTATTATATTTCATTCTACATAAGGGAATGTATTAATGAATAACATGATTCAGTAAATGAAGGAATTCAGTGTTCTTTAAATTAGCAAACAGTACATCTATGACAATGATTTTAACAAGCTTTACTTGTATTCTTTATACAGTTTGCTATTATGGTGTGGTTCTCAAAAAGCAAACAACATGATTACAAAGTTGAATCTGGGGGAAATGTCTTTGTGCCACGGAAGTATTTACAAAATTAAACTGATCATTATATTTTATTTTCTAAAACAAGATGTTCAATTGTGTTTTTAAGTAACATTTTCTATCATGGATTAAAACTTATAATGAACTTTAAAAAAAAAAAAAAACTTATTACAAAGCCTGAGAAATCAAAATAGCATTATACTGGCACAAGGACAGACCAATGGAATTGAAATGAAACCTCAGATTATCAACTCTCATATATATGGCCAACTGATTTTAGGTAAGGGGACAAAGACCACTCAATTAGGAAAGGACAGACTCTTCAACAACTGGTGCTGGGAACACTGGAACCTCCATATACATAAAAAAAGGAGGACCCCTACCATCACACCTTATATAAAAATCAACTCAAAATGGATCAAGGACCTAAATATAAGAGCCAGAACTATCAAACTCCAGGAAGAAAACGTAGGGAAGCATCTTTAGAACCTTATGTTTGACAATGTTTTCTTAGACTTTATACCCAAAGCACAACCAACAATTAATTAATTCACTCCTGTATTAATCACAAAGATTTGCTTGCAGAGTTTTAAACATAATGCTACATTAATAATATTAGGGGGGAATGGGATCAGAGAAATATCTTAAAATAAAAAAGATTAAATTACCTGAGGTATACTATGTTTTCCATACTTCCAAAATTTATTCTGTGATAAAAGAGACTTAAATCTCTCCTCCAGAGAATCAATTTCATTATCAGGCAAGAGACAAAGCAATTTCTTTAATGCCAATAAGGAACAAGTTACAACTCGATAAAACTTAGCTTCTCTTTCTTCCTCTGGAACAGTTCTTGATGTGAAAAGAAAATAAACATATCTAAGGACTGAGAATAAACCAAACTATATATTTATTACTTCTATTTTTAAAGTTTCATTACTAAATATCTACCAAGTTGCTTTAAAATGTCAAAACAAGATAATTTTTAACATTAACACACTGCTTTATTTCTATCTTCTATTCCCCCTGTGCCAACCTCCCTCAAAATAAAAACACATAGTATTTTAATCATATATTTAACTTCTAACATAAGGTGGAAGTTAGAAGACAGAAAGCCATGGATTAAAATAAATATGTAAGCATTCTGCTCTCAGTAGCAGGTAACAAGGTGATTCTAGGGAATGGATATCTAAAATTACTTCCCCTTAACGACTCTTAAAAGCTCAATTAGAACATAAGGGTAAATGTAAACAGTATATTTTACTATTCTTCCAATAGAAATATTCGTGGTTCTACTATTTTCAACCAGACCTTAAAATGGTACCTGCTATGACTGACAAAAGGTAAATGTGAGCAAACACTAAAAATACCTCTTTCTAAAAGAGCCAAGTGTGTTGCTCCCATATAATTCAAGTTAAATCACAGGACAACTTGCAAGTAGAGGTACTTAAAACAGCAACTCATATACAGCATTATATTAGGTATTTTCACCTTGACATTTAGAATCCTTTCTTTAAAAAAAAAGTCACACTGAAATTTATCATTGATTACCTATGAGTGAAACAAATCCTTAGCAACTTACTGTGGGTCACTGAGGGTATTAGGTGTTTCTTTTATAAGATGATCCTGCAGCACCTAAAGGAGATGGGGGGGAAATTCCAAAGCCTTGAGATTTTATTGAACTGTCAATGGTAAAGCAGACAGAGCATAGATAAGTAAAATCCATCTTTAAAATCCTCATAAACTTCCATCTCACTTAATAGTTTTTACCTGCTTTCCCACAAAACAATTCTAGAATTACTACTAAAGTTTGAAGTCTACCTGTTTTTGTTCCCCTATCATTCTCCCGTGTTTGCTGCTATTAGGGTAAGAAGGACAAATTATTTCTTTTCCACACCTCCAGTTTCCATCAAGAAGAATTCCTTTTTTTTTTTTTTTTTTAATTACTATTACTGTTTATTTATTTATTTTTAAGAGTTATTTTATTTATTTAATTCTCCCCACCTCCTCGCTGTCTGCATTTGCTGGTCTGTTGTGTGCTGGTCTTTTTTTGAGGAGGCACCAGAATCCGAACCTGGGACCTCCCATGTGGTAGGCAAGAGCTCAATCGCTTGAGCCACATCCGCTTCCCAAGAATTTTCTCCTAAACACTTCTGGCCTCTTGCTACCCCATTCCTCTCACACAGAGGTGAAGTGGAATTACCGATTAGTGACAGCAGGACAGAAATTAGGCTCTATTTCCTCTCCCCTATTTTAGAGAAGCCTCTTGCCCACAGAGAACATACATTGTGCTCTACACCATCAAGCAAAGACTAAGGTTTTCAAATGTTGGATAAGTCAGCCCAGTTTTGGGGTGCAGTAATAGCAAGCCCACTGCTCCAGTGACAACTTTATCAGCAATAATAGCAGCTAATATTTATTGAGCTTTTCCATGTGCCAGCCATTGCTTTGAGCACATTTCATGGATTAACTAAATTAATCCTTACAATAACTCTATGAAGTACAATTAAATTGCCACTTTATAGATGAAAAATATGGAAACAGAAAGTTTAAGCAACTTGCTCAAGGTCACACACCTAATTAATGGCAAGTGGGTTTAGAATCCAACAGTACGACCCAGAGCCCATGTTCTTATACACAGTAATAACACTGTCTATAAAGTTGATATTTTGATCTTCTTCTAGCTAACTCCTATCTGATCAATTGGTTTCAAACTCAAAAGTTATTACATTCTTTGGAGATTGTGCTCCCAAGTGTGACAGAGTTGGACTCAGATGTGACTCCTCTACACATGCCTCTTCTGTCCCTATAGTTGGTGCTGGAGTTGGTAGGTGTCCAAGAGACTTGAATCTCTGGGCTGTCCATGTGCCAGCTGGGCCCTGAGCCTCAGCAGAGTTGCAACACCTACTCTCCAGTTCACTGGACTCACCCAGGACAACAAACAAGGAAGTGATGATGGACAACCACCACACCAAGGAACCAAGAGAGTCTACAAATGCAAGGAAGAAAGTCCCATCCATCAGCCATATGGGAGCAAAGTCCCCTCTCTAATAGAGGTGGAGTGGGCATCACCATCCCAGAATCCTCAGGATTGGAGAATAAAATATGGAGAAGAACTTATATCATTATGTTGAGTCAGTGGCCACTGGTGGTGCTGAAGTCAGGGAAAAGGAAAAAGAAATGTAATTTGGGGGCATTTTCAGGACTTGGAATTGACCTGGATGACACTGCAGATACAGGCTATTATATATCCTGCCAGAGTCTACAGAATTGAGTGGGAGAGAGTATAAACTACAATGTAAACTATAGTCCATGCTTAGTGGCAATGCTCCAAAATGTGTTCATCAATTGCAATTAATGTACCACACAAATGAAAGAAGTTGCTAATGTGGGGGAAAGTGGGAGGTCTGGGGAGTGGGGCATATGGGAATCCCTTAAATTTTTTTATGCAACATTTTATGTAATCTATCTTTTAGAAATAAATAAAAAAATATATTTTTAAAAAGTTATTACAAAACTGTGATGGAGCCAGCTAAAGAGAAATTAAATAGACAAAATAATCTTTATGCCCAATGATAAGTTATCCATCCATAACAAAGCCACGAATAAAGAAGAAAAAAACAACAAAAAAAACACAACCTATAATTAGCCAAATTAGTTGTCTCAAAGTCCATTTTCTAAATTTCTTAGTGACTAAACCAATGACACTTTAATAACAATTACCACTTGGTATTTTCAATAAACCAGGGATTCTTAATTTGCAGATCAAGTAGAGATTCCCTTTGAGATTATGATTAAAGCTACAAACCCTCTCCCTAGATAAACAAGTGTGGCATACTTGAAGAATAAATAATGGAAGAATCAAGAACCTAATTAGGGAACTAAAGAGAATGCATGGGGTCAGAGTAGAGGAAAACATAAGGTGAGGAGATGAGATAGGTAGGCAGGGGCAAATCATTTAGAGCCCTGGAGGCCAAGATAAGGAATCTGGACTTAGAAGTATAATGGGAAGCCACAGAACAGTTGATGAATTCAAAGGAGGCAGGAAAGCAGGGAGGGTGGAATATATTTAGGTAGGATTAGGCACAGGGTACAGTATAAATTCTTATGACCTACTGAAGGGTAATTTATCAGTATTTATAAAAATGTTAAATGTTCTTATCCTTTGATTAGACCAACTTCTAGTAACTTCTAGTAACTATCACTCCCACAAGGGTATGAAGAGATCTATTCAAGACTGTTCATTAAAGTAGGGTTTGTTATAATAAAAATTGGAAAAAAACCTGTGTGTGTGCGTGTGTGTGTATAATATATATGTAAAAGGAGATGAATAAACTATTGTGCATCCAAACAAAGGAATACCAGAGAGCCAACACTAAGAATGAGGTAGATCTCTATGCATATACTGATATGGAATAAGGGGGGAAAATAAATATTATTTTTTAGATTTTTTTTTTTTTTTAGATTATATATTATAAAGCATGTATCTAACATTTTTAGATAATATATGATAAATTAAAGATGGAAAAAATTGAATATTTTAGAAAGATTCAATCCAAAATAATAATTTTGTTAAAAATAAAAAAATGGTTAATTTTGGTAAACACTATTTGGAAATAGTTCACTTATACTTTCCACAACAATATGAGAGAAAAGAATTATCATTCTAATATGCTTTATATACCTTAAATGATTAAAAATAAAAATATATACAGAATGCTTCCAAGAACTTACAGTTATAATTTCATCCTTACAAAAGGCTATGGCTTCTGGTTGCTTGCTTGGAGGGAACGCTGCTTCAAATGCTTCTTTTGCTGCAGATGCAGCTGGCGTGTAAGTATCACACTGAGCCATTAGCCAATATCCCATTAAACTTTTTAAATAGGGAGCCAAGTGTTTCTTTACTTTAAGGATAAGTTTCTCAAAAGCTTGCTGTGTGGCCTCGCGAACCCGGCGGTCATGATCCTATTGAAAATATAAATCTGATTTAATATAACTCTAGTCCATAAAAACAAATACAGGCATTTCTGGATATGCTATAATGACTCTATGCTGAGAATTCACTTATGGACAGAGCTAAATTAATACCAATTTTTCAAAATATTAAGAGTTTGGTTTTTTAAATAAAGACTATGTCAAATAATTGATTTGATTAATTTCAACCGTCCCTCCCAAAAGAGACAAGAAATATTATATTCGATTTGAGGCTTAGACTTGAATAATTAAGCAATTCGTTCTCATTCTTCTGCAACAAATATGCAAGGAAAGAAAAGAAAAATGCAAAAAAATTTTTACAACTGGAAAGCATCTGGGTAATTTTCTAGTAATGACATAACTTCCAAAAACAAAGACTCCCTATATACTCTATACAACTCAAAATAATGCCTATTCCTCACCAAAAATAAATCACATAAATTTGATAGTGTCAGGGTAGCCAAAAATTATACAACAGAAATAAACTATACAGCCTTAATACGTACAAGTGAAATTTTGCAGAAAATTCTTGGCCAATATGGAAGAACTCCTTTTACAATTTCTGTATCTCTCTCTGTACACATGGTTCCAAATTCCTGCATTGCCTAAAAGCAAATTATTAACATTGTTAGGGATTAAAAGCCATAATATCTGCTACGAATTATTTAATTCTGCTCTGGAAGCTTAATCTTTACTTAACAGGAAAATACATTATTTCAGTTTGTGCCATATGGGACTAATTTTTCACAGGCTATTACAGTAGAAACTTTTCAGTTGTTTTTTTTTAAAAAATTGAAACAAAAACCCTGTTTAAAATTATAGGGACAAAATTTACATTTCCCTGATAGAAAAAATTTTTCAGCCAAAATTTCAAAGTGTTTCAAAAAAGTACAGAGCAACAAACTGATTTAAAACCTAGGAGCTAAGCGTCAACAATGCTTTAGTCTATGTATTTTAAAAAGTACAACTGTAAAAGAACTTAGTGAAAAATTATTACTAATTTTCCTTTGCATAATATGCCAATGATGGGAAGCGGTTGTGGCTCAATCAGTAGGGCTCCCGTTTACCATATGGGAGGCCCCGGGTTCAGTTCCCGGGGCCTCCTGGTGAAGGCGGGCCCGCCCGCACGGCGTGGTTGGCTGACCCAGCGAGCACAAGCAGCAAGGGGGGGATAAATGAATAAATAAATTTAAAAAAATAAAATAAAAAATAAAAAATAAATAATATGCCAATGACATTTTGTTTTAACAAAGGGACTATTTTTATCACATTTAAAAACTTGCTTTTAATTTTGTTGTGACATCTTTCTTGGAAAGTTTCCGCAGCACCATTCGGAAATCAGAATCTACAAGATTGTCTATTTCTTCAGCTCCTTGGATAGCAGGAACATAGCCTAGGTCACTCTGAGTTGTTCCAAAACCAATAAATCCAGGCACTGTTCCCTGTTCTTTGGCAAGGAGTTCTGCAGCTCGACCACTGTTTGAAGGCTGATTAAAAAAAAAGGGAGGGAGAAAAAAGGCAAGTGTTCAGGGAGAGTTCGAAATTTAACTTTTTTCTTTAGAGCAATCCCTTGCCTATTACCATGGTCAGAGCAAACTTTTATTTTTCTAGCCTAAGATTTCATCTAATGCTATGCCCTGCCCTCCCAAAGATTGAGTCATTGTCACCAAAAACCTATTAATAATGATCCTAGGAGCTATTGCCATACTTTTTTTTTTTTTTTTTTAATTTTTATAGTGATAACATATATACAACATAAAATTTACCATTTTAACCACATTCAAGAATACAATTCAGTTATATTATTCACAATGTTGTGCTACCATCAGCACTATCCATTACCACAACTTTTTTATTCTAAACAGAAACTCTGTACCAATTAAGCATTAACTCCTCATTCCCCATCCCTACTCTGGTCCCTGATAACCTATATTCTTATTTCTAACTCTACGAAGTTACATATTCTATTTATTTCATATACACAAGATCATACAACACTTGTCCTTTTGTGTCTGGTTTATCTCACTCAATATGAAGTCTTCAAGGTTCATTCATACTGTTACAAGTATCAGAACTTCATTCCTTTTATGGCTGAATAATATTCCACTATAGGTATATACCACATTTTGTTTATCCATTCATCTGTTCATCGACACTTGGATGGCTTCCACCTTTTGGCTATTGTGACTAATGCTGCTTTACACCTTGGTGTACAAATGTTTGAATTCCTGCTGTTAGTTCTTTTGGACATATACCTCAAAGTGGGATTGCCAGGATAAACTGTAATTTTATACATAATTTTCAAAGACACTGCCAGACTGTTTTCCACAGCAACTGGACCATTTTACATTCCCACCCACAATGCATTAGGGTTCCTATTTCTCTACATCCTTTTACCAACACTTGTTATTTTAATAATAGCCATTCTAGTGAGTGTGAATTTACATTTCCCTTATCTTTTCACACGCATATTGGCTAACTTCATATCTTCTTTTTGAAGAAAAAAGTACTTTGCCCTTTTTTCAATTGAGTTGTCTTTTTGTTGTTGCTCTAGGCATTCTTTATATACTCTGGATATGAACCCTTATCAAATATATGATTTTCAAATATTTTCTCCCTTCTGTAGGTTGCTTTTTACTTTCTTGATAATATCCTTTAATGCACAAAAGTTTTTTATTTTGCTGAAGTTCCATTTATCTATTTTTTATTTTGTTGCTCATGCTTTTGGTGTCAAGGATAAAGCTTTTTAAAAGTGCAGTTACAACCTGTTAGTGGCTTATAATAGCAATTTAATAGGCCATGACCAGTATTTTAAAGAAATAGAATAGAATTTTTAAAAATCAGAAAATATCACATGTGCAAAGTACTGTTTTATGAAATTTTTATTTCCATCTTTCATATAATTAGCATGTGTGTATATATATATATATATGCATTGTATAGTGATGTAAAATTAACTTCTAAATGGATCACATCTTTTCATTCATTCATTCAACAAATATTTATTAAACCACCACCATGCAGCAGATCCAATAACAGCTGCTTCTAAACTAGGCGTTCCTTGAGGGCAGACACCTATATTACTCATTTCCACATCCCCAAAGCCTAGGCCAATCTCTTTGGGCTAAAAAGGTTACAAATTATATTACTATGGACATAAAAATCAATACAGTAGTCAAGATACAAGATACATTCTTTTGTTTTGAATCACAGTGGTTTGCTTGACTGATGCACAACCTGGTAATCTCCTACTTCTAAAATTTAAGGAGTTAATTGTGACAGAGAAAGAAAGTATTTCAACTTTTGAAATAAATTATCTTATTTATCTTATTTATTGTTATCTAAAGGGGGAGGGCTTGACCAACAAGATGACATTACAACTCACCTAATCTCATCTATTTCTTAGTTCTCTACAAAGATATCCACAAGGGGTTCGCCAAATGTGTGTCAATTTGCTCATACCTGACAAAAATGTGTTTAGGAAACCTATTTGAAAAGGAATCATCTTGCCTACCTTTTAAACCGAAGTGAGTGACCAAAAAGGAAGATGGCCTGGATTTTATTTTTTCAAAATTGTAGCATTTAAGGCAAATCCAGAAAAAGGTTCTCTAGTTTAAAACTTATTAAAGTGAACTAACACCATGCAGTTCATCTTCCTCAATATTAGCACATGAATGAAGAGCTACAAAGGAAGCTAGTAAATTACAATTCTAAAAACTAAATTTAACATTAGGATACCAGAATTTAATCAATAATCTCATTTGCAGCAAGTTGCATTAAGAAACAGAATAAAAAATTATTGCTAAAGGAGTCAAGGCTGAATTCTGAACTGACCAGAAGTCCGAGAGCTGAAAGTGATAACTAGGTGCGGAAGGAAAGGTATCAGATTTCAAGTTTCAAATTTAAAAAGTAACAAGTTATGGACAATGTACTCATTGTACCGTTTACTTAACATGTACTTTGAATTTAAATTACGGTTACTATTATAATCTTTGTATTTTAGATACTTATACCCATAGTCCAATTAAAAAAAAGAAATTGTACAACTTCTGGTAGTTATTTTTTCTTATACTCCTTCTACTTCATTCTTTTGTGCCTGACTTCTAGAGGTATATGAAGTGGCAAACACCAGTCTACAGAGCAAAGACCAAACTCAGGAAGACTTAAGATCTTTCACAATCTGGCCTCAATTTCCTCAGTTTTACCTGCTGCTACTCTTTTCTTCCCTTGCCAATATTCCCTTCCCATCTCCAAATTTTGCTGCCACCATTCATATTCCAGTCCCAAACTGAATTCAAGGTTCCTTGAATATGCTATGCCCTTTCACAATTTGGCTCTTGTATTATCTTTTCTCTCTGCCTGAAAATTCTTCCTTCCTTTTCAATGCCTGACAAACTCCTACTGATCCTTCAAAATACACTCATATTTAAGAAATTTGCCCATCTCAGGTCAATCCCACTCTTTTCTGTTCTCCCAATTCTTCAATGCACTATAATTATGTGCTTACTTTTACTTGTCTTTATCATCAAACTAATAGTTCATTGAGAAAGTAGGCATTTGTCTATCACCTTTAAATATGTGGTGTCCAGTACTCAGTCATCTGTTGAATGGACGACTGCCACTCTCAAGTTCAAATCCTAACCCTGCAACCTCCTTGCTCCAAGAGCTTAGACAAGTTAATTTCTCTAAGCCTCGGTTCCATCATTTTTAAAATGAAATAACAGTAAGGTAACTTACTTCTGTAGTTGATGTCAAGACTAAAATAAAGTTGTTAAATCATCATAGTAATAACTCATACAAGCAAGAAACATCAAAGGGTGCTAAGGCCATTAGGTGTAAATTTATCTGAGAAAACGATATTTACTATTCCACACAGTAGGTGTTAATAGCCAATGGAAAAATATACCCTTACAAGAGACACCACCTTACCCAAGTGATTAAATAAATACCACCAAAAATGGGATAGATGAGTATCAATGCCCCCAGCATGAAGTACTGCAAAAGACCCATTATCTATGAAGGATTCTTGTCAAAAATTGTTTAACCTGATTTTAGTCATAAGGAAACAGACAAATCTAAATTAACAACTGGTCTAGACTCTTCTTTCAAAATAGCCCATACCATAAAAGACCCCAAAAAGGGGGGGGGTGCGGAAAGGGGAGAGAATTGTCTGGATCAGAGGGGCCTAAATAATAACCAAATGGAATGAGTGATACTTGATTGGATCTCAGATGTCTGTTTCTTTGTTTTAAGCAGTAAATATTTTTTTAAAGTTATAGAAGACATGATTGAGATGACTGTAGAAGTCGGAATACAAGGCTGTATATTAGATAATATTATACCAAAGTTAAATTTTCTGGGTGTTATAATTGCTCACGGCTATATAGGAAAATGGCACAGTTTACAGAAGGCAAATGCTAAAGTATTCTGTCATAATGTCTGTACCTAACTTTCATACGGTTCAGCAAAAAACTTATTTTTAGAGATATAGCAAATGTAGCCAAATATTAACAATTGGAGAATCTAGTAAAGAACATATGGATTGTCACTCTCATATTCTTGCAATTTTCCCTCATATTTGGAATTTTTCAAAAATAAACAATAACATGGGCCTGTATAATACAGGGAATCCAGGGGTGGAAAATGGACTGTGGTTAGCAGGACAAATTTGACAGCAGTCTCTTATGAGCTATAACAAATGTATAATATTAATACAGGTGTGGGAAAAATACACCAAATGTAAGATATGGGCTATATCAGTAATCCTTCCATGATGCTCTTTCATAGTTTGTAACAAGTATTTCACAACAATGCAAGGTGCTGGTGGTGGGGTAACATATGAGAGCCCTGTATGATGACATGCATGTTTGTTTTTTAAGTTTACAACTTTTACTATACACCTATTGTTTATGTATGTTCATGTATGAATGACAGACTTTAAAAATTTTTTATTAAAAAATAAATGATAAAAAATTTTAAATAAAAAATATAAAAGATTAAATGAGAATGCAAGTATTTAGCATAGAACTGGCATAAATGACTATTATAGTTGATATTATTATCTTCCAAAACAGATCTAAGAAAATGCGGTACTAAAATGATTAGGATTAATTCAATCACATTCAGGAAAAATACATTCTTATAAAATTGGACAAATCTAGTACCACTCACACACACAAATGACTTTAAAACATCCCTAAACATGTAGGTTTAATCCACTTTAGGTTCTTCTTTAACCAAGTATTTACTGAGCTTCTACTATATGCCGGTCCCTCTTCCAGACTCCGAGTACATACAGCAGCAGATAAAAATATCTGCCTTCATAGGTCTTAAATGCTAGTGAAGACCGTAAACTGCAGCTCATAAGTGTAACGGAGAAAAATAAAGCAGGAAGGGGAAAAGGGAGTGGGAAAGGGTTACAATTTAAAACAGGGCAATCACAGGGTCCAATGGGGTGTCTAGAGTAAAAACTTGGTGCCACCTGAGAAAATCGTTGCGGAGCATGTCAGGCAAAGTCTTGGCACAGCCAGTGCGGCTGGGTGGAATTAGCGGGCCAGAGACGGCAAGGAGTATGACATACCATTTACCCTGCATATCATTGTAAGAGCTTTGGCCTTTATGCCGAGGGATGTGCGGAGCCAGTGTAGGTTTTTAAGCAATGGAGCTACATGATCCTATTAGGTGTGCACACTCAGCTCATTATTAACTCCCTCCCACCCGACTCTCCCGGTTCCCAGCGCCGCTCCTCGCTCTCCCGGCCAGGTAACCTTCCAGTTGAAGCTGACACTAAACTATTTCTTGATGAAAACTGTGTACTCGGGTGGGGACAGCTCTAGCATAGAACACCTTTTCCCCCACAACTCCCCAATCTTTTCGGAGATAACCTACCCTGCCCGCGAAGACGCACAACTCAAGAGGTCACACTCGAAACCCAAGCACACGCTTCCCCACAGCCGCACTCCACACATCCTTCCGCCGAGCGTGAAGCAGAGCCAGAGGCTGCGAGGCAAGGACACCCCGGCCGGGACACCCTGCACTCACCCTCAAGTTCCCCTTGGTCCGCTGCTTGTTCTTCCCGCCCATGGTTGCAGTCGAAGCCGCACTCCCACCCCGCAGTCCCAGGTTGACGCTGTCGAACCACAACTTCCGGTCCTTAACATGAGCCGGAAGAGGGTAACCTGGAATAACTTCCCCGGACCCGCCCCTTCCACCACCCACCCCGCCCTCCCACGCCCCACTTCCGCGCCCGCCTCCCGCGGCGTCCTTAACTATCTGCCGCAGGAATCGTCACAGGGAAAGCCACGCCCTCCTGAGTGACGTTTGTGCTGCCCAATAGACAGCCAAACCTCGGACCCGTGGCCCCAAACCCTGACTTCCGCGGTTTCCGGAAGCGGGGTTTGTTCCCTTCGTAGCAGTCAGCTGAGTAAGGGGAAGTGCATGGTGAGGATTCGGGATGCTCAACTTTGTCCAGAACCATTCATTACCTATTCTATAGTTCTCTAGTCCTTGATTTGCTCACAGCACTGACTTCCACTTAAAATTAATTTGGATATTTATTCCTTTGCTTGTATATCTCCCTTACTAAGAAAGCTTGGGGCTTCATTTCTTTCACCGCTGCATCTCAGCACCTCGAAAGTACACGGCACAGTGTAGGCTCATAATCACTATTTGTTGGAGAGATGACTGAATGAAGTGCCTACTATGTGCTGGGCACTGGGCCAGGCTTCGTGTATCCAGCCTTGAATGAAACACGTGGGCTGTGTGTGCTGGGAGTCCAGTCTAGAGAGGCAGGCAGACATTAAGAAGAGAAACGCTTTATTGGGGTGAACGGATGGACTAGAGGAGCCAAGAAGGGACCCAGCCCAGCGCTGAGCTGACTCAAAGCGTGGTAGAGTGGCCCATTTATGAAATGAGTAGCTTAGGAAGGCTGGAGAGAAACATCCCTAAAGGCCTTGTAGTCCATGTTAAATTTGGGTACCAGAAGGAACAGAGGTTTTTTCTTTCTTTTTTCTTTTTTTAAGAAATTATTGGGTTGTTGTGCAATGATGAGGTGTAAGCAGGCAGATGGCCTTTAGGTGGAAAATGAGGCAGAGCCACAGAGGTATCACTAGTGGACAAAGAGGAAGAAGTTTAATAAATGCTCCCATGACACCTGTTTGGAGGGAAAGAACTGTAAAGAATTGAGCACCCTTAATTTCTGATTATCCGACCATGATGATAGTTAGTTCTGAAGTTGAGTTGGGTGGTCAATCAGTAAACATTTATTAGAAACTAAGAGCCTAACCCTTTTAGAGGTTGTAATGACTGCAAAGATACTCAATATTTGCCTACTTACTTGTTCTAAAATAATTTGAGACAATTTAGTGAATTAAGCCAGGTAGACAAAAAGTTAAAATACAAATGGAATTAAATAAAAGCAATATTACAAGGCTAGTTTTTGGGTGCGGAAAACAGTTGTTAAATGCATTTAGATGCTGAATTTAGCTATGAGCTTGCTGACAATTTAGAGGAAAATTTTGAGGTTGCTGCTCATTGTCTAAGAAAACATGAAAGTTCATCTGTAAAAATGCTTTCCCCACCCACCCACCCACTGAATTCATACAGGAATTGAGGACAATAGATATGAGGTAAAGGTTCTGCAAACACAATAATAGCCTGAGATCTAGATCACCATGATAGCAGTTGGTCCATTAATGTCACCTGGTTATGGAGTCAAAGACCATTTTCTGAATAAGAAATAATCTCATCTAGTCAAGTAATGGGTTGAGAAACCAGCAATACAATTGTGGGAGAGGATTTGGTAAAAGTCAAGAAAGTTAATTTCATATGTATTGGGGAAAGAAGATTTCATTTTTTGAATGGGATGAGGAAGTTAAAAAGTAAATTTTTTATTAGGTCCCTCCATTCAGAACTGTTTTTGGACAATTATTGGCAAACTTTTCGGAATTTTAGCTGATCAGTGTTAGGTTTTGCATGGTAAATATTGGATTTTACCATATGAAATTGCCATTTTTTGTATGTCAAAGCATTAGGATTTCTTTTTTTTTTTTTTAAGATTGATTTCTCCCCACCACCTTGTTTTTTTCACTTGCTGTGTCTGTTCATCTTCTATATTTCTTTAGGAGGCTCAGGGAGCCAAACCCAGGACCTCTGATGTGGGAGGGAGGTGCCTAATCTCTTGAGCCACCTCCCCTCCCTGCTTTTGTTGCGTCTCTCATTCTGTTTTCCTCCCCACATCTCTTGTTGCATCATCTTGTTCCATCAGCTCACCATGCCTGCCCATTGTGCCAGCTCGCTGTCTTCTTTAGGAGGCAACGGGATGCAAACCAGCGACCTCCCATGTAGTAGGCCGGAGCGCAGTCGTCTGAGCCATATCCGCTTCTTTTAAAGAGTTTCTTTTAAAGCCTATTTGATCAAAATTTTCCCATTTAGGATATTAATGTTATTTCAGTTGGACCTTTAATGATATATTCTATTTTTATAAAAATGCAGCATTTTAAGACTGTTTGAATTACTCAAATCCTCTGATTGCTGCTTGTTTGAGGAATGTTTTATATCGTAGAAAGAATTCATTAGGGTTGGAGATAGGTCTAGTAAGTATGGCCGCAAATTTCACAGCCCAATTAATTATCTTTGCCGTGGTGATTTCTGAAATGTGCATGGGGTCAAGCATTTTCATTTGGGTCTTTATTAACTACTGTAGGCTGGTTTGGGGTCAAATTTTGGATGCATGATTTCAATTTCTGGGCAATGTGGTGCTATTATCATTTCATCAGGGTTTAAAAGGAGTAATGAGTTATGCCTTTTGCAGATACCATACAGCCATAAGAATCCTTTTTAATTTCAGTTATGGTCTTGGTATAAATTTAGGGACTTCATGTGCTGGATTGAGTCTTTTGTGGACCCCAGAAAATGATGTCCTTTTTTTAAAATCAATGTTATTGATACATATTAATAAAGGATACAATCCATCCAAAGTGTACAATCAATAGTATTTGGTATAATCACATAGCTGTGCATTCATCACTTCAGTCATTATTACAACATTTTCATTATTCCAATAATAATAATAAACAAAAAACAGACAAAAAAAGCTCTACCCCTAATAATCACCTCTCAATATATCTATGCTTGCTCTGCCATAAATAGCTACTATTCTGTTTCTGTCTTTCTAATTTATTTGTATTTGTATTAGGTTGTGCAAAAGTAATTGCAGTTTTGCATTGTTGAAATTTGCCTTTTGATATAGGAATACATTCTTAAATAAATGCGATTATGTTGTACATCATTTTAATGTGCATTTCTCACTTTATATTTTTTTGCTAATGACTTATTACTTGCTGTTTATTTTATATTGATTTTGGACTATGGAAATGATGTTAGACAAAAAGCAAATTGGAGCAATTTTCTTATTTGAGTTCAAAATGGGTCGTAAAGCAGCAGAGACAACTGCAACATCAACAAATTTGGCCAGAAACTGCTAACAAACGTACAGTGCAGTGATGATTCAAGAAGTTTTGCAAAGAAGACAAGAGCCTTGAAGATGAGGAGCATAGTGGCCAGCCATTGGAAGTTAACAATGACCAGATGAGAACAATCATTGAAGCTGATCCTCTTACAACTACACAAGAAGTTGCCGAAGACCTCAACATTGACCATTCTACGGTTGTTTGGCATTTGAAGCAAATTGGAAAGGTGAAAAAGCTCAATAAGTGGGTGCCTCATGAGCTAACCAAAAACTTAAAAAATCATCGTTTTGAAGTGTCATCTTCTCTTATTCTACACAACAACAACAAACCATTTCTCGATCGGATTTTGACGTGTGATGGAAAGTGGATTTTATACGACAACCAGCAATGACCAGCTCAGTGGTTGGAATGAGATGAAGCTCCAAAGCACTTCCCAAACCCAAATTTGCACCTAAAAAATGTCATGGTCACTGTTTGGTGGTCTGCTGCTGGTCTGATCCACTACAGCTGTCTGAATCCTGGTGAAACCATTACATCTGAGAAGTAAGCTCAGCAAATCAATTAGATACACTGAAAATTGCAACACCTACAGCTGGCATTGATCAACAGAAAGGGCCCAATTCTTCTCCATGACAATGCCTAACCACACGTTGCACAACCAACGCTTCAAAAGTTGAACGAATTGGGCTACGATGTTTTGCCTCATCCACCATATTCACCTGACCTTTTACCAAATGACTACCACTTCTTCAAGCATCTTTTTTTTAAAAACAATTTATTGAAGTATATCATACATACATGAACATACATAAACTATAAGTGTTCAGTAAACATTGTGAACTTACAAAACAAACATGCATAACATCATACAGGGCTCCCACACATCACCCACACACAACAAACACCCTGCATTGTTGTGAAAAATTGTTAACAAATCATGAAAGAGCATCATCAAAGTATTACTACTAACTATACTCTGTATCTTCCTCCCCTATACATTTTTTTAAGGATTTATTTATTTATTTATATCCATTTTTACTCCCCACCCCCCTCTCATTTTTGCTGTTTCTGTGTCCATTCACTGGGCAACTCTCTGTGTCCATTTCCTGCCCTCTCTTCACATCCTTCTCCTGTCTTCACTGGGATTCGACCTCGGAACTTCTGACGTGGGAGAGAGGCATCCTTTAGCCTGTGCCACCTTAGTTCCTGGTTTTTCAGTGCATCTAGTCTTGGTTCTCCCTTGTGCTACCCTCCTGTTACAGCATCATCTTGCTGCGTGGCTCGCGGGGCCTGGTGGCCCACGTGACTTCTATATATATATATTTTAATTTTTACTGGGAGGTACCGGGAATCAAACTCAGGTCCCTCCATATGGGAGACGGATGTCCAACCACCCGAGTCACATCCGTTCCCCTGCTATATCTCTTAAGGTTGACCAAAGATACCCAGAGTTAACAGTCTCTTCCCATACAGGATGGTTATGTAATAAATCAGGCTTAGTTTATCACCAGCATTCTAAAAACCAGACCTAGGGAGAAAACCTAGGTCTGGGGACACATGCATGGTTTCTAATATAGCGAATGTTTAGCCTACCCTGATTAATACAAAATCAGGACAGTGAGAATATTCACATTCTTCAAACATCTTGACAACTTTTTGCAGGGCAAATGCTTCCCCAACCAGCAGGATGCAGAAAATGATTTCCAAGAGTTCGTTGAATCCTGAAGCATGGATTTTTATGCTGCAGAAACGAACCAACTTATTTCTTATTGGCAAAAATATGTTGGTTCCTATTTTGATTAAGCTTAGTTTTAATGATTTGAAATTCACGTTCCAAAACCACAATTACTTTTGCACCAAACTAATATTTTGTATAAATGGAGTCAAACAATATATAGTATCGTTTGTCTAGTTTCTTTCACTTACTATATTTCCTTTTCTATTACCCTTAATGGAAGATTATTACTAGATTACTACACACTACTGTCCATATTTTGTTTTACCTATATTTTTGACTGATATTAACATCTTTTCGCATTAACATGCATTTGTTCAGTTTCAAATAAAAACAGTTTTATATATGCAATATTACCATATTCGTATTTCACATGAGGTTTCACTATGCTATACAATCCCATCTTACATTCTTTAACTTTCCTTCTAGTAATGTACTTGACCTTAACAAGGCATCTGTGAGCTTGAATTTAAATAAAAAAATTCTTGTGGGGACATGTTGGTGTAGGTGTGATATATTTATTAAATAATATATAGTATAATGTGGACTTAGTAAGGGGTCCATGAGTTTCACTTAACTGGCAAAAGGGTCTGTGGAACAAAAAAGGTTAAGAACCCCTGCCTTAGACTCTGCTCAATTACTGTCAAACACATATATTAGCACTGTTAGTTACAAACACTATGATGTGCTTTCACTATTTCTATTCATTCCCAAAGATTTATGATCAACCATTTTACCAAATCTGCACAGATTAACACTCAACTTTCCTTCTCTAACCTCATTCTATTTTCTGGTGACCTATATTAGTTATAAACTTCATGAGTTTACACAAAATATTTAGTTCATAATAGTGCAATCACACAGTATTCATCCTTTTGTATCTGGCTTGCTTCACTCAGCATAATAACCTCCAGGTTCATCACTGTTGTCATGTTTCACAACTTCATTTCCTCTTACAGATGTATACTACTCCATCAAATGTATACACCACAGTTTATCTGTTCATCGGTTAATTAGATTGTTTCCATCTTTCTGCAACTGTGAATAACGCTGCTATGAACATCGGTGTGCAGATGTCTCTTCATGTCACTGTTCTCAGTTCTTCTGGGTATATACCTAGTAGTGGGTCACGCGGCAAATCTATATTCAACTTGCTTAGAAACTGCAAAACAGTCTTCCCTAGTGTCTACCATTCTACATTCCAACCAACAGTGAATAAGCATTCCTATCTCTCCGCATCCTTTCTGATGTGTGGTTTTCTTTCTTTTTAATAGTGTCCATTCTAATACGTGTGACATGATACCTCATTTTAGCTTTGATGAGGTTGTGATGTTGAACATTTTTTCATGTGTTTTTTTCACCACTTGTATTTCTTTGGACAAATGTCTATTCAAGCTTTGTGCTCATTTTTTAATTAGGTCATTTGTACTTTTATTGTTCAGTTGTAGTATCTCTTTTTATAACATGGATAATTAAACCCTTATCAGATATGTAATTTCCAAATATTTTCTCCCATTGAGTCGGTTGCTGTCAAGACCAGCTCAACAATGAACAGTCAGAAAGGAAGGCACCGCAGACCTTAAGGAAAAGACAAACACACAGATATAGAAAAGAGACGGGACCAAGGGACTAACAGTCTCAAGGACTGAGAGCCCAGATTCTGGTTTCACCACCATATTTATTGGGAGTCTGCAAAAGGAGAAGCATAATGCAGGGAACGTCTGCTTATCTCTTTGCAACATAGTTAAGTTCTTTAGTGGGTGCTGTTCTATCTGCCCAGAACATGCTGCACAAAGCAGGAATGTTTCTAATCAGCATCAAGGATGCTTTGTTTGCTTCAGGGAGGCATTGCAACTTCAGGCTGTTTTCCCATATTTCCCTCTTTTTTATTTAAAAAGGAAAAGGAAAGATATCCTAACACAGCTTTAAATGGCAGTTTTATAATTTGATGATTGCTTGTAATAAGACTAGATTGCCAACAATTACCTGGATTTTGAACTGGGTTGTACATGAGAAACAAAGTAGCCACAGGGGCAGTTGACCTCTCTTGGGAGGGGTGAGAGTCCTACCTCTGTAGGCCTTCAAATTCTTTCCTGATGGCCCCCTTCAACTGTGCCTGTCTTAGGTTGTTCCTACCCTGAGGAATCTTACCCATCTCTGGCTAACCAGCCAGCCTCTGGGGCAAACAGGGTGGTGTGAGACTGCCAATGTTCCATGGTTTCCATGCCCAGCATGTGCCTAAGGATTCCCACGCTCGCTGGCGGGGCCCCGGCTTAGGTTACAAGTTTCAGAAAACCCAGGTTTGCCAGCACCCAGAAGGCTTATACAAGCAATCACAATGATGGGATCTGTGCAGTCTATCCCCAGAGCACAGTATTAAAAGTTTATTTTAACTTCCAGGAAGATGGCAGACTAGTAAGACACGGGAATCTCTTCTCCAGAAAAATAGCTAGAGGACAGGCTGAAACAGCCCCAAAATAGATCTTCTAGGGTTTAGGACAGCAGGTGAACGCTGCACACCACCCAGAGGAGAGAGGGACAAAAGAGGGAAATCACGACGACAGAACCGTGAGTTGGAACCAGCAGCGGCTGCTGCTACCAGAACCCTCCCCCACACTCTTTAGAATTCTCCGGCCTCTGGGCCTGCAACTACAAATAAAGGGGGCTCCAGGGATCTGCTACTCCTGGAAAGAGGAGAGAGAGGGACACAGCCTAAAGCTGACTCAGGTTCTGACCCACAAATTTGGGCTGCGGAGCCCCACAGACCCTTCCATACAGTGGTTTGCCCTGGGAGCCTAGGAAGGACTGGAGGAATCCGACCCTCCCAATCTCCCTCTCTTTTAACCTGGACTAATTGTTGAGGACTCCACAGGAGAGAGGAGAGAGAGCCTGGGGCTGACCCTGCTTTTGACTCGCAGGTTTGGTCTGCCCTGTCCCGAGAGCCCTTCCAGGCCGGGTGGGGCCACGCCATTGTTTGCCTTGGAGCCTGCAAGGGGCTAAAGATATACAAACCTCCCAATCTCCTCCTCTACTAACAGGGACTGATTGTTGAGGATTCAGGAGAGTGGAAATATTTCCAAGCCGAGAAGAGGGGGCTGCCAGAGAAGCCTGGAGAACTGTCTCAGAAAGTTTGAATTACAAGGCTCTTAGCCCCCAGACAGGAAGCTCTATCACATTGATCTGGTCTGTGTCAAACAAATACACTCTGGCCAGGTATTGAATTGAGAGCTGCCAATGAACGCCATCTCCTGGCAGACCAAGGAAGTACACCTAAGAAAATTAAAAATAAGTAGGAGAGGCTTTTCCTGGCCTCTATAGCCTCCCTGTCCAAGGCCCTAGGAAGCAACCTACAACCATTTACTGGATCCAGTGCCCAGTTTTGAGCAACCAGCAGGACAATCCTAACAATCAAGGTTGAGCCAAAAATCAAAGAGCTGTGGTAACTCACAGCCTCCTGCCACTAAATCCTTATGAAAGAGAAAGAGATTGAGCATCTAAGTAAACTACATCCTAACCAGATGCCTAAACACCAGCAAAAAATTATGAGCCATACTAAGAAAATATAAGACATGGCCCAAGAAAAGGAATACATCAAAGTCCCAGAAGAGATGCAGAATTTTGGAGAACTAATCAGCAAGATGAGCACAAATCTCCAAAATCAAATTAATGAGATGAAAGACAATATAGTTAAAGAGATAAAAAGACATCAAGAAGACATTGCGTAAACACAGAGAAGAATTTGAAATCCTGAACAGAAAAGTAACGGAGTTCATGGGAATGAAAGACACAATAGGTGAAGTCAAAAACACATTTTAGGCATACAACAGCAGACTCAAAATGATAGAAGAAAGAATAAGTGATACCGAAGACAGAGCAGCTAAAATTGAAGAGAGAAAAGAATGGAAAAAATTGAGCAGGGGCTCAAAGAATTGACTGACAACACAAAATGTAACAACATAGTTGTCATGGGAGTTCCAGAAGGGGAAGAGAAGGGAAAAGGGGCAGAAAGGGTATTTGAGGAAATAATAGCTGAAAATTTCCCAACTCTCACAAAAGAAATGAACTTACATGTCCAAGAAGCACTCTGTACCCCAATGAGAATAAATCCAAATAGACCTATGCCAAGACACATACTATTCAGAATGTCAAATGTGAAAGATAAAGAGAAAATTCTCAGAGCAGCAAGAGAGAAGCAATCACATACAAAGGACATCCAGTAAGACTTAGTGCAGATTTCTCTTCAGAAACCATGGAGGCAGATTTCTCTTCAGAAACCATGGGAAAAACACAGTGGTATGATACAATTAGGAAACTGAAAGAGAAAAACTGCCAGCCAAGAATTCTTTATCCAGCAAAACTGTCCTTCAAATATGAAGGTGAGTATAAAGTATTCACAAACAAACAGAAACAAAGAGAGTTTGCAAAAAGAATCCACCTTTGCAGGAAATATTAAAGGAAACCTTAGAACCTGAAAGAAAAAGACAGGAGAGAGAAGCTTGGAGGAGAGTATAGAAGAAAGAAAAGCAGAAAGGATAATCAAAAGAGTAAAAAGAGAGACAAAAACAAGATGACATATGAAAACCAAAGAATAAAATGGAGGAAATAAATAGTGCATTTTCAGTAATATCATTGAATGTGAATGGTTTAAATTCCCCAGTCAAAAGATACAGGCTGACAGAATGGATAAAAAAACATGAGCCATCCATATGCTGCTTACAAGAAACTCACCTCAGACCCAGGTATATAAACCGCCTGAAAGTAAAAGGTTGGAAAAAGATACTCCACACTAATAGTATACAGAAAAGAGCAGGGGAAACTATATTAGTATCAGACAAAACAGACTTTAAATGCAAAAAAGTGATAAGAGATACAGAAGGCCATTATATATCAATAAAAGGGATGATCCTCCAGGAAGATATAACAGTCATAAATATCTAGGCACCTGACAAGGGTGTCCCAAAATAAATGAGACAAACTCTGGCAAAACTGAAGGTAGAAATAGACATTTCTACAATAATCGTTGGAGACTTCAACACCCCTCTCACATCATTAGATAGAACAAGTAGACAGAAGATCAACAAGGTAGACACATCGATCAGTGGAATAGAATTGAGAATCCAGAAATATACCCTCACCTATACAATCAAGTGGTTTTTGACAAACCTACCAAGCCCACGCTAATGGGAAAAAACAGTCTCTTCAACAAATGGTGTTGGGAGAACTGGATATCTATAACCAAAAGAATGAAAGAGGGCCCCTATCTCAACCCCCTATACAAGAATCAACTCAAAATGGATCAAAGATCTAAATATAAAAGCCAGGACTATAAAACTACTAGAAGAAAATGTAGGAAAACATCTTCAAGACCTTGTAGTAGGTGGTGGTTTCTTGGACCTCACAACCAAAGCATGTGCAACAAAAGAAAAAATAGATAAATGGGACCCCTCAAAATTAAACACTTTTGCTCCTCACAGGACTTTGTCAGAAGGGTGAAAAGGCAGCCAACTCAATGGGAAAATATATTTGGAAATCACATATCTGATAAGGGTTCAATATCCAGGATATATAAAAAGATGTTACAACGCAGCAATAAAAAGACAAACGACCCAATTAAAAAATGGCCCAAAGACTTGAAGAGACATTTCTCCAAAGAAAATACAAATGACAAAAAAACACATGAAGAAATGCTCAACATCACTCATGATTAGGGAAATGCAAATCAAAACTACAATGAGATATCATTTCACACCTATCAGAATGGCCACCATTAAAAAGACAGAACTACAAGTGTTAGAGAGGATGTGGAGAGATAGGAACACTTCTTCACTGTTGGTGGGAATGCAGAATGGTATAGCCACTATGGAGGACTGTTTGGCAGTTCCTAAAGAAGATGAATATAGACTTGCCATGTGACCCTGCAATACCACTACTGGGTATATACCCAGAACTGAGGGCAGTGACACGAACAGACATCTGCACACTGATGTTCATAGCCACATTATTCATCATTGCCAAAAGTTGGAAACAACCCAGGTTTCCATCAACAGATGAATGGATAAACAAACTGTGGTCTATTCACGCGATGGAATATTATGCAGCTGTAAGAAGAAATGAAGTCGTAAAGCATATGACAACATGGATGAACCTGGAGGACATTATGTTGAGTGAAGCAAGCCAGACACAAAAGGACAAATACTGTATGAATGCGTAACTATGAACCAAATATATTGTGTAACATATTGTTTGATTAAAAAAAAAAACTATACGTATCCATTACATTTAATTGAGAAATTTATCTATTTATTCATCTGTGTTTCCTTTTTAGTTTTTAATTGTTTATATTTTCAATTATTAAATGTACAAAATAAATTTTTTAAAAAATGTAGTTTGAATAATCAAAAAAAAAAATTATTTTAGGTAGGAGAAGGATACCAAAGTAATGAATCTCGAGAAAGGACTTGATGTCTAAAGATTAATAATAAAACAATAAGCATGATTATTTCAACAAAAGATATCCTTGTTTACTTCAGGGCATTCCAACTCTCAGTTGCTTCCCCACATTTCCCCCTTTGTGTTTCTGCAGAGCAATAAAAGTTGATTTGGCGACTTCTCGTTGCATTATTCCTTGGAAACTTCGCTGCACGCATCTGAGGACTATACAAAAACACATTAAGCATATACATAACATTAAGATTCCTTCTACAAACCTCCTCCCCAATTTTTGGCCCAAGGAATCGGGTTTAAATCTTGCAGACTTTTAACAATCTTAGACATAGTGGAAGAAGTGGAAAGCATAGATAATTGAGCATGTTGTATACTATTTACGTCTGCTTGTAATTGTTTAATATCTAAACTTAGATTATTTTGATGGCCATGTAAATGCTTTTGGATCTGTGTCCAGTTGTATTCACTGGAGTTATAAATGTGAGGAGTTATACAAAATTCCGTAATGTTCCAATAGCATATCAGCTGTAATTGCATTTTTAATGTTTGAACTTCATCTCCGAATACTAAAACAGCATTTTCTACATCTACTAACTGATCGTTAATTTCTCTATCAATTTTAGTTTGACTTCCCCAAGCTAAACTAGCATTTCTATGCCATTCTTGAACAAAACTCGTGGTTTGAGTACTCTGATGCAAAGCAACTCCAGAGACAGCAGCCGCCATAGTAACGGCTATGATACCCATGATAACAGCTATTAATATCCCTATAAATCTTTTAGTGTGCTTAAGTACTTGACATAAAACAGTAAAGCATGCATATCAGGTGAAGATTCCCATGGGCGAGTTTGATTAACCGGAATCCAAATTCCAGATCGTCTTCTAAGAATCATATCGCTATAATTGATTACATATAGTAGAATTTAAACAAGTATATAATTTACATGTATAGTTATAGCATTCACCCTCCTGAGTGGTAGTGTTGAGGGCAAATTCTCCTAAGGAATAGTATGAAGAATGACTATATGATCCATTCCAAATATTTATGAGCTGTAAACTGAGAAAAATTTTCCATAAAGAGGTTTGTGACATTCCCGTTATATTTCCTTTATCCAGTATAGGAAAAGAAGAGACCATTCCCATGCCACGCCAGATAATAGGGTACGGTGAATGAGTGCTAATCATAGTAGTTAAATTATGAGACTCAACACTTTATTTGAGTGCTTCGTTGAGGGTACAAGTGATCTTAATTGTGCTACAATTCTGAACCACGTACCCCTTAGCGGACCAGTCACTTACAATTCCCTAGGAACCATTAAGCAGTAACACAGGAGCCACCCTTTGGCAATTTTCCCAGTGGATGTGCTGATCACTAGGTGTCCATTGATGGCAATTCGCACAGACAAGTTTATCAGGCAGATTCATATTTATATTAATTCCGGTAAATTTCTCATAATGGAAGCTTAATCCAGATAAAATATGTAACAGGGCTCTTGAGATGTTACCATGTTTTGAAGTAAATAATAACCAAGCTTGATGAGTTAGATTTAAATACCCGGAGGCCAGGCCAACGCATAGTGATAAGTGAGTGTATCCTAGTCCTATAGTTGTACTGAAATTCTTACCTTCTTCTAAGGGGTGTTCTGGCAGACGAATATCCTCTGGTCTAGGAATCCAAACAGAATCATTTACATATATCGGGGACACATAGATATACCTAGACCATTTTTGGCCAGAGTTCTGGATGGATATAAGATAAATGTTAATATGCATATTTAATTTAATAAGTCTATACTGTCAAAGTGAGAAACAAAAATAGCAATTAATTAAAAGATTAAATTAATATTAAACAAAGTTACAAAATGACAGATAAATAAAGCAGTTTTATATATAAACTTACCAATATTTAGCTTTCAGCTGGAAAGTGTTGAATTAGCAGCTGATACTAGAGTTTTGGTTGACTGTGTTTATGACTAATGACTTTGATAATATAGATGCCAATTTGTGAGTATTTTGGGGCCAGCCTTCTCAGGAAGGAATACGGTACATTTTAAGGATCATGCATCAGTCCCTGGGAGAGTGGCCAGCTCTTCCAGGGAGGAATACAACACCTTTTGAAATGTATTTTATCTCTTTTAATTTGTTACAAAACATCCTTGATGTGCTTACTATTTTAGTTCCCATTATTTTTCTTAAAATATGAAAAGTGTTAACTGGCAAGGCATTGGTTTATTGATTTAAAAAGTTTTTTGCATGATGTTTTACTTTTAGGTTTGAACAATGCTCACCAAATCTTTTAATACATTTGGTTTCAGGACTGTTTAAACTCAAAACAAGAGATTTACATACACATTTAATAAAATACATTTATGTGTAACATACAAGTTATTAAATTATTTAAGCATGCAATGTATTGTACTAAAGTTTTGATTAGTATTTAAGTACATTATACATAATTCACAACTACAGTAGATTACATAACAATAAACAATAATACTTTTAACTAGCAGACATCCAATGAATAAACTTTTATTTCCTATGTGTTTAAGATTCCTAAGTATTCAATATGAACTTTTGACTCATACAACTTTAATTATCATAAGGTTAGAAAATTCATTTTAATTGTATAACAGTTTCAAATACTTCATTCTACTTTAATATATCAAATAAACTTAACTATTTTTAGTATTTTACTTTTTTCTAGGTAAAAGACCAAATCATTTGTAACAGTTTGAAATAAAAAGCTACTTTTCAAGATTTGACTTTTATGTTCTTTTAAAATTGTTAAGACTAGCTTCTCCAAAGAAACAGTAAGATTAAAGTACAAGAAGCTATTTTGACAAAGCAGACTTTCTTTTCGTATACTGATTATTCAGGAGAAAAACTCTTTGTAAACTTTTATCAAAACAGACTAATGACTTGAGAAACTTTGAGAAAGAATAAACCATTAACTTTGTATTATTATACTGTTTGACATTACAGCTTTTAAATCTTTATAGATAGAGCCATTAAATCTTATCTTTGACCACAAAAATTCCTTTCCACGTGCCTTCTGCACTTTTTATATTCATTCAGATTTTGTTCCACATTTCACTCTTTTTTAATAACTAGTCATTTTATCTTAGAACAAAATTATTTTCTTTTCTTTAATAATAAAAACATATTCTATGCACTTTCTATATTCAAGTTACCAAAATGATTTTGGAAACTGCTTCCAAGCAAACCTTTTACAACATACATTTACCATTAACAGTAAACAAGCTTGTCAATATAATGATTTAACTTGGTTATAACTATTTTTATTATTTTAAATTAATATCCATATTTATTTATTAATATAAACACTTATTTAATTTTTGGCCATTTGAATAGAGCTCTTTTAATAATTTTCATTTATCAATTTAATATTACCATCCGGAGGTATCAAAATATACACTGACACTGAACAAACAGACAAACACAAAACAAGTTACAACACATCAATAGAAACATACATCTTTGATTTTACTGCTTTTGAGAATTTTTCTGGAAACTGTGTTGCCAAGTTTTCCTACTCTTCTAGTGGTTTAATTCTATTAGCCCCTATCATCCCACGGCCTTATCATTTTGTAGGCAGTAGGAGGTTTACAAAGTTGCTGCCGGAATGTTTTCCTTATCTTAGTTAACTCTTTGACAGAATAGTGATGCCCCTGCAACTAATGCTAGATCTTCCCAATATTAATCTCATTAAATCTTCTGGAATGGGCCCTTTCACTCCTGAATTGGCTAGATAGACTTTATTTTGTTTCTTAAGCATTAATTTTTTGGTGGTGGCAAGGTTCAGGCGGGCACTTTCCTAGGTGGTGGCATATAAGTTTGCCAAGGATCTGAAAGCTGTGGGGGCAGAGCCAAGTGACTGTTTAGATTGGGTATAATTGAACAAAGCCCACTGGAAAGATTTTGGGGCACTGGAGGGAGTGTCCCATTGCCCATTTCCCAGCAGCGGATTCCCATCTTTTTCAAATTTAGATCTACATTTATTTGTCCAATGCTCTTCCTTATGGCACCGTGGGCAGTATGGGAGAATGCCTTCAGGGAAAGTGTCTTTAAGAAAATCCTGAGGGGAGCTATCTACAAATTCTTCTTTCTCCTCATCTCTTTCCTCTTTATTCTCTATTTGTAAAGGTTCCAGTACTGATTTAACAATAGACCAAGTAGGCCAAATAGTAATCAGGATCTGTGCCCCTTGAACATGTAATTTCTTTAATTCTCTTCCTACTTTTTCCCAGTCTCCTAATTCTAAACTACCTAATGCAGGAAACCAAATGCAGTATTTCTCAATAACTTGTAAGAGCTCTAAAAGACAAACTTCACTAGCTTTATTACTTCCAGCTTTAAGAAGCTGCTTTAGGAGATAAGCATAGAGACAGTACTTTGCCGTCCGGTCTCCATTTCCCAAAGTAACCCTGAATTATGCCCGAGAGTTGTCCCTACCTTACCAGGGACTCCAGAGGCCTCTTCACCCTCTCGGGGGCTCTGCGGTGTTACACCACCTTTTTAATTTCGCTCGAAGCGATTCTTCTTCCAATCCGTCCCTGTTCGGGCACCACTTGTTGAGACCAGCTCAACAATGAATGGTCAGAAAGGAAGGCACCGCAGACTTTAAGGAAAAGACAAACACAGAGATATAGGAAAGAGATGGGACCAGGGACTAACAGTCTCAAGGACTGAGAGCCCAGATTCTCATTTCACCACCGTTATTTATTGGGAGTCTGCAAAAGGAGAAACATAATGCAGGGAACGTCTGCTTATCTCTTTGCAACATAGTTAAGTTCTTTAGTGGGTGCTGTTCTATCTGCCCAGAACATGCTGCACAAAACCAGAATGTTTCTAATCAGCATCAAGGATGCTTTGTTTGCTTCAGGGAGGCATTGCAACTTCAGGCTGTTTTCCCACAGGTTGCCTTTTCACCATTTTGACAAAATCCTTTGAGGTTGCAAAAGTGTTTGATTTTGAGGAGGCCCAATTTATCTACTTTAACTTTTGAGCTCATGCTTTGGGTATAAGGTCCAAGAAACCACCTCCTACCACAAGATCTTTAAGCTGTTTCCCTACATTTACTTCTAGCAGTTTTATGGTGGTTTTATGGCAGTTTTATATTCAGGTCTTTGATCCATTTTGAGTTGATTCTTATATAGGGAATGAGATAGGGGTCCTCTTTCATTCTTTTGGTTATAGATATCCAGTTCTCCCAGCACCAATTGTTGAAGAGACTGTTTTGTCCCAGTAACGTGAACTTCATAGACTTGTTGGCCATAAAGGTGTGGGTCTATTTCTAGACTCTCAATTCTATTCCATTGATCATGTGCCTATCTTTATGCCAATACCATGCTGTTTTGACCACTGTAGCTTTGTAATATGTTCAAGTTCAGGCAGTGAAAGTCGTCCCACATCACTCTTCATTTTTAGGATGTCTTTGGCTATTTGGGTGCCCTTTCCCTTCCAAATAAACTTGGTAATTGCCTTTTCTATTTCTGTAAAGTAGGCTGTTAGAATTTTGATTGGTATTGAACTGAATTGAAAGATCAGTTTGGATAGGATTGACATCTTCACGATATTTAGTCCTCTAATCCACGAACACAGAATGTCTATCCATTTGTTTAGGTCTTCTTCGGTTTCTTTAAGCAGTGTTTTGTAGTTTTCTGAATAGAGGGCCTGTACATCTTTGGATAAGTTGATTCCTAGGTACTTGAGTCTTTTTGTTGCTATTGTAAATGGAATATTTTCCCTGATTTCCTCCTCAGATTGGTCAATACTAGTGTACAAAAACATTACTGAGGGAAGCGGATGTGGCTCAATTGATGGGGCTCCTGTTTACCATGTGGGAGGCCCCGGGTTCAGTTCCCGGGGCCTCCTGGTGAAGGCAGGCTGGCCCATGCGGCTCGGTGGGCTGACGCAGCAGGACAGCCCAGCAAAGGGAGACAAGGAGACACGGAAAAATGCACAGCAGATGGACACAGCGAGCACAAGCAGCAAGGGGGGATAAATAAATAAATAAGCAAATAAATAAAATCTTAAAAAAAAAAAAAAAGAACTATATTAAAAAAAAAAAAACAACATTACTGATTTTTGCATGTTGACCTTTATCCTGCCACTTTGCTGAACTCATTTATTAGCTCAGGTAGTTTTGTTGTAGACATTTCCGAATTTTTTAAATATAGGATCATGTTATCTGAGAGTACTGAGAGTTTTATTTCCTCTTTTCCTATTTTGGATGCCTTTCTTTTCATTGTGTAATTGCTCTAGCTAGAACTCTAGTACAATGTTTTTGTTTTTGTTTTGTTTTGTTAGGCCAGTAAAAAGAATTTATTTGGGAAATGGGGGAAAGAACAGAGCTTGCTGAGAAATGGGAGCGAAAGACAGAAATACACACCAAGATTTGGTGCAGGCCCCTCTAGGCAGAGAGAGCCTAGTATAATGTTGAATAACGGTGATGACAGTGGGCATCCATATCTTATTTCCAATCTTACAGGGAAAGCTTTCATCCTTTCCCCACTGAGTATGATGTTGGCTGTGGGTTTTTATTATATGCCCTTTATGATATTGAAGAACTTTCCTTCTATTTGTATATTTTGAAGTGTTTTTGTCAAGAAAGGATGCTGATTTTGTCAAATGCCTCTTCTGTAATTGAGGTGATCACATGTTTTTTTCCCCCTACAATTTATTAATGTGATGTTAACAAATCAATTGTTTTTCTACTTCTTTTTTTTTTATATGTTGAGCCACCCTTGCATACCAGGAATAAATCCTACTTGGTTGTGGTGTATCATTCTTTTGAAATGATTTTGGATTCTATTTGCAAGCATTTTTCTTGAGAATTTTTGCATCTATGTTCATTAGAGAGATTGTTCTGTAATTTTCTTTTCTTATAGTATCTTTTTCTGGCTTTTGAATTTGAGTGATGTTGGCTTCTCTTAAATTTTTTGAAAGAGTGAAACAGGAATGGTGTTAATTCTTCTCAAAATGTTTGGTAGAATTCACCTGTAAAGCCATCTGGTGCTGGGCTTTTCTTTGTTGGGAGATTTTTCATCTCCCAACATTTAAAGAGACTGATTCAATCTCTTTAAATGTGATTAAGGTTTTTTGAATTCTTGTATTTCTTATAGAGTCAATTAGGTTGTTTGTGCATTTCTAGGAATTTGTCCATTTCATCTAGGCTGTCTAATTTGTTTGCATACAGTTTCTCTTAATATCCTCTATGATCCTTTTTATCTGTGGAGTCAGTTTTAACATCCCCCCTTTCATTTCTGATTTTATTTATTTGCATCTTCTTTCTTTATTTCTTTGTTAGTCTAGCTAGGGTTTTGTCAATTTTATTGATGATCTCAAAGAACCAGCTTTTTGTTTTGTTGATTTTTTTTTTTTTTATAATTCTCAATTTCATTTATTTCTGCTCTAATCTTTAATTATTTCTTTCCTTCTGCTTGCTTTGGGAAAGGTTTGCTGTTCTTTTTCTAGTTCTTCCAGGTGTTCAGTTAGGTCTTTGTTTCAGCACTTCCTTCTTTGACTTAATATGGGCACTTAGGGCTATAAATTTTCCTCTCAGCACTATCTTTTCTGTATCCCATAAGTTTTGATAAGTTGTGTTCTCATTTTCATTCATCTCAAGATATTTACTAATTTCTCTTACAATTTCTTCCTTGACCCACTGATTGATCAGGAGTGCGTTGTTTAGCCTCTACACTTTTGCGAATTTTCTCCCTTTCCTGTCTATTATTGATTTCCACCTTCATTCCATTATTAGATATCTGAGAAGGCACTTTGTATAATTTTAGTTTTTTAATATTTATTGAGACCTTCTTTGTGACCCAACATGTTGACTATTCTGGAGAAAAATCCATGAGCACTTGAGAAGAATCTATAACCCACTGTTTGGGATGCAACGTTCTGTATGTCTGTTAAGTCTAGCTCATTTATCATTTTGTTCAGGTTCTTTGTTTCCTTATTGATCTTCTGTCTAGTTATTCTATCTAATGATGTGAGTGGTGTGTTGAAGTCTTCAACTATTATTGTAGAGATGTCTATTTCTCCCTTCAGTTTTGCCAGAGTTTGCCTCAATATTTTGGCACACTTGGTTAGGTGCACAGATATTTATGACTGCTATTTTTTCCTGGTGGATTGTCCCTTTTATTAATATATAATGGTCTTCTGCATCTCTTATAACTTTTTTGCATTTAAAATCTCTTTTGTCCATGTGGCAGTTTGAGACATATTGTAGAATATTCACTAAAACATTGTAATAGCAAGACAAAAGAATAACCTAATATCCATCCATTGGAGAATGGCTAAACAAATTATAGCTTATTCTATTAAGCAGCTGCCTTAGTTCCTTGGCTGCTCAAGCAAATACCATGCAATGGGTTGGTGTAAACAGTGGGGATTTATTAGCTCATGGCTTTGAGGCTAAAAGAAAGTGCAAATCAAGTGTCATCAAGGCAATGCTTTCTTCCTGAAGACTGGCATTCTGAGGCTAGCATCCAGTGATCCTTGGTCCTTGGCTCATCTATCAGATGGCAATGCCCATGGCAGCCTCCCTTGCCTTTTCTGTTCTTTTCCATGTTCCCTTGAATTTCAGCTTCTGGCTGCTTGCTGTGTTTTTTTCTCTGTGTCTGAATTTCATTCTGCTTATAAAGGACTCCAGTAATAGGATTAAGGCCCATCCTGATTGAGGTGGGCTACACCTTAACTGAAGTAACCTTATCAAAAGGTCCTACTTACAATAGGTTCACACCCCCAGGAAAGGGTTATGTTTAAAGAACATGTTTTTCTGGGGGTACATACAGCTTCAAATAACCACAGCAGTAGTTAAAAGGATAAGGTTTGGGAAGCGGCTGTGGCTCAATCAGTAGGGCTCCCGTTTACCATATGGGAGGCCCCGGGTTCGGTTCCCGGGGCCTCCTGGTGGGGGCAGGCCCGCCCGCACGGCGTGGTTGGCTGACCCAGCGGGCACAAGCAGCAAGGGGGGGATAAATGAATAAATAAATAAAATCTTAAAAAAAAAAAAAAAAAAGGGATAAGGTTTATCTATAGATACATGGAAAGAATTCTAAGACATTCTTAAATAAAAAGCAAATAGATCAGACTGGCTGCTATTAAAAAGTCAGAAAACTGTAAATGTGGAGAGGAGATAGACAGATAGGAATGCTTATTCACTGTTGGTGGGAATGTAGAATGGTACAGCGACTGTGAAGGACCGTGTATTAGTCAGCCAAAGGGGTGTTAATGTGAAATACCAAAAATGAGTTGGTCTTTATAAAGGGGATTTATTTGGGGTAGAAGTCCACAGATACCAGGCCATAAAGTGTTAAGTTTCTTCTCTCACCAAAGTCCATTGCCACATGTTGGAGCAAGACAGCTGCCGACGTTTGCCAAGGTTCAGGCCTCCTGGGTCCTCTTCCTGGGACTGCGTTTCTCTCCGGGCTTAGCTCCTCTGGTTCCTCCACAAGGTCAGCTGTAGACTATCAGGCGAACGGCTTGCTTCTCTTCTCCAGCATCAAAACTCCAACATCAAAACTGCTTCTCAAAAACTGCTGCAACTCTGTTCTTTGTGATGCCTTTTATATTTTCTTCCCCCACCTACCAAGGGGTGGGGCTCAATGCCCTACTGACATGGCCCAGTCAGCGCCCTAATCATATTTTAATCATGCCCAGATTAACAGATCAGTTTACAAGCATTATCCAATTATATTTTTGGAATTCATCATTACATCAAATTGCCCAATGGCTACAGACTGTTTGGCAGTTCCTAAGGAAGTTGAATATAGACTTGCCATGTGACCCGGCAATACCATTACTAGGTATATACCCAGAAGAACTGAGAGCAGAGACATGAGCAGACATCTGCACAATGATGTTCATAGTGGCATTATTCACAATCGTCAAAAGCTGGAAACAACCCAGGTGTCCATCAACAGTTGAATGAATAGACAAATTGTGGTATATACATATGATGGAATATTATGCAGCAGTAAGAAGAAATGAAGTCGTGAAGCATATGACAACATGGCTGAACCTCGAGGACATTATGTTGAGTGAAGGAAGCCAGACACAAAAAGACAAATACTGTATGATTGTGCTATTATGAATTAAATATATTGTGTAAACTCATGGAGTTAATAATTAGAATATAGGTCACCAGAAAATAGAATGAAGGTGGAGAATGAAAAGCTTAGGGTTAATCTGTGTAGAATTGGTAAAAAGGTTGTTTGTAAATCTTTAGAAATGAATAGAAATGGTGAAAGCATATCATGGTGTTTGTAAATAGCAGAGCTATTATATGGGCATGACTGGTTGAAAGGGAAAGTTGAAGGTCATGTATATTACTATAAGGAAAGCTAAAAACTGTAACATGGGACTGTATAAGATAGTGAAACCTCATGTAAAACAGGAATATGGGTGATATTGCATTTAAAAGACCATTTTTACAAAATATAAATACCATTATATTAGAGAGAAGGAAACAGTATAGCCGCTATGTATATCAGGGGAAGCACAGAGAGATTGAGGTGATGAGTTTTGTTTGTTTGTTTTTTGTTTATTATTATTATTGAAATGATGAAAGTGCTCTAAGAATGATTGAAGTGATGAATACCCAAATATGGGATTACACCTAATACCATTGATTTTATACTTTGGATGGGTTTATGCTTTATTAACATGTATCAATAAAATTGATTTGTTTAAAAATAAGCAAATAGAGTAATATGTACAGTATGACACCATTTGTGTTAAAAAAATCCACAAAACAACATTTTATACATATTTTATATGAGTTCATATATATTATGTAAATACACAGGAAAAAAGTCTATAAGGATACATGCCAATCCGATAATTACAGTTGCACTTTGGGGAAGGGAGTAGCAAGGAAAGAGATTAGGCTTAAGAGTGGTGGTCAAAGGAAGTTAAGCCTGACCTGTAAGACTTTATTTTTTACAAGGAGAATATATTTACGTATCAACTGCATAATTAAAAATAAAATCAATAAATATTTAATGGAGTCTGTATAAAATATCTTACACCATCAGTTACATAAATCATAGTGCCCTCATTCTCAAGAGTTAGACAATATAATCAGAAAACAGTTCCACACAAGGGAAACAATTAGGAAACAATACTAGTTATCATGCAATTCACTGATAATTGGGTGTCACATATCAAAAACGCTACAGGAAAAGATCAACTGGTCCCACAGTAGTCAAAACAGCTTCATGAGTGACAACTTCGACGCAAAGCTTGGACAAACTTAGGAAAAGTGGAGTGTAGGGGAGAACACTCCAAACAAGTTCTAGAGAGGGAAAGAGGCAGTGTTAAGGATTAGCATAGCCTATGGACAGGACAGTCGAGGTACTGGCCTGACTTCAGTACGCATTTTATCTGGGAAAAGCAACTAGAAGGAAAAGAGCAGGGGTGATTATCTGTGCCCCTGTTTATGAATTGGTTCCTAAACTCTGCCTATTCTCACTTTGAAATATCTCACTATACCATTCCTTTCCATTTCCTATGGCGTGCCCACATTTCAAAATTTGGATCCATGTCTCTTCTCTTGATTTAGTCACTCAACCACACCAGGCCACACAGATCTCCGGTTTTCCCAGAGCACCATGTTTATCACTGGTTTGGGCACTTGAATATAGATAGTCTAGGTTATTTAACGGTTGCTTGTGCTTGTCTTTTTCATCAAGACTGCATATCCTTTGATGATGAGACTGTCTTAAACCACTGTAATCTAAACAGTGCCTACCAAAGTGGAGCTAAAAACTTTGCTTTACTCCATGTATACAAGGCTTCAGAAATCAGAAAGGAGTTATTTTTTCAGTACAGTGGGTATTAGAAAGGCAGAGAAGGTTTATAGACAGAAATATTAAAAATAATTTTGAATTTTTGCTAAACTGTAAATTTTTTAGGTAAAGAAATTTCAGTTAATACACTTAAGGTCAGGATTTGAAACTCTGTCATCCTCACTCACAATTGTTATAATTTCTTATTTTCACAAATTAACAGGCATACATCAGAATTATAGCTTTTTCTCTCTAAGAAAACACTGGATATGCTTGACAGAAGAAATCTCATGTTAAAATAAACTTACCCATTCAAACCAACTTCTGAGTAGGAAAATCTGACATCAAGTACTTACAAACATATTTCCACATACTACTTTATTTAGTTACTGACCTTCTACACCAAAGTACATTTGAAAAACATCACCACATCCCATGGCATTTAGAAAATGATAGAGCTGACCAAAATTCACATGACTTCCTCTGAGTCCATTCACATCAAATATTTTTTCCTCAAAATCTGCAAATTTTCTTTGTTCTTCCATCTCATCATGAGTGCCACCAAAAGGAATGTCTTCTCGATGGCGAATTAAAATTTTCTTCCAGGTTATTCTCCTGAGTCTGAAAATACATTTTCAGAGTAGGTATCTTAAAATTAAGGTGTGTCCAGAAGTATTAAAAATGGCTCAGCATTTAATCTACCAATACCAATAGAAATGTATTTATATTTCAAACAATTGCATTTTTATTACCCAGTATTACCCAATTCATAATCTCATTCCAGAGCGCATCTATTCTTGTTCTCACTTTTCCTTCCCAGAAGTTTAGAGGCGTGGAAATGGCTGAACTTAAACAATATAAAGGTCACTTTCAGGAAAATATGGGATTGCAGCTTTATAAAGACCAGCTTGTCTCTCTGGACATGTCTGTGAGTCAACCACAAGACTACTATAATGGCACTCTTTTCTTAGGTACAAAACTTAAAACATTACAAGCTAGGACAGGGAGTATTATTTTGGAATCAAACTATATCTTGGAAATCATCTCGTTCGGTAGCTCTATAAATAAAGGTAACATATTTATCAAATGCTTATCACACTCCAAGCCTATAAAGACTTAAGCAACTGGCCAAAACTCTACAAAAACAGTCCTAGACCCAGACGGTATTGGCTCTTCCTCCATTGTTCTCGTCTTTATCATGAAAAGTACAGTTCTGGTTTACAGGACAGAGTGAATAATCCCTTGACTCCCCAATTGGCTCCAACCTCAGGTAGTAGTACTCAACGGACGTGAATAGTACAGAGATAGAAAAGGAAAACAAACCTTATCCAGAATTGTTCACATGTGCTCTGTGGGCCTTCCACACAAATGACACCAGGCTTCCCAGGCATGCTAAACCCAGACAGGGAGAGCTCCTTGGCTAACTCTACAATATCCCTTCTCTTATGTCTGTTGAATATATGATGGCTATAGATCCACAGGCGAGTGAGGATGAAATCCGTGGGTTGTGCTGTACTTTCTTTGGAGGTGGAAGTTGTGGAATCCTTGCTCACATATTCTGAGGCATGTTCTCTAACCCACTCTGTAGCATTCAGTATACAGACTTCTCCACAACAATTGCTCTGCAAGTATGCGCTCAAGTCTGCATTCAGTAGAGTTTGCTGGGAGCGTTTTAAGACCTCTGACCTGATGAGAAAATGTTACTTCCTTAGGTCCATAAAAATCACAGACAAGCCATTTTAATCACACACACAAAAAGAGATGTAAGATTGAGCAGAGAATTTCTGTAACATACCTGACAGTGATTTCAGGTGGAACTTTGGGATATTTGAAAGGGAAGGTACAAGCCAGAGAAAATATCACCTGCAAATAAAGCAGAGTACCCTTAAGATTTTTCCTTCTACCCATAATATCTTTGTTTATTTTAAAAACTAAAAACAGAATACCATAGCTTCATCTGATATCTGCAGGCTTATATTCACAGTAAAGTAAACTTTTGAAGATCTCAACTCCATCGTCCTCTTTTCAATACAATCCTTCAGTTCTTCTAAAGCCAGCCGATCATTCACAATGAACTCATTCTCACCGGGGAACATACTGGCCAGCAGGTCTAATTCGGAGAGCTGGGCCTCCGCTTGCTCTATCTCACTCATTCTGTGATGATTCACAAGTTTCTAAAGAGGCAAAGATAAGAGAACTTACATCCACAAATTTGGGAGAACCCAATGGTATAGAAATACGGCTACAGGAGAAAATGGTATTTGATTACCGAATTTAATCGCAGACAGACTTTCCCTGTTATTCTACTTTCAGATATAATTTGCTAAGATAAAATATATATATATAGTAAAATCAAGTGACATTCATAAGAAACATGGATAAAAATTCATTTTTATCAAGGTTGGTGATACATTACCTCCAACTGCCATAAAGTCCTATTTGTTTTTTTTAAGTAAACCTCTTACTTATCTGGGTAGCCACAGCACTGCCTAAGCATTTGTCAACTGGGATAACCCAAGAGAGTCAACTGAACATATGAAATAGTTCAGTAACATTATGAAATAAATGTACAAAAAGAATAGTTGACCTTATATCAGTCATAACTCACCACAATTGTAAATGTTTTTTCTTTCTCCTCCACTAGATTATAAACTTCATGGGGGAAGGAATCATGTCTGGCTTGTTCACAGCATTTTCTCCAGCAGCTAGCAAAATGCCTGGCACATAGTAGGTGATCAATAAATGTCTTGGCAATCAATAAATCACTAACTATATGAATGAATTATATTCAGTCATGAATTAATTAATTAACTAATGGAAAGAAGGATCAAGATAAAATATCCTTGCATGGGAAAAATACAATTAATGTAACTTGTGCGCTATAGTTAACACTATTGTAATATTCTTGCATCAGTGACAACGACGGTACTATATCAACACTAAGGGTTGATAATAGAGGGTATGGGATTTTTTCTTTTGGACTAAGGAAAACGTTCAAAGGTTTATTGGGGTGATGACTACACAACTCTGTGATGAAAGCGAGAGTAACTGATTGTACACTTTGGATATAATGTACAAGGCATGGGACTGTATAACACAGTGAACCATGTGGTAGAAGATGGACTGTGGTTAACAGTGCAAATATGAGAGTATTCTCTCATGAACTATAACAAATGTACAATAGTAATACATGATGCTAATAACAGGGGTTGTATGGAAAAATTGTACCAAATGTATGTTATAGACCATAATTAGTGGTAATAGCCTGATGATGTTCTTTCATAATCTGTAACAAATACTCCAAGCAAGGTTTTGGTGGAGGGGTGATGTATGAGAATTCTGCACATTATGCATGAATACTTTGTAAGCTCACAACGTCTCTAGTAAAAATATACATATTAAAAAAAAATAACCAGGCTGCTAGCAAATGTAATTTCAGGAATAGAAACAAATTTCCATGTCATGCATTTCTTATGAAAATACTGAAATGATAAAATATCCTATTGACATTATTGAGTGTACCAAGAAAACCTTTTTTTAAAAATGGAGAGGAAAAACAGGTTTTGGGAAGGAAAAATTCACATTGTAAATATATAAATTCAAGTCTAAAGTGTAGCACTATATCTAATAGCAAAAGAACAAAACAACCCAAATATCCATCAACAGGAAACAAATTGAAAAAAATATGGTGCATCCCATAATGAAGTACTAAGTAGCTGTAAAAAGAAATGAGGAATATGTCTATATATTGCTGTGAAGTTATCTTCATAATATATTGTTAAGTATAAAAAGGCGCAGGACAGTGTGTGTGGTGTGCATAGAATACTTTTACCTAAGAAAAGATAATATTTCTTCAATTTGTGCACAGTGGGACCTCATCTTACACGAACTCAACACACGTGAATTCAGGTATACGTGATTGGCAATTGAAAAAAATAAAAGCAGAGGAAGAGAAGAGAATTAAAAATTTTTAAAATTATTTCTAAGATTAATTTTGTTTACTTGTTACTAGAGTGTTTATTTGCCTTATTTATTAAAAATGTGTGATAGGTATGTTCATATAAGAAATACTTATTAAATAATGGGGTTTACTATTACGGCACGCCCTATGTAGAGCCAAGCCCAGCCGCGGCAGCGTAGGGGTGGCGCATTGGCGGAGGGTGCAGAGGGCGAACCCAGCCAGGGGTGCCAGGCAACCCCGCCCACTGACTTGCTGATGTCAAGAGCCTTCCTGGCCTCCCATTGGCCACTGCCAATTTTTTCCTCCGGGGGGAAGGGGCGGAGAGACCTTGGGGCGGTGGAGCCTACGGGGCCTTGGGCGCATGCGCGTGCATGCGCTCGCGGGCAGGTGCCTTGCGCAGAAGAATTGAAATTTTTAAAAATTATTTCTATGATTCGTTTTGTTTACTTATTGTTACTAGAGTGTTTATTTGCCTTATAAAAAAGGATGGTAGCTATTTTCTGTAAGAAATACTTATTAAATAATGGCGTTTGCCATTATATGTGATTTTCAACTAACGCGTAGGATCTTGGAATGTATTGGTCATGTAAAATGAGGTCCTACTGTATTTGAAATGTACATCTATATTGCTTATATTTAGAAATGGAAAAGTAAAACAAAAAACTAATAGTAGAAGGTTACTTATAAAAAAGGGAGGAATGGAGGAAGGGGACAGAAGGAAACTGGACTTCTCTGAGTACACCTTGTTTTGTAGATTTGACTTCAGAATCATGTAAACATTTCACATTATTTTAATAAAAAAATAGAAACTGGAAATATCTTTCCCCAAGGAACAAAAGAAAAATGAGTAAAATAAACCTTTGTAGAGAGATGGTGGCTTTGTAGCACAGGGAGGAATTATTTCAAATTACATTAAAGCACATTCATTTGATTATATATCTCCAGGGTAATATAGCCTGAGGACAAGAAAGAACTTCAAATATATATATATCCCATTATTTTCAGTAATCAGAATATACTGTTTTTCTGAAATTAAAACAAAGAAATAATTACTAAAATGGGGCACAAGGGAAATTTTTGAGGTGATGAAACTGTTCTGTATCTTGACTGAGGTTGCGGTTATGGGTATAAGCATTTGCCCAAACCTACAGAATTCTACACTAAAAAAGGGCAACTTTTGCTATACTTAAATTAATCCTGATTAAAAAGGCAAATAAGGAATTATGTTAATGTTATAGGAACTAAGAGAAAAGAGATACATATATAAAATCAGAGATTTAAAAATATTTTAAAAATTTTAATGAAAACATTCTGAAATGGACTGAGCTGATGACAGCAGAACTCTAATGAATCTGAGAGCCACTGGAGGTATACTTTGGATGGATTGTACAAGGGAGGGGACTGTTACAGCACAGTGAACCACATGGTAAATGATGGACTGTGGTTAACAGAACAAATATGAGTTTTCTCTCATGAACTATAACAAATGTACAATGCTAATACATGGTGTTGATAATAGGATGGTTTGTGGGGAAAATACACCAAATATAAGCTATGGACTATAGATTGCAGTAATATTATGATGATGTTCTTTCATCAATTGTTACAAGTGTGTCAAAACAATGTAAAGTGGTGGGGGGGCAATGTATGGGAACCCTGTATGGTATGCATGATTGTTTTGTAAACTCACAACTTCTCAAAAAATATATTGAAAAATTAGAACTAGAAATATCATGATGAACTCATTATGTGTGTCTGTGTGCATGTATTTAAATTGTGTTTCCAAGCTTTGTATCATGAAAAGGCCTATGAACAACGGCATAATAGAAACAAGCATCCTTAATGCCCAGATTATGCTTTCTAAATACTATTTTTCACTAAGAGATCATTGGAGAAATGGCTGATACAGCATTGGGGCAGAAAATATACTAGATAAACTGGAATTTTTCTTGCAGAAAGCAAGAAACTATCCTAAACTACTGGTATCATGTCAAAAGATTCAGGAAACAGTTTGAAAGAAGACTCACTGGCCAAAGGTAGGACAATTTGAGCACTAAAAACAATAGACACAATTGTGTATTTTTAAAACTTCGCATGTTTAAAAATCCATAGTTTCATAACGATTATTAAAAAGGGAAAAACAATTCCTTGGTCACATTTAGAGAATTCTAGAGAAACAACTCATTATTCTGAAAACCTGTAAATAAAAAGGGAGAATCAAACATTTATCCTGTCTTTTATATATGAATTCTACCTCATGGTAACCCAAAAGTTAAAGAGGGAGAGTTCTTCCTAACAGAAGAATTCGTGCTAATAAATGAAGGAATGATAACATTATAAAAATCACCATTTTAAAAACTTCTAATGAAAGAATGGCTTTTGCTAATGTTTATCAAAGGCTACTGAAATCATTAGATGAAAAGCTTATGGGGAGCTTTAAACTGGGTGGATGAAGCTGATAATGTCTGATCAATCTTAATAGCATCAAAGGACTAACGATGAGACATTACATACCTCCTGGTGTAATGCAATAGAAAGTATAAACACCTATGAAATATTCTTGCCAAAAAAAAAGGGGGGGTGGGGGGGTGGGAAGCCTGAATCCAATATAGCTCCTAGATCTCATAGTTTACAGAAAATATATGGTACAGAGGAACATATTAAACAAGAGAAATAAAATCAACAAAATTGAGAGTGTGGGAAATCCTACAAGACAGTTTCACTAACAAATATATTGCAAAAAGTAGGAGGAGAGAACCAAAAGAACCAACCAAGGGATTTAAGAGACATATTAAGGGGTTGGATGTAGCTCAACTGGTTGGGCATCCATCTCCCATATGGAGGGAACCGGGTTCGATCCCCGGGACCTCCCGGTAAAAAAAAAAAAAAGAAAAAAAAGAGACATATTAACTAAGAGCAATGTGTGGCTCTTGTTTAAATCCTAATTTGAACAAACTAACTAAAGGGGCAAGGGAGATACAATTGGGAAAATGTGAGCATAAATTGAATATTTGGTGACATTAAAGAATGGTTGTTAATTTTTAGGTGTGATAAAGGTATTTTAGTTATGTTTAAAAATAGAGACTTTGTCTTTTAGAGATACATATTGAAGTATTTACAGAAGAAAATAGATGATGTCTGGGATTTGCGTCAAAATAATTCAGTGGAGTGTAAGCCTAGAAATATTGTCTAGGCTACTCTGATACACTATATTCTGGTTTTTTCCTCTGAATCTTCCTTTCCTGGTTTCCTTAGATGACTCACCTGCCTCTATCCAGCTTTCAAATATTGAATATTGAAACTCAAGATTCAGTCCAGGCCATTTGCTCTCTTCCACACTTCCTGCCTGTGCTATTTCGTCCATGCTCAGGGCTTTATCTGACTTCCATACAGAGATGCTCAAATTTATATCCAGGCGAGAGATCTCTTTTATAATCCAGACCCAAGTTCCTAACTTCTATTAGACAGCTTAATTTGAATGTCTCTCAAGCACTCAAATTCAAGTTCACCAAAACGGAATTATTTTCTGCACAAACTTGGTTCTTCTCTTGTACTATCTTGTGAAATGCACCACTATCAATCTAGTTGAACGAGACACACGCTGGGGAATAAGACCTTCCTATCATTATTTTCCTCATCCCCTCAACCCAATAAATTTTCAATTTCTAACATGTTAATCTCCTAAATGTCTCTCAAATTTATCCAGCTTCCTCTTTCTCACTGCCCCTTTTCAAGCCAGGATCATTCCTTGGCAACAGTCTCCTAACTGGTTTGAAAATATGTATTCCCCCTTCAATCTAGGATGCCTGCTGCAGCCGGAGAAATCTTTTTAAATAAAAATGGCCTACAGCATCATGCATTATATGGTCCCATGGCACTCTGCTCATTACTTGTCAGCTACACTAGACCTTTTTTTTTTCTTTGTGTGTGTGTGTGTGTTCCTTTAGCATACGCACTTCCCAGCTTCAGGGTCTTTAGTAAGGTTGTTCTTTTGAGGTGAAAGGCTTTTTTTCACTCCCCCCTTTCCAAAAATTCCCACTCTTCCTGAGCTCAGCTCAAATTTTACTATCTAGAGGAAGGTAGGGTTCTGTTATATACAATTTGATGAATTGCTCTATTTACCAAAATGGAAAATAAATGTTTCAATAGCTATCTCATGTCTTCCTTTCCAACGAATCAAAACAGTGTCCATTTTCATCTATTCCAGGGTGGGTAAACAGTTATTGAGTAAAATAATGATTACAAGTATTAATAAATTCAGAAAAAAACAAGGCATTCAATTACCATCTTCTTGAAGGTTGTTCTGTAGTTCTAACTAAAACAAAATTATCAAAGACAAATTAAGTAGTATAAATATTGGAAAAGAAAGCTTTTAGATTATTATAATTTGCAGATGATTGTCTACTTTGAAAACACAAGAGCTTCAAAATATTTAAAAGAGTAAACCCATTTAGTAGTCAAATATTAAATAAATATCCAGTGTAATAAAGATATTGATTTGACCAACAGTCAGAAAATATAATGGAAAAAAGATGCCATACCCAATAGCAATAAAATAGACTTCACTAAGAATTAAAGAATAAAATTTACTGTTCTTTTTTGAAAAAACAAAAAACAAAAAACAAAACATTTATTGAGGAACATAAAAGATAAATAAATGGAGAGATGTGCTTCTGGACAGGAAAATTAAATAATGGGGAATTGACAAGAGACTATGTTAGTGGTTCAGAAAGCAGGTTCTGAGCTCATGCTACCTGATTTTCTAATTTATTAGCTGGGCAAATTTGGGCAAGTTACTTAACCTCTCTGATTCTCACTTTATCATCTGTAAAATAGGATAATAGTGTATCACAAAGGATTGCTGTAAAGATAAATCAGATAGGCCTTGAAAAGTATTTTACAAAAGGCCTGGTAAAGCATTTAATACATATTGGCTATTAATATTGTCTATTCTAGTCAAATTATCCATAAGGTTAATGTAAACCAAAGTGTTAGTGAGCTGTGAAAACATGATTTAAAAGTTTATTTGAAAGAATAAAAAAGGGAAAACCAAAAGGAAAATTTCTGTAAATAATGCTGGGTAATCTGTCCAGTTAGATAATACCTATTTTGAACTAACAAAATAATTACAGTTCTGAAATAAAAGGCTTCATTAAAAATAACTATCAAATCAAAATACTTAAAATTAAAACAGTATATAGGAGCAATACCTAGAGGAAGAAAGCTACAAAAATGTAATCAGGGATATAACTAGAAAGACATTTGTGGATAGGAAGTCACAATTTTGAAAGGTGTCAAAGCTCAAAAACTGAGCATGTAAACCTAATGTACTTCCAATGAATTCTCAGTGAAATTTTGTTTTCAAACATCACTAAACTATTTCAAAGGCTCACCTGGAAAGATAAACATGAATGAATAGCCAAAAATATTTTGAAAAGCAAGCATAACTTGTTCTACCAGACCTTAAAAATGTGAGATGTGGCCATAACAATCCTAATATTTTTGTTTAGGAATAAACAGATAGAATGGCAAATCCAGAATCAAAACCACACTCAGGCTCTATTAAAAGTGGCATCGAAACTCTCTGAACACAGATTATCCAATAGATATCACTGGGATAATTGGTAATTTGTGAGAAAATAATTGAAATACCCACTTCATGCTACACCCTAAAATGAATTGCCAATTATTGAATATTAAAAATGAAGCCATAATATGTTCTATAGGGATATACACACATCATAAAATTATGAAGAAATTTATGGAAATGATAAACACTTTAAAGGTAGGGATTAAGTCTGCCAAAGAACAGGATTGTAATCAGCCTAGGTACACAAGTGGCAAACTATGCTGTTTTATTTCTAAGGTTGGGTGTTCACTATTTTATTCTTTTTACCTTTTTGTACAAGGTAACTATTTCAAAGTCAGATAAATAAGATGAATGCTACATATCTATTTCACAATAAGATTTTTTAAAGCAAAAGTAAAAATGTGACAAGGTCATATAAGAACATATTTAAATTTTTACTTAAGTAGGAAAAGCCTTCTCCGGCAATGCTCCAAAGACAGAAAACAATAAAGGGAATGATTGCGGATTTAAGTACATTAAATTGAAAGAGTTGTTTTTTTTTTTCTGTGTCAGGAAAAAAAGAGACAAACTTGGGAAATAACTGCAACATTAACTAGGGATTAATATGCTTACTGTTAAAAAAATTCTCACAAATAAATTTTTAAAGGATGCCCATATAAATAAAAATAAGGAGGATATAAACAGGCAATTCACTACAAATGAAATATAATTGACCAGTTCATATTTTAAAAATCAACGCATACTAAAAAACCAAAGCTAAAACGATGTAAAATTTTTCATCTATTAAATTGGCAAAGTGAAAATAAATGGTGTTAGTAATAATCTTAGGAAAAGCAAACTCCAGAACCATTGCAATTTTCATTTCTCAACCTTTTACAAGTGCAAATTGGCAAGACAAATCCAGAACTTAATTGTGCAATTCCACTTCTAGAAATTTAATTTGAAGAGATAATGGATGCTCACAGTAGCTTTGTTGATGAACAAAAATAAAAACAAAAAGAAACATTATGCTTCATGACCAAAACAGTGACTTACTGAAATAAATTACAGTACACTCAGACAACTGAATACAATGCAGTCTTTAAAAACGGTGTCGAAAAATATTTAATGCCATGGAAATGTTTACAATCTATTGTTTAATGAAAAAAGGCGGATACAAAGCAGCATGGACAGTATGATTTTATCGTTTAAAAAAAGAAAACAAAAACATCTACACATATGTAAAAGTAATATACTGGAAAATAAAACGTAAAACCAAAATTCAATATTGTCTTCTTGCGCGCGGGATTATGGGTAGTTTTTAAATCCGGTTATTTTTGCATTTCCTATTATGATTATTTTTTTCTAATAAAAATGTATTACACATAGATACACGTATACATAAATTTGAGGGGGAGGGGCAAGGGAGAGCAGGTTTACAGAATCCGAAAAGCCTAACGACCCCCCAGGGAAAAAAAAATTATGCCTCTAATTTGGCAATTCCCTTGTTAAAATCGGGGCCACCCTGGACCTCGAAGGCGCCACCCGGTCCCAGGGAGCGTCATTCTCCCGGCTGCAGTAACATCTGCAAAACGATGTCTCTTTTTTTCAAAAGATAATAATCATCAAAGAAAGGCCCATTTCAGCGTCAGAGCAGCACCTGGCCGGCCTGCGAAATCCCCACTTGGTCGGCGAGTCTGCAGTGCAGGACTCAAGCCTGGGGTCAGTAGCCTTCGACCTTGCCCCGATCCGAAACGCAGCCCTCACAGATGCCGCTCCGCAACCTGTCCTGCCGCCCCCTCCCTCATACTGCCCCAGCGCCCCCGCGAGCTAGTGCTTCCGGGTTACGCCGGCGTGGGCGGGGCGCATGCGCGGAGCGCTGCCGCCGCTCTTCTCGCGCTCTGTGGCTCTGCTCCTTGGAGTCCGGTTCACTGGAGTGGCAGGGGCCGGAGGAAATGGTGAGCTCTTTGTCACGTAGAGTTGAGGCCCACGTTCTTTCGTTGAGGCCCACGTTCTTTCGTTGACCGGCACAGAATGACAGATTGTGCAGAAGTGGAAAGTTCATTGTACACGTTTGCAGTGTTTTCATAGACTCAGTTTGTCCTAAATAGCTTTAATGATTGCTTGAGGGAAAATACGTGCACCTGACTTAAAAATCAAAAAAGTTTCCTAAGGGATTTTATGTTAAAAAACAAAACAAAACAAAACAAAACACTACAAAATCTAGAAAAATAGCATTTTTATTAACTAACCACCTGACACACCTCTATGTATTTTTTCCTGCGTTTCTTTGGCTGCATATTCTTTTATCACGTTTTCATATAATGATTTCTTAATGTTTTCCATTGAGAGAAAGATAACTCATTCTTCCTTCTACCGTGACCTTAGTCACATTTGTATTTTTATCATTTAAATAAATTTAGAAAGATTTTCAGTTTCACAACTCATTATTAGTAAAGTGAAGGAAATATCGGATCACAGCCAAATTCGGAAAAAACCTTTTTCATGTTCCCTTCACATAGGTGCTGAAGGATTTCATGGCATTTCAAATGCTGATGCAGAGGCTAATCTTACTCTTTGAATTGACAATGCTCTTTGACCCCTTTTTATCAGTGTACTTTTTGCAGCAGTAATTTTGAAGTTTTATCAATGATGACCTAGGATTTAAATCCCCTTCATTAATTGTGTTTCAAAGAATCCAAATCCAAACAGGTTATTTATTATTTCTGTTCAAAATGAACTTTCTTCACCATTAATAACTGCTTTTTTAAAAAAAGAATTTGCTTACCAGTAATTTCTAAGTACTTTAGCACATTTTATCACTAAAAATTATTTTCAATATATTTACCTGAGTTTTTTTCATTTTTTAGTATGCCAAATTGAAGATGATTAATCACCATCAGGATTCTGTTATTTTGTATTCAACTACTACAAAATAACTTTCCAATTTGTAGTGAAAAATGGATATCAAAATTGTAGGTTCTCCAGAGTCACTCAACCCAAGGTGACAGAGAAGAAGGAGGCAGCCATCTTAACTATATCACTTTTGCAAAATTTTCAAAAACATGGCTCTCAGCATCTTGGACTTAAGGTGAAAATGTCTCCTATTTCTTAGAAAGCAGGTGGGTATGTGGGTCTGCAGTTCAGGTTTCACTCTAATTTAGAGATTTATAGTCTGGGATTCATTATTGTATAGGTGGCAATAGAGACCATAGAGTTGTATGTAAAAGGGCCAGATAATAAATATTTTTGGCTTTGTGGACTATATGGTCTTTCTGTGTGGTGGTTTGAAGCTGTATGTATCCCAGAAAAAACATATTCTTAAATTTCTTTCCTGTGGATGTGAACCCATTATAAATAGAACCTTTTTATGAGATTACTTCAGTAAGGTATAGCCCAACCCAATCATGATGGTCTTAATCTTATTACTGGCATCATTTATAATCAAAATAAAATTCAGAGAGAGAGAAAGCCTCAGGAAGCAAGAGGCTGGACATCAAGGAAACCAGAAGAGGAGAGACTAGGAAATGCTCCCATGTGCCTTGCTATGTGAGGAGTCAAGGACCAAGAATTGCTGGCAGCCAGCCCCAGAATGTCAGTCTTCTCGGAAAAAAAAAAAAAAAAAATCTCCTTGATTACATCTTGATTTGGAAACTGTGAGCAAATAAATTCCCATTGTTTAACCTGACCCATTTCATGGTATTTGCTTTGAGCAGCCTAGGAAACCAAAACACTGGAAACTACTTAACTCTGCAGTTGTGGTGTAAAAGCAGCCATAGACAAGCAAACAAATAAGTGAGCTGAATTTGGACAGGTAGGGTTGGGGCAGTATATGCTGATCCCTGGTTTACCACCAAAAGTTTAATTCTCACTAAATGCCCAGCCTCCAACAGCAGGGATCTCTGCTTTATATTCTCAGGCACCCAGGCTGATGGATACACTACCCTCTTGTAGCTGAACCATGTAGAACAGTTGCTGTGGCAGGGGAGGAGACAGGTAATTGCCTATAGACTTGTCATTCTCTCAGCTGGAAGTGAAATTTCACCTGTTCACATTTCATTGGCCAGAACTAGTCAATTGGCTCCATCTAACAGCATTTAGGCCAGGAATAGTAAGGGAACAAATGAAATATTTAATGAGTCTGCAAAAAGTAACCCAATTTAAACTTCTCCTTTTATTGGTACCTTCTGCAATGTGACTTTGTAGCTCCTTCCATTGAGAAATGGAGTCTGTTTTCCCATCACTTGACTCCAGACTGGCTTTATGATTGCCTTGACAGACAGAATATAGCAGAAGTGATGGCATACCTCTTGATGACGAGTAGTGCTCTTCTTTCCCTTTTGAACCCTTACTTCTGCCATGAGAATAAGCCTATGGTAGTCTGCAGGAGGATGAAAGACCATGTAAATCGGAAGCATGTTGTGGCCAATGCCCCACACATGTGAGAGACCCCAGGCAAAATCAGCAAAATTACCTAGCTTTTAAGTTAACCAGTTAACCACAAAGTGAGTCTTGCCCAACCCTCTCATAGACTCCTATACAATGATAAATGGTTATTCTTCTAAGCCATTGAGTTTGGGGGTGGTCTGTTTGCAGCACTTTTGTAGCATATGATAACTTTTACAAAGACAGTGACTATCTCTGCCAGAGTCACCACAGAGACAACTTCTAGGCAGACCTACCTAGAGGCAGTCAGTGGATGATAAATACTTATTTACTAATACTGACTTGGGTTTTGGGAATATAACTGTGAATAAAAGAGACAAAGGCCCTGCCCTCAAGGAGTTTCCATTCTTTTGGAGGGAGAGAGAGAGAGACAAATTAAGTAAATAAGATAGTGCCAGGACTGATAAGTAGTCTGGATAAGACAAAATAGGACAATGTGGCAGTCAGTGCCTGTGGCTTCTGCTTTAAATGGAGTCAGAATTCTCTCTGGGAAGATGACATTGGAATGAGGAGGCATTTGGATGCAACAGTCTCATGAGGGACATCCAAACAAAAGGTCTTGCTAGTGAGGCAGGTTAGTATAGTCCCTGGAGGACACCATGAACCATCAACTAGAAGGAACCATGGGTGACCCTTGCTGTGGTAGGTAAGATTGTTAATTTCTTAATTAACATTGGAGCCAATTACTTGGTCCTGACCTGACTTGCCACTCCAGACCTCTCTTATCTTGGTTGTGCTTCATAAGGGAAGTGAATGGGGAATCAAGATCTAGGCCATCTACTAAACCTCTCCCCTGTAGAATAAAAAACCTCTACATAAGTCATCAATTAAGCATTATCCCCTCAAGGAGAAAGCTGTTAAAGGCCTCTGGCCCATGATTAAAAAGTTCCTGGAAGTAAAAGGAAAATTCCTCAATATGATAAAAGGCATATATGAAAAACCCACACCCAACATAATACTCAATGGAGAAAGGTTGAAAGCTTTCCCTCTAGGATCAGGAACAAGAAAAGGATGCCCACTGTCACCATTGTTATTCAACATTGTACTAGAAGTTCTAGCTAGGACAATTAGACAAGACAAAAAATTAAAGGCGTCCAAATAGGAAAAGAGGAAGTAAAACTCTCACTGTTTGCGGATGACATAATCCTGTATTTAGAAAGTCCTCAAGTATCCACAACAAAGCTACTTGAACTAATAAATGAGTTCAGCAAAGTGGCAGGATACAAGATCAACACACAAAAATCAGTAATGTTTTTGTACACTAGTACTGAACAACCTGAGGAGGAAATCAGGGGGAAAATTCCATTTTCAATAGCAACAAAAAGACTCAAATACCTAGGAGTTAATTTAACCAAAGAAGTACAGGACCTATATGCAGAATACTACAAAACAATGCTAAAAGAAATTTTGAAAGACCTAAACAAATGGAAAGACATTCAGTGTTCATGGATTGGAAGAACAAATATCGTGAAGATGTCAATTTTGCCCAAACTGATTTATAGATTCAATGCAATACCAATCAAAATCCC
>JAKSZT010054524.1:23255471-23273054 GCA_026826555.1 Tolypeutes matacus
GAACTGGATATCTATAACCAAAAGAATGAAAGAGGACCCCTATCTCAACCCCCTATACAAGAATCCACTCAAAATGGATCAAAGATCTAAATATAAAAGCCAGGACTATAAAACTACTAGAAGAAAATGTAGGGAAACAAAACATCTTCAAGACCTTGTAGTAGGTGGTGGTTTCTTGGACCTTACAGCCAAAGCACGTGCAACAAAAGAAAAAGTAGATAAATGGGACCTCTTCAAACTTAAACTCTTTTGCACCTCACAGGACTTTGTCAGAAGGGTGAAAAGGCAACCAACTCAATGGGAAAATATATTTGGAAATCACATATCTGATAAGGATTTAATATCCAGGATATATAAAGAGATGTTACAACTCAGCAATAAAAAGACAAACGACCCAATTAAAAAATGGGCGAAAGACTTGAACAGACATTTCTCCAAAGAAGAAATACAAATGGCAAAAAAACACATGAAGAAATGCTCAACATCACTCATGATTAGGGAAATGCAAATCAAAACTACAATGAGATATCATTTCACACCAATCAGAATGGCCACTATTAAAAAGACAGAGAACTACAAGTGTTGGAGAGAATGTGGAGAGACAGGAACACTTCTTCACTGTTGGTGGGAATGCAAAATGGTACAGCCACTATGGAGGACTGTTTGGCAGTTCCTAAAGAAGATGAATATATACTTGCCACGTGACCCTGCAATACCACTACTGGGTATATACCCAGAAGAACTGAGAGCAGTGACACAAACAGACATCTGCACACCAATGTTCATAACAACATTTTTCACCATTGCCAAAAGTTGGAAACAACCCAGGTGTCCATCAACAGATGAATGGATAAACAAACTGTGGTCTGTTCACACGATGGAATATTATGCAGCTGTAAGAAGAAATGAAGTCGTAAAGCATATGACAACATGGATGAACCTGGAGGACATTATGTTGAGTGAAGCAAGCCAGACACAAAAGGACAAGTACTGTATGAATGAGTTACTATGAACCAAATATATTGTGTAACATATTGTTTGATTAAAAAAATTTTTTTATATGTATCCATTACATTTATTTGAGAAATGTATATATTCATCTGTGTTTCCTTTTTAGTTTTTAATTGTTTATATTTTCAATTATTAAATGTAGAAAATAAAGTTAAAAAAAAAAAAAAAGTTTCTGGAAAATGGCCTCCTAGTTCCTTGCCAATCCTCTTGCAACATTACAATCCTTCCAGCGAAGTCCTGCAAGACTTTACCCCTTGCAAGAGGTAGCGAATGGGAATGCAGCCCCAGATCAGCCCCAATTCATGTCTTGTTGGCCGCAGGATTTCCCTGTATCCCTCAGTTCCATGCCTAGCAGCTGTGCAGGGATTTCCCTGGAGGAACGAAGTGGGAGGTTTCCAGTCCAGGTTTCTGCCATGGGAGACACTGGGCACTTTGTGTGAAGGTGATTCTAAAGTTGAGTCTTTTCCTATGTTAAGTACGTGTGTGAATTTCTTTCTTCTATTCTAATCTGTGATTGCTTTAATTTTTCAGTCTGCTTGTACCTAGGAGCTTGTAAATCAGATTTGGCGTTCACCTGTTACAAATTGGATAATGGTGAAAGGTAACCTAAAAATGAGTCTTTAAATTTCAATACTACCTTGCAATTGGATTTGATGTATAAAAGAAATCACAAATGGGATTAGTTCAACTGCTGGAAAAGTGGAAAAACTTAGCAACGTAGTTACTAATAAAATAGTTTTAGTTGCTTATTTAATAAACAAAAGTGCTCAATTTATTTTGAAGTGAAAATTCACTAGAAACTGTAACTCAGATTTAAGACAAATTCATTATATATAATGCATTTTATTATAAAATAGAAAAAGGATAATATCTGAAATTGCTGAAACTGGTTGAATTTAGCCTGTATTATTGTGATGCTAATTCTAAATTAAATTTACCTTTGTTTATGGTTGCTACAAGACTAGCCTCACTCTTGTGTGTACTTGCTATTGTGATGGTAATTCTAAACTGAGCTTGCCTTTTCTTATGGTGATTTCAGGACTGGCTCACCAGTACCTGGTCTTTCTCATTCCCATGGTCAAGTATGTTATGGCTGGCCCCCTTTTTGGGGCTGCTTACCATCATCTTCTTTATCCTTTTAAGATACCATGTATCTTCAAAATTCTAACTAAGTTTATTTCTTCCAGAATCAATGCCTTCCACAACAAGGTATTAGTCACAAGTAGATTTCATCCAATTCCAACCATGGTGGTGCTGGACCAGCTTTCCCTCATCCAAATAGAATAGCGAGAGAGTTTCACACCCATTCAGGCAGGGACTACTGCCTCGACCAGCAGGAAGCAGCTACAGAAGAATGGTCATGGCCCTTCAGCTCCCCCTTAAGAATAAGGGGGAGAGTTGAGGCAGGTTAGTATAGGGAATGAGGGAAGACACTGGTCATAATAAAGCCATAACAGCTGGGTCCCTGCTGGTCAGCACATAGCCCCGAGACCCAGCCTAGAAAACCCCTGAGGGGAGATAGCTGCTTGAGAACAAAGTTGTAACCATTACAATCGAAAAGGCCACCAAGAACCTGGTCACAAGGTCCCATTTGAAACTCTTGGGCTCAAAAGAAGCTCTGGCTAACTTCAAACAGAAAGGCCTCCTTATTGGTTCCCTGAGAGCTAACAGGTGACCGTAGAAAGGCAATCAATCAGGACAGCAAATAGCTGAGATACCTCCTTAATATGGGGAAAGGGGAGGAGGAAAGGCCTTAAAAACTCCTACCCCAGGCTCCACATTGCACATCTCACCCTGTAGCATGCTCGCACCCATGTCTTGGGTGTGTACTATCACTTTTTCTCATTTCTTAATAAACTTTTTACTGAGCGCATTGAACTGGCACATCTCTGAATTCTTTCTTATGATGTAGCAAAGAATCTAGAAACCCAAAGTGCTCTGATAATACTAGCACTCTGGGACTACAGAGCTCTGGGAAGGGAGCAGGCACCTAGGGCTGAAGTGGCTGGCGAAGTTAGAATGGCTCTAATTTCAATAGACTGAAGAGAGGTGAAATCAGGATCTAGTCAAGAGAAAAACTGTGAAACATAAAGGTATGGCAGGGAACTGAGATGACTCAACTAGTTGAGCACCTCTCTCCCACATGGTAGGTCCCAGGTTCAGTCCCCAGTGCCTCCTATTTTTTTTTTTTTTTTTTTAAAGATTTTATTTATTTATTCATTTATCCCCCCCTTGCTGCTTGTGCTCGCTGGGCCAGCCAACCATGCCGTGCGGGCGGGCCCGCCCTCACCAGGAGGCCCCGGGAACCGAACCCGGGGCCTCCCACATGGCAAACGGGAGCCCTACTGATTGAGCCACAGCCGCCTCCCTCCAGTGCCTCCTAAAGAGAAAATAAGCAGATATAGAGAGCACACAGCGAGTGCAAACAATGGGGGTGGGGTGGGGGGGTGAAGAAATCAAGTAAATCTTTAAAAAAAAAAAAAAAAAAGAACTCTCTTCTCCAGAAAAATAGCTAGATGACAGGCTGAAACAGCCTAGAAAAAGATCTTTTAGGGTTTAGGACACTAGGCAAAGGCTGGACACTGCCCAGAGGAGAGAAGGACAAAGGAGGGATATCTCAATAACAGAATTGTGAGTTGAAACCTGCGGTTGTCTTTGCCGGCACCACCCACCACACTAAAGACACTTCAGAATTTTCAGGAAAGGGGAAAGAGAGGGACACAGCCTAAGACTGACTCAGTTTTTCACTCACAAATTTGGTCTGTGTGTCCCAGGAGCCCTTCCAGGCTGGGTGGGGCCACGTCATTGTTTACCCTGGGAGCCAGCAAGGGGCTTAAGATATATGATACTCCCAATTTCCTTCTCTACTAGCCCGGACTGATTGTTGAGGACTCAGAGGGGAGTGGAAATATTTCCTAGCCAAGAAAAGGGAGAGGGCTGCCAGAGAACACTGGAGAACTGTCTCAGAGAAAGTTTGAATTACAAGGCTCATAGCCTCCAGACAGGAAGCTCTATCACATTGATCCAGTCTATGTTGCAACAAATACACTCCGACCAGGCATTGAACTGAGAGCTGCCAAAGAGCACCATCTGCTGGCAGCCAAGGAAGTACACACAAGAAAATTAAAAATAAGTAGGACAGGCTTTTCCCAGCCTCTATAGCCTCCCTCCCCAAGGCCCTAGGAAGCTACTTTACAACCAATTACCAGTTTTGAGCAACCAGTGGGGACAATCCAGGTCAAGCCAAGAATCAAAGAGCAGTGGTAATGCACAGCCTCCTGCCAACTGAATCCCTACAAAAGAAAAAAATTGAGCATCTGCGTAAACTACATCCTGCTCAGATGCCTAGACATCAGCAAAAAATTACGAGGCATACTAACAAAATAGAAGACATGGTTCAAGAAAATAAATATATCAAAGCCTATTTTCAATAGCAACAAAAAGACTCAAATACCTAGGAATTAATTGAACTAAAGAAGTACAGGACCTATATGCAGAAATCTACAAAACAATGGTAAAAGTAATTTTAAAAGGCCGAAACAAATGAAAAGACATACTGTACTCATGGATTGGAAGAATAAATATTGTCAAGATGTCAATCTTACCCAAATTGATTTATAGATTCAATGCAATACCAATCAAAATCCCAACAGTGTAATTTACAGACTTAGAAAAGGCAATTACCAAATTCATTTGGAATGGAAAATGCACCCGAACAGCCAAAAGCATTCTAAAAAAGAAGAGCAATGTGGGAGGAATTTCACTGCCTGACCTTGAAACATATTATAAAGCTACAGTGGTCAAAACAGCATGGTACTGGCATAAAGACAGACACATTGATCAGTGGAATAGAATTGAGAACCTAGAAATATACCCTCACCTATACAGTCAACTGGTTTTTGACAAACCTACCAAGCCCACACTGATGGGAAAAAACAGTCTCTTCAACAAATGGTGTTGGGAGAACTGGATATCTATAACCAAAAGAATGAAAGAAGACCCCTATCTCACCCCCTATACAAGAATCAACTCAAAATGGATCAAAGATCTAAATATAAAAGCCAGGACCATAAAACCACTAGAAGAAAAAGTAGGGAAACATCTTCAAGATCTTGTAGTAGGTGGCCGTTCCTTGGATCTTACACCCAAGGCACGTGCAACAAAAGAAAACATAGATAAATGGGACCTCCTCAAAATTAAACACTTTTACACCTCACAAGATTTTGTCAAAAGGTTGAAAAAAGTAAATTCACAAATATGTGGAGGCTGAACAACACACTCCTAAATAATCAATGGGTCAAAGAAGAAATTGCAAGTGAAATCAGTAAATATATTGAGACAAATGAAAATGAGAATATAAGTTACCAAAACTTATGGGATACAACGAGGGCAGTCTTGAGAGGAAACTTCATCGTGCTAAATGCCTATATTAAAATAGAAAAAGCTAAAGTCAAGGATTTAACCGAACAACTAGAGAAACTAGAAAAAGACAAACCAATCCCAAAGCAAGCAGAAGGAAAGAAATAATAAAGATTAACAACAGAAATAAATGAAATTGAAAACAAAAAAACAGTAGAGAAAATCAACAAAACCAAAAGCTGGTTCTTTGAGAAGATCAATAAAATTGACAAACACCTAGCTTGACTAATAAAAGAAAAAAAGAGAGAAGATGCAAATAAATACAATCAGAAATGAAAGGGGGGAAGTTAAAACTGACCCCACAGAAATAAAAAGAATCATAAGAGGATATTATGAGACACTGTATGCCAACAAACTAGACAACCTAGATGAAATGGACAAATTCCTAGAAATGCACAAAAAACCTACAGTGACACTACAAGAAATACAAGAACTTAACAAACCAATCACATTTAAAGAGATTGAATCCATCAACAAAAATCTCCCAGCATGGGGAAGCGGCTGTGGCTCAATCAGTGGGGTTCCCGTTTGCCATATGGGAGGCCCCGAGTTCGGTTCCGGGGCCTCCTGGTGAGGGCAGGCCCGCCCGCACGGCGTGGTTGGCTGACCCGGCGAGCACAAGCAGCGAGGGGGGGATAAATGAATAAATAAATAAAATTAAAAAAAAAAAAAAAAAAAAAAATCTCCCAGCAATAAATGACCAGGACCAGATGGCTTCACAGTTGAATTCTACCAATCATTTTTTTTTGTAAAGAATTAACACCAATCCTGTTTAAACTCTTCCAAAAAACTGAAGAGAAGGGAAAATTACCCAACACATTTTATGAAGGCAATATCACCCTAATACCAAGGCCAGATAAAGATACTACAAGAAAAGACAATTACAGACCAATTTCTCTAATGAACATAGGTGCAAAAATACTCAACAAAATATTTGCAAATCAAAGCCAACAGCATATCAAAAGACTTACACATCACAACCAAGTGGGATTTACTTCTGGTATGCAAAGCTGGGTCAACATAAAATCAATCAACGTAATACACCACATTAACAAATTGAAGGAAAAAAACACATAATCATCTCAGTCAACGCAGAAAAGGCATTCAACAAAATCCAGCATCCTTTTTGATAAATACACTTCAAAAGATAGGAATAGAAGGAAAATTACTCAACATGATAAAAGACATATGTAAAATCCACAGCCAACATCATACTCAATGGGTAAAGCAAGAATGCTTTCCCTCTAAGATCAGGAACAAGACAAGGATGCCTACTGTCAGCATTGTTATTCAATATTGTACTAGAAGTTCTAGCTAGGGAAATTAGACAAGAAAAAGAAATTAAGGACATCTAAATAGGAAAAGAGGAAGAAAAACACTCACTGTCTGCAGATGACATGATCCTGTACTTAGAAAGTTCTGAAGTATTCATGACAAAGCTACTTGAGCTAATAAATGAGTTCAGCAAAGTGGCAGGATCAACACAAAATATCAGTAATATTTTTGTACACTAGTACTGAACAATCTGAGGAGGAAATAAGGGTGAAAAGGCAGCCAACTGAATGGGAGAAAATATTTGGAAATCACATATCTGATAGGTTTAATATGCAGGGTATCTAAAGAGATGTTACAACTCAACCATAAAAAGACAAATGACCCAGATAAAAAATCGGCAAAACACTTGAATAGACATTTGTCCAAAGAAGAGATACAAATGGCAAAAAAAAAAAAAAAAAAACCATGAAGAAATGCTCAACATCACTCATGATTAGGGGAATTCAAATCAAAACTACAATGAGATATTATTTCACGCTTATCAGAATGCCCACTATTAAAAAGAGAACTACAAGTGCTGGAGAGGATGTGGAGAGATAGGAACACTTATTCACAGTTGGTGGGAATACAGAATGGTACATCCACTGTACCAAGACTGTTTGGCAGTTCCTAAAGAAGTTGAATATAGACTTGCCACATGCCCCTGCAATACCACTACTGGGTATATATCCTGAAGAACTGAGAGTAGTGACACAAACAGACATCTGCCCACTGATGTACATAGCGGCATTATTCACGATTGCCAAAAGTTGGAAACAATCCGGTGCCCATTTACCAATAAATGGATAAACAAACCGTGGTGTATTCACAGTATGGAATATCATGCAGCTCTAAGAAGAAATGAATCGTAAAGCATATGATAACATGGATGTGCCTGGAGGACATTATGTTGAGTGAAGCAAGCCAGACACAAAAGGACAAATTCTGTATGATTGTGTTAATATGAACCAAGTATATTGTGTAACATATTGTATGATTCAAAAAAAAAAAATTATATGTGTCCAGTTCAAAAAAAAAAAAGTGGTAAAAAGGAAGGAAGGGAGGGAGGGCATCTTCTGCAGTTAAGAGTGAGGTGATTGGCCTGGCAGGAGGTTTTTATTTTTAACTTCAGGGCATCATATCATAGGTTTGTGAAAAACCTCTCTTTTATTTCTCCTTTCATTCCCTATCCTCAATCCACTTTCACCCTTATCATAGGCACTCTTCTGGGGAAGTCAAGGACATGATTGTGGCCATCTCCCAGCCCTTGCCTACCTGCCCTTCTCCTTTTCTATTGTGTGCAGATGTTTCAGTGTGTTTCTATTCCACAGCCCAGGGTTGATGTTAGGTCTAATGGAGTAGCCTTACCATACCTTAAACCCTAAACCAGGAATAAGTAGCCCCAGCTGCTTATCAGGATAAGAACTCTCAGTGGCAGGGCCCCTTCTCCCTGGGGTGTATAAATACCCCCTCCCCTTGGACAGTCCAGGTCTCTCCTCTCTGATGCAAAGTGGGGTGTGTGGAGCCACCATCTACTGACTGTGACCTGAGCACTTGACCTCCCCAGGAGACAGGACATGTTGGCATCTCTTCCCCTGCTCTTTTGGATCCTTAATGCTGTGTAAGTAATAAAGCAAAGTGGTCATTTGCTGAAAGATTCTGTGTGTCTAGCCTGTGTTTCCACCACTCACTATAAGCAACTTGTGCCACACTCTCCAGTCTCATGTAAATAATTTATGTTTCAGCAAATTTCTCTTCCATAAAGCAACTGCCATACAGCTGTACCTTTAGAAATATACATTCTTTTTTTTTTTTTCTTCATTTCCATAAATGGTACATCTTAGCTCAGAAAACAGAGTTTGAGACAAAGTGCTGAAGCATTATTGGGGAGGAAGGAGGAGAGTGAGGAAAAGGAAGACAGGAAGTGATAGGTCATCATATTGGTAACTCAGACCCAGCAGGTCAATTGGCAGGTCCATCTGCTCAGCATATGCTGGATTTCTCCATATATACTGCCAAGAGAAGTTGTACCTGGGAATAGCTCATGGCCTGCAGGGAGGAAGGGAATTGTAGTTGTATGCCTCTCTCTTGACATGTTTCCCATGAGTCAAGATTCACTTAACAAGGAATTAACTCCCCTATATTTCTGGAGTTCATCATCTGGCCTCTTTGGTGGTTTCTAGGCATGTCAGATTCCATGCTCTGTAGGGTATTTCATCCAAATCTGGAAGTGGCTGGAGGTCAGAAAATCCAGACACACAGCTGGTCCAACGGGCTGCATGGTGGCAGCAGCAGCAGGACTGACATTCCCAGGATTACTGATAGGGTGATTGGGAGGTAGGCTGTAGGGAGGGAATCTGAAGAGTTATGTGAGATTCATGTCCAATGTGACAGAAATGCCATTGTGATTCTTGTTTTTACCCATTGTTATATTTATGATCTAGCCATGTTGCCATATTCATTCTATTTTATTCCTTATGTTCTCTGGTAGTATTACATAATATGCATATGCCACATTTTACTTACTGATTTACTTAGTGATGGACATAGATTGCCTCCAACTTTTTTTTTTTTTTTAAAGATTTATTTTATTTATTTCTCCCCGCCCCCTTGTTTTGCACTCACTCTCTGCTGTGTTCTTCTGTGATTACTTGTCTTCTCTCTAGGTGGTACTGGGAACCAATCCTGGGACCTTCTGGAATGGGACAGAGGCGCTCAATCTCTTGTGCCATCTCAGGTCCCTGTTCTGCTGCATCTTTTATTGTCTCTTCTCTGTGTCTCTTTTTGTTGCGTCATCTTGCTGTACCAACTCTCCGTGCGGGCCAGCATTCCCGCACCGGCTAGCTCTCCTGTGTGGGTCAGCACACCATGAGGGCCAGCTCTCCACTTAGGCCAGCTTGCCTTTCACCAGAAGGCCCCGGGAATCGAACCCTGGGCCTCTTATATGGTAGACAGGAGTCCAATCGCTTGAGCTACATCTGTTTCCCCTGTAACTTTTTACTAAGATAAATAATGCATTCCAGGTCATCCCCTTCACTCCTACCCTGCCCACCCCCCCAACAAGTCTCACCCTTCCAGGAAGATCCAACATATGGTGCCAACCTGAGTGACAGAAATTAATTAATATTTAATAAATACTTTTAAACTTATCAATGAATGGCCTCAAAAAAACCAGGTAGTGTGTTTATTTGGCTGTAGGTCATTTTGCTGAAAGTTAAATTTGTAGAAAGTAATTTTTCAGTACGAAAAATTTGTCAAAATCCAATTTGCCAAAAACTAATTCTCTAAATTACCTATTTGCTGAATTACTGAGGCCTGTCAAAAAGTTTGAGTTCTACTCTTGCTTCAGCCTTCTGTGAGGTAAGCCCAGAGGCCCAGGCAGAACCTAAATGTACGAAAAGAGGGGCAAACTATAAACTTTGTTTAAGAAAAACTTCACCTATTTGTACATAAAACAGGTAAATAGGTATAAAACTGAAGCTTTGAAAAAATTTTATTTGGTAAACTATCTTTCAGTTGCTAGTAGCAGGCATACAATTGTAAACAAAACTGGTTTTGCTTTATTTCATTGTAAGAAGTCTAGAGGGAGGTAGGAACTAGGGTTGGGTCAGCAGTACAACAATGTTGGAACTGGCATCTCTGTAGTTTTCTTAGCTCTTTGATCCTCCATGGTTTAAAGATCTACTGCACCTCTAGCCATCATTTTGGTATTTGTGGCAGGAAGAGGGCAAGAGGTGGCCTAGCTGCATCTATTACTTTAACCAGTAAAGTAAAAATTTTCCCAGTAGTCCCCTAGCCAAAGCTGCGTCCTGATGCCACTTCTAGCTGTAACAGAGGCTGGGAGTGTGAACATTTAGCTTTTCCAGGGTCTTTAGTGGAGGCAGGTATGGGAGAGGGGTTTGGGAATGGGTGAGGAGTTGGACCACCAACATTATTTCCCTCAAGTATAATTTGTTTCTTTTTCGAATTGGGTAGTTTATATGTCAAAGAAATTTCTATCAACACTTTTAAGATTATAATTTGAAACTCAGTTCTGCTTTCACTAATTGCTGTTATGCTTTCTCATGATCACACATTTTACATATTTTTAACAGACATATTCCAGCTTTTTCCCTGCCTAACTTTCTAGAATGGGACTAAAATAAAATGACTTCATCTTTCAGGAAAGAGTGAGAAAAATCAAAAGGCCAGCAGCGACAAAATACTTTCAACTATTTCTCTGCTCAATCATTGTCCTTCCACACCAAAGAACATCCTGAAAACATCACCACATCCTTTGGCATTTAAAAACTGATACAGCTGACCAAAGTCCATGTGGTTTCCTCTGGCTCCATTAACATTGAACACTTTTTCTTCAAAAATTGAAAATTTTCTTTGTTTTTCCATCTCATCATTTGTACCATCAAAAGGAATATCTTCTCGATGGCGAATTAAAATTCTCTTCCAGTTTAATTTTCTGAGTCTGAAAAGAAATGTTCAAAATAGAAATTTTCAAAATGTGAAGTGTATTCTAAAGCACTGAAAACAGAAGTTATAAAACAAATTTATCAATGCCTTTTCCTAGAAGTAAAGAAATCCTTCTTTATTTCATAGGGATTTATTTTAACCAAATATGATTCTGGTCCTAATCCCATCCCCAAACTCATTTATTGCCATTACTACTGCCAATTACCAGCTTTTCAGATTTGTGGAAATTACTGACTCTCAAGATACTGAAGGGACTTTTCAGAAAGTCAGTTAGGATATCATAGAGAAATGGGAAGACAAGCAGCAATTCTAGTGCTCCTAGAAAGTCCCTTGTTTCACAGGTTATACAGCTTATGGCACCACTGAAATGAAGAATCAGGCCCATAGAAGTGGATGGGTTCCTAGGCAGCATCTTGATCAGGGGCTCAATTATTCAAAATATGTTTACAGAATGTCTCCTATATGCATGCACTGTGTCAGGTGCAGGGGCTAATGCTAACTATATGTGATTTTTGTCTTATCCACTGACTTGAGACTGAATCCCCATGCAAATACAACCCAATGGACATACTTATTTCCACATCTCTACTATCTTGTTTACTACTAAAATGACATTGTATATAAAATATGTGAAAGCAAACCTTGACCAGAATTCTTCACAGGCATTTTGTGGGCCTTCCACACAAATAACACCAGGTTTCCCAGGCATGCTAAACCCAAACAGGGAAAGCTCCTTCGTCCACTCTAGAATATTCTTTCTTTTGCATTTGTTGTAGATATGATGGCTATAAATCCAGAGTCGTGTGAAAATGACATCTACTGACTGGGCTGGGCTTCCTGTGATGGTGGGTGATAAGGCATCTCTTCTGACATAGCCAGAGGCGTGTTCTCGAATCCATTCTGTGGCATTCAGTATGCAGACATCTCCACAACTCCTTTGCAGGTATGCAATCAGATCCATGTTCAGCTGAGTCTGCTGGGATCTACTTAGTACTACTGATCTGATGGAAACAATATGGGAAAAATCCTTAATCAATTTTCTTGAAACAGAAAACAAATTCGAGAATCACTTTTATTCTCAGATTAATTTCCAGGTCTAAAATTGGCTAGAGTTTCTGTAACATACCTGACAGTAATTTCAGGCAGAACTGCAGGGTATTTAAAAGGGAAAATACAGGCCAGAGAAAACATCACCTGGTAAAAAAAGAAGAAAAATGCCCTAAGTACTGTTTTTACATCTTGACATATTTCAATTCTTCCAAAAACAAAAATGAATTACCATTGCTTCCTCAGATATATCCAGGCTCATATTGACAGTAAAATAAACTTTTGAAGATCGCCCTTCCATGGTTCTTTTTTCAACACAGTCTTTCAGTTCTGCTAAAGCCAGCTGGTCATTCACTATGAACTCATTCTCACCAGGGAACATACTGGCCAGCAGGTCTATCTCAGAGAGCTGGGCCTCAGCTTGTTCTATCTCACTCATTTTTGGATACTCGCAAGTTTCTGAAGGAGGTAATGAAAAATGAGACAATTTACTTATATAATCTTGGGAGAACTAAATTGATCAATATGCATACTAATTGAAAATATATTTGATTTCTTCACAAAATGTGAAATGTAATCAGATTCTCTTTTCCCATTATTCTACTTGCAGATGTAATATACTAAGCACCAAAAATATGAGAAAATCCAATCATAGCCATAAATCCTAGTAATAATTAGGCACCATATTCCTTTGATCTGGCATCTTAATCTACCACAATGAACAGTTTCATTGATGTGAACTAAATTAGGCAGTCAAAAAGCTATTATCAATGATATAGACAGAAGAGAAGATATGACGAGTTACCTGGAAATCTTTATAAACCATAATAAACATTAAAATCATTCTCAAGTTCCAGAAAACAAACAAAATTGGAAATTCCATTGACATTCAAGAGAAATTTGGGGAAAAATTTACAATATGGAATTTTCCCTTCAAAATTATTTTTTAACAGCTTTATTGAGGTATAATTTATATACCATAAAATTTACTCATTTTAAGTGTACAATTCATTTATTTTTAGTGCACTTAAAGAGTTGTGCAGCCATCACCACAATCTAATTTTAGAACATTCTCATCACTCAAAAAGGAGCCTTGCGTACATTTGCAGTCACTCTCTGCTCACACCCCTAGTGCCCCAGACAACAACTAATCTACTATCTGTCACTATAAATTTGCCCTTTTTTGAATATATCATATAAATAGAATCATACATATGTGTCTTTTGTGTTTGGCTTCTTTTACTTAGCAAAATATTTCGATGCTCATCCATGATGTTGTATGTATCAGTACTTCATTTCTTTTTATTGGCAAATTGTATGGATTTACCACATTTTGTTTATTCATTCTCAGTAAAGTTTTAATGAAGTTTTCTTTATATAGGTTCTGTACATTTTGAGTTAAGTTTATTTTATGCCAGTTTATTTTGGGGCCTGCTATTTGAAGGGGATTTTTAAAATTACACTTTGTTTCTGATATTCTTGACCATGCTCTCCATTAAACCTTCTTCCCCTTGTTTTCTATCACATCACCCTCTTCTGGTTTTTCCTTCTATCTGGTCATTTCCAGGGATCCTTTTTTTTTAAAGATTTTATTTATTTATTCATTTATCCCCCCCTTGCTGCTTGTGCTCGCTGGGTCAGCTAACCACGCCTGCGGGCGGGCTTTGCCTTCACCAGTAGGCCCCGGGAACCGAACCCGGGGCCTCCCATATGGTAAACGGGAGCCCTACTGATTGAGCCACAGCCGCTTCCCTCCAGGGATCCTTTTTGAGTTCCTACTGCTGAATAAGACCTTTATAAAATGTTAGCATCCCTTACGGTCTTCTTTCTTTATCCTCTCATGGTGCCAAATGCCATTAAATACTAAATGTCCACAATTCTCAAATTTGTATCTGATGCTCAGCCTTTTGAGTACCTTATTTGTAAATTTAACTGCATCTCTACATTCCTATTGGATAGTATCTCAGACTTAGCAGGTCTAAAACTGGTCTCAATTATGACTTTCGGTCATCCCCACTCTACCAGCAAATCTGTTCTTCCACTAATGATCCTTCTCAAAAGATGGTATGAACATTTACTCATACCATTGGATTTTTGCCAATCTGATGGGTAAAAAAATGGTATCTCAGGCTACTGTTAACTTGTATTTTTTCAATGTTACGTTATGCATGTTTTCATTCTTAGAGGCCATTTGTACAGCCTGTTCTGTGAACTAGTCACATCCTCTGTCCATAACTCTATTTTGATTGGTTTTTTCTTTATTTATTTCTAGGACCTCTGTATATTTTGAGAAGATTAGCCCCTTGTCTGAAATATGAGTTGCCAATTTTTGTTCCAAATTTACCTTGCTTATGGTATTGCATAAACTTTTAAAAATGGTTTTTGGATTTTGAATCTTTGTTGGAAAAGTCTACCCCACTCCAAGGTTATAAAGGTTATTGAGATACTAATCAAAATAGCATTTTTTCATTTTTAGTATTTGATAAACTGGTTTTAATTTCATTTATAAGTGTAGAGACTTCTGATAAAATATGAAGGACTGAGGGTTTATTTCCCTTTCTTTCTGTAACTACCATTATAACAAGAGTAAAGGTATAAATCCTCAAAGATAAACAGAAAGAGGGAGGAAATGCTAACAGATGAAAGCTGTCAACAAAACTTTGGAAGATGGAAAGGGGATGAAGAAGTTATAATTAACTTGGATTCTAGTTTTCTTACCTCTATCAAGTGCTTGGCCAGGGAGGCTGGGAGGGGAGCTGCAGAACTCTGGAAAGTTCATGAACTGTCAGCACCAGGAACCTTGAAAAGCAGGGATGTGGAATGCAGATTAAACAGATGAATTTTATGAACGTTTAAAGTTTAGACTTTAATTAGACTCTGGTTCAGGATTTCTCAACCTCAGCACTACTGATATTTTGGCTAAATAATTTTTTTGTTGGGGGAGTTGGGGAAAGAGTGTATCCTGTGCATTGTATAATGTTTATTAGCATCCCTGGTCTCCACCAGATGCCAGTAGCACCATCTCAGATGTGACAACCAATGTCTCCAGACATTGCCAAATTTCCCCTAGGGGCCCAAATCACCCCAGGTTGACAACCACTTCTCTGAATAAAGAAAAGTTGAACTTCCCAGTTCTCTTACCAAGATCTCCTCCCCCTGGCCTGTACAGCCAGGAGACTGTCTTTTTCCAGCCTGCGAAGAAAACATGAGGTTTAACATATGACCACAGATCCAGATTCTGCACAGAGGTACCTGAGAGCAGGCTCACACTGGTGCCAAGGGATATTTTGAATTTTTGAGGGAAACACAGTGACATCTTTCAGATGCTGCATGAACTACTACTACTAAATTGTTTAGACTTAATTACTTAATAAATGGAAAGGGCTAGTTATTTCTTTTGGACTAGAGGTGCCATGAAAAAAATTACTAAAGGCTATAAGCCAAGAATGTTTGGGAACCTCTGCTATATATGATGAAAACGAGTGAAGTTGGGACTTGTTCTTAGAAGATACATGTTGAAGTATTTAGAGGTGAGGTGCTATGGTGTCTATAGCTAACTCTCAAATAGTGAAGCAAAAATAATTCTGTGTACTTACATATATAAAACAATGTGTATAGATAGAGAAGAAGAAAGAGAAAAAGCAAATTTTTCTGTAGTTCTGAAGTGATGCAAAATGCAGAGTTGTGGAAGAAGTTTCTATATGGAAGAAGGTACTGTAAACAAAGTTAAAGATGAATCACAATCTGGCAAAAATATTCACAACATATGACAAAAGTTTTTCTATTATTACTGAATAAAAGATATTTAAAAAACAGTAAGAAAAATATGAATATCATTATAGAAAAGTAGACAAAAATATGAGCAGGCAATAAACAGAAAAAAAAATTGTTATTAAATAGAAGAAGATTCCTAGACCTCAGTAATAACAAAAAAATTCAAGGTAATATTTTTAATAAAACTTTTTATTTTGAAGTAATTGTAGATTCATATGCAGTTGTAAGAAATAATACAGAGAGAGCCCATGTACCCTTTACCCAGTCTACCCCAATGATAACTTTTTTTTTTTTTAAAGATTTTATTTATTTATTCATTTATCCCCCCCTTGCTGCTTGTGCTCGCTGGGTCAGCTAACCACACGGTGTAGGCGGGCCTACCTTCACCAGGAGGCCCCGGGAACCGAACCCGGGGCCTCCCATATGGTAAATGGGAGCCCTACTGATTGAGCCACAGCCGCTTCCCGCCCAATGATAACTTTTTAAAAAACAATTTATTGAAGTATATCATTCATACATTAAAAAATGAGTGTTCAGTAAACATTGTGAACTTACAAAACAAATATGCATAACATCATACAGGGCTCCCACACATCACCCCACCACAAATACTTTGAATTGTTGTGAAACATTTGTTAACAAATTATGAAAGAACATTGTCAAAGTATTACTACTAACTATAGTCCATATCTTACTCCCCTATACTTTATTTTTTAAGAATTTATTTATTTATTTACTTTGATCCATTTTTACCCCCCCATTTTTGCTGTTTTTTTTTTAACTTTATTTTGTACATTTAATAATTGAAAATATAAACAATTAAAAACTAAAAAGTAAACACAGATGAATAAATATATACATTTCTCAATTAAATGTAATGGACACATATAAAACTTTTTTTTTTTTTATCAAACAATATGTTACACAATATATTTGGTTCATAGTAATGCATTCATACAGTATTTGTCCTTTTGTGTCTGGCTTGCTTCACTCAACATAATGTCCTCCAGGTTCATCCATGTTGTCATATGCTTTACGACTTCATTTCTTCTTACAGCTGCATAATATTCCATCGTGTGAACAGACCACAGTTTGTTTATCCATTCATCTGTTGATGGACACCTGGGTTGTTTCCAACTTTTGGCAGTGGTGAATAATGTGGCTGTGAACATCGGTGTGCAGATGTCTGTTCGTGTCACTGCTCTCAGTTCTTCTGGGTATATACCCAGTAGTGGTATTGCAGGGTCACGTGGCAAGTCTATACTCAACTTCTTTAGGAACTGCTAAACAGTCCTCCATAGTGGTTGTACCATTTTGCATTCCCACCAACAGTGAAGAAGTGTTCCTATCTCTCCACATCCTCTCCAACACTTACTTGTAGTTCTCTGTCTTTTTAATAGTGGCCATCTGATCGGTGTGAAATGATATCTCATTGTAGTTTTGATTTGCATTTCCCTAATCATGAGTGATGTTGAGCATTTCTTCATGTGTTTTTTTGCCATTAGTATTTCTTCTTCGGAGAAATGTCTATTCAAGTCTTTGGCCCATTTT
>JAKSZT010054524.1:23288064-23322102 GCA_026826555.1 Tolypeutes matacus
AAACTACAATGAGATATCATTTCACAACTTATAGAACGGCCATTATTAAAAAAAACACAAAAAACAGAAAACTACAAGTCCTGGAGAGGATGTAGAAAAATAGGAACACTCCTTCACTGTTGGTGGGAATGTAGAATGGTGCAGCCATTATGGAAGACTGGTGGTTCCTCAGGAAGCTAAACATAGAACTGCCATATGATCCAGCAATCTCTGAACTAGGAATATATACATAAGAACTGAAAACAGGGATGTGAACTGACATTTACACACCAATGTTCATAGCAGCATTATTCACAATTGCCAAAAGATGGAAACAAACCAAGTGTCCATCAACCAATTAATGGATAAACAAAATGTGGTATATGCATATGATGGAATACTATGCTGCTATAAGAAAAAATTTAATTGGGACACATATGGCAACATGGATGATCCTTGAAGACATTTTGCTGAGTGAAATAAGCCAGACACAAAAGGACAAATATTGTATAGTCTCACTAACATGAATTAAAAGCAATGAGTAAACTCATTGAGTTAAAATCTAGAGTATAATATTTAGGAGATAGAATGAGGGTTGAGAAGGGGGAGCTGATGCTAAATGTATATAGAATTTTTAATAAGGTTGATTATAAACATTTGGAAATGGATAGAGTTGATGGTAACACATTATGTGGAGTATAACTAACACTGCTGGTTTATAGATGTGATTGTAATGAAAGGGGTACTCTAGGGACAAATGTCAACTGAAAGAAAGCTAGGGAATAATCTAGGGACTGTATAACATAGTGAACTTGGTGGTCGATGAGGATTGTGGTTAATAGTATAAATATAAGAATATTCTTCTATGAACTAGAACATATGTACATCACTATTACAAGATCTTAAGAATATTATGATACATGGAAACATACAATTAATGTAACTTATAGACTATAGTTAACAGCAATATTATAAATTTTTGCATCATTTAAAAAAGGTACTATATCGGGAAGCGGCTGTGGCTCAATCAGTAGGGCTCCCGTTTACCATATGGGAGGCCCCGGGTTCGGTTCCCGGGGCCTCCTGGTGAAGGCAAAGCCCGCCCGCACGGCGTGGTTAGCTGACCCAGCGAACACAAGCAGCAAGGGGGGGGATAAATGAATAAATAAATAAAATCTTTAAAAAAAAAAAAAAAAGGTACTATATCAATGTTAAGGGTCAATAATAGGAGGTATGGAATATTTTCTATTGGACTAAGGAAAATGTTCTAAAATTTACTGAGGCAATGATTGCACATCTCTGTGATGAAACTGAGACCCACTGAGTATACACTTTGGATGGATTGTACAAGGATAGGACTGTATAACACATTGAACCATGTGGTGGATGATGGACTATGGTAAACAGTACAAATATGAGAGTGTTCTCTCATGAACTATAACAAATGTACAATACTGATACATGGGGTTAATAATGGGGGGGGGTATGGAAAAAACACACCAAATATAAGCTATGGACCATAGTTAGCAGTAATATTTTGACGATGTTCTTTCATATTCTTTAACAAATGTTCCACAACAATGCAGGGTGTTGGTGGAAGGGTGATGGATGGGAATTCTGCATGTTATGCATGATTGTTTTGTGAACTCACAACTTCATAAATAAAGAAATTAAACAAATAAATAAATACTATGAAACCCTTCAATAAAGAAAACAATCCAATCCCACTGGAAGAAATAAGAATGGAATAAAGGGCTATATGTGTTTCTAGAAGGCTTGATATTGGATAATCCAAGGCACCCTTTACAAATTGGATCCACTCCCAATGTATTGACATTTTGTTCTCCTGACCATGAATGGAGGTAAATTCACTCCGCTGAAGCTGTCCCCACAGAAGCCTTACATGCCCCCATCCCTTCCTCTCAGACTGAAATACCAGTGCCCAACCAGAGTATATGAACTCTTCCCTAATAGACAGTCCATGCTTCTTCACATGTCTCCTTATAACTCTATTAGAACACTACAAACAATTATCATAATGATAGTGTGGAGCATGAATTGGTGGGGAGACAGTGGAAGCAGAGTCCAGGAAGGAGGAGTCAAGGAATACACTCATCAATGAAGCTTTGAAGAGACTGTTTAATAAAGGGGCTATTTACAGAGGTGTGACCAGGTTTAAGGGAACCTTTATTACCCTAGGCACAAAAGTTCTGCTGCAGCCAAGGAAGAATGGCTTCCTGGAGAAGCTGTGGTCCTAGAAGGATCACAACCATTGTCAGAACCCCACTAAAGTAGGAAAGAAATACCCTGGCCTCTTTCTCCTCCCCTCCTACCACCTGCCAGAGCATTGACTGAACCAAACCACAAGAAAGGCAGAGGAATCAGGTGCTATAGGCTATAGAAGTTAGCTGTGCAGAGTCTGGAGCAGGAAAAGGAGGACCAAGAATGGGTTTAGGGGTCAGAGAATAATCAGCATGAGAGGAAATAGTCCAAATGATGAACTCCTGAATTAGACCTTTGCAGTTGGGGTTGTGAAAAGGGACTGATTTGGGTCTATACTGTATTGTTTATGCTCAGGGTAGTTACACACCTCTGCTCGTAATGCTGCTTTCCTGCCTCACACACCTTTCTCCCCTCTCCCCACTATGCTTCCTCCTCTACTTATCTAATATCATCCTTCTTTCAAGGATGATCCTACCTCCTTCCTTACATATTTCCTGTGGGCCTATTTCATTGATCACATCCTCATTTGAATCCCTGTAGCTTAGTGTGCCAGGGCTGTTATTTAAAAATACCATAGACTAGTTAGTTGCCTTAAGGAACAGGAATTGTCTCACAGTTTTGGAGGCTGCAAGGCTAAAATCAAGATTCTGGCAGGGCCATGCTTTCTATGAAATCATCGTAGCATTCTGGTGGTGTCTTGTTGACAGACCATACTCAAGCTCTGCCTCTGTCACATGGCTGTTTCTCTGCCTTCGCATCTGTCTCCTTCTAATGTGTCCAAATTTCCTCTGCTTATAAAAACTCCAATCAAATTGGATTAAAGCCCATCATGATTTAGGTTTGGGCTCACTCTAACTAATAACATCTTCAAAGATTCTATTTTCAAGTGAGTTCACATCTAAAGGACCAGATTTAGGACTTGAACATGTCTTTGTGGGGTACGTGGTTCAATCCATAATACCCCATCATCATATCTACCTTGATCATTAACACTTAGCATTTTTATCTCCATTGTTATATATCTTGTTAGATATGCATCCAGACCCTTGAACTAAATAGAAAACTCCAGGAACTTACGAAGTTCAAAGCTGTACATATAGTAGCTGCTCAATAATCATTTTCTGAAGATGAGAAAGAATACCATGAAGACACCACCAAGTGAAATAATGGTGTTTGATTACACCGAATAAATTCTCCTTGAGAAGGTATGCCATGCTTTCCTTTGCAGCAATGGAATTGAACTCCTTTTTTTTTTTCCTCCAAAAGTGAAACTCTTCTTTATTTTTTCTGCTGATTTTAAAAATTCTACAAGCATTGGAGCAGGTTTAGCTCAATGGTTGAGCACCTGCTTTGCATGAACATAGTCCTGGGTTCATTCCCCAGTACCTCCTAAAACAAACAAACAAACAAACAAAAAAACTTTAAATGTACTATGTGCTGGTCATAAAACTTAAGGTAATATAGAAATATATGAATGAAAAAATGAAGTCCTTCCCTTCTTCCCTTTACCCACATTTAACCAACTGTTAAGAGTTTGGTTAATTCTCTTTCTGACTTTGTTCATGTACATGTAATCATATAAGAATGAATAATAAGATCATACTATTTATATTGTTCTATAATTTACTTTTCTCAGGTAACTATATATCATAGACAACAATGACAATATACATCATCTTTGTGACTTCCTAAAATTCTATTTGGATGTACACTTCTTGAAATGGTCCCCTGTTCTTAAACATTTAAGTCTTTCTGATCTTTTTCATATGAACAACAATGCAATGAATACCCCTACAAACAAAGTTTTATATAATGTCTCATTTTCCCTTAAGTTTCCATTCAAATTTTTTAAAACAAACCAATTTTATTGATACATATTAATAAAGCATACATTTCATCCAAAGTATACAATCAGTGGTACTTGGTATAATCACATAGTTGTGCATTCATCATTTCAATCATTATTAGAGCATTTTCATTATTTCAATAATAATAAAAATGAAAAAAACAGACAAAAACAATCAAACAAAATTCTTCACCTCTAAATCTCTGTGTTCCCCCTGCTGTACATAGCTGCTATATCTGGCTATTCCTGCACATTATTTATTTATTAAGCAGTTTTACTGAGATATATTCACATACCATACAGTCTATCCAAAGTATATAATCAGTGGCTTTGAGTATAATCAAAATGTTGTGCATTCATTGCCACACAAAATTTTAGAACAATTTCATTAATCTAAAAACACAAATTCCACACCTCTTAGTCCTGCCCCAACCCTACATAACCAGTAATATAATTTCATCTCTTTTTTAAGCTTTATTTTGTACATTCAATAATTGAAAATAAAAACTAAAAAGAAAACACATTTGAATAAAATCATACATTTCTCAATTAAATGTACTGGATACATATAGATTTTTTTTTTTTAATCATATAGTATGTTACACAATATATTTGGTTCATAGTAATGCAATCATACAGTATTTGTCCTTTTGTGTCGGGCTTGCTTTGCTCAACACAATGTCCTCCAGGTTCATCCATGTTGTCATATGCTTTACGACTTCATTTCTTCTTATACCTGCATAATATTCCATCGTGTGACTAGACCACAGTTTATCCATTCATCTGTTGATGGACACCTGGGTTGTTTTCAGCTTTGGGCAATCATGAATAATGTCGCTATGAACATCGGTGTGCAGCTGTCTGTTCATGTCACTGCTCTCAGTTCTTCTGGGTATATACCCAGTAGTGGTATTTCAGGGTCACGTGGCAAGTCTATATTCAACTTCTTTAGGAACTGCTAAACAGTCCTCCACAGTGGCTACCATTCTGCATTCCCACCAACAGTGAAGAAGTGTTCCTCTCTCTCCACATCCTCTCCAACACTTACTTGTAGTTCTCTGTCTTTTTAATAGTGGCCATTCTGATAGGTATGAAATGATATCTCGTTGTAGTTTTGATTTGCATTTCCCTAATCATGAGTGATGTTGAGCATTTCTTCATGTGTTTTGTTTTTGTTTTGTTTTTTTTGCTATTTGTATTTCTTCTTTGGACAAATGTCTATTCAACTCTTTTGTACATTTTTTAATTGGGTCGTTTGTCCTTTTATTATTGAGTTGTAACATCTCTTTATATGTCCTTGATATTAAACCCTATTGGACATGTGATTTCCAAATATATTTTCCCATTGAGTTGGCTGCCTTTTCACCCTTTTCACTCCTGTGAGGTACAAGAATGTTTAATTTTGAGGAAGTCCCATTTATCTATTTTTTCTTTTGTTGCACATGGTTTGGGTATAAGGTCCAAGAAACCACCACCTTCTAGAAGGCCTCAAAGGTGTTTCCTCACATTTTCTTCTAGTAATTTTATGTTCCTGGCTTTTATTTAGGTCTTTGATCCATTTTGAGTTGATTCTTGTATAGGGAGTGAAATAGGGGCCCTCTTTCATTATTTTGGTTATAGATATCCAGTTGTCCCAGCACCATTTGTTGAAGAGACAGTTTTGCCCCTTAACATTAACTTGATAGGTTTGTCAAAAACAAGTTGACTGTAAAGGGGAGGGTTTATTTCTGGGTTCTCAATTCTATTCCACTGATCTATGTGTCTATCTTTATGCCAGTACCATGCTGTTTTGAACACGTAGCTTTGTAATATATTTCAAGGTCAGGCACCAAAATTCCTCCCACATTGCTCTTCTTTTTTAGAATGCTTTTGGCTATTCGGGTGCACTTAACCCTCTGAGTGAATTTGGCAATTGCCTTCTCTAACTCTGTAAAGTAAGCTGTTGGGATTTTGATTGGTATTGCATTGAATCTATAAGCAGGTCCCTCAGACAGCTTTTGGCTCTTTCTCCATTGTTTTTGTGAGAGTATTCAGCTCTGCCTGTTAGTCCATCACCATCTTTCCACAATCCCCAATATTAGTCTTTTTGTGTTTGGCTTATTTCACTCAACACAATATCCTCAAGCTTCTCCATGACGTCATGTACTTCCCCAATTCATTTCTTCCTACAGCTGAAGAGTAAGATGGATCTTATGTAAATACCACATTTTGTTCATCTATTAATCAATTGATGGGCACTTAGGCTGCCTCCATCTTTTAGCAATTGTGAATAATGCTTCTATGAACATTAGTGTGCAAATATCTGTTCATGTCCTTGCTTTCAGTTCTTCTGAATATATTCCTAGTAGCATGATTGATGGATCATATGGCAGTTCTCTATTTAGCTTCCTGAGGAACTACCAAACTATCTTCAACAGAGGCTGCACCATTTTACACTCCCACCAACAGTGAAGGTTTCCTATTTCTCCACATCCTCCCAGCACTTGTAGTTTGTTTTTTTTTAAATACAAATGGCCATTCTATTCATTGTAGGTTTTTATTTTTTTATTTTTAAGGAGGTACCAGGGATTGAACCCAGAACCTCATATATGAGAAGCAGGTGCTCAAACACTGAGCTACATCTGCTCCCCTCATTGTAGTTTTGATCTGCATTTTCGTAAGAGCTAGTGATGTTGAGCACCTTTTCATGCATCCTATGGTAATTTGTATTTCTTCTTTGGAAAAGTGTCTGTTCAAGTTTTTTGCCCATTTTTAAATTGAGTTGCTTGTCTTTTCGTTGTTAAGTTGTATGATCTCTTTATATAGTATGGAAACCAAACCCTTGTCAGGTATGTGGTTTCTGAAGATTTTTTCCCATTGAGTTGGCTGCCTGCTCACTTTCTTAAGAAAATCATTTGAAACACAAGTGTTTAATGTTGAGGAAGTCCCATTTCATTGCTCATGCTTTTGGTGTAAGATCCAAGAAACTACCATCTACCACACGATATTGAAGATGTTTCCCTACATTTTTTTCTAGGAGTTTTATGGTTCTAGTTTTTATATTTAGGATCTTGATCCATTTTGAGTTAATTTTTGTAGAAGATGTGAGATAGTGGTCCTCTTTCTTTCTTTTTTTTTTTTTTTTTTAAGATTTTATTTATTTATTCATTTATCCCCCCCTTGCTGCTTGTGCTCGCTGGGTCAGCCAACCACGCCGTGCGGGCGGGCCTGCCTTCACCAGGAGGCCCCGGGAACCGAACCCGGGGCCCCCCACATGGCAAACGGGAGCCCCACCGATTGAGCCACAGCCGCTTCCCATCTCTTTCTTTCTTTTAAATATGGATATCCAGTTTTCCCAGAACCATTTGTTGAGTAGGCTGTTCTGACCCAGCTGGGTGGATTTGACAGCCTTGTCAAAAATCACCTGTGAGAACTCTATCATTCATGTCGAGGCAATGGCCACAGGAGGTTCTGAGGGCAGGGAAAGGGAAATACAGGTAAAATGTGGGGGCCTTTTGGGGAGTTGGGAATTTTCCTGAATGGCATTGCAGTGACAGATATGGGCCATTGCATGTCTTGCCATAACCTGCAGAATTGTGCAGAAGAGAGTGTAAACTGTAATGTGAACTATAATCTATGCTTAGTGGCAATGCTCTAAAATGTTTTCATCAATTGTAACAAATGTGCCACACTAATGAAGGATGTTGTTAATGTGGGAAAATGTGGGAAGTATGGGAAGTGGGGCATATGAGAATCCCCTATATTTTTGTGTAACATTTATGTAATCTAAATACTTTAAAAAATAAAAATAAAAAATATATTTTAAAAAATCACTTGTGAGGATCTATTTCCAAATTCTCTATTCAATTCCATTGGTGAATCTGTCTATCTTTATGCCATACCATGCTATTTTTATCACTGTATCTAGATAATATACTTTAAAGTCTGGAAGTGAGAGTCCTCCAATTTCTTTTCTTCTTTTTTTAAAAAAAATTTTTTTTGGCTACTCAGGAGCCCTTACCCTTTCCTGATAAATTTGATAATTGGCTTTCCCAATTCTACAAAGAAGCCTGTTGGTATTTTTATTGAGATTGTGTTACATCTGTAGATCACTTTGGGTAGAATTATCATCTTATAATTTAGGAGAGAAGGACAAAGGAGGGAAATTGCGACGACAAAATGGTGAGTTGAAACCAGCGTCTAAAGACACTTTAGAATTCTTGGGCCTCTGGGCTTGCGACTACGGAGAAAGGGGGCTCCAGGGATCTACCACCCCAGAAAAGGGGATAGAGAGGGACACAGCCTAAGGCTGATTCAGCTTCTGATCCACAAATTTGGTCTGCTGTGTCCCACGAGCCCTTCCAGACCAGGTGGGACCACAGGGTGGTTTACCCTAGGAGCCGGCAAAGGACTAGAAAAATCTGACCCTCGCAATCTCCCTCTCTTCTAGCTGGGACTGATTGTTGAGGACGTCCCAGGAAAGGGGAGAGAGAGGGACACAGCCTAAGTCTGACTCAGCTTTTGACTCACAAATTTGGTCTGCTGTGTCCCAGGAGCCCTTCCAGGCCAGGTAGGGCTGCGCCATTGTTTGCCTTGAGCCTGCAAGGGGCTAAAATATACAACCCTCCCAATCTCCTCCTCTACTAACAGGGACTGATTGTTGAGGACTAAGAGGGGAGTGGAAATATTTCCAATCCAGGAAAAGGGAGGGTGCTGCCAGAGAAAGCTGGAGAACTGTGTCAGAGAAAGTTTGAATTACAAGGCTCATAGCCTCTAGACTGGAAGCTCTATCACATTGATCCAGTCTGTGTTGTAACAAATACACTCTGACCAGGCATTGAACTGAGAGCTGCCAAAGAGCACTATCTTCTGGCATACCAAGGAAGAGCATGCATGAAAATTAAAAATAAGTAGGAAAGGCTTTTTCTGGCCTCTATAGCCTCCCTCCCCAGGGCTCTAGGAAGCAACTCTACAACCAATTACTGGGTCCAGTGCCCAGTTTTGAGCAACCAGCAGGACAATACTAATATTCCAGGTCAAGCCAAGAATCAAAAAGCGGTGGTAACCCACAGCCTCCTGCCACTAAATCCCTACAAAAGAGAAAGAAATTGAGCATCTGAGTAAACTACATCCTCATCAGATACCTAGATATCAGCAAAAAATTTCAAGCCATACTAAGAAAATAGAAGACTTGGCCCAAGAAAGGGAATATATCAAAGCCCAAGAAGAATGCAGAATTGAGAGAACTAATCAGCGAGATGCACACAAATTTCCAAAATCAAATTAGTAGGTTGAAAGACAATATGGTTAAAGAGATAAATGACATCAAGAAGACATTGTGCAAGAGCAAAGAAGAATTTGAATCTTGAACAGAAAACTAACAGAGCTCATGGGAATGAAAGACACAATAGGTGAGATAAAAAACGCATTGAGGCATACAATAGCAGACTTGAAATGATAGAAAAAAGAATGAGTGATACCTAAGACAGAACAGTTAGAATTGAAGAGAGAAAAGAACACAGAGAGAAAAGAATGGGAAAAATTGAGCAGGGGCTCAGAGAGTTGAATGACAACACAAAACACAACAACATACATGTTATGGGAGTTCCAGAAGGAGAAGAGAAGGGAAAAGGAGCAGAAAGAGTATTTGAGAAAATCATAGCTGAAAATTTCCCAACTCTCATGAAAGAAATGAACTTACATGTCCAAGAAGCACACTGTACCCCAATCAGAATAAATCTGAATAGTCCTACTCCAAGACACATACTGCTCAGAATGTCAAATGTAAAGATAAAGAGAAAATCTCATAGCAGCAAGGGAGAAGCAAACCGTTACGTACAAAGGATGTCCAGTAAGACTTAGCACAGATTTTTCTTCAGAAACCATGGAGGCGAGAAGACAGTGGTATGATACAATTAGGATACTGAAAGAGAAAAACTGCCAGCCGAGAATTCTTTATCCAGCAAAATTGCCTTTCAAATATGAAGGTAGTATAAAATATTCACAAACAAACAGAAACAAAGAGAGTTTGCAAAAAGAATCCACCTTTGCAGGAAATATTAAAGGAAGCCTTAGAACCTGAAAGAAAAAAACAGGAGAGAGAGGCTTGGAGGAGAGTATAGAAGAAAGAATAGCAAAAAGGATAACCAAAAGAGTAAAAGACAGACAAAAATAAGATGACATATGAAAACCAAAGAATAAGAGGAAGTAAATAGTGCATTTTCAGTAATATCATTGAATGTGAATGGATTAAACTCCCTAATCAAAAGATACAGGGGAAGAGGCAAGATGGCGTCGGTTTAGGAGGGCACTCCCTGAGTAGCTCTCTGAGGACAGCCGATTGTGGGCAGGGTCCTGCCCAAGGGTCTGTGCTGTAGGTGCTCGTAGCGAGAAGCTTGGGTCATCTAGCAGCAGGCAGATCGACAGCGTGGAGTGATTGGTAAAGATTCATGAGTTTTAAGCCTGCCTATGGTGGTTAACACAGACGGCTGAGCCCCATGGACAGGGGAAAATGCTGGTTTGAGCCGCGAATCCCGCACCCGCGACTCCCGCTCCCAGTGTGAGGGAGCATTCTCTGAGAGAGGGAGGGCTCTGACAGAAGGTGGAGAGGGGTTTAACTTCTGTAGATTTAGGGGAGCAGACAAGCTGGCTTGAAACACTGCCAGGCTGAGGGGAGAGGAATCTACTGAGGAAACCTGATTTACCCAGCAGCCCGCTGACACTGAGGCTTGGTCCCAGAGGGGGCGGAGTCAGCCAATTTTATGGCTCTGCACTGACAAGCATCAGAGCTTCAGCTCCCCTGGGGAGGCCAGGAAGTGGGAAGGGCTTGATTAGTTTCCACGAGCCTATGTAGGGTCCCCTCAGTGAAGGGGGTGACCTAGCAGAGGACTTCTTTTGGGTCCCTTATATTGCCAAAGAAAAAAAAAAAAAAGAGTCACTTTAAAAAATGAATTCCTCTTTTTAATTTAGTTTAATACCGAAAATCTGCCTCAAAACCTGCAGATAGAACCCTGAAGGGAAATTGATAAACGCAAGCAAGCTGAGAGGGTCCGCAAGGACCCTAGAAGGAACACTTCCTTCTTAGCTTTGTTTGACTGCTTGCTGGTGTGGTTGTTTGGTTTTTCTCTGTTTATTTGTTATCTCTTGCTTTTCTTTCCTCTTTCCTCCCCCCTTTCTCTTTCCCTTCATTTTTTTTTTTTTAATTAGGTGCTGCTAGCTTACCTCTTCTTTGCTGTGGTTCTTCTTCAGTGATTTCCCATTCCCTGTCTATATTGATATTGTACCACAAGCTATCTCTTATCCTTTCTTCATCTCTCTGCCTTCTGCTTTCTGTTGTGGTTCTTAGACACCATGCTTTTTCATTAGCCCACAACTTAAGGGTGTCAATTTCTAGTCTATCTATTTTGTTTTCTTCTTTTTTTTTAATTTTTATTAATATTAGCTTTTTCCTTTTAGCCCTTCCTTTACTCTTTCTCTCCCTCCTCATCATTCTAGATTTCTAAATCATTATATATATATTCCTCTATTTGGTTTCGCAGTCCATTATAGGTACTCCACTTTTTTTCCTATTACTCTATACTGCCTACACAAGTTAAATATTCATTTCACTAAGTCCTATTTGGCCTCTCTTCTAACTTTTATCAATATTACTATTATCCTTCTTCCTTTCTCACATCTTTCGATTCCTCTGGCACTAATCTTTTGCCTTCAAGGTAACATAGAAAGAAGCAAGGAAACAAAATAGGAAGAAAAAGTGTCAAAGAGAAAACTTAACACACACACAGAACCACCAGCTAAATAAAACTCTAGAGGAGAGAGAGAAGCTAATCAACTGAATAAACCCAGCAAGATAAAATGATGACTAGAGGGCAACAAAAAATTACAACCCACACTGAAAAACAGGAAGACATGGACCACACCAATGAACAAACCAAAAACCAGGAATATATGCAGAACATCGAACAACTAATCAAAGATTCCCAAACAAATATCATGAACCAACTTAATGAAGTGAAGGAAGAGATTAAGGATATAAAGAAAACACTGGGAGAACATACTGAAGAAATTGTAAACATACACAAAAAGATAACGGATACGATGGTGATCAATGGCACAATCCAAGAAATAAAAAAGACGCTGGATTCACATAACAGCACATTTGAACAAGCAGAAGAAAAAATTAGTGATGTGGAAGACAATACATCTGAAATCAAACAGATAGTAGAACAGATAGACAAAAAAATAGAAAAAATCCAGCAGGGACTCAGGGATTTAACTGACACAACACAAAATGCACAAACATACACATTATGGGCATCCCAGAATGAGAAGAGAAGGGAAAGGAAACAGGAGTGTTGAAGGAAATAATGGCTGAAAACTTCCCAACCCTATTGAGAGAGATGGATGTGCAGATCCAGGAAGCAAAGCGCACCCCAAACAGTAAAAATCCCAACAGGCCAACTCCAAGACATATATTTTTCGAAATGTCCAATGCTCAAGACAAAGAGAAAATACTCAAGGCAGCAAGAGAAAAGAGAACCATCACATACAAGGGAAGCACAATAAGATTAAGTGCTGATTTCTCATCTGAAACCATGGAGGCAAGAAGACAGTGGTATGACATAGTCAAAGTACTAAAAGGAAAAAACTTCCAGCCACGAATTCTCTATCCAGCAAAACTGGCATTCAAAAATGATGGATGCGAATATTCTCGCTTTCCTGATTTTGTAATAATCAGGGTAGGCTAAACATTCGCTATATTAGAAACCATACATGTGCCCCAAGACTTAGTTTTTCTCCCTAGGTCTGGCTTTTAGAATGCTGGTGATAAACTAAGCCTGATTTATTATATGACCATCCTGTATGGGAAAAGACTGTAACTTTGGGTATCTTTGGTCAACCTTAAGAGATATAACAGGGGACAGATATGGCTCAGGTGGTTGGGCGTCCGTCTCCCATATGGAAGGACCTGGGTTTGATCCGCGGAACTTCCCAGTAAAAATTTAAAAAAGAAAAATATAGAAAGTGCATGGGCCACCAGGCCCTGCCCGTATGTGCGCCACCAGGCCCCGTGAGCCATGCAGCAAGATGATGATGTAACAGGAGAGTGACACAAGGGAGAGCCAAGCTGAGATGTGCCGAAAAACTAGGAACTAAAGAGACGCAGGCAGTATGACACCTCTCTCCCACATCAGAGGTTCCAAGGATCGAATCCCGGTGATTCCCAGGGAAGGATAAGAAGAGAGGGCAGGAAACGGACACAGAGTCACCCACCGTATGGACACAGAAACAGCAAAAACCAGGGTGGGGGGTGTAAAAAATGGATAACAGCAAATAAATAAATAAATCATTTTAAAAAAATTATGGAGAGGTCAAAATATCCAAGATAAACAGAAATTAAGAGAGTATGTCAATAAGAAACCGGCACTTCAAGAAATACTAAAGGAAGTTCTACAAGTTGAAAGGAAAAATCAAGGGAGAGAGAGTTGGAGGAGAGTTTAAAAACAACTAAAAAGACAAAAACAGAAACAAAACAACATATAACATACATTAATCCAAAGAAAATATGGCTGAAGTAAGAAATTCGTTGCGAGTAATAACACTGAATGTTAATGGATTAAATTCACCACTCAAGAGACACAGATTGGCAGAATGGATAAAGAAATATGATCCATCTATATGCTGTCTACAAGAAACCACCTTTGACCCAGGGATTCAAGGAGGCTGAAAGTGAATGGCTGGTAAACAATATTACAAGCTACCAATAAACAAAAAAGGGCAGGAGTAGCTATTCTAATATCAGACAAAATAGATTTTAAATGCTAAACTATTGTAAGAGACAAAGATGGACACTATATATTAGTAAAAGGGGTAATCTCTCAAGAAGAGAGAACAATCATAAACATTTACGCACCTAATCGGGGTGCCTCAAAATACGTGAGGCAAACCGTGGAAAAGCTAAGTGGAGAAATAAATGCCTCTACAATTATAGTGGGGGACTTTAATACACCATTATCATCATTAGACAGAACATCTAGACAGAGAATCAATAAAGAAACAAAGACTCTCAACAATACATTAGAGGACCTGGACTTAATAGACATATACAGAACAATACACTCAAATACAGCAGGATTTACATTCTTCTTGAGTGCACATGGATCATACTCCAAGATATATCACATGCTAGGCCACAGAACAACTCTCAATGAATTCAGAAAGATTGAGATTTTACAAAGTAATTTCTCTGATCACAATGGAATGAAATTGGAAATCATTAAGGGCCAGAGAAACAGGTTAGGCACAAGGATATGGAAGTTAAACAACACACTCTTAGACAAACAGTGGGTCAAGGAGGAAATCTCAAAAGAAATCAGTAACTACCCTGAAACTAATGAAAATGACAACACAACATATCAAAACCTATGGGATGCAGCCAAAGCTGTCCTGAGAGGGAAGTTCATAGCCATAAATTCATATATTAAAAAAGAAGAAAGAGCTAAAATTGAAGACCTAACTGCACACTTGCAGGAATTGGAAAAACAACAACAAACTAAACCTAAAGGAAGTAGAAAGAAGGAAATAACCAAGATTAGAGCAGAACTAAATGAAATAGAGAATAAGAAAGCACTAGAAAAAATAAACAAAACCAAAAGCTGGTTCTTCGAGAATATCAATAAAATTGACAAACCCTTAGCCAAACTAACAAAGAAAAAGAGAGAACAGATGCAAATACATAAAATAAGGAATGAGCAAGGTGATATCACTACTGACCCCACAGAAATAAAGAGTATCATAAGAGGATACTTTGAAAAATTATATGCCAACAAGAATGATAATTTAGAGGAAATGGACAAGTTTCTAGAAACACAGCCTACATTGATGAAAGAAGAAACTGATGAACTCAACAGTCCAATTACAGGTAAAGAGATAGACTCAGTCATCAAAAACCTCCCAACTAAGAAGAGCCCAGAACCAGATGGCTTCACATCTGAATTCTACCAAACATTCTGGAAAGAATTAACACCAATTCTGCTTAAGCTCTTCAAAGAAATAGAAGTAGAAGGAATATTGCCTAATTCATTCTACGATGCCAACATTACCCTAATACCAAACAAAGATACCACTAGAAAGGAAAATTACAGACCAATTTCTCTAATGAACATAGATGCTAAAATCCTCAACAAAATACTTGCTAATCGCATTCAACAACATATCAAAAGGATTATACACCATGATGAAGTGGGTTTCATCCCGGGTATGCAAGGATGGTTCAATATAAGAAAATCAATCAATGTAATACACACATAAACAAACTGAAAGGAAAAAATCACATGATCATCTCTATAGATGCAGAAAAAGCATTCGATAAAATACAGCACTCTTTCCTAATAAAAACACTGCAAATCATAGGAATAGAAGGAAACTTTCTGAATATGATAAAGGGTATATATGAAAAACCCGAAGCTAACATCATCTTCAGTGGTGAAATCCTAAAAGCCTTCCCTCTGAGATCAGGAACAAGAGAAGGATGCCCACTATCACCACTCCTATTTAATATTGTCTTAGAAGTACTTGCTCGAGCACTGAGGCAAGGAAAGGATATAAAAGGCATCCAGATTGGAAAAGAAGAAGTAAAAATGTCATTATTTGCAGACAACATGATCCTATACATAGAAAGCCCAGAGAAACCTACAACAAAGCTTCTAGAACTTATAAAGGAGTTCAGTAATGTTGCAGGCTATATGACCAATGCTCAAAAATCAGTAGCATTTCTGTACACCAATAACGAGCAATCAGAGGAGGAAATCAAGAAAAAAAATGCCATTTACAATAGTAACTACAAGAATCAAATACCTAGGAATAAATTTAACTAAAGATGTAAAGGACTTATATACAGAAAACTACACAACACTGTTAAAGGAAATCAAAGACGGCTTAAATAAATGGAAAAATATTCCCTGTTCATGCATAGGAAGACTAAACATCATCAAGATGTCTATCAAGACTTTCGAGAAGATGGCGGACTAGTAAGACACGGGAATCTCTTCTCCACAAAAAAAGCTAGAGGAAAAGCTGAAACACCCCAAAAAAGATCTTCTAGGGTTTAGGTCACCAGGTGAAGGCTGCACACCACCCAGAAGAGAGAGGGACAGAAGAAGGAAATCGTGACTACAGAACTGTGAGTTGCAAGTAGCAGCTTCTGCTGCTGCCGGCACCCTCCCCCACACTCTTCAGAATTCTTGGGCCCCTGGGCCTGTGACCACAGACAAAGGGGGCTTCAGGGATCTGCCACTCCCGGAAAGGGGAGAGAGAGGGACATAGCCTTAGGCTGACTCAGGTTCGGACCTGAAATTTGGGCTGCAGAGCCCCACAGACCCTTCCACACGGCGGTTTGCCCTGGGAGCCTGGAAAGGACCCTTCCACACGGCGGTTTGCCCTGGGAGCCCGGAAAGGACTGGAGAAATCCGATCCTCGCAACCTCCCTCTCTTCTAGCCTGGACTAATTGTTGAGGACACCACGGGAGAGGGGAGAGAGAGCCTGGGGCTGGCCCTGTTTTGGACTCCCAGGTTTGGTTTGCCCTGTCCCGAGGGCCCTTCCAGGCTGGGTGGGGCTACGCCATTATTTGCCTTGGAGCCTACAAGGGGCTAAAGATATACAAACCACCCAATCTCCTCCTCTACTAACAGGGACTGATTGTTGAGGATTCAGAAGGGAGTGGAAATATTTCCTAGCTGGGAGAAAGGGGGCGATACGAGAGAAGTCTGGAGATCTGTCTCAGAAAGTTTGAATCACAGGGCTCCTAGCCCCCAGACAGGAAGCTCTATCACATTGATCTGGTCTGTCTCACAACAAATATGCTCCGACCAGGCACTGAATTGAGAACAGCCAACAAGCGCCATCTCCTGGCAGACCAAGGAAGTGCAAATAAGAAAATTAATAAGTAAGAGAGGCTTTTCCTGGCCTCTATAGCCTCCCTGCCCAAGGCCCTAGGAAACGACTCTACAACCAATTACTGGGTTCAGTGCCCAGTTTTGAGCAACCAGAACAATCCTAACAATCAAGGTTGAGCCAAAAATCAAAAAGCGGTGGTAACTCACAGCCGCCTGCCACTAAAACCCCATAAAAGAGAAGAGATAGAGCATCTAAGTTAAGTACAAACTAACCAGATGCCTAAGCACCAACAAAAAATTATGGGCCATACTAAGAAAATAGAAGACATGGCCCAAAAAAAGGAATACAGCAAAGTCCCAGAAGAGATGCAGAATTTGAAAGAACTAATCAGTGAGATGACCACACATTTCCAAAATCAAATTAATGAGATGAAATAGAATAGAGTTAAAGAGATCAATGACATCAAGAAGTCATTGCGCGAACGTAAAGAAGAATTTGAAATCATGAACAGAAAAGTAACGGAGTTCATGGGAATGAAAGATACAATAGGTGAAGTAAAAAATACATTTGAAGCATACAAGAGCAGACTCGCAATGATAGAAGAAAGAATAAATGATACTGAAGACAGAGCAGCTAAAATTGAAGAGAGAAAAGAACAGAGAGAGAAAAGAATGGAAAAAATTGAGCAGGGGCTCAAAGAGTTGAATGACAACACAAAACTCAAGAACATACGTGTCACTGGAGTTCCAGAAGGAGAAGAGAAAGGAAAAGGGGCAGAAAGAGTATTTGAGGAAATAATAGCTGAAAATTTCCCAACTCTCACAAAAGAAATGAACTTACATGTCCAAGAAGCACACTATACCCCAATAAGAATAAATCCAAATAGACCTACGACAAGACACATATTATTCAGAATGTCAAATGTAAAAGATAAAGAGAAAATGCTTAGAGCACCAAGAGAGAAGCAAACGATCACGTACAAAGGACGTCCAGTAAGACTTAGTGCAGATTTCTCTTCAGAAACCATGGAGGCGAGAAGACAGTGGTATGATACAATTAGGAAACTGAAAGAAAAAACTGGCAGCCGAGAATTCTTTACCCAGCAAAACTGTCCTTCAAATATGAAGGTGAATATAAACTATTCACAAACAAACAGAAACTAAGAGAGTTTGCAAAAAAGTATCCACCTTTGCAGGAAATATTAAAGGAAGCCGTAGAACCTGAAAGAAAAAAACAGGAGAGAGAGGCTTGAAGGAGAGTATAGAAGAAAGAAAAGCAGAAAGGATAACCAAAAGAGTAAAAAGAGAGACAAAAATAAGATGACATATGAAAACCAAAGAATAAAATGGAGGAAATGAATAGTGCATTTTCAGTAATATCATTGAATGTGAATGGATTAAATTCCCCAATCAAAAGATACAGGCTGACAGAATGGATAAAAAAACATGAGCCATCCATATGCTGCTTACAAGAAACTCATCTCAGACAGAAGGATAAAAGCCGGCTGAAAGTAAAAGGTTGGAAAAAGATACTCCATGCGAATAGTAAACAGAAAAGAGCAGGGGTAGCTATACTAATATCAGACAAGCAGACTTCAAATGCAAAAAAGTGATAAGGGATGTGGAAGGCCATTATATATTAATAAAAGGGACGATCCTCCAGGAAGATATAACAGTCATAAATATCTACGCACCTAACCAGGGTGCCCCAAAATATATGAGACAAACTCTGGCAAAACTGAAGGGAGAAATAGACATTTCTACAATAATCGTCGGGGACTTCAACAACCTCTCACATCATTAGATAGAACAACTAGACAGAAGATCAAACAAGGAAACAGAGAACTTGAACAATATGATAAACAAGTTAGACCTAACAGACATATACAGAACACTGCATCCAAACTCAGCGGATTATACATTCTTCTCAAGTGCCCATGGATCTTTCCCCAGGGTAGACCACATGTTAGGTCACAATACAGCTCTCAATAAATATAAAAAGATTGAAATTATACAAAGCACCCTCTCAGATCATAATGGAATGAAACTAGAAATCAATAACAGACAGGAAAAAAGGAAATTTGCAAATGTGTGGAGACTGAACAACACACTCCTAAATATTCAGTGGGTCAAAGAAGAAATTGCAAGTGAAATCAGTAAATATATTGAGACAAATGAAAATGAGAACAAAACATATCAAAACTTATGGGATACAGCAAAGGCAGTCTTGAGAGGGAAATTTATAGCACTAAATGCCTATATTAAGAAACAAGAAAGAGCTAAACTCAAAGATTTAACTGAACAACTTGAGAAACTAGAAAAAGAACAGCAAACCAATCCCAAAGCAAAAAGAAGGAAAGAAATAATAAAGATTAGAGCGGAAATAAATGAAAATGAGAACAGAAAAGCAATAGAGAAAATCAACAAAACCAAAAGCTGGTTCTTTGAGAAGATCAATAAAATTGACAAACCCCTCGCTAGACTAACAAGGAAAAAAAGAGAGAAGATGCAAATAAATACAATCAGAAATGAAAGGGGGGAAATTACAAATGACCTCACAGAAATAAAAAGAATCATAAGAGGATATTATGAGAAACTATATGCCAACAAACTAGACAACCTGGATGAAATGGACAAATTTCTAGAAACTCATAACCAACCTACACTGACACAACAAGAAATACAAGAACTTAACAAACCCATCACAATTAAGGAGATTGAATCCGTCATCAAAAATCTCCCAGCAAAGAAAAGTCCAGGACCAGATGGCTTCACAGGTGAGTTCTACCAAGCATTTCTAAAAGAATTAACACCAATCCTGTTTAAACTCTTCCAAAAAATTGAAGAGGAGGTAAAATTACCCAACACATTTTATGAAGCCAACATCACCCTAATACCAAAGCCAGATAAAGATTCCACAAGAAAAGAAAATTACAGACCAATCTCTCTCATGAGCATAGATGCAAAAATTCTCAACAAAATACTTGCAAATCGAATCCAACAGCATATCAAAGACTTATACATCACGACCAAATGGGATTTATTCCTGGCATGCAAGGCTGGTTCAACATAAGAAAATCAATCAATGTAATACATCACATTAACAAATTGAAGGAAAAAAAACCACATGATCATCTCAATAGATGCAGAAAAGGCATTCGACAAAATCCAACATCCTTTTTTGATAAAAATACTTCAAAAGATAGGAATAAAAGGAAAATTCCTCAATATGATAAAAGGCATATAAGAAAAACCCACAGCCAACATCATACTCAATGGGGAAAGGTTGAAAGCTTTCCCCCTAAGATCAGGAACAAGACAAGGATGCCCACTGTCACCATTGTTATTCAACATTGTACTAGAAGTTCTAGCTAGGGCAATTAGACAAGACAAAAAAATTAAAGGCATCCAAATAGGAAAAGAGGAAGTAAAACTCTCGCTGTTTGCGGATGACATGATCCTGTATTTAGAAAATCCTGAAGTATCCACAACAAAGCTACTTGAACTAATAAATGAGTTCATCAGAGTGGCAGGATATAAGATCAACACGCAAAAATCAGTAATGTTTTTGTACACTAGTACTGAACAATCTGAGGAGGAAATCAGGAGGAAAATTCCATTTTCAATAGCAACAAAAAGATTCAAATACCTAGGAGTTAATTTAAACAAGGAAGTACAGGACCTATATGCAGAAAACTACAAAACAATGCTAAAAGAAATTTTAAAAGACCTAAACAAATGGAAAGACATTCCGTGTTCATGGATTGGAAGAATAAATATCGTGAAGATGTCAATCTTGCCCAAACTGATTTATAGATTCAATGCAATACCAATCAAAATCCCTACAGCTTACTTTACAGAATTAGAGAAGGCAATTACCAAATTCATCTGGAAGGGTAAGTGCACCCGAATAGCCAAAAGCATTCTAAAAAAGAAGAGCAATGTGGGAGGAATTTCACTGCCTGACCTTGAAACATACTACAAAGCTACAGTGGTCAAAACAGCATGGTACTGGCATAAAGATAGACATATCGATCTGCGGAATAGAATTGAGAATCCAGAAATAAACCCTCACCTATACAGTCAACTGGTTTTTGACAAACCTACCAAGCCCACGCTGATGGGAAAAAACAGTCTCTTCAACAAATGGTGTTGGGAGAACTGGATATCTATAACCAAAAGAATGAAAGAGGACCCCTATCTCATCCCCTATACAAGAATCCACTCAAAATGGATCAAAGATCTAAATATAAAAGACAGGACCATAAAACTAGTGGAAGAAAATGTAGGGAAACATCTTCAAGACCTTGTAGTAGGTGGTGGTTTCTTGGACCTCACACCCAAAGCACGTGTAACAAAAGAAAAATTAGATAAATGGGACCTCCTCAAAATTAAACACTTTTGCACCTCACAGGAATTTGTCAGAAGGGTGAAAAGGCAGCCAACTCAATGGGAAAAAATATTTGGATATCGCATATCTGATAAGGGTTTAATATAAAGAGATGTTACAACTCAACAATAAAAAGACAAATGACCCAATTAAAAATGGGCCAAAGACTTGAAGAGACATTTCTCAAAGAAGAAATACAAATGGCAAAAAAACACATGAAGAAATGCTCAACATCACTCATGATTAGGGAAATGCAAATCAAAACTACAATGAGATATCATTTCACACCGATCAGAATGGCCACTATTAAAAAGACAGAGAACTACAAGTGTTGGAGAGGATGTGGAGAGATAGGAACACTTCTTCACTGTTGGTGGGAATGCAGGATGGTACAACCACTATGGAGGACTGTTTGGCAGTTCCTATAGAAGTTGAATATAGACTTGCCACGTGACCCTGCAATACCACTACCGGGTATATACCCAGAAGAACTGAGAACAGTGACAGGAACAGACGTCTGCACACCGATGTTCATAGCCACATTATTCACCATTGCCAAAAGTTGGAAACAACGCAGGTGTCCATCAACAGATTAATGGATAAATAAACTGTGGTCTATTCACACGATGGAATATTATGCAGCTGTAAGAAGAAATGAAGTCATAAAGCATATGGCAACATGGATGAACCTGGAGGACATTATGTTGAGTGAAGCAAGCCAGACACAAAAGGACAAATACTATATGAATGCATTACTGTGAACCAAATATATTGTGTAATATATTGTTTGATTCACAAAAAAACAAACAAAAAACAAAACAACAACAAAAAAATTTACATGTATCCATTACATTTAATTGAGAAATGTATATAGTTATTCATCTGTGTTTACTTTTTAGTTTTTAATTGCTTATGTTTTCAATTATTAAATGTAGAAAATAAAGTTAAAAAAAAAAATTAAAGCAGACTCTAAAAAAAAAAAAAAAAATTCCATAGGGCATATTAGAAGGTGAGAACTCCAATGAAGGTTTTTGATGAATTTCCCAGGAGAAGTTGGCTGGCTGAAGTGGAAATAGAAATTGTTTCTTCTGACTGCTGAAATCATCACTCCTTCAACTGATTGGATGGGATGTCTCATTGTTGAAGTTGAGTTGATTGTAGATTTAAGCCTTCAACATATTGGATGAGATTTCGCACTGTTGAAGTTGAGTTGATTGGAGATTGTAATCAGACAAACGTACAATCAACTTATTGATGACATAAGTTGACAAAATGTCCTCACAGTAACAATCAGGCCAGTGCTTGCTGAACCAAACAACTGGGCATCATTACCTGGCCAAGTTGACACATGAACCTAACCATCACAGCACATGACTTGGCAATCCCACTAGTAGGTATATACCCAAAAGAACTGAAAGCAGGGACTTGAACAGATATTTTCACACTGATGTTCACAGTGGCATTATTCACAATTGCCAAAAGATGGAAGCAACCAAGTGTTCAACAACAGCTGAATGGATAAATAAAATGTGGTACATAAATACAATGGAATATTAATCAGCATTAAAAAGGAATGAAGTTCTGATTCATGCAACAACATGGATGACTCTTGGCAACATCATGTTGGGTTAGATAAGCCAGACACAAAAGGACAAATGTTGTATGATTTCTCTGTTATGAAATATTAGAGTAAGGAAACTCACTGAGTCAGACTCTAGAGTATAGGTTACCAGGGGCTGGGTTGGGGTGGGGAAGGGAGAGTTAATACTTATATTGTACAAAATTTTATTTGAGTTGGTTGTAAAATTTTGGTAATGGCTGGTTGTGATGATAGCACAACACTGTGAATGTAATTAACAGCACTGTACTATATGTGAATGTGGTTAAAAAGGGAAATTTTAGCTTGTTTTATATCAATAGAGTAGAAATTAAAAGAAAACACATAGAATTGTACAACACAATGAACCCTAATGCTAACAATGAACTATAGTTAATAGTACAATTATAAAATGTTCTTTCATGAATTATAATAAATGTACCACAATAACAGAAGGTGTTAATAATAGTTTGTATATGGGAACTCTGTTTTTATATATATTATGCATGATATTTCTATAAACCTACAACTTTTCTAACAAAAAAATTAAAAATGAAGAAAAAAGGAAAAATATCTTCATAGATATTCAAAATTTCTGAATTCATTAGAATTCCATAAACATCTTTTCTAGTTGGTTTTGAGATAAGAAATCTAGGGAACAAGTCAGATTTTAGAGGAAGTGAATTTACTTTGTTAGAAAGTTTCTCATAATTATTTTTTTATTTTAAACAATTTACTGAAGTATATCATTCATACATGAACATACATAAACTATAAGTATTCAGTAAACATAGTGAACTTACAAAATAAACATGCATAACATCATACAGGGCTCCCACACATCACCCCCCTACAAACACCCTGCATTGTTGTGAAACATTAGTTAACAAATCATGAAAGAGCATTGTCAAGTATTACTACTAACTATAGTCTACATCTTCCTCCCCTATACATTTTTTTAAGGATTTATTATTTATTTATTTATTTATTTACTTTTATCCATTTTTACCGCCCCCCCCCCCCCGTTTTTGCTGTTTCTGTGTCTATTCACTGGGCTACTCTCTGTGTCTGTTTCCTGCCCTCTCTTCTCATCCTTCTCCTCCTGTCTTCATTGGGATTTGATCCTCAGAACCTACGATGTGGGATAGAGGCATCCTACCACCTGCGCCACCTTAGTTCCTGGTTTTTGGTGCCTCTCATCTTGGCTCTCCCTTGTGTCACTGTTACATCATCATCTTGCTGCATGGATCGCAGGGCCTGGTGGCACACCTGCGCATAGGGTCTGGTGGCTTACCCGCTCGTGGGGCCTAGTGGCGCACCCGCGCACAGGGCCTGGTGGCCCACGCGCCTTCTATATTTTTAAATTTTTTACCGGCAGATTCCAGGGTTCGAACCCAGGCCCCTCCACATGGGAGACAGACGCCCAACCACCCAAGCCACATCTGTCCCCCTGTTATCTCTCTTAAGGTTGACCAAAGGTACCCAAAGTTATAATCTTTTCCCATACAGGATGGTTATATAATAAATCAGGCTTAGTTTATCACCAGCATTCCAAAAACCAGACCTAGGGAGAAAAACTAGGTCTGGGGACACACACATGGTTTCTAATATAGCAAATGTTTAGCCTACCCTGATTATCACAAAATTAGGACAGCGAGAATATTCGCAGTCTCATAGTGATTTAAAATATGGACTCTGGTATCAGGCTGCCAAGGTGCAGTTCTGCCACCTTGTAACAATTGACTTAATCTTTATGTCTCAGTCTTCATATTTCCAAAATGGAAATGACAAAGTTGCTGTGAGAATTAAATAAGAATGTGTGGAAAGTGCTTAAAACTTTGTCTGGCACAGAGTGAGTACTAAACAAGTAAGTGCTATTATTATTGGTCATTCATTCAACAAATATTTATTTAATATCTACTGTGTGTCAAACATTGTCCTTGGCACTGGGAATATAACAATGAAAAAAGGGAAGCGGCTGTGGCTCAATCAGTAGGGCTCCCGTTTACCATATGGGAGGCCCCGGGTTTGGTTCCCGGGGCCTCCTGGTGAAGGCAAGCCTGCCCCCACGGCGTGGTTAGCTGACCCAGCGAGCACAAGCAGCAAGGGGGGGATAAATGAATAAATAAATAAAAAATCTTTGGGAAGCCGATGTGGCTCAATCAGTGGGGCTCCCGTTTACCATATGGGAGGCCCCGGGTTCGGTTCCCGGGGCCTCCTGGTGAGGGCGGGCCGGCCCGCGCGGGGCGGTGAGCTGACACAGCGGGACGGCCCAGCAGGAGGAGACAAGCAGACACAGAGAGACGCACAGCAAATGGACACAGCGAGCACGGGCAGCAAGGGGGGGGGGGATAAGTGAATAAATAAATAAATAAATAGTGGGAGGAGATGACAACACAAAGCAAGTATATGTGTCCTGTGGATAACTGCCATCAAAAGACTTAAGAGGGCAAAGGTGATAAGGAGCACCAACAGGGAGGGAGTGTAATTTTACACATGGGGCTCAGAGAAGGCCTCTCTGAAGAAGGAGGTCATGTGTTTATCTAGGCAAAGAGTGTTCCTGGCAAAGGGAACTGCAGGTTCAAAGGCCTTGAGGCAGTGGACTATAGTGCAATGTAGCTGGAGAAGAGTGAGCAGGGGGCTGGATACTGGGAGAAGAGGTCAGAGAGGAAACGTGAGGTAGTTCATGTTGGGACTTCTAAGGCATGTCTGGGACTTTGGATTTCATTGTGACTGATAGAGAATGCCACTGGAGGGATCCGACTCACTTGGGAGGCCAATCTGACTGCAGTGTAGAATAATGTAGGGGAACAAGGATGAAAGCAGGGAGAGCAGGTAGGCACTGTAATGATTCTGCTGATGGATGACGGTGGCTTGGATTTGGGTTGTGGTAGTTGAGGCAGTGAGCTTCAAGTTCTGGTCATATAGTGAAAGTAGAGCCAACAAGATTTACTGATGAATTAGATGGAATGTGTAAGAATGACTCCAAGGCTCTATGCAACAGGAAGGGTGGATTTGCCATTAATTTAGATGGGGAAGACAATGGAAACCTTAAGCTTTTAGACATTCTAGGTAATGAAGTGCCTATCAAGACACCTATTAAGCAGAGATGTACAGCAGGTCTCTGGAATTACGGAGTTTACGAGAGATTAGGGTAGAGATTTTGGAAGCTGTCCGACACATAAAATTTAAGGTCAATGTATTTAAAGCCGCGTGATTGTTTAAGGTCACCCAGGGAGTGAGTAAATATGTGGAGAGGACCCCATAGACTTTGGAGGTCTGGAAGATGACATGGAATCAGCAAAGTCGTTCGGGAAAGAGGGAACCGTGAGCTGACAACTATCCGAGCGATGTCACAAGTATGTGCCCAATTATTACCGATGAAATTTCAGCTCAAAAAAACCTTCCAGAGAAGTTCCTGGCTCAAGAGTTCAGTGAATTGTTCTGTAATAACGTAGAATGAGTCTTAAGTTTCCTGTGTGGACTCATTCCTTCTACCTGAAAATTTAAACTTGTTTTTTTTTTTTTTAAGAACCGAGCACCGCCCAAGGTAAACCTGGATCGGAACTCAGAAATCGGCCCAGCGCGCAAGCGCCTTCGTCTTTAACAACTGAGAGGGAGGGGCCCCGGCAGTGGGCGGGACCAGGAGCCACCGAGGCCGGCTCTAACCAATGAGCGGACGTATGGCGCATAGAAAGGCGGTGCCATCCCGCCAACAGGCTACCCCAAGGTAGAGCAGGCCGCGGCAGCCGGGGGACTTCCCAGCCCCGCCAGGCGGCAGTCGACGGAAGACTCACCTCGGGCCAAGCTGCTTTCAGTGCGATAACACCAGATTTTCTGGTTACATAGCTCAGTTCTTCACGTTCAACCGAAGCCTACAAATCACCCGAGGGACGGCCTTGCGGAAGTGAGAGGGCGCTCTTGGTTTGCGCATGCGCGGGCTAGGCCTCGGATTCCGGAAACCCGGGTGGGCTGGTACTGATGACGGCTTCCACCCGGGACTCCCGGGGTTCTGCGGTGCAGGGCCTCGGAACTTGGTGCGGTGAAGGGTTTCCGGGGCCCTACTGGGTTCTTCTTGGTCGCCGTCTTCTTATACCTCACCATCGCAAATCCATTGGCATCGACAGGGAGAAGTATAGCCGGCACTGTTTACAGCGGCAAAGAATAGAGCATTAAAATAATGCTTCTTAAACCCGAACACGCTTTGGAATAATTCGGGGATCTTGTTAAATACGGATACTGGTTGCATAGATAGGGTTAGGTTCCTAGATTCTGCGTTTGCAATAGTCTCCGCGCTACGCCGATGCTGTTGCTCCCTGAACCTCACTGAGTACCTGGACATTAGGGAGCCTTAATGGTGGGTAATAGGTGTTCTTTCTTCATAATATGCCGAGGATGTGGGGGTGAGCGGAAATATGCATGTGCAGAAATTTACCACAGGTAATAAAATGACAGTTTGAAGGAGTGATTGAAGATGCTTTTCTTCCCAATCCAAAGGTATGTAATACATACTTTTTTACAAATCATTTTTATCGATAGATATTAATAAAGCATAGAATCCATATGAAGAAGTGTACAATCAATGATATTTGCTATAATCACATAGTTGTGCATCCATCAATTCAATCATTGTTCGAGCATTTTCATTATTCCAATAATTATAAACTCAAACCTCTCAATCTTCTATGATACCCCTGTGTACATAGCTGATATTCTGTTTTCTTAGCTAATATTCTGTTTCTGTCTCTCTAGCTTATTTGTATTTATATTTTGTGTAGATGGAGTCAAGCAATATGTAATACGTTTTTTAAAAAAACTATCGAAGTATATCATTCATACATGAACATACATAAACTCTACATGTTCAGTAAACATCGTGAACTTAGAAAACAAACATGCATAACATACAGGGCTCCCACACATCACCCCCCTACAAACGCCCTTCATTGTTGTGAAACATTTGTTAATAAATCGTGAAAGAGCATGGTCAAAGTATTACTACTAACTATAGTTCACATGTCCTCCCCTATACATTTTTAAGGATTTATTTTTATTTATTTACTTTTAACCTCTTTAGAGGTAAAATTTACAATGAAATGCACACCTTAGTCTATTTGCTGAGTTCCGACAAAGGCATACACCTGTGTAACTCAAACCGTATCAAGATTTGGAACATTACTATGGCCCCAGATTGTGCCTTCAAGTCCCTTCCCAGTAATCACCTATCACCCAAGAAGCAACCACGGCTGTGATTTTTCCCCACCATAGTTTTGTCTTTCCTAGAATTCATATGAATAGAATCATATTGTAGTTGCTCTTTTATGTAAGCCTTCTTTCACTCTATAGTATTTTAAAGACTCATCCATGTTCTTGTATCAGCAGTTCCTTTTTTTGCTCACTAGTATTCTACTCTATGAATATACCAGTTTTTCCATTCTTTTTGTTTTTTGCTTTTATGAATTAAGCTGCTGTGGACATTCTTTTTGTACAAACATTTAATTTCCTATGGTTTTATTTCAGTAAATATTTATTAAGTGCTTACTATGTTACAGGCACTTCTAGGGACTAGAGATATAGCCACAAACAAGATAAAGATGTCCCAGCTCTCAAGGAGTTTGCATTTGCACTTTTGTGTTTATGTATGGTGTATTAATAGTAGTCAGCCAAAAGGGATGCTGATGAAAAGTACCAGAAATCTGCTGGCTTTTATAAAGCATATTTATTTGGGGTAGAAGCTTACAAGACCCTAAAGAGTCCAGCTCGAGGTAACCATAAGAGGTACTTCCTCACCAAAATCTTTTGCCATGTGTTGAAGCAAGATGGCAGGCAATGTCTGTAAGGGTTCAGCCTTTGTCTTTCCTCTTACGGCTCCGTGGGCCCAGCTTCTGTGTATCTCAGCTGTAGGCTGGCATAGAACTCAGCTGCTCTGTTCTCTTCAGCTGCAAACTATCAGGCAAATGGCTCATCTCTCTTCCTGGGACCGCAGAATCAAAACTGACAAAGTTCTTTCCTCTAGCATCTATGGAGCTCTCCCTATTCCTGTGTGTATCTTCTTCTGTGTGTCTCCTTGATTGAGTGTCTGTTTATATAGCCCATGGGGGGCGGGGGAGAACGACTCAAACTGAGTGACCCTAATGATGTGGTCTAATCCAAGCCCTAATCTTACCATAATTTAATCAAAGGCATCTCAGCTGAATCTAATACAATCAAAGGGTACCACGGCCAGAGGAACAGACCAGTTTACAAACATAATTATCTTTTTTGGAATTCATAAATAATATCAAACTGCTACACATAGGGTGGGGATAGGGAAAGCAAATATATAAGTAAGTATGAAAGAAAAATATCAGATAATGATAATAGTTGGGTAAAGAAGTAAAATAAGGTGGCTATTTTACCTAGGTGGTTTAGCAAATATCTCGTGACTTTTAAAATGTAAATAGAATAACAAGAAGACACCAACCACAGTTGAAGGGGAGAGGAGCATTCCAGGCAGAGGAAGCACTGGTACAAAGGCCCCAAAGCTGTATTTAGGAATAGAAAAACAATAGCATAAACAAACAAAAAGAGTTTAGTGAACAAACTTGAACAATATTATCTTTGTAGCAGTAAAGAGCATGAGAGCCAGTTTATCCCCCAATTTAACCTGACATTGTTTTTATTTTGGCCAACTGGATGGGATAAAATGTCAATAAATCTTAATTTACTTTTATCTGATTACTAGTAAGGGTGAACCTTTCTTCATATATTTTATGACATTGCTTTTATTGTGGATAACTTGTTTACTTCTCTTGCCTATTTTTTCTACTAGCACCTGCATCTTTCTTACGTGATTATTATGCCTTATTTATTAAAATAAATTCCAGGAGGGTGAGTCCTATGTTTAATTCACTTAGCAGAGGGCTTGGCACAAAGTGGGCACTTAAATATTTTGAATGAATAAACAGTGTTTGAAAAATTTACCCTCCTTCTGCCTTTAATACACTTTTTGAGTTCTGCTTTAAAACGCACTTACTGCTTTACCTTTTAATTTTTTTCCAAAAATTACTTTATTTCAAACAGTGCTTTTAAAGGGCCCAGAATAATTAGCAGAGAGACAGCTTGAGAGCTTGCTCTCAGGGGCTCTCACCATCCACACTGTCACTACTTGGCCTGTATATGTCTCCCCAGTGGGACTGTGAGCTCCTGAGAAGGTGCTCACACTAACTCCAGCCTCAAAGTTCTGCTAGTGCTGTTCCCCTTTCCTGAAATAACTTCCTATTGCCCAGTGCATTTCACTCTTTCAAAGCCTGCCCAGATCCACCAGCTATAAAGCCACCTCTCCTTGAAAATCTTATGGCAATCACCATCTACCACCCAACATTGCACTTATTCACTATATGTAATTCATCTTGGCTCCATAAAAAGGTGTTAGGTCATAAAAGTAGGACTAAGGCTCTATAATCCTCAGTTGCCCTCAAAAGTATCTACATATTGATAAAGACACTGCCTGGTCTCTGATAACAGAAGGCCAGCTAAGAAAGAGCAAGCTACAAATCTCCTGTCACTCTCACAAAGCCCCCAAGACTGGGAGGAGCTGGCAGGAGGGAAACAGGAGTGTGTGAAAGCGCCAGCATTTGAAAGGGTCAGGTGTGGACCCTCCAAACACGGGAAACTGCTTTCCACAATTCTCTCCCTGCATTATCCATGACCAGGACACAGGCAGCCCACGATCACTTTTGACTGCAGGTGCTACCTTTTAATTTTGACGTTATACAGGATACGACAGAATTAAGGGGACAGCGTAAAATTTAAATGGTCCCTTCTTATTCAGCCCGTCAGGTGTAATGTGTTTAAGAACGTTAACTCGGAAGATATCAGGCACTAATTCATTTGTAACTAATCAGGAAACCCCGAACCTCTAACCTCCACCAGGTATCACACTTTTCAATATATATATATAACCCTACAGTTAAATGACAGTCGGGAAACGCCTCACTGACAGCCACACTGCAGTGCACTACGGCGCCAGGACGTCTGTTCCCGAGCGCGCGCAGGCGCTGATTAACCAGCGTAAGCGCTTCGGCACTGTGGGGCCGAAGCCGCTTCCCATAATGCCGCGTTCCGGAAGTTGTCGCTTTCTCGAGGTCACTCTGGCGTCGGGCTCTGTCGCTCTCTAATCGTCACCGGGAGGAGGACGGAGCTGGCTGCCCAACCCATAGGCCCATCAGGGGATGCAGTTATGGGCTCTGTCGCCGTGGGTGAGTTCTGGCCCCACTCACTCGCAGTCACCACTGACATAACTTCTTGCGCTCTGAGAGGCCCGAGTTTTCTGGCCTGACCTGGTTCTCTTCTCGAAGGTCCCTTTTCCTTAAGCTGGTTACCCGGCCCCGGCCCGGCCCCGTATTCTCATTGGTTGCCTGTCCTGTCAGGTACAGGGGCTGGCCAATGAGTCTCCGGGCTTGGCGCCCCACTCTATCCCGTGGACCCCGAGGTCCCCGAGTGGCTGCGGAGCAGTTAGTTGGAATGGACGGGGAGGTGTGGCGGGCGACACGCAGGTGGGTGGCGGGTGGCGGGGCTGTGAATTGGGGCTGGGTTTGCAGTCGCGTCCACAAGATGGGTTAGAGGAAAAGCGGGCCCTGTCACTTAGCCGATTGCGTGCTTCTAAGGGAGGATCGAATTTCGAAAAACTTGAAAGCCACGTTTAAGACCTGCTGACAAAGTTTTCCAAACTCCTGCATTTTCAATGGAACCAAATAGGTAGGGGAAGAGTGGGAGGGCAGAGAGTGAAGGCAGAGGATTAATATGAGAACCGGCAAGAATAACTGACTTAAATTTTGTGTGGAGTCTTGCAAAGAGTAATTTGACCAAGAAGTTACGTCTCATCCTAAGACACACCTGAAAAACTTAATAGCTCTACTGATGTTTTATAGCGACAGCACTCACAGACTCTGTTCTCACTACTCATTAGAAGCCCTTTACAGTTGTGAAAAATTTACTGGAGCTCTTTCCACAGCATCGAAGTGATTCCCTACTGTCCTTTGCCTGGAGCAATTACAATTCGTCTTTCAAGTTTTCCTTTGGAGTGTGGGCTGCTGCAGCCCTCAAACCAGATTTGCTAGTGCTGTCTTCACTTCACTTCTTTCTTCACCCTTTTCTTTTTCACCAGAATTTGTTTGCTTCATTCTTACGTACCTACCTTTGCACCTTATAATCATTTATGCTTCAGGTACCATTCTCTTTTTCTATTTCAATGCAAAAAGTCTTTCTTAAGGACCTATGTGGACTAACACTATTAGATGCTATAGGCAATTCAGAAGAAATGCCTAAAACCATTTCTTTCTCCTTGAACTTTATATTCAAGGTAGAAAAATAACATATATCCAGGTTAAAGACTTAAGTAAATGTCTACTATGGTATCTGTTTAGGGGACAAAATGAATAGTGCACAAAATAAACCCTGGGAAAGTTCAAGGCAGAGTTTTATTTAGAGTTAATGGTTGGCGAATGCTTCATTGAGATTAGAGCTTGGAGAATAGGTAAGATTTTGATAGATGGAGAGAATATCCTTGCTAAGAATCAAAGGTATAGACGTGGGGGCAAGGTATTTAGGAGTGGAGAATATTGTAGTGACTGGATTGATTGGAATGGAAGAAGTGCTGGTCTTGGTTTTAGATCTGGGTTTTAGTTCCATCTCTGGCACCCTGTGAGCTTTCACCATTTTGTTTCTGAGTTTTTTCATTTAATGTAATGCTCAGTTTAAAGGGTTGTTGTGAAAATCAAATGAGATATTTGTGAAAGAGCTTTGAAGACCAAAAGCCCCATACACAGTAATTATAATCTTTTTTTAAAAATTTGATGAGGGTTTTTATTTATAACAACTGATAAAGACATAGTCGAAGAAGTCTTTCAAGTCATCTCTAGCTAGTAATTATAGTCTTAGTGTTTCTTTGTTGAGGAGTAATGAGAGTTAGGATTACCAGAGAATTTTGGCCATTGAGTGCAGAGCTCAGGAGTTTGGACTGGGAAACTATTAAGTGTGTTCAATTAAGAGAGTGTTCTGATTAAAATGACATTATTGGAAGATGAATCGGTACTGGAATGTAGCACAGATTAGAGAGAGCTGGGTTGGTGGCAAGAATTTGGAAGTAATTTTTGTTTTGTTTCTAAAATCTACAATTATTCTAGATAAGATAAATGTCATTTATAGGGTAAGGAAAAGTACATAAAATGTACCTTGTTTAATATATACCCATATACTTTGTGTTCCATTGTTAGTTCATTCATGTTGTAACCATTGTAGATAATCCTTGGAAAGGTTTTCTTACCAATTACTTGATGTGGCACTTATTTTTCATACAAAACTTTTTATATTACCTTACCTTTAATTACGCCAACCCATCTGGAGCTAAAAAGGGAATATTTCTAAGACTTTTAAGTCAGGAAGGACAATGATGACAGTTATATTTAACTGGGAAGTGTTTTTAAAACATACATACCAGGCCCCATTTTATACCTACAGAATCAGAATTTTAATGAGCATTCCAGATAAAAATAATTGTTATTGAGATATTGAGATAGTCATTGAAGTGATTTTGACACTAATAATTTTTTTTTTTTTTAAAGGAAGTACAGGGATTGAACCCAGGACCTCGAACCTGGGAAGCAGGCGCTCAACCACTGAGCTACATCTACTCCCCAATGAGAGTTGGTTTTTTCGTTTGTTTTGTTTTTAGCAGGTACTGGGGATTGAACCCAATTTATACACGGGAAGCAGCCACTCAACCACTTGAGCTACATCTGCTCCCACAAATAACTTTTTAATGTATGTCAGATACAACTTTTGCAGTTTCATTACTGCTATGTAAAGTTAGGTAGACCTGTGTGCACTTTTAGCACTTTTCATGGTTTCTAATTTTGAATTGTTGATTAAGGAGGTGAAGATACGAAGTTTAGCTAGAAGGGTATGTCATAGCCTTCCAAACAGGTATTGACAGTAATATAGTAATGTAAATAATTGACAGTGAAGTTGTAATCTGTACTCTGCTAGCTTATATCTATAAGAAATCCTAGTGTGGAAAAATGCAGAAGATTACATTTGGCTTTGAGTTTATTTTAAAGGTAGTTTGAAATGTTCTAACTACCTTTATTT